>JAUGSI010000011.1:0-1200000 GCA_030770045.1 Colletotrichum brevisporum
AACTTATAATAAAGCTAAGCCTCTTAAAGAGATCCTAATAAAATTATTATTAATACTACTCTAGCTCTTATTAAAAGCTACTATAAATAGCCTAAATAGTACCTAGGCTAACTTTATAAATACTATTTTATGTATATATCTTAGCTAAAAAAGGGGCTAACCTTACCCTTATAATTAAACTATCAAATAAAGGGTTAACTACTATCCCTAGTGTTTGCTTTAACTATTAATAAGTATATATTTTAGTACTATTAAATTATAATATATTTAATATCGTTTTATATAATAAATAAGTATATATAGAACTATAAGTAATAAGTCCTATATTATTAATAAAGTTAAATAAAAATAATAAATACCTTTATAAAACAATATAATTAGTTACTATTATTATACTAATAATAGTGTGCTTGCATCTTTAAATAGTTTTTAATAATCTAATAGGTAAGTTAATAACTTATCTTCTGCCTTTACTCTATTTTTAATTATAATAGAATAACTTTTAGTTATAATATTATATAAGTGTATATATAGTTCAAAACTATCTTTAACTATATAATCCTTATATACTTACTTCTACGTAAATTAAGTAATTAAATACCTAACAATACTATTATAGTTATTAAAAAGCTATTCTATAGAATTATGTATATATATATTAGTATATAATATATAACTACTACTATTAAGAAAAGCTTAAAATAGTTCCTTTAATATATAAATTTTTATCTTTTAATTTTATTAATTCATAATAATAAGTTTACTATTATTAAAATATAAACTAATAATATATTAAAACTCTAACTATTAAGTTTTTAAATTAAAATATAACTAGTTTATTAGCAAACCTTATAATTCAGCTAAAGTCCTTCTAACTACTAATAATCCCCTATATTTAATAGTAGTATTCTGTTCCTTAAAGGGGCTAATTTAGTGTTCTACTAGAAGGACTAGACTAAAACGCTTGCTACTATAATTAATAGTAATAATTAAAAGGTATAATATATTTAATAGTATACTATAAAGTATATATTTATTTTACTAACTAAAAGATGATATAACTTTATAGTTACTACTTAGTATTAAGTCTATAAATAAAAATATTAAAGTACTCAAATACAAGAATTGATAATAGATTAATAACTAGCAGCGTAGCCTAATATATATTCCCTTTAATATTATAATTAGTAAACTCTTTATTTTTATAGATAGATCTTACTAATAATATAGACCTCTTTATAGCTTAGCTTTATTATTATTCTTAGTATTTAAAACGGATTACTAATAATACTTTTAAACTTATAGCAATATTATTTATTATAGCTTAGTAAAAAGTAAATAAGTAACCTATATATACTTACTTTTTAAAATCTATAGTATAGAAACCTAGTATTAATATAACTTTATTAATTACTAAAACTCCTAAAATTATAACTAATCACTTTAGAACTTTTCAATTCTAACTAGTATATATATAAACTTATACTTACTTTATAAGTACTTTATTAAACTTAGTACTACTAAAGAAAGTATTTAATAATTAATATTATAGTCCTTAAATAGTTCTATAAAAAATAAGAGATTAATAATATTTACTAAATTACTAGTAATAATAACCCTATAGACGTATTTATAAAACCTCTTTGAATTAAGCCCTTAATAGTTTATTTTTAAGAATAAAATAGAAATTAAAATAAAACGCTAAATAATAAAAGTAAAAGAAAAAGATATTATAAAGAAAGAAGGTAATAAGTGTATATAAGGGAAGAGATGAAATATAGGTATTTAAGATAATAAAGAAACTCCAGGACTATATAGAAACTATACTAGATTTTTAGCTAGACTAAATATATTCCGGCTGCCCTTTAATGCATCTCTACTATTAAACTTAAGGACTTAATACTTATAAAACTTTTAAGAGTTTTTATTAAACTTTATAAAAAATAGTACCTATTAAATAAAGTTAATTACTACTCTTTTTTATAATTATAATTATTCTTTTAGTTAAAGCCTTAAGTTATAAAGTAAAAGGTACTAGTATTATAATAACTAATATACTATTAAGTATTATAGTTATAGAGTAGTTTAAGTCTTTATAGTATAAAGTTAAGCTAGCTATTAAGAGTTATATAACCTACTAAAGTTACTTTTAAATATTTATACTAATAGGTATTAACTCAACGGTTTATAGGCTACATTTTTTGTCAATAGCTAATAGCCATTTACTTTATTAATCTTTTTATTATAGTACTTAAATTTACTTACTATAATATAGCTTTTATAGATTTAAAGTAATAGATATTTTTAATTAACTTATAACTACTAATATTAATACTACTAAAACTACTAATACCTTCTACTATCCCTCTAAACGTATCAAATTTAATTTAAACTATTCTATTACTTCCCTTAACCGCGCAGCTATAGCTAGTTTAACTTACTTACCATTATTAGTATCTATCTTAATTATTACTTTACTAAATATATTAATATTAACTACTTAGACTAATAAGACTCGTAGTTATGTTTTTAGTTAGTTAAAGTATTTATAGTTATTCTTAGTATTATAGATTTTTATAGTATTTAAATCCCTTAAGTATAGGTTAAGTAATATTCTATTTATATTAAAGTCATTACTAGTAGTTCTATAGTATGGGACTCCTAAACAACTTTACTTTATTATTTTACTTTAGTAGTACTAGTTGTGAGTTATATTAATTATATAAACTTTTATAATATAAAGGTACTTTACTAGTATTAATATTAGTTAATATTTATAGACTTATGTCCTTTTATTTATCCTAAGGTTAAGTAGAGTAAGTAGAAATCTTTTTAGATATTATAAATTTTTATATATATAGAAATTTAAAATAAGAGGAATTAATAAAGGGTCACTTATAGTAGTACCTTTTTCTTTAGAAATTATAAATACTATTAAGACTTATTAAGCTTTATAGTATATTATACTTATAGTATACTAAATTAAAGGTTAAATTATAAAGGCTTGTTTTAATATATTTAGTACTACTTATTAGTAATAGTATTATCATATTACTAGAAGAGTAGATAAGTGGAAGTATTAACATATATATACTCCTCAAGCTCTACTTAAGACTACTTAGTAGCTAAAAGGGTTAAAGCTACTAAATATATTTTATTAGATACTTCTATTTAATTACTATTTAAAAATATATAGCTATAATATATTCTTTTTAAAACCCTTTATTAAAGTATCTATATAAAATACTATAAAAGAATATAAATACTAGTAAGTATTTAATTTTAAATTTAAGAATTTATTAATTTTTACTTATATTATAGTATGAGCTATACAGTTTAATTAAGCTCTTTACTTATAAGTAATTTAATAGTTATATATATATATATATATATATATATATATATATATATATATATAAGTTATATTATTAATAAGTTAATTTATTTATAATAAATAAACTTAATAATAATATAGTGGTTTTGTTTCTTTTAAAAGTAGATTTCTTAATTATAAATAAATTAGTTTATAGATAATATAACTTATATAATATCCTTTTTTAAGTATATAATATTTAGTAAAGAAATATATCAAAAAACTCTTATAAAAATATATAAATATTTAATAAAGTAATTAGTAAAGATTATATAGAAAAATAATTAAATTAAGTTAAAGAATACTTATTTATATAAAGAAAAGTATATATATACTTATATATAACTTAATAAAAGCTATTTACTTTTATTAATTAAGAGTATTATATAGGCTATATAGTATAGTTAATTAAAGTAATAGAACCTTTACTTTAAAAACTTTAATAACTATACTATATAAATATATAATATATATAAATATATTAAATTTAGTAGTTAAGAGTCTAACACCCTACTTTACGGTAGAAGTAAAGATAGTAGGTTTAAATCCTATACTACTTAAAGGGGTTTTATACCCTAACTATATATTACGCACTTACATAGTATAGCCGTTAGAGGTTTTAAAATAAGGGCCCTACTAACTCTAATTAACTATACTGCATAGCCCAGACTACTTAACTAATAAAAAGAAGCAGCCCCTACTAAGCTATATAGTACAATAGTACCTTTCCTTTTATAAATAAATATCCCCAACCTAAACTTAAATAAATCTTTATACATAACCTTTACTAATTACCTTACTTAATAGTTATATACTTTCCTACTAGGCTTTTTCCCATACACCTTTATTAATATTTACTTATAAGAAGTTAAAAGGTTAAAAGCCTAATACTTAGTAGATTTATTAATTATAATATAAATATACCTATAGAATAATGTAATATATATATATAATATATAGTTAAAGTATAAAAGCCCTTTAAATAATATAGAATTTAAATCTACCAAATTTTACTTAATAAAGTGTGCTAAATAAAACTCTTAACTACTAAAATCCAAGCTATGTTAGCTTAGTAGTTAAAAGCCTACTTAAGTCTACTTTATAAAAAGTAAAAGTAGTAGGTTTAAATTCTATACTACTTAAAGGGTTTTATACTTTAACTATATATTATATACTTATATAGTATAGCTATTAAAGTTTTTAAAGTAAAGACTCTACTAAGTTTAATTAACTATACTATATAATTTATATACTACTTTTAATTAATAAAAGTAAATAACCCCTACTAAGTTATATATAGTATATATATACTTTTTTATATAAATAGGTATTTTTTAACTTAAATTTAACTTATCTTTATATATAACCTTTACTAATTACTTTACTAAATACTTTTATATTTTCTTTATATGGTTTTTTATATATTTCTTTATTAAATATTATATATTTAAAAAAGTAAAAAGCCAATTACTTAGTAAATTCTAATTATAAAAACAAGCCAGTTTATAAATAATATAACGTAAATATATAACTACTAAACTAACTGATTTAATAAAGGTTTTATATAAAAGTTTTTAAATTTAAGTTAAAAGATATTTATTTATTAAAAACGCAAAAAACGGTATATATATACTATATATAATTTAGTAAAGGCTATTTACTTTTATAGATGAAAAGTAGTATATTTGTGTTTTCAGAGGTCTTGTATAGATATTTTAATAAGGGTTCTAAAAAGAATATATTATAGCTATGTATTTTTAAGTAGTATAATTAAATAGAAGTATCTAATAAAGTATATTTAGTAGCTTTAACCCTCAGCTCTACTAATAGTCTTACAGCTTAGCAGTTACATACCTTAACGCTTTTAATATTAATTTATAAATTTAAAGTTAGGTTTTTAATATATATATAATTACTATTCTAAAATAGTTTTATACTACTTTTTATATAGTATTTTTTTTAAGTATTAGTTTTAGTTAAATACTTAGTTATATATTCTTTATAGTATTTTATATAAATATTTTAATAAAGGTTTTAAAAAAATATATATTATAATTATATATTTTTAAGAAATATAATTAAATAAAAGTATTTAATAGAGTATATAAGCACATATATACAGTATTAGTTGCTTAATGAGATCACGAATACTTCTATAATATCAAGCTTAATAGAGTTAGTAAAGGAATATATTAGTGTATAATATGTAAATAAAAGAGATAAGCATTGTTGTAGTAGTAATAGTGTTGTACGTGTTTTGCCGCATTACTTCGCTTGCCAAGAAAGTAGAAGTCTAGACCCCTATAGGTACTGGGGGAGCCCTGCCTTTATAGGCCTAGTACCTTGCCCTTTCGGGCCTAGCTTCTAAAGTACTAGTCCTTTTAGGGTTTAGTACATTGGCGTATAGTTTAGCTAAGTGGCTCTAGGTCTACGTGTTGGCCGCATTTACTGCGGGTTGGCTACGGGCGCTGCGGTTGGCTACTTATGGGTTTGTGGTTGGCCACGAGCACCCTAGAGGGGTTGATAAGAGACATTTAGAGTAGATCTACTATTGGTAGTTGACTTAGTAGTTTAGAGTCTAGCTTATTAGAGCTAGAGGCTGCAGGTTCAACTCTGCCTTTATTTCTTTTTACTTTTATTTTTAGTTTTTTTTTTAAATAGATTAATATCCCTCTTAAGATGTGTTAGCTAATTTAATTTTATCAGAGATCTTAGTGTTTTTAAGGCATGATTCCCTTTAGTATTAAAAACTTCCTGTATAAAAACTCTATAAAAACTTTATGGTGAAAAATATTTAAAGTAAAAATAAAAGAAAATATATATTAATAAGGAAAACCTTTCTTTTTAATATAATAAGTTTATTTATTTTTAACTTATCTTAATAAATTTATATTCTTTTTTTTATTTTAGTTTTATTTTTAAGAGAAAATAAAAACCTTTTATAGTTTACTATACTTAAAGTAGTTATATAATTATTAAATATTATTTTACTATAGGTTTAGTTAAAATATTAGTTAAATTATTTTTAGTAAATACGTAGAATAGTAAAGCTTTATTATTAATTATTCTATTTTATAAATGATATTTAATATTAATATACTTAACCTTTTTATAAAATTTAGATTTTTAACTAGTTTTTAAGTTACTTTATTATTTATAAGAATTTTAGGTTTATTTAGACTTTTAAGGTTTAAAGATTTAAATATATAATTATAAAAGTTATATAAATATATAACTTCTTTAATAGCTTTAAATAGTGCTTACATACTTAACTTTATAAATAAATAAAGTTACTATTTTTTATTTTATAGTATTCTAACTAATTATATTATAAAATCCTAGGTAAAATAAATAACTAGTAGTAGATTTTTTATTATTAAGATCTTTAGTTTAATTAAAGTTTAAAAATTCTATTATTTTAAATTTAATAGAGTAGTTGTATAAAATCCTTAAGTTAAGGAATTTATTTAAATATCTCTATAACTAATTTAGAGTAATAAAATACTCTTTAGAAGGATTACTTATATAACGAGCTAATAATATAACTGTAAAGGCTATATTTAGCTTGGTTTTTAAGGTAGAATATATTAAAGAGTTTATTTTTTATTAGAATTGTTTTATTTCTTTTTTAGTAGCTTGATTTGTATTTTTTATTAATTTTATATTATTATTTATAGGTGTTAAATGTTTATATAAGTGGGTTTTATTATATTTAATTAGTAGTTTTTTAGTATATTTAGTTTGATGTAGAAATAGGGTTTTATTTTTCTTATTTATATTTACTTTAATACCTAAAAAGGTTTTAGGTACCCCTAGTAGTTTTATATTAATTTTTTTAGAGATATTATTAATTATACTATTAGTAATTTTAGGGTTAGGAGTAATAACTAAAAAGTCATTTATATGATAAGCTATAATAGCTTTAACTTCTTTTTTATTAAGTATAAAAATAGCTTTATTATAAGGCGTTATATTAAAGCCTTTTTTTTTAAGTATATTTTTTAAATACTTATACTATAGTTTAGGACTTTGTTTTAAGCTATATAAGGCTTTATTTAGTTTATAAACTAATCCTTTATTAGAATCTTTATAATCTTTATTAAAGATTAATTTATTATTATTATTATTAAAAAAACTAGTAGGTAATTGGACGTATATTTCTTTATTGATATTAGTGTGTATAAATGCACTAGTAACGTTATATTGTTTAATATCTTAATTATTTTGTATAGTTATTAAGAATAATAGTTTATAGATTATAAAATGTATATATAATAAAGGCTTTTTGTGTAATTAATACTTATATATCAATAACCCCGATTTACCTAACGAGCCTTATATTTATTAGGTTTTTTAGTCTTAGTATTAATATTATTATTAGCTTCTTTTTGTAAACTTATTTACCCCAAGAGGTTTAATAGATTGTGGTTTTTTAATAATACTCTAAGTATTTAATTTAGTTAATATATTTAATTCTTCAGATATAGTTTGATTAGTTTTGTAAATCGTTAGATTTTAAACTAGCTATGTAGTAGGTTTATCTAAGTTACATCATTTCTATATAAGAGATTTTATCTTTTGAGTTAATAGTGGATATTATGTTTAGAGATGGGTAGTTTTTTATTGTAAATAGTGTATATTCTTGATTTTTAACTTATTTATAGCTTCCTGATCCTCTATCTAGGATTTCTATAGTTAATTTAGGAGTTATTATTATTATTATTATTATTAGTTTTATTAATATTATTATATCTAAGTCTATCTTAAAATAATAATTAAGATTCTTTTCCGTTTTTAGTTATACTAGCACCATGGATAATTTATTTTATTTAGTATAGATAGTTTTTAATTTATTATTAGTATCTTTCATAAAGATATTTTTAAATACTTTAACGTCTCGCATCAAAGAGCTTTATTTTCTTTTAAATCCTATATTCTATAGCATTATTACCATAGTTAAGAATTATAAACCTTTAGCTTTATTATTGCTTTATTAGGGCCCCGCCTTTATAAGCACAAATACTCTCTAGACCCTATATAATTTAAAGAGGGTTTTGTATTATTCTCTAGTTTTATATAGTGTTTTATAAGTTATTGACTTATGGGGTTTTATTATATACAGACGATATAGCTGCTAAAAAGTATTTTCTCATAGTTTGGTGTTAATATTAGCGTTTATTAGTATAGCTCTTACTTTATTTATTATATTACGTATTATCTTTAATAATAATATTAGGCTTGTTGTATATAATGGTTTTATATTATGAGTTATACTATTCTTTACGTATACGGTTTTTATTCTTTATTATTAAACTCTTTACTACTGTCTGTTTTAAATTAATTAATTTTATACTTATTATTATTTTATTTAAGGATTTAATCCCTAAAAGTAGTAGAAACCTCTTTTAAATTCCTTTATTTAATAATTTACCCTATATAAAACGGGTTTTTTTTTATTTATAAATAGTATAAACTATTTATAATTATTATATGTTTTAAGTGTAATTAGCCTATATAAGTCTAATGCAATTTTGTATAAGTAAGGGTAGTCTTTTGTGTAATTACTAGACTTTTATTTATAGTATTAGTAAATTTTCTTTTTAAATAGGCCTTGTATAGTAGTTTATAAAAATACCTTTATATAGCTCCTATACGTAATTTTAGTTGCATCCAGAAATACAGTAAAATTACTGGTTTATATAGTTTAATTAGTTATACTATAGCTGTCATATTAATATTAGGGTCTAAGGGTTCGATCTTGACTTTAGGACTCTTTATAGTGTCTTTTATTATATTAATTACTTCTTTGTTTATATTAAGGTTGTTAAAGAAGTAGAGGTTATTCCTCTTTATTCCTATTAAAAGGACTTTATCTTTAATTATATTATATAATATAGGCTTATTATAGTAGATTAAGGCTATACTTATTTTAGTAAGTTTAGCTGACTTAAAAGATTAATACTTAATTTATAAGATATAATAAATATTTTTTATAATATAAAGAGTATTATTTATTATAGTAGTTAAATTACTTCCTTTTTATAAGTAAAAAGATAGTTTATTTTATTCTAATTGACTTTTTGTTTTAATAGTTTTAATATTATTAAATAAAGATAGTTATTAGTTATATAGATTATTTAGTTAAGTTTAAATAAAATAGTTATTTTTTTTTTATAAGTAAAAGAATCTAAAAGTTCTTTATTTAACTGTTTTATTAAGTCACTTAGTAATAGGTTATTAGTTTTAAAATCTATATTATCAGAGTTTTAGAAGTAATTTCTATATTTTTAAATTCTATATTAAAATCTAAGTCCTTTTTAGTTACTAAGTTAATATTTATTAAGTCTATAACTATAATCTTTTAAATGAATTAAAAGAGTTAGAATTATTATTAATAACTATACATTAATTTATTGTTTTTTTTATTCTGTTTTTTAACTCTTTTTTTTTTATCGTTTGTAAAAGGGTTATTTTTTAATATTCTTTTTAAACTAATTATAGCTTTATTATATAAAAATCCACAAATATTCTCTATATAGCCGGTTTTTTTATAAGAGTTATAGTATTAACCTTTAGTTTATTTCTAGTGCTTCTTAGTAGTCTTTTTAAACTTAATTTCAAAACTTAGAGAATTATATTAATTATTATTACTTTTTTTTAAATTTATCTAATAAATTAATAAATAAAGACTTAATAGTATATACTTTTAAATCTTCTTTTAAAAATTAAGTTATATTAGTTATAAACTCTTTATAAAGCTATTTAAACCATTTAAAACCTAAGTTATAATTACCTATTTAAGTAAAGCTAGGTTATTTAAAGTTAAATTATTTATAAGTTTTAACTTTATTAAAGTATTCTTTAAAAGTATTTAAGTTTTTAAGAGTAGTATTAAAAAACTTTATAAGTGAAGAAAACTATTTATAAATCCTTTTAGTTAATATAACTCTTAAACTTTTCTAAGCTTCTAGAGCTATTTTAGTCTTTTATAACTCTTAAAGGGCCATTTTTGCAAAGAAGTTTTATATAACCTAATATTTTAATAGTTTAGATCTTTATTTCTATTATCAGTAGCTTCAATAAGATTTATTACTAGATCTTTACTAGCTAGTACTATATAGAATCTTAGAAACTATACTTCTATTAATTAATTATCCTTTAGCTTTAGAATAGTAATTTTATCTATATTTTATAAGTTTTTAAAGTCTTTTTTATTTAAATAACTAAAACTAAGTAGACTCCTAAAACCTAAGAGTTATTTTTTTAAAATAATATGAGTAAACCACTTATTATATAGCTAACTAAGTAGTTTAAATAAATAGTTAAAACTATAAAGTCCTACTATATCTTTTAACTATTTTAATTAGTTTATTATAGTTAATAGACTTAAAGTTTATAACTTGAGTTATTAATATCGACTTATAGTAGCTTTTGTTAGCTAAACTAAACAGTAAAAGCTACTATAATCTTAATTCTCATATAAGTTATATTAATTAAATATCGTTTAAAAATTACTATAGTAGGTATATACATTTATTAAGGATTTATACAAGGTTAAATAATTCTAAGGATTTTCTTAAAAACTAGGTTTTAGTCGCTTAGGGACTCGAATTACGGGTAATTATATATTAGTTATAGTTTTTAGTTTCTTATAGTTAAAATAAGGTTAGTTATTAAATAAATATAGCCTAAATAGACTTTTATAATTTATTAAGAAGGTTAAGTTAGTTAATAAGCTTAGGCTTATAACCTATAAGCATAAGTATAAGGGTATTAACGTCGGTATTAAGATTACCAAATACTTCTATAGTAATATTAGGCTTAATAGAGTTAGTAAAGGAATAGGTTTAGTATATAATATATAAATAAAAGAAATATGGCGACATATAGTAGTAATAGTATTATATTAGTATTTTATTATATTACTTACTTACTAAAAAAGTAGAAGTCTAGACCCCTATAGACTAGGGGAAGCCCTGCCTTTTATAGGCCTAGTGCCTTGCCCTTTGGGCCTAGCTTCTAAGGCACTAGTCCTTTTAGGGTTTAGTACATTACGTACAGTTTATTTAAGTGGCTCTCTAGGCCCTGCGTGTGCTATTGGCCGCATTTATCACAGTTAGCCACGGGCGCTATAGTCAGCCACAAGGGTTGTGGTTAGCCACAAGCACTTAGAGGGGTTAATAAGAGACATTTAGAGTGGTTTATTCCACTATTAGTAGTTGACCTAGTAGTTTAGAGTCATTTAATAGAGCTAGAGGCTATAGGTTCAACTCTGCCTTTTGTCTCTTTTTACTTTTATTTTTAGTTCTTTTTAATAGACTAATAGAGTATTTCCATTAAACTTAACCTTTTTTAACTTAAATAGTTTTAAATAAAGTTTAATAGAATATATATACTAATAAATTCTACTTACTTACTTTTATAAGAATAGTAATAATACTATTATTAATAAGTAATATCAAATATATTAAAATAAACGTCCTTAGTATCCCTAAGTGGCTACTTGACTATAGATACGTTACTAGTAGACCCTGTTGCCAAGGACCCCCCCCCCCCCCCCCCCTCTTTAGGTAATTAATAGCCTACGGGTTACGTATAGGTAATCTAGAGGTTAAATCACTTTATTATAATCGACCACCTTCTTTAACCTTTATCGTTATTAGCACGCAAATTTACCTACTATAACGCAGCTTCTATAGATTTAAAGTAATAGTAGTATTTAATTAATTTTATAGACTACTAATTATACTACTAATACCACTAAAACCACTAATACTACCTATACGCCTCCTAGTAGACTATCGCTCTAAACCTATTAGATTTAATCTAAACCGTCCTTTTACTTCCCTTAGCTGTGTTACTACGGCTAGTTAACCTTATTTAAAGGATCCGCCCTACCTTTATTAATATATATTTTAATATTTAAGCTTTAGACTACATACTAACTCCTAGTAGTTTCTTTTATACTATTAAGGGCCTTAATAGTTATAGTAGTAGTACTTATTATACTAATATATTTAGCTAGGGCTCTGGCAATATACTTATACTCTTACCTTCTTCTTTATATTTTTTTAATTAGTAGTTAGTATAGCTAATTAGTATAAAAGCTAGATTTATAGATTCTAGTAGTTCTTTAGTAGTAGTATATAATTAAACTTAATAATAACTACTTATTTATATAATAATAGGGTTTTAAAGTTAGTATTATTTACACATATAAAGGCATAGTATTTTAGTATTTTAGTTATTCTAAAGAAGTCCCTATAGATTATAGCTAAGGAACTATAGTCCTTAAATGTATTATAAAGTAGTTAAGCTATTTTAAACTTATCAGATAGTAGTAAGTTTAGTATTTTAGCTTTAAAGGATTATTAAATACGTATAATATAAAAGACAGAAGAAATTAATAAAGGCCTTACTTATAGTAGTAGTACCTTTTTCTTTAATTATAAACGCTACTAGGGCTTATTAGGCCCTATACGTAATCTAGTTAAAGGTTTATATAAGTGAAGGTTTATTTTAATATATTAATCGCGCCCGCCGCCTATTAGTAATAGTATTATTATTACTAGTACGTCCACGTCTACGTCTACGTCTACTACTACGGCTACTACTGTGCTACACTTTGTAGTATAAGAGTAGGTAGGCGGAAGTTATCTCTAGGTAAAGACTTTAGGCGTTATGGTTAGTATAACTAGAGGGGGGTTAATATTAGTAACGTATTTACTCTTCTTTTTGAATAATCTTTACTTATTAACTTACTAGATATATATATTTGCCTAAATACATTCTTTACTAGATTTTTACTAATATTCTTACTAGTAGATTTTTTTTTACTTTACTATAAGTAGTATTATAACTATAAAAATATATATATATTAAATAAAACGTTTATTTATATAAACTTTTAATTAAATTATATATAGAGTCTAATAAGCTTTATTGCATTTATAATTAAAGAAAAAGTACTACTACTATAAAAAAAGCCTTTATTAATTTCTTTTTAGCTTTTTATATATTTATATATAATAATAATTTATAATATTTAATAAAAAAGTTACTTACTACTAGTTTTTATCTTTAGAATAATAATTATTATATAACTTTATAGTTATTAACTAATTATAAAAGTATAATAAGTACTTTATAATTAAAAGAGTTAATAAAATTAACTTAACTTATAACTAGTATATATTCTTTAATAAATAAAAAGCTTATTATTACTATAATTTACTATCATTAAACTACTAGTAATAAACTTAACGTAAAATAGAATAACTTTAAATTATTAAATAAACTATTTTAAGTATTCTATAGTTTAAAACTAACTATAAATACTTTAATTAAATTAAAGAAGATAACTACTAACTCTATAGTACTTTAAATAACCACTAATATTAGTATATTTAATAAAATAATATTAAAATAAATACTAATAATAGTAAAGAGTAGTTAAATTAATTATACCTATATAGTTTATAATAATTATATATTAGTTATAGGAGGATATAATAGTTAAGAAAAGTAATAAAATATAGTAGTTTAAATTTAATAAGTTTGCATACATAGTAAAAGGTATTAGTAGTTTTAGTAGTATTAATAGTATAATTAATAGTTAAAATTAATTAAAAATACTTATTACTTTCTATTTAAAAAAGCTGCGTTATAGTAGGTAAATTTAAGTATTATAATAAAAAGAATTAATAAAGTAAGTAGCTAAATAGCTATTCTTTAGAGTATATAGTTTATATAGTATTAGTTACTATAAAGGGGCTATTAAGTACGTAGTTAATTTAGTTTAAATACTTAGTTAAACTAAATAGACTTACTTAATTTAATTTAAGCTATATAAAATAGTAAATTATATAAACTATTTATAGTTACTTAAAATAATTAATACTATTAATATATTAATAGGTTTTTAGTATAGTTAAGAACTAGTAGGGATGAAGTTAACTATTATAAATTTTTAAAGGATTATTCAATATATATATATATATATATATAAAATAAAAGAATTAATAAATAAGATACGTATAGTAGTACTTTAATTAATTAATAATAATAATAATAATAAGGTTTATTAAGTTATGTAGTATATTATAAAGTGCTTATAATTAAAATAAAAGTTTATAAAAGAAAATATTTTAAATATATTATTAATTATTTATTAGTAATAGTATTATTATTATTATTAATACTACTATACTATACTTTATAGTATAAAAATAAATAAATAAAAGTTATTATAATAACTTTAAGTATTATAGTTACTAAAGAGAGTTGATATTAGTAATATATTTTTTTAAATAGTCTTTACCTATTACTTTATTTTAAATATATATATATTTAACTAAAATGTATTTTTATTAAATATTTATTAAAAGTATTCTTTATTTAATAGATTTCATTTTACTTTAATATAAGTAGTTCTATAAAAATATTCAGTATATAAAAAGCTACTAAATATACTTTATTTAATACTTTTATTTATTTATACTACTTAACTCCCTTTAGAGTAACTAATAGCCTATAGGCTATATACTCTAGAGAATAGCTATCTAACTACCTACCTCATTAATCTTTTTTAATACAACACTTAAACTTACCTACTATAACGTAGCTTCTATAAATTTAAAGTAATAAATATTTTTAATTAATCTTATAAACTACTAATTACACTATTAACACTACTAAAACCACTAACGCCTTCTATATATCTCCTATATACTTAACTATCTAGACTGTTCCTTTAAACCTATTAAATTTAATCTAAACCGTTCTATTACTTCCCTTATAAGCCGTATAGCTATAACTAGTTTAACTACTTAGATCCTACTATTATTAGTATCTATCTTAATTATATGTTTTTATTAAATATACTAATATTAATAGCTATTTTAACTAATAAAACTTGTGTAATCATATTCTTTAATTAGTTAAAGTATTTATAGTTATTTTTAGTATTAAGAATTTCTATAGTATTTAAATCCTCTTAAGTATGTTAAGTATTATTCTATTTATATTAAAGCTATTACTAGTAGTTTTATAGTATAAAACTCTAAAATTATAAGCTTTATTTTATTATTTTTACTTTAGTAGTACTAGTTAAGAGTTATATCAATTATGCTTCTATAGTATAAGTACTTTTTTACTAGTATTAATACTAGTTAATATCTATAAAATTATATCTTTATTTATCCTAAAGTTAATTATAGTAACTAGAATTTTTTTAAATATTATAGCTTTAAAGGTTATTATATATATATAATATAAAAAACAAAATAATTAATAAAGGCTTACTTATAGTAGTGCTTTTTTCTTTTAATTATAAACGCTACTAGGGCTTATTAGGCTTTATAGTACGTTATAGTGCTTATAATGTAGTTAAAAAAGTTTATATAAGTAAAGGTTTATTGTAATATATTAGTCGCGCCGTTTAGTGCTACTTATTAGTAATAGTATTATCGTTATTACTATAGAAAGAGAGGGCAGAACCGTTAAGGTATATATTAATTGTTAAGCCTCACTTAAGACTACTTATAGAGTTAAAGGGGTTAAAGCTAATAAATATACCTTATTAAATACTTTTATTTAATTATACTACTTAAAAAATATATAATTATAATATATTTCTTTTAAACTCCTATTGAAATATATATATAAAATACTATAAAAATATAAATTTATTTATACTACTTAAAAGTATATACCTATAATATATTTTTAAAATCCCTTGCTACAATATCTATATAAAATACTATAAAAAATATAAATTAATAGTATTAATAGTATAAGTAGTAGTTTATAAGATAAATTAAATACTACTATTATTTTAAATTTATAAAACCTATATTATATAGGTAAATTTATAGACTAACTATTAAATAAAAAGTTAAAAGGTATTTAATTATAATAAAGTAATTTAACTTTTAAATTACTTATATATAAATTATAAACTATTAGTTACTTAAAATAAAAAAAAGGGGTTTTAGTAATAAAGTATTTATTAGTAGTATATTTATAGTTAAATAGCTATTTATTTTAATAAGTAGTACCATAATAGTATATATAAAGTAAATTATTTATTTAGTATTTATAAAATATTTAATATATTATAAAATAAAGTAAAATAAATAGTTTTTAAATTATAATAATAACCTAAATATATATATATCACTAGTTATAAGTAAAATAGAGTACTATACTATATACTCTAAGTTATAACATCTCCTCTATACTAGTATTATACTTTATAGGAGTTATAAATACATCAGGCGTCTCCTAGTATCCCTAAGCAGCTACTTAACTATAGATGCGTTGCTAAAGACCCTACTGCTAAGGACCCCCCCCCCCCCTCTTATAAGTAACTAATAGCCCACGGGCCACGTTTAGTATACGAATTTACCTACTGTAACGCAGCTTCTATGGATTCGAAGTAATAGTAGTATTCGATTAATTTCAACTACTAATTATAACACCAACGCCACTAAAACCACCAACACTGTCCTAGACCGTCCTTCTAACCTATTAGATCTAATCTAAACCGTCCCTTCACTTCCTTAACTATTAACCTTCTCTAAAATCAATATACTATTATCATAAGCTACGTTGTCACTACAGTTAATTAACCTTATTTAAAGGATCCGTTCTACCAGTATATATTCTAATATTTAATCCTCGGGCTATATACTAATTCCTAGTACCTTCCTTTATACTATTAAGGGCCTTAATAGCTATAGTAATAGCACCTACTACATTATACTAGGCTAGGGCTTTTAAGTAACGTACTTATACCCTAACCTCTTTTTTATATCTTTAATTAATAACTAGTATAGTTAATTATATAAGGACTAGATTTATAGATCTTAGTAGTTCTTAGTAGTAAAATATAATTAAACTTAATAACAACTACCTACTTATATAATAATAGAGGTCTTAAAGTTAGTATTACTATTAATATTACAAAGTCTAGTATTTTAATATTTAAACCGGTCCTAAAAAGTCCCTATAAACTATAACTAAAGAACTATAGTTCTAAGTAATATAAAGTAATTAAGTTTATTTAAAACTTATTGTATAGTAGTAAATTTAGTATTTTAGAATTATTAAATACATATAATATAGAAAACAAAATAATTAATAAAGGCCTTACTTATAGTAGTGCCTTTTTCTTAATCGTAAATACTAATAGGGCCCATGGCCCTATAGTACATCACAGCGCCTATAATCTAACTAAAGGTTCATACAAGTAAAGGTTTGTTTTAATATATTTAGTACTGCCTATTAGTGATAGTATCGTCGTTATTACTAGCTACTACTGTACCACACTTTAGCACAATATAGGTAGGCAAAAGTCATTTCTAGGCGAAGACTTCAGGCATTATAGTTATAATGTACGTTACCAGTTCTGCCGAGCTCTATTTCCTGCGAGCACCTTCCAGTACACAGCTAAAGAGGGGTTAATATTAGTAATATATCTACTCTTCTTTTTAAATAATCTTTACTTATTAACTTACTAAATATATATATTAGCCTAAATACATTCTTTACTAGATTTTTTACTTAGAATATTCTCTACTTAGTAGATTTTTTACTTAGAATATTCTCTACTTAGTAGATTTCTTTTTTTACTTTACTGTAAGCGGTATTATAACTACAAAAACACATATATAAAATCAATTAGGCACGTTCTCTACTTCGTTATCTATCGCCTTTTCTACCTAATTGCGGCCTAGCTGTGCCCTGAAAACTACCTCATTTAGGTAGTCTGCCATCTCACGTCCTGCCTGCTGCTGCCGCTGCTTTTCGTATTATCTCTTAAGACCATCCTTGCTCACCTTAGGTAGGCAATTCGAGGCATCTTGCATAACCGAGGTATCTGCACAAGGTACATATCCTATCTTATCTATACCCCTGGAGTGAGCTGAGCTTAACTCAACTACCTACCTAGCTTCTGCCCCGCCGCTCAGCTCGGATCACACATCCCGGGCATCAGATCGTTACTGCCTCTACCTGTTGCTGTTTTCGTTTCCTGTCGCCATCTGCATTTCCGTTCCTACTGCGGCAACTATGGATATCAGTATCCAACGAGCCCTGAACGACAAGCTCTTCGACAACGCAAGGCTGGTGCACTTGAGTACACCACCCCACCTGTCTCTGACGCCTTCCATCCAAGCGCGAAAACGCCGACGCCGCCTTCCCCTCAGACTTGCGCGAGTGATCCGTGAGCCGGTGTGACTAGGGATTACCCCAGAGTCCAGGGCATTCTTGAGCAGCTGTGCACCACCTGCCTATGCCGTGCACCAGCCCCACGCCAGGAACGGGAGGCTTCATCGGGTTGGCTGCAGCCGCTATAGCCCTTGGTCCTGCGCGATCACTCAGCCCCCCTTTCCGACGGGCTACCGTTACTTCGACTCCACATAGCTTATCACGGGCTATATCACGACCCACGGAAGCATGGCACTGATTCTGTGCCCAGGAACTACCCCGATATCTCAAAGAGATCGTACCGCCAGTATTAGCGTGCTTCACCGACCAAGATGCGAGGGTTCGTTACTATGCCTGCGAAGCCATGTATAACATTGCGAAAGTGGCCAAGGGCGAGATTTTGATCTACTTCAACGACATATTCGACGCACTTTGCAAGGTAAGAATAATCAATCTCCTGACCTCCTCTGCCTCGCTTTTCAAAGTTGAGAGAGAACCTAATAAGTTACCGTTATGTTTCTCTAGCTGGGGGCAGATTCTGAGCTGTCCGTTAAGAATGGCGCTGAGCTTCTCGACCGTCTCATCAAGGACATCGTTTCGGAATCGGCTGCTTCCTATGTATCAGTTCTGGAAGAGGAGTTTAACCAGGACCTCACCGACAAGGACGGGGCCGAGGACCGTCCGTCCCCTCCAACTGCCTTCTCCTTACGCCGCTTCATCCCCCTTCTTCAGGAACGCATATACGTTATCAACCCTTTCACTCGCCAGTTCCTCGTAGGCTGGATCACTCTTCTTGACTCCATCCCTGACCTCGAACTCGTCACCTTTCTACCCGACTTCTTAGGGGGTCTACTCCGGTTCTTGAGTGACCCGAACCGAGACGTCCACGTTGCAACCCAGTCGTGCCTGGATAAGTTTCTCAGCGAGATCAAGCGGATATCCAGAGTGAAGAAGGGCATCTGGAGAGCAAAGAAGTCGAGGGCGGCAAACGCAAACGTGAGGAGTCGGTCGATCTGGGAGTGTGCATATCGGACTTGAAGAGGGCGATGAAGTCAACTCCCAAAGCGATGATGAGGACGGAAGTGGCGAGGAAGACTGGATCCCAGGCCAAGACGTTCAAATCAACTATCGAAAGATCCTCGAGATACTAACGGCAACGCTCGACTCTCCTCTAGGTGGGTTCTCGACCGTAGTGTTTACTTCTGTCTGGCAACTAATTCATTCGACAGAAGAAGATTCTTGAGTCCCTCCGCTGGATTGTCGAATTTCTCGACATCTGCCCCGAAGAAGTTCTGCCTTTTACTCCCAAAGTTCTGGCTCACATGCTGCCTGCAATGGCCAGCGGCGTCGAATCCATTCGCCAGGCCGCTGCTCGTGTCAATGCTGGCCTGATGGATTACGTCGTCTCCCTGTCTGATGAACCAGAAATCAGCGGCCCTTCGCAATCCACGTCCCATTCCAACTTCTGGAGAACGACAAGACGCTCTCTAGTGCACGTGCGTCCCTGTCAAGCTCTCGAGATTTGGAAGTGAGAAGTCCGACACCGGCCCATGGTCACAACCGGTCCCTCTCGACAACAAATCCACCGTCTTCAACGACTCATCCCCAAGTAGATCTTGACTACGCCGCAGCAGTCAATGCCCTGACGTTGCTTTTCCTCAACGACCACGAAGCGACCCAAGCTGCTGCATTAACCTGGCTGATAATGTTGCATCGAAAGGCGCCAAGAAAGGTCCTGGCCTTTAATGATGGAACTTTCCCTGCCTTACTCAAACTCTGTCGGATCCGGCTGAGGCTGTCGTTACCAAGGATCTGCAACTGCTTTCTCAGATATCCTGAACAGCGAAGACAAGACTACTTCTCCAATTTCATGGCTGACCTGCTCCAGCTATTTGCTACTGACAGAAAGTTGCTCGAGACTCGAGGGAACTTGATCATCCGCCAACTTTGCGTCAGCCTCAGTGCTGAGCGGATATATCGAACACTCGCAGACTGCATTGAAAAGGAGGAAGATGTCGAGTTTGCCAGCATCATGGTGCAAAACCTAAACAATAACCTCATCACAGCGCCGGAACTCTCAGAACTGCGCAAGAGGCTTCGCAATTTGGAGTCCAAGGTAACAGCAGATCCACACTCTCTGACGTCCAGGTGTTCGTTATTGCCAGAAGGCTAACCAGTCAACGAACCTCAGGACGGCCAGACATTTTTCGTTGCGCTCTTCCGTTCATGGTGTCATAATGCCGTCGCCACCTTTTCTCTTTGCCTGCTGGCTCAGGCATACGAACAGGCATACAATCTTCTGCAGATTTTGTAGGTTTTCGCGCACCTCTTTGTCGGTTTACCAGTTGTCTATGCTAAAACCTTCAGCGCGGAGCTGGAAATGACGGTGAACATCCTTATCCAGATTGACAAACTGGTTCAGTTGATAGAGTCACCTGTGTTCACATGTGTGTTGATTCACAGACATCCTAGCATATGACGCATCTGCTAATTCGCCGGAGACCTTCGACTACAGCTCCTTGAGCCTGACAAGTATCCTCACTTGTATAAGTGCCTCTACGGGCTTCTCATGCTTCTCCCGCAATCCTCAGCCTTCGCCGCCCTCAAAAACCGGCTCAATAGCGTCAGTTCGATCGGCTATCTGCACATTGCACCCAAAGTGTGAGCTTCTTCCAATCTCTCGTCCTCCATATGTCACCAGTGCCCTGGTCTGTATCCGTGCGCAGGTAACCGATGATACCTAGAAAACCCCAGTCCTGCCACTAGCTCCAGTTATGACAGGCCGAACAGACTTAAGGGCAGAGAAGACGGTATCATTCGTTGGAATGAATTACTTGAGAAGCTCTCTGGAGCGTGCAGGAGAGAGCTCGACGGGCCCAAAGGCACTCGGGAGATGTGGACGATAGTCGAGGCAGTCTTGGCGTTGCAGACTTACGGTTGGGAGAGGGTTTGGACACAAAGGCCACGAAGGAGTCACGCAATGCCAGCGGCCCACAGGGTGCCGGTGAAGGTCCCCACGCCTGTGGCTGCGCCGTGGTTAAGCGGGCCGGCCGGGTATGCGACAAATTCGAATCTTGAGGTGCCGTCAGGGGGAAGCGGAACGGTTGATGCACTTGCCTCAGAAGGCCACCGTTTTGGGTGTGCAGATGTTCTGATACCCCGAGAGACCGAGAGTATGGTATCTAGCTATAAGCTAGACCTCGTCGAAATGAAAACTATGATCTCATTCATGGGTGCTTGCGGGGGTTTTGACGCTCCACCAAGTTCGGCATCGTCGTCGCGACGCTGAACGACAGCGCGCAGCTGAGCGTGACGTCCAACTGAGCCGAGCTTTCCTGACATCGTCCGGGAGGCTGTAGAACTGCAAAACCTGGGTATCCAAATTCTTCTTCTGGGAAAGAAGTCACGATACTCGCTCTCTTCGGCGGTCTGCTCGATGGTAGGAAGGTGCAGAACGATAGACTGGTTCACCCGCCACGCGATCTTTGATCTCGGGAATTCGCACGGCCATTGTCTTGACCTTCCTTTGCAGTTCCACGTTCTGGCGGGCCAGGTCGTCAGCAGGTCTGTAGTCGTCGCTCCGCAGTGCCTCAGCAACTCGTCTGCGATGATCGATTCTTGCTCGATGTTCTTGCGAAGGATGTGCATGCATGGAACTTCATTTTGCCTTGACTCCGATGCTTGAGCATGAAGAAGAATCATGTAGCGGCTAAGAGCCTCTGCGTCGGGGTACACAGCAGATACTGGCAGGAAAGCGTAGCCATCGAGTTAAGAGCGGTGCTCTCCGTGTCAGGCATTTTGAACAGCAGCGAGAATCCCTTCCCGAACGGTGGCGGAAGCAGGAGTTCGGCGTCACATCGGCGGGTCTCGAGCGCCGCCGATTTCCCGTAGTGCCGTAAACTCGGCCCGGGTTATCAAGTCTGGCTCCTCATCTGCCGTCTCATTCACGGTGGCCAGAGATAGGAGGGCCTTGAGTGTTTCGGGGTTCCGCTCGAAGGATGGGACCGAGCGACCTTGGAATTTAGACGTCAGCCACGCGTCGACATATCTCCAGTCCTTGGCAGTAGAAGCTGCCAGATGCGAGCGATGGAGGGTGAAAAGATGGCTGTTGGGGTCGGAAGGTGGGCCATGGCGTTGAGGATTCGATTGGAGGAGGATAAGCTGGATTGATATCATTTAATTGCACTCTCTTAACCAGTGTGACAGCAGAAAGCATTCTTTCTGCCAGTTTTCCGCTCGGCTGGAGGGACCCTCGACTTGCACCAGGGTGACGGGCTGTGTCAACAATTGGCAACAAGTCCGGGGGCGTCCCCACCATTTTGCCGTTCCGAGTGACTTCCGACACGTATGTACCCAGAAGGTACACTACATTGTAATATGGTGCTTTTGTTCTGGACTTCCAAGCACCTGCGGATACTGGAAGTGACAACCGCTATTGCCCATCATTTGCATTCAGCAAAGCCAGGGACAAGGGGGACTGGTCATTAATGCCCCGTTAAGGAGACAGGCCCCACAAGCCCAGCTCTATTACGATTGTACGCATCTGCCGTGCCATCCATCAGATGGCGGTGCTGTTCAAGTTCGCCCTATTGAGGACAACTTTCCAATTTGGATCGACCAGCGGACCGCGTCCGCTAAATACTCGACACCTCTCACCTTTCTGCCTGCTCGGCTTTCGATGATTTTCTTTACATTTCTGTCAACCTGTTCACTTCCGCTGCGTCCTCACCGTAATCTTTTCCAAGGCCTTACCGATCATCTTCTTCACTCGAATACAGATTCCTCTCTCAACGGCAGCCCATCTCTCAGCGTCAACGATGCATGTCAGGCTCTACGCCCTGGCCCTTGCCGCCGGCCTGCTGTCCTCGACCGCCTTCGCAGTCGCGCCCGACGAAATCCCCGCCGACACTCCCGTCTCTTCCTCTTGTCATCCGCCCAGGCCCATTTGTCGAATGGCTTCAAACTCTCCGATGCCCCCTCGTCTATTATGACGCCGCCGTCGCCCGCGATCCTTCCAATTATTTGACCTTGTTAAAGGTGCTACGACTTACCTTTCCCTCGGACGCACCAATCAGGCAACGGAGGACTTTGGGCCAAGGTCCTCTCGCTCAAGCCAGGCTTCGAGGCGCTCATATTCAGTTGGCCAAAATCATATGAAGACGGCCGACTGGGACGGCGCGAGGAGCAGTACGGACTGGCGCGTAAGGACTAACTTCACTCAGAGGTCGCCGCCCCTCGACGAGGCTCAGGCGCTGCCCGTCTGGCCGAAATTGCCGAGAAGAAGGGCGATTGGAGGCCTGCGTCTCTCATGCCGGCGAGGCTGTCATTGTTGCGAACCGGGCCATTTCATTGCGCGAGATCAGATCGCGCTGCCGCTTCCAGCGCGGCGAGCTTGAGGAGGGAATGGGCGATCTGCACCACGTGCTGCAGATGAGACCCAGCGACATAACCCCGCACATCAAGATATCGGCCATTACCTTCTATGCGCTCGGCGATCTGAAGAACGGCATGGCCCAGATCCGCAAATGCCTACACTCCGACCCCGATTCGAAACCTTGCAAGAAGCTTCTAAAGCAACAAAAGGCCATCGAAAAGACTTTCGCCAGGGGTAAACAAAGCGTTCGACAAGACAATGTTTCCCATGACCGGGGCTTCTCCGTTGCTGATAGACCGCCAGACGTATGACTCATTACCGACATTAATAATCATGGAGGAGCTACGCGCGGACGGTATTATTCCTCTAGCTGCTGAGGCGGCCTTGTACCGTAGGGTTGTGGAACTGGCGTGCCAGGGGTACTACGATGTGAGTGCAAACCTTCTCGAAGAGCGCTGCAGAAACTCACAACTGCAACAGATGAATGCCAAGAAAGCGAAGCAGTATTGCGAAGACTCTCTGGCTCTAGACAACAAGTCATTCTACGGTCTACTTCACCGCGCAAGAGCAATGATGGAAAAGGAAGAATTTGAGGCGGCAATTAGGTCCTTAGAAGAAGCCGGCAATGTCCGGCCTGACAAGAACGATATTGTGCAACCTCTGATGCAGAAAGCTCAGATCGCCCTCAAGCGAAGCCAGACCAAGGACTACTACAAGGTTCTAGGCGTGTCCCACGACGCTGACGAGCGCCAGATTAAGTCGGCTTATCGCAAGCTGTCCAAACTACACCACCCCGATAAAGCGGCGAAGCAGGGTATCGGCAAGGAGGAAGCTGAGAGGAAGATGGCATCTATCAATGAGGCGTATGAAATTTTGAGCGATCCAGAGCTTCGCGAGCGCTTCGACCGGGGCGACGACCCAAACAACCAGCAGCAAAGCCAGCCCTTTCAAGGCAACCCTTTCGGGGGTGGTCATCCGTTCATGTTCCAAGTGGTGGTGGAGGCAGCCATCAATTCCACTTCAAGTTTGGCGGGGTGCTGGCGGCAAGGCAGGCTTCCCCGGTGGCTTCCCCCCTTCTAATGATGGCATAGATCCTGCCTTCAAACAGCAGCATGGGTTAAGGAGTTTAATTAGTTAAGCCTGGAGTTTTATAGGGCCTTGTACTACATTAGTAGTAGTTATAGCTAAAGAAATGTTTATATTCTTTTATATTTTATTTATTTATAATTTTTATATAGTATATTATAGATATTTTTATATATAGTTTAAAGATATATTATATTTATATTTTTAAATAATATAATTAAATAAAAGTATTAAATAAGCTATATTTAATAAATTATTTTTATTTAACTTTATTAATTAACTTTAAGTTTAATAATAAAGTATAAATATATATTAATACTTTTTAACTCCCTTTAGAGTAACTAATAGTTTATACGTTATATACTTTATATATTTTACTTAACTATTTAGTTATTTACTTTATTAATTTTTATTATTATTATTAATTAAAAAACATTAAGTAATATATAAGTTTAATTTTAGTATTATATAATTAAAAAAAATTTAATATCATAACTATAAATAGTAATTTTATACTATTTATATTTTTAGTAGTATTTATATAAATATTTTAATAACTTATTTAAAAAAGAATATATTATAGTTATATATTTTTAAATAGTATAATTAAATAGAAGTATTTAATAGAGTATATTTAGTAGGTTTAACTCCCTTTAACTTTATTAAGTAGTTTTAAGTAAAGCTTAGTAGAGTATATATATTTCGATACTTTTACTTACTCTACTTTTTATAGTAGTAAATATAAATATAAATATAAATATAAATATAAATATAAATATAAATATACTAGTAATAATAATAATACTATTACTAATAAATAGTACTAAATATATTAAAATAAACCTTCACTTATATAAACCTTTAGTTAAATTATACTATATATTAAGTTTAATAAGCCCTAGTAGTATTTATAATTAAAGAAAAAGATACTACTATAAGTAAGGTCTTTATTACCTTTTTATTTTCTATATATTTATATATTATAATAACTTAAAATACTTTATTAAGTAAACTACTTCCTATAATATTTAAAAACAAATTCTTACTAGCTCTACTTAACTCTAAAATAAATAAAAGAATATAATTTAAAGATATTAACTAGTATTAATACTACTAAAAGTATTCTTTAATACTATAAAAACTTATTTAATTAATATAAGTCCTAACTAGTACTACTAAAGTAAAGATAATAAAGTAGTAATTTATAATTTTAAGAGTTTTATACTATAAAACTACTACTAAAACTACTATATAAATATCATAATATATAACTTATATATAAAAAATAAAGGCTTTATAAAATTCTAAATAATAAAAATAACTATAATTACTTTAACTAATTAAAAACATAACTACTAGAGTTTTATTAACTTAAGTATACCCCTCTAGAGTAACTAATAGTCTATAGGCTATATACTCTAAGAAATAGCTATTTAACTAATTTCATTTATTATTAATTCTTTTTATTATTAATTAATAAATAGTACTTAAATTTACTTACTATAATATAGCTTTTATAAATTTAAAGTAATAAGTGTTTTTAATTAATTTTAACTACTAATTATACTATTAACTCTACTAAAACTACTAATGCCTTTTATATACCTTCTACTATCCCTTTAAATCTATTAAACCTAAACTAAACTATTCTATTACTTCCCTTAGTTATATAACTATAGCTAGTTTAACTACTTCCTACTATTATTAGTATCTATTTTAATATTATTATATATAGGCCTTATTAAATATACTAATTTTAGCTACTTAAGTTAATAAAACTCTAGTAGCTATATTCTTTAATTAGTTAAAGTATTTATAGTTATTTTTATTATTTAGAATTTTTATAAAGTCTTTACTTTTTATATATATATAATAAGTATATACTATTATATCTATATAGTAGCTATTACTAGTAGTTTTATAGTATATAATTTCTCAAAAATTATAAGTACTACTTTATTATCTTTACTTAGGCAGTACTAATTAGAGTTTATATTAATTATATAAGCTTCTATAATATAGAAGTACTTTTTAGTAGTATTAATACTAGTTAATATTTATAGAATTATATACTTCTATTTACTTAAAATAAGTATGTGCTAGTAGAATCTTTTTAGATATTATATAAGTAGTTTATTTAATAGAGTACTTTTAGCTTTAAGGGTTATTATTATATATATATAAAAGATAGAAGGAATTAATAAAGGTTTTTAATTACAGTAGTAGTACTTCTTTTCGAATTATAAAATACTACTAGGGCTTATTAGGCTCTATATATAGTGTAATTTAACTAACGTTTTATGTAAGTAAAGGTTTTTTTTGATATTACTACTTATTAATAATAGTATTATTATTATTATTATGAAAAAGTAGGTAAGTAGAAGTATTAAGGTATATACGCTCTACTAAGCTCTATTTAAAACTACTTAGTAAAGCTAAAAGGGATTAAACCTACTAAATATACCCTATTAAATACTTTTATTTAATTATACTACTTAAAAATATATAGTTATAATATATTCTTTTTAAAATAACTTACTAAAATATTTATATAAAATACTACTTAAAAACACAAATAAAGGTATAGTATACTATTATATAGCTAAATTATATTCTTTTTAAACTCTAAATTCCTTTACTTAAGGGTATGTATAAATAAAAAGTTATTATTATTATTTAAAAAGCCTTTATATTAAAGTAGAAACTAAAATACTCTTTATAAAATAAGTTCGAAACATATAACACGTATAGTATTTATATACTTTATTATACTTTTTTATAAATACTTACTAAACTAGTAACTAGTTTTATTATATATATAGTACTTTAATAGGGTATTATAAAAAGGAAGTATATTACTATAATAATAGTTATAATTATTATACATTTAGTAGTAGTTATTATAGTTATTACTATATTTATAGTTAATATAATAGATATTTATAAAAATATACTAGTTATTTATAGAGTAGTTATTTGTAATACTATAAGTTAACTATAGGTTAATAATAGTACTATTAAGTATTAATAAGGGTAGCTATATATATGTTTTTATAGTTATAATACTACTTATAGTAAAGTAAAAAAAGAAATTTATTAAGTAAAGAATATTTTAAATAAAATCTAAAAAGAATATATTTAAGTTAATATATATATATAGGTTGTATTATTTATAAGCTAGTTTATATAATTAAGTTTACTAAGTAGTAGGCTTTTTTTACTTTTTTATATATATTATTTATAAAGAAATATATAAAAAGCCCTTATAAAAGAAAGATATATATAAGTATTTAGTAAGGTAATTAGTAAAGGTTATATATAAAGATAAGTTAAATCTAAGTTAGGGGATACTTATTTATATAAAAAAAAGTACTATATACTATATATAGCCTAGTAGGGGCTGTCTACTTTTATTAACTAAAAAGGCAGCGTATAAGCTATATAGTATAGTTAATTAAAGTTAGTAAAGCCCCTACTCTAAAAATTTAATAACTGTACTATATAGGCGTATAATATATAAGAAGTGATAAAACCCTTAGGTAGGTATAGGATTTAAACCTACTATCTCTACCTCTTATAAAGTAAGGTTAGGTAGGCTCTTAACTACTAAGTTAACTACTTTTAAATTAATATATATATTTAGTAAATTAATAAGTAAAGGTTATTTAAAAAGAAGAGTAGATATATTACTAATATTAACTCCCTTTAGTAACTATAACGCTTAAAGCCTTATAATAACTTTTACCTATTTACTTTTATACTATTATACTATAAAGTATAGTATAGTAGTAGCTATAGTAGTAGATATAGATATAGATATACCAGTAAAAATAATAATACTATTACTAATAAAATAGTACTAAATATATTAAAACAAACCTTTACTTATATATACCTTTTAGCTAAAGTATATTTATATATATTTAATAATTCCTAGTAGTGTTTATAATCAAAAAAGGTACTACTATAAACAAAGCCTTTATTAATTCTCCTATCTTTTATATTTATATTTAATAACTTTAAAAATAATAAGTTTAATATAGTTTAATAACTATATAATACTTAAGTACTTTAGTCTTTTAACTATAACCTATAAGGACTTTTTTTTTAATTTAACTAAGCACAAATAGTCTTATTAACTTTAATAGTAGTACTAACTCTATAGACGTTTTACTTAAAACACAAATAACTATTACTAAGTTTAAATACTACTTATTACTAAAGAACTACTTAGATCTATAAGTTTAGTCCTATAATTAACTATATTAGTTATTAATTAAAGACATATAGAAGAGATTAGAATATAAATATATTACTTAAGCCCTAGCTTAGTATAGTAGTGTAATATATGTCTACTACTATAGTTATTAGCCCTTAATAGTATAAATGAAGCTAGAAATTAGTATATATGCTAAGACCTAAATATTAAGATATATACTAATAAATATAGAGTAGATTCCTTAAATAAAGTTAACTAGCTATAGTAATATAGTAGTAGTATATTAGTTATAAAGAAGGTTAATAGTTAAAGGAAGTAAAGAGATAGTTTAAATTAGATTTAATAGGTTTAGAGAAATAGTTTACTAAATAGTTAGGCATAAGGGTATATAGAGGTATATAGATAGTATTAGTAGTTTTAATAGTATTAATAGTATAATTAGTAGTTTACTTTAAAATTATTTAAATACTACTATTACTTTAAATCTATAAAAGCTATATTATAATAAGTAAATTTATATCCTAAACACTAACTAATAATAAAAGTTAAAAAAGGTAATTAATTATTACTTATATATAACCTATAAGCTATTAGTTACTTAAAAGGGGGGAAAAGGGGTTCTTAGTAGTAGAGTCTCTACTAGTAATATATCTATAGTTAAGTAGCTACTTAGAGATACTAAAGATATAAAGATAACTATACTCCTTTTAGAGTAACTAATAGTTTATAAGCTATATACTTTAAGAAATAACTATTTAACTACTTACTTTATTAATTCTTTTTATTATAATATTTAAATTTATTTATTATAATATAGCTTTTATATATTTAAAGTAATAAGTACTTTTAATTAATTTTATAAACTACTAACTATACTATTAATACTACTAAAACTACTAATAATTTTTTATATATTCTTTAGTAAACTATTTCTTTAAACTTATTAAATTTAAACTAAACTATTATATTACTTTCTTTAACTATATAGCTATAGCTAATTTAACTACTTAGCCCTACTATTATTAGTATCTATTTTAATATTATCTTACTTAATATACTAATATTTAATATTACTAAAGTAGCTATTTAAACTAATAAAACTTTAGTAACTATATCCTTTAATTAGTTAAAGGATTTATAGTTATTCTTATTATTTAAAATGTTTATAAAGCTTTTACTTTTTATATATAAGTTATATATTATTATATTTATATAGTAGCTATTACTAATATTTTATAGTATAAGACTTTTCGAATAATAAGTACTACTCTATTATTTTTACTTTAGTAGTACTAGTTAAAACTTATATTAATTATATAAACTTTCATAGTATAAAGGTACTTTTTAGTAGTATTAATATTAGTTAATATTTATAGAATTATGTTCTTTTATTTATTTTAGAGCTAAGTAAAGCTAGTAGGAATCTTGTTTTTTAGATATTATAGCTTTAAGGGTTATTATTATATATATATAGAAAATAAAAAGAATTAATAAAGGCTTTACTTATAGTAGTAGTGTCTTTTTCTTTAATTATAAATACTACTAAGGCTTATTAGGCTCTGTAGTATATTATAGGACTTATAATTTAACTAAAGGTTTATATAAATAAAGGTTTATTTTAATATATTTAGTGCTAACTATTAGTAATAGTATTATTATTATTACTAGTATATTTATATTTATATCTATATTTACTACTATAGTAAGAAGAGTAGGTAAGTAGAATTGTTAAAAGCTAGAGGGGGTTAAAGCTACTAAATATACCCTATTAAATACTTCTATTTAATTATACTACTTGATAATATATAGCTATAATATATTCTTTTTAAATTAACTTATAGAAATATTTATATAAAATACTACTTAAAAATATAAATAAAAGTAGTTATAAAATTTAAATAAGAGTAGTAAGTAGTAAGAAGTTAGTTATAAAGGGGTTTAGTTACTTTAGTATACTTTATTAAGTATAAATTCAATCTTTAAAAACTTTATAATTATTTTACTAACGTACTTAATATAAGACTTATTTTAGTAATTTTATATGTTTATAATAAAGTTAAAATATTACTACTTAAAGAGGTACTATTAATATATTTAATTAGTTTTAAAGTAATTATATATTATAACTACTATATAAAAAAGTAATAGAGGGGAGATAGAGTTATTAAAGTAGTTATAATAAAAGGTTTATACTTAACTTTATAGTACTAATAAAAAGTAATATAGATTTAGTATTAATAGATACCTATAAAGTGGTAATTATACTTAAGAATCTTAAGCTTTATATTAAGAGAATTATACTAATTACTACTATAGATTATACTATTTTTAAATTTAAAAAGATTAGTAAGTACGTTTAGTATAAGATAGTTAAAAAGTAATAGTACTAGAGCTAGAATAGTTTAAAGGAAGTTTTTAAAGTAGTAAGGGTAGAGTTAACTTTATATAGCTTTAAAAGCTTAATAAAGTAAAATATAAAGTTAATTTTTATAAATAAGATTAAAAAGTAACTGGTTCTTTATAGTAGTAGTATTTATATTTTTTAATATAGTATTATTATACTTTTTAATTAATAATAAAATAATACTTTATCTATTTAATTAGTTTTGTATATGTGTTTTTATAGTTACAATACCACTTACAGCAAAGTAAAAAGAAGAAATCCACTAAATAGAGAATGTTCTAAGTAAAGAATCTAGTAAAAAATACATTTAGGCTAATACATATATCTAGTAAGTTAATAAGTAAAGATTGTTTAAAAAAAAGAGTAAATACGCTGCTAATATTAACCCCCTTCTAGTAACTATAACGCCTAAAGTCTTTACCTAGAAATAACTTCCGCCTACTTACTCTTACACTACGAAGCGTAGTGTAGTAGTAGCTATAGTAATAATAACAATGTTATTACTAATAGGCGGTACTAAATATATTAAAATAAACCTTCACTTATGCAAACCTTTAGCTAGATCACGCTATGTATAGGGCCTAATAAGCCCTAGTAGCGTTCATAATTAAAGAAAAGGTACTACTATTATGAGTAAGGCCTTTATTGATTCCTCCTATCTTCTATATTTATATTTAATAATTCTTTAAAATAAAAATACTAAACTTACTACTATAATAAGTTTTCAACAGCCTAACTACTTTATAATACTTAAAAACTATAGCCCTAACTATAGTCTATAGAAACGTCTCTAAGACTAGCTTAAATACTAAAATACTAGGCCTTTATAATAATATTAATAGTAATACTAACTCTTTAAACCCTATTATTATATAAATAAATAACTATTATTAAGTTTAATTATATTCTACTACTAAAGGACTACTAAGATTAATAAATCTAGCCTTTATATAATTAATTATACTAGCTACTAATTAAAAACGTAAAGAAATATACAGGGCGTAGGTATATTACCTAGGAGCCCTAGCTTAGTATAGTAGTATAATAAGTGCTACTATCATAGTTATTGTTGCCCTTAATAGTATAAGGAAGCTAGGAATTGCAAGATAGCCTAAGGCTTAATAATATATTAAGACGTATACTAATAAAGGTGAAAGTGACTTTTAAATAAGGTTAACTAGCTATAGCAACGCGGCTAAGGAAGTAGAGGATAGTTCTAATTAGATCTAATAGGTTTAGAGGACAGTAGAGGCGTATGTAAACAAAGCGTTAGTAGTTTCAGCGGCGTTAGCGGCGTAATTAGTAGTTAAAATTGATTAAATACTACTATTACTTCGAATCTATATAGTTACGTTACAGCAGGTGAATTTGTGTACTAAAATAAAGCACTTAATTAGTTTTAAAATACTATATAACTTACTATTTATAATATATTTAAAGAAAAGAGGCTTTTTAGAGTTAGTTTTAAAGCCTTTATAAAGAACTATAGCCTTTATAATATCTTCCCTACTTAAAAAGTTAAATTAAGTAGCTTAAAAGACTTTAAAGAGTTATTAATTACATTACTTTATAAAAGATTAAACTTAATACTATTAAAGTAGAGATACTTTTTAATAAACTTTAAGTAAGACTTGAATAAAGGTATTTATAACTAATTACTAAAGTTTATATTAAAAGTCTTTTAAAGTATATAACTAATAAGGTTTTTATAGTATATTTATTAAAAGACTATAATAAATGTGCTTTAAGAGTAGTTAGAGTAGTTTTATAGACTTATTATAATTAAAGATAGGCTATTAGTTAGTAAAATCTATATTAATTACTTATTAATAAATAACTACTATAAAGGAGAGGTTTTCAAAAGGCTTATTTATTAAAACTACTTAAAATATTTCAGTAATTAATAAAGTTATATAAGACTCTTTTGAGTATATATTTTAAAGTTTACTAAAAGGCTTTATAAGTACTTTATAAAAGACTAATAATAAAAAAAAGTTATTAAGTTATAAATAATTAGTAATAACTTTAGGTTTTATTATTACTATATAAGAAAAGTAGAGTTATAATAATGAATAATAGAAATAGTAAATAGATATAGTAATTATAAAGTTTTTATTAAATTACTTATAAGTAAGGTTATTAATTAAGCTGTATAGTATGATTCATAGTATAGGTAAAAATTAACAGATTCTTAAGTTTAGAAATAGATACCTACTAGTATGTATATTTAGAAATAGTCCTATGGTCACGTGACCCTGGAGGCCTAGCTCTACTCACCATAAGGCTTTCTTTAAGCTACTATATAGCTAAATTTTTCCATAGCTAATAGTATAGTAGTTATTATAATACTAGTACTTTTTCTTTTATAGCCTAAGGCTTTAACTTAAAGAATAATTATAATTATAAAGAGGGTAGTAATTAATATAGTTTAATAAATTATTGTTTTTTATAGAATTAATAGAAACTCTTAAAATTCTTATAGGCATTAAGTACTTTAAGTCTAATAGGTCTAGAGTAGTCAAAAGATACTTAGGACTTATAATTAGCCCAGCTATAGATTTAGTATAGCTTCTATATAGTCCCTAATTTCCTTATTATTCTAAATACCTATATCATTTCCTTTTTTTATATATCCTATAATACCTTCCTTCTTTATTTATATTTTTTAAGTAGTGTTTTATACGGACATTTTAATAAGTTGTTCTAAAAAGAATATATTATAACTATATATTTTCAAGTAGTGTAATTAAAGAGAAGTATCTAATAGGGTATATCTAATAGGTTTAACCCCCTCTAGTTTAAGTAGTCTCGAGCAGAACTTAGCAAAGCGTACGTACCTTAATACTTCTACTTACCTACTCTTCCTATAGCGATAACGACGATACTATTACTAATAAGCAGCAATATCAAAACAAACCTTCACTTATATAAACCTTTAACTAGATCATACTATATATAGGGCCTAACAAGCCCTAGTAGCGTTCACAATTAAACAAAAAAGTACTACTATAAGCAAGGCCTTCGTCAATTCCTCCTATCTTTTATATTAATATAATAACCTATAATATTTAATAAAAAGTTACCTACTCTAAGCTCTTATAACTAAAATAACAACTATTATATAACCTTATAGTTATTAACTAACTATAAAAGTAATAATAAGTACTTTATAACTAAAGGGGTTAATAAAATTAACTTAACCTATAACTAGTATATATTTTCTAATAAAAAAAAAGAAGCTCACTATTACTATAATTTACTACTATTAAACTACTAGTAATAGACTTAATATAAACGTAACAATTCTTAGATTACAAGACAGAACCCTTTTAAGTATCCTATAGTCTAAAGCTAACTACAAATACTTTAACTAACTAAAGGACGCGGCTACTAGATCTATAGCGCTCTAAGTAGCTGCTAATATTAGTATATTTAGTAAGGCCTACGTAAATCTCAAGGGGAATACTAATAATAGTAGAGAGCGGCTGGACCAGCTATAGCTATACAGCCTATAAAGGAAGCAACGGGACAGTTCGGATTAGATTCAATAGGTTCAAAGGAACAGTCTACTAAACAGTCGGGCGTACAGGAGGCGTACAGAAGGCATTAGTGGTTTTAGTAGCGTTAATGGCGTAATTAGTAGTCGAAATTAATTAAAAACACCTATTACTTCGAATTTATAGAAGCTGCGTTACAGCAGGTAAATTCAAGTACCGTCTATCGTTTCCTAAAGTACGTAGCCTATAGGCCCTTAGTCACTGTAGAGGGGGTCCCTTCTTTCCTTATAATACCTTCTTTTTCTATTCTTATTACCTAGCCTTTTATTTTAATCTTTACTCTATTCTTAAAAATAAACCCTTTAAAGGCGTAGTTTAAAGAGGTTTTTATAAATACATTAGTAGAGTTATTACTACTAGTAATTTAATAGATATTATTAATCTATTATTTTTATAGGATTATTTAAAGGCTATAACGTTAATTATTAAGCGTTTTTAGTAGTACTAAGTTTAATAGGATACTTATATAGTAAGTATAAGTTTATATATACTATAAGTAGGATTTAAAGAAGTCCTAAATAGTTAGTTATAATTCTAAGAGTTTTAGTAATTAATAGAGCTATATTAATACTAGCTACTATACTATAGATTTCTAAAGCAAGTATACTATAGGTTACTTATTTACTTTTTACTAAGTTATAATAAATAATACTACTACTAAGTTTAAAGGTATTATTAGTAATTTATTTTTTATTATTAAGAATAATGATAAAGCTAAACTATAAAAAAAAGTTTGTATTATTAGTAAAGAATTTATTTATAAAGATAAAGAGTTTATTAGTTATAATATTAAGGGGGATATATATTAGGCTATACTACTAGTTATTAATCTACTACTAAATCCTTTTATTTAGTACTTTAATAGTTTTATTTATAGACTCCTAATACTAAGTAGTGACTATAAGGTTATATAATGCCTTTAGTTAGTAAATTAAAGTAATATATACTTTATAAGTATACTATTAAATGTATTATACCTTTTAATTATTACTAGTAGTTATAATAATAAGCTTTTTACTCTAGCCCTTTTAGCGGAATACTAGGTTAGATTTTTTAAAGGATAGAATACTACTATTAAATATAAGGGGATTATTAGTAGTTAAAAAGAACTTTAGTTTAACTATAAGGTTTACCTTTATAAACTATTTATCTTCCTAACTTACAAATTTAATAGTTAAGAGTTTTAATATATTATTAGTTTATATTTAAATAATTATAAACTTATTATTCTTAATTAATAAAATTAAAAAGTATATATTACATATTAATATTACTATTTTAAGCGTTTCTTAATAGTAGTAGTTATATATTACTTACTAATACGTTTTAGCCTTTATAATTCTATAAAGTAGCTTTTTAATAACTATAATAGTATTATTAGAGTATTAATACTTAATTTACTTAAGTAAGTATATAAGGATTATATAGTTAAGAGTAGTTTTAAACTATATATAAGCTTATATAATATTTTATAGCTAAAGAGTTATTCTATTATAAATTAAGAATAGAGTAAAAGTAAAGATAAGTTATTAAATTATTTATTAAATTATTAGGGACTATATAAGAATCTTAGTTTTATTATTATTAGTATGGCCTTAAATAACTAATTACAGTTTTTTTATAAAAGGTATCTATTGTTTTTCCTTTAACTTTATTAATAATATAGAACTTAAATACTTATAGTTCTATATAAGTTTATTTATTAAATAGAACGATATTAAATACGTGATAATCTTATAGTACTAAGATCTTTTACTTTATTAACAACTAAAACAACTTATTAGGTATAGTAATTAACCCTTTATTTTATAACTTAATTATAAGGGCAAAGTTAGCCTCTTTTTTGGTTAGTATATACACTATAAACTAAAATTTATAAGGCCGTTCTAGGTGCTATTTAAGCTGTTTATAGTGGATTTTAACTAGGGGAGTAAGAGTAGTATTAATAATAATTTTAATAAGGATTTCGTTTTAAAATAATTAGCTTTATTATAGACTCCTATAGAGCTTTTAGCTTTATTATTTTAAGAAGTATTTAGGAGTTTAAGGACTTTAAAATCAACCTTTTTAATATTATTATAAAATAGTTTAATAGTTATTAATTTAAATAATTATAGACCTTATAAGAATTAAAGTATATAAGTTTTACTATTTACTACAATAAAGTAGTATAAGCCTTACTACCTACCTTTTTTATACTATATATAGACTATTAATTCTAAAGAGAGATTAATAGTTACTATAGTATTAAAACTATTTTATACCCTAAAAGTATTTTAGACTTATTAATTTATATAGTAATAGTAGATTTCCTTTATAGCTTTATAAATTATAGCTATTGTTTTAGTAATATTAAAAGATAGAATAGAGTTATTAGTTATTTTAAAGTATACTTTAAAAGTAAAGAGGGTTAGTATAAAGCTATTTAACTTAGTAGTCTTATTCATTACTTTAATAGTTACTTAAAAATATATATTATTACTTATTTTTTAAGGTTCTATAGTAAATAATAGTAAAAACTCTATATAGTATTACGTAATACTATTTAACCGTTTTAATTAGGTAATAGGCTTTAATTAAAGAATTAACTAGTATAATACTAAATACTTAGGTATTACTATAGAACTTTATAAATCTAAAGTTAGTATTTAAATCTATAGTAAAGTTATTTAAAGAACTTTAGTATATATTAATTTAGTTCTTTTTAAAGTCTTTTTTATATATCCTTAGTAAAAACTAACTTTAAGAAGTATATAGTATTAAATTCTATTATAGTATTAACTATATAGAGTATAGAGTATTTATAAATATATATAATATTAATAATAACTTTATAATTAAAGTTATAGTTATTATAAAGTATAAATCTAAAGTAAAATAGATTTAATTTATTAAGTTGATACCTATAGTAAATTTAGTTGAGGGCTTTAATAATAGAGATTTTAATAGAGTATTTAGCTTTTTTTAGTACGTCATAAAGCTTTTAAATAAAAAAGTAATTAAACTAGTAGTATAGGTACTAAGGTTTAGTATTTACTAAGTAGGAGTATATAAGGGACCTTTTATTATTAAAGAAGAGCTATAGATAACGTTATTATTATATAATAGAGATAATAGTAGTACTTTAATATAGTTTAATATAAATATTATTAAAAATAACTTTAAGTTAATTTATATTCTATAAATAGAGTAAAAACAGAGTATTTATAGGTATTATATAGAACGTAATTTTACTAAATAGAGTAAGTACTTTAATTAATCCTAGTAAAATAATTAGCTTTTTGTCTCTAAAGGCGATTATAACTTTACTAGCTACTAATAATTTAATTTTAAAATCTAAAAGAAAATTCTTTTTAAGAGTTAGGTATTAGTTATAGTCTATTATTAAGAAGAGTACTACTTCAGAGTTAAGTATAATACTTTAGAAAATACTTATTAAATACTAGCTATTATATATAAATATTATTTTAGGGCTTTATACTTTAAATAGGTTAAATTTTATTAAGTAGTAGGTAGTAGTGGTTTTTATAAAGAGGTTAATAATATAGTAGCTATTAATATATAGGCTTTTATTAACTATTATAGTAATAAAGCTAGTAGTAGTAGCTATAGTATTAAAGACTATTATAAAGTATATATAATCTATATTACTATTATTTTAGTTAAAAGTCTTTTTATAGTTTTTAATTACTATTTTAGTCTTAAAAGGAGTATTATAGTACTTAGGGAATAGGTTAGCGCCTTTATACTAAGTTAAAAACTAGGAATATTCCTTTTTTAAAGTATTCTAAATATACTTTAAGGCTCTATATTATTTATAAGCCTTATTATACTCTTTCTACTTATACTTTATTAACTAGTAGTCTTTTTTACTATAAATATAGTACTTTATAGAGTCTTTATAGAAGAGTATAGAGTGGCTATTATTAATATAGTATTAATTTTAGTTTTAGTAGCTAGGCTTACTACTTTAAAAGTAATTTATATAGCTACTACTATATTATTAATTAATAGGGAATACTTTAGTAAACTCTATAGGCTTTATAATAAACTAATTAGGTTTAAAGTTACTATTTATAAGGTTTATAGTAAACTATAAATTAGTAATAGTACTATTAGTAGCTTCTTTTAGTTTAAAGAGTGTGTGTATAACTTATAGAGTATTTTAATAAGTAGTAAATAGTTAGGTATAAAAGGCTTAGTTACTTTAAAAATAATTATATAGTATAAGTTAGTTTTCTATTAACTTAGTAACTAATAAATTAAAATACTTAATATAGATTTTACTATAGTTCTTTTAAATCTCTTTAGTAAAAGTAAGTCTTAACCCCCTCTAGGGTAACTAACGGCCTATAGGCTATATACTCTAGAAAGTAGCCATCTAGCTACCTACTTTATTAATCTTTTTTATTATTAGTTAATCAATAGTACTTAAATTCACCTACTATAACACAGCTTCTATAGATTTAAAGTAATAAGTATTTTTAATAAATTTTAAAGTAGACTATTAATTATACTATTAATGCCGCTAAAACTACTGACGCCTTTTATACGCCTTCCTAGTAGACCGTCCCTCTAAACCTATTAAATTTAATCTAAACCGTTTTATTACTTCCCTTAGTTATTATATCCCTCTATAACTAACGTGCTATTACTATATAATTCTAGCTAGTTTAGCTACTTAGCTCTACTATTATTAGTATCTATTTTAATATTTATATAAGCTTTACTAAATATACTAATATTAGTAGCTATATAAACTAATAAGACTCTAGTAACTATATCCTTTAACTAATTAAAGTATTTATAGTTATCCTTAGTATTAAGGATTTTTATAGTATTTAAATTCCTTAAATATAAGTTAAGTATTATTTTATTTATATTAAGGCTATTATTAGTAGTTCTATAGTATGAAACTCCTAAAATTATAAACTTTACTTTATTGTTTTTACTTTAGTAATACTAGTTAAAAGTTATACTAATTATATAAACTCCTATAGTATAAAAGTACTTTTTACTAGTATTAATACTAGTTAATATTTATAGAATTATATCTTTTTATTTATTCTAGGGGTAAATAGAGTAAGTAGGAATCTCTTTTTTTAGATATTATAGGTTATTATATATATAGGAATATAAAGGATAAAAGGAATTAATAAGGGGCTTACTTATAGTAATATCTTTTTCTTTAATTATAAATACTACTAAAACGTATTAGGCTCTATAGTATATTATAGTACCTATAGTATAATTTAACTAAAGGTTTATATAAGTAAAGGTTTATTTTAATATATTAGTTACGCTATAAGTTTAGTACTACTTATTAGTAATAGTATTATTGTTATTACTATAGAAAGAATAAATAAGTAGAAGTATTAAGATATATACGCCCTACTAAACTCTACTTAAGACTACTTAAGCTAAAGGGGGTTAAAGCTATTAAACACACTTTCTTAAATACTTCTATTTAATTATACTACTTAAAAATACATAGCTATAATACATTCTTTTTAAAACCCTTTATTAAAATATCCGTATAAAATACTATAAAAAACACAAATAAATTTAATAGCTATATTCTTTAAGTAATTGAAGTATTTATAGTTAACTTTAAACTATAAAATACGTAAAAAGATTTCATTGTTTAATTTAGTTATTATTATATTTATATAAGACTAATTACTAGTAGTTTAATAGTAGTAAATTCTAGTAATAGTAAACTTTACTTTTTCTTTATTAGAGAATGTATACTAGTTATAAATAAAGTTAATTATATAAATCTTTTTAACTATAAAGTATTTATTACTACTTTTATATTCTTAGTATCTCTAAGTAGCTACTTAACTATAGATACATTACTAGTAAAAGCCCTACTACTAAGAACCTCTCTCTTTGCTTTTAAGTAACTAATAGCCTATAGGTTATATATAAATAATAATGAACTACTTTCTTTAACTTTTATTATTAGTTAGTAATTAATATATAAATTTACTTGCTATAATATAGCCTTTATAGATTTAAAGTAATAGTAGTATTTAATTAATTTTATAAACTACTAATTATACTACTAATACTACTAAAATCACTAACACCGTCTATACGCCTCTATATACCCCTATACCTAACTATTTAAACTATTTCTTTAAACTTATTAAATTTAATCTAAACTATCCCTCTACTTCTTTTATAAACTATATTACTATAACTAATTGACTTTATTTAAAAAGTTTACTCTACTTTTATTAGTATATATTTTAATATATTATAATTAAGCCTTAGGCTATATATTAATTCCTAACTCCCTTTATACTATTAAGTGCCTTAATAACTATAGTAGTGGTACTTATTATACTACTATACTAGACTAGGGCGCTTAAGTAATATACTTATATCCTAACCTCTCTTACTATATTTTTAATTAATAGCTAGTATAGTTAACTATATAAGGGCTAGATTTATAACTTTAAGTAGTTTTTTAGGACCCCCTCTAGGGTAACTAACGGCCTACGGGCCACGTGTTAGATTTCGCGTATATTTATATATATATAAAGCTATGCCTTAAGGGCCATTAACGCGTTTTTTACTTTAATAGCGCTATAGACCTTCGAACCCCCTAAACGTAACTACGGCCTTTAGAGCCGGCGAAACGTTACTCTAAAGTAGCTATTAGCCACTTTAAACGCTAAAATCTACCTATATATTATAGTATACTAGTAGCTTTAAACTATATAATCTAATATACCTCCCTAATAAGGGCCTTTTAAGGGCTTTATTAGATTTAATTATAAATAAAATTATATACTAGCTGCGCTCTAACTACTCTATAATTACTTTTATATAGCTCGCCTCTTTAAAACTATAATCCCTTTAAAGTCCTTATCTTAAGTAGTTTTATTATTCTTATTAAACTTCTATTTCTATAGTAAAAAGAGTAATACTATTTTTAGAGTACTTAAAAGCCATAATCCCTTTTATTTATTCTTTATTAATAAAATTAAGGCCCTTATAGTATTTACTTTAAAGCTTAGTATTATAAAGTACTTAAAGTTAAGCTGTTTAATTTACTATATTAAGTTACTTAAAAAAGAGTTTAAAGTAGGTATTAGTAAGTGGCTTTATAAGGCTATTTACTATTAACTATACTATAGACTAATATTTAACTTTAATACGGCCTTTTTAAGCCTTTTAACGTAATTAGTAGTTATAAATATTAATATAGTAAAGCTTTATATATAGTTGGACTGTTTTTTTATTAATAAAATAGATTATTTATTAATTATTATATTAAATATATACGCTTAGTACGGCGGCGTTAGGAGCAGGAGTAGTACTAAAGGTCCGCTTACTAAGGTTTATATAAAGTATAGTTATTAAATAGCTTATAAAAATAGCCTTTTTAGGAATTTAAAAAAGAGTAAAAAGTTTAGTTTTAGTTATTAATGTAGTTATAGTATTTTATTTATTAACTTACTACCTAATAAGGCCACTAAAAAACTTAATTATAAACGCTTAAAAGCTTTTATAGTCTAGTATATTATTAATAAAGCTAGTATTTAAAGTAATTATTAAACTATTATTAGGGCTATTTCTTTTATAATTAAACTTAAAGTAAAAAGTACGCTTTATAAAAAAGTATTTAATTACTTATTCCGCCTCTTTAAAGTACTTAGAGCCGGAGGTATAGTTAAAGTATATAAAATAACTTACTACAAGGGCTATATCTAACCTTATTATTATTATACTATATATAATTAAACTAACATTACTTTAGTAATAATTAATATTTATGTATAGAGTAGAGTCTTTATAAAGGAGTAGTTTAAGTAATTAAATTAAAAAAGTATATAGTTACTTTACTTATAGGCTTTACTTTTTTAAGTACTTAATAACTTTATTAATATAAATAAACTATAAAAGCTAAAGGCGCTTTATAGTATAGTTGTAGATAACTTTAATTCCTAGGAACTATTATAAGTCTTTACTACTTTTAAAAAAGTATTACTTTTAAAGTACTTTTATAAATAAAAGGGCCTCTTTATAGTATTTAAAGGGGAAGTATAGAATATAGTTATTAATGTAAAAAAAAAAGATAATATAGCCGCGTATCTAATAGTAATTCTTACCTACTATATACTTTAGTTTAAGTTCTTTTAAACTAGCTTTTAAATAGTATTACTATAGGAGTAAAGAGTAGTATAGGCTATAAAGTACTTTATTAAACTTAAGGATATATCTAGGCTTTTAATACTTGGGGGGTATTTATATATAAATATTTTTATTAAGTAGAATTTATATAAATACATTTACTATATTATATTATAGGAGTTTAAGATTAAAGTAGTTTATAATAGTTATAAGTATTTAAAATAATATACTAGTAAGTATTAAAGTATAGGTATTTTATTTATTTTTTAGGTACTAGTTACTATATATAATAAAGTGCGCTTTGATTTTAAAAAGCCTTTTATACTTATTTAATTTATATATATATACTTAATAGTATTTTAAGATTTAGAAGTTATTAATAGTACTTTTAAGAACCTTTTTTTAAGAGTTGGTTTTATAATAGCTTTATAGATAGTTCACTTTAGCTACTTATATTGAAATTATATAAGGGTAAGTTAATACTTTTAAATAAAATATAAATAGGGGCTAGAGCTTTTACTAGGAGGTATTAAAAATAAAAACTTTAGTCCGTAGTTAATATAGTACTTTATACTTATTTAATAAAATTTAAGTACTTATAACTTCTTTTTACAACTAAATTTTACTATTAAAGTATTTAATATTTACGTTTTAGGACGCCCCTATAGTATATTAAATACTAGGGGTCCCCTTTAATAGGTTATAAGTAACTAAGTAGCTAGTTTATAAGTAGCTTTATTGTGGAGTATTTTAAAATAATAATAGGGTACTAGTTAAGAAGGCGGCTTTATAAGACATTTATTTATGTTAGGGTATATAAGCTACTAGGGCGGTTTAGTTTATAGGCTTAGTTATAGATATAGACTAATAAGGGTTTATAAAGAGAAGGTTTTTGTTTATTAATTTAGCTATAATCCGCCTTTTTAAGTATTAGTTTTTTTTAATTAGTGCTTAAAAGAACAAAACGGGTAAGTTAAAAGGAGTAAGTAGGAGTTTAAAGTGAGTAAAGGAGTATTTATAGTTATAGGGTTTATTATTATTAAGGGTAGTATTGTTTAAGTTAAACTTATTAAAAATATTATTAAGGGAGTTTATAAAAGGGAATACTTTATTATTTTCTTTATTTAGTAAGGATAGGTAGAGCTATATTTAAGAGTTAGTTTTATTAGTTATAGTAAGGCTTTTTTAAATCTATTTAGTAATAGTTTAAAAGTTAAGGTTATTATAGTTATTAGTAAGTAAATTTAGGTTACTATTATAGTATTCTTTTTTATTAAATATAACGTTATATATAGTAACGATCTTTTTAGTTATAGGGTTTTATATTTAATATTAATTTATAAATATATAGTTAATAAGGAAGTTTATAAAGGTATAGTTATAAAGGCGGTTAAGACGCTTTTTTTTAAGTTATACGGCGGTTATAAAGGTATATACTTTATACTTATATAATTTTAGGTATATAAGGTTTGGTTTTGTAGTTTTGTTACTATGGAGCTGTTAGTAGAGTGCTTTATATAGGGTTTTTTAATTAAAAGCTACTTAAGGTATATAGTTATAAAGATAGGTTACTGTTTTATAGATATTAAGCTATACTTTATAGAGTAGCTTACTACTTTTGCGTATTATTTAAGCTTTTATTTTAATTATAGTATTAATATACTTAGTACTGCTGTTTTAATTTTGTATATATAGGGCGGATAGCTTAATGCGTTTACTGTGCCTCTAGAGGTTATTTATAAGGTAGTAGTACTTTTTAATTTTACTATTATACTTAAAAGTAAGTATTTTAATATTATATTAGACCTTTAAGAGTAAAATAAATTTTTTAAAGACTTTAGTAAGTGTCTTTATACTATAGTTATATAAGTAGTAGTCCTATAAATACTATAAGATGCGGTTAATAAATACTAATATAGATATAAACTTACTATAGTTCTTAGTATATAGGTAGAAGTTAAATATAATACGCTCGCTAGAGCGGGTATACGCGTTACTTTTCTATAGTTTATAGTTAATAATTTACTTTACTTTACTAATACTATAAGTATTATAGTTTAAAAGGGTATTACTAAGTACTATTTTAGGGGTAATAGAGATTTAGATACTGCGGGCTAATAAAAAGAGGTACTAGAGTGGTTTAGAGCTAGAGTAGCTAAGCTACTAGTACTACGTTTTTTTAAAGCCTTTTAAAAATCTTTATTTTTATTAAAAGTGCTTTATTTAATAGTGTGGAGTATATGTATACTAAACGGTCTATATAAAGTCTTTATATATAAGTACTTTATTAAAACGCTTATTATACTTTAATACTTTTTAGTTATATATAGTTTTAATAAAGTTAAGAGTGGAGTAATTAAATCTATATAGTATAGAGTGCTACTTAGAGTACTTATCCTACTAGTACTTATACTTATAGAGTTAGTTATAAAAGATAAGGTTAGTTATTATAAATATATATAATATAACGTTATATAAGTATAAGTTAAATTGTTTATTATTAGTTAATATAATATATATACTTATATTTTTATATTCTTTTATTATAAGGAGTTTAGAGTTAGTTTATAGGTAATTACTTATACTAGCTACTTAAAGGTTATTAAACTATTATTTATTTTTAAAAATATAAATAGACGCACTAGAGTTAAAAAGGTAGGAGTCCTTAAGGGGATATAGTAATAGGCTCTTGTATTAAGTAGTTTAAAACACTATAGGTAAATACTTAATACTCCCTATATAGTAACTATATAGTTACTAGTTTTAAATCTTTTTAATATACTAAATTAATTATTTATTATTTATAAGGTTCTTTTTAGTTCTTTTATAGTAGTAGTTAAGTAGCTTTTACTTATTATATACGCACTTTAAAAAAGTATAAAAGTAATTTTTAAAGTAGTAGTATATAGAGTATACTAAGTAGGAAGGGACTAATAAAGTAAAGGGAGTAGGAAATACTAATAAAGCTTTACTTTGTAATTTTTTTAGGTTAGTATTATTATATTTATAGCTATTAAAGTACTTAAAAGGGCTATAGGGAGCTGCTTTATTAATAGTAAAGGCGCTATACGCTTCTTTATATTCTATAGACTTCTAGTATTTATTTAATTATAGTAGTTATTTTAATAATAGCTTTATTAAAACTATAGTTGTTCTAGTTGTTATTTATTATTATATAATGGCTTTTAGCTTAAGATTAAAGTAGTAAATAGTTAAGGAAGTAAAGTAATTTATAAATTTATAGATTTTTTTTATAAGTTACTTTAAATTTAATAGTATAACTTTTATATATATAGTTAATTTATATTATAAACTATTTAACTATAATAGCTTTTATTATAAGCTATTTATTATAAAGTATAATAAAGTAATTAATATAAAGCTAGTTAGTGTTTTAGTAGTATATACTTTTTGTAAGTTTAAAGTATTTCTAGAGGTTTTAAATTTAGACTACTAGCTTTAAGGTACTTAAGTAGTACTAGATTTTAAGCTTTTTAATAATAGTACTTTATATTTAAAAAATAATAGTATTTTTAGTTTTTTTTTACTTTTAGTATATTACTTTTATAGTATAGTATAAGAATAAAGAGTTAATATAGTACTTAAGGGCCTTTTTAGAGAAGTTAGTTATTGTTTTAGTGTAGTAGTAGTTTGTTACTTTAAATGGGAGTAGGAGGTTCTTTTTTAGAGGTGCTTAAGGAAGAAGGTTTATAGTAAGTTTGTTTGTTTTAGATTTTATAGTTTAAAAGTAAAGGGCTTTTAATTTAGAACTATAGTAAGTAATAAACTTTAGATAGTTATTAAGGTACGGCTTTTAGGGCGGGGTATTACTAATAAGGGGCTTTAGATTTATAGAAGTTAGGTTAAGAGCTTTTTATACATTAAGGGTGTTTATAAGTACTTAAAAGTTGTAGAGTTATAGGTGCTAAGTAGTTAGGTTATTAAGGATAGTTTTTTAAGGGGTTAAAAGGACGTTTATAGTGATTTTTGTATTTAATAGAGTGGTTTAGAAACGATTAATTATATATAGTAAAGGGGGTAGTAGAATAAGACTTTTAATTATTATATTTTGTGTATATTTATATATATATAAAGCTATGCCTTAAGGGCTATTAATGCGTTTTTTACTTTAACGGTGCTATAGGCCTCTAAACCCTTTAAATGTAGCTATAGCCTTTAGAGCTAGTAAAACGTTACTCTGGAGTGGTTATTAGCTACTTTAAACGCTAAAATCCGCCTATACGTTATAGTATACTAGCGGCTTTAAGCTATGTAATTTAATACTATGTACTTTAGGAAATAGCTGTCTAGTTATTTACTTTATTAATCTTTTTTGTTATTAATTAGTAAATAGTACTTAAATTTACCTACTATAACGTAGTATCTATAGATTTAAAGTAATAGGTGTTTTAATTAATTTTAAAGTAGACTACTAATTATACTATTAACACTACTAAAACTACTAACACCCCCTATATACCTCCTACTATTCCTCTAAATTTATTAAATCTAATTTAAACTAAACTATCCCTTTTTTTAACTATTAAATCCCTCTATAACTAACACGCTGTTATTATAAACCGCACTATAGCTAGTTAACCTAATTAGACCACTTTTTTCTATACTTATTAATAAACGTTTTAATAATAAGACCTTATTAAATATACTAGTCTTTTAACTCTAAGGGATCTATAGTTATTATTACTACCTCTATTACTTACTTAAAGTAGTAGTAGTTATTTTTTAAAAATAGTAAGTTTAAAATTTAATTTAGTTTTAAATTAATTAATAGGTTTAGTTTAATGTTTTTTATTTAGTTTTTATTACTACTAGTTTCAAGAAGGTAAAGGTTAAAAATAGTAATTTAGATCTTTATACTTAAGGGTTAGGCTAGTTAGCTATACTATATATTAATAGTATTAATACTAAACTATATAACTATATTACTAAGCTACTAAATATTATTTTTAACTATAAAAACTAAGTTATAGTATTTAGTATTCTATAGTTAGGGAACTTTTATATCTATAGTGGTTTTTACTATTTTATTACTTTAAAAGATTCTTAAGTATAAATATAAAAAATAAAAAGAATTAATAAAGGCCTTACTTATAGTACCTTTTTCTTTAATTATAAACACTATTAGGGCTTATTAAGCTCTATATATAGTATAATCTAGCTAAAGGTTTATATAAGTAAAGATTTATTTTAATATATTTAGTACTACTTATTAGTAATAGTATTATTATTATTACTAAAAAAGTAAGTAAGTAGAAGTATTAAAAGCTAAAGGGAGTTAAACCTACTAAATACACCCTATTAAATACTTTTATTTATTATACTACTTAATAATATATAGCTATAATACGTTCTTTTTAAATTAATTTATAAAAATATTTATATTAAACACTACTTAAAATAATATAAATTATTATAATATTTTTAATTAATAATATAATTAAATATTTTAAAAAACTTAGAAATTTATTAAATTATTAAGTAATATTCTTTTTAAAATAATTAAATATATTTAATATATATATATAATATATTAATTTAATTATAAATAATCCTTTCTTAATTTTAATAGTATTATAAATAATATATAATAACTATAAATATAACTTTATATTTATAAATTATATAACTATATTAATTATTATTATTTAATATAAACTTAAGTTAAAAAATATTTTAAACTTATATAATTAATATATAACTTTATTTAATATTAATATTAATATTACTATTTATTACTTAATTAACTAAATTAATTTCTTTATATTTAAATTTAATAATTAACCTTTTTAATAATTTATTATTTTTAAAAAAAACTTATAATACTATTTTTAAATATTATTTAATAATTAACTTTTATAATTAATTATTTTATAATTATAAATTAATTATAATTATATAAATAAAATTAATAAAATATTATTTTTAATTAAAAATATTTTATTTATACTATAATACTTTAATATAATTATTATTTTAAATTAAACTTTATTTTACTTTTTTAATAAACACCTTATATTAAAAAATATATTTATTTTACTTTTTCTTTTTAAAAAGATATATTATATATTTAAATTCTTTTAAACTTAAAAAAATATAATAATTAAATAAATATTTAATAGCCTTTTTGTAATTTTAAATAAATATTTATTAATTTAAAATTAAAAAAGGGTTTTTAATAAAATAATAAAAAGCTTTATTTATTTATTAATTACTTTATTATAAAATATTCTAATTAAAATATTATATAAATAATTATTATTATAAATTAAAAATATTCTTTAATAATAATACTTTTATAATTTTTAGTTTTTATTTTAATAATTATTTATATTTCTTATAATATTTTATATAAATATATTAATAAATAGTTTTAAATAATATATTATTATAATATATATATTAAAAATAACTTAAGAATTTAAATATTTATTATAACTTTTAAACTCTTTTATTTTATATAGTAAAATTAAAGTTTTAAATTAATTTTAAATTTGAAAGTATTAAATATTTTAAATATAATTAAAGTTATTATTAATTTTAAGGTTTAAAGTTTATTTTTAATTTATTAAATTTATTTTATTTATTATTATTTTTAAAGTATAATTTATAAATAGTAATAACAATAAATTAAAACTTTTAAAGTTATTATTCTTTTTTTATACTTTTAAAAAAATAATTTATTAAAAATTACTTTATAATATACTTTTTAATTTATAATAAAAATAAGTTTAAATTATATAATAGAATTATACTAATTTTAAAAAAGGTTTTAAATAGTTTTTAAATTATATTTAAATTAAATTAATTAATAAAAAACCTATATAAAACTTAATTTTTAATTAAGTTTTTAATATTTATTAAAAACTTTAAATAGTATAAACTAAAAACTATTTTTAGTATTTAATATTTTATTTATAATAAATAATAATTTTTTTAATAAAAGAATATTAAAATAAATATTTTATTAAATTTCTTTTTAAATTTAAAAACTATTTTAAATATTAAACTATTATTCTTTTTATTTATTATTAATATTATTTATTATTAATATATTTTTATAATAATAATAATGTTTAAAAAATAATTTATTTTTAAAAATTCTAAATTTAATTTAAAATAACTATATTATAAAAGTAAAAAGGTTTTATTAAATAAAGTTATTAACTTTATTAAAAAGAAGTAAATAAAAATATTAACCTTTATTTAATTTAATACTACTTATAAACCTTAAATTAAATAAATACTTATATTATATATAACTTTATTAAATATATATAATTTAATTTATAATAATAAAATTTATTTTTATATATTATATAATTATATAAAATAAATAAAATATATTTTTAAATAACAAATAATAAATATTTACCTTATTTATAATATTTACTTATATTATAATAGTATTTATATAATAATTATTTAAAAAACTTATATTATTATATAATTTATTAAAGTTATTAATTATAAGTGGTTTTATTTATAAATAAATAGTAAATTAAATATATATTAATAAAAAGTATAAAATATAAAAGGTATTTATAATAATAATATATTAATATATTATTTTAAACTATTAATATTTTTAATATTACTAAAACTATTAATAAACTTAAAATTAAAAGTATTATTAAAATTTAAACATTTATAAAATATTAAATATATTTAAACTTTTTTTATTACTTTTAAACTTTAACTACTTTTATAAGTCTTTATTAATTTAATAAAGCTATATATAAATAAAATAAAGTATAATAATAAAAAATAAAACTTTATTAATTATAAATTATAAATATTTAAAAACTAATTACTTTAAAATTTGTATTATTAAAAATTAATATAAAGTTATTTTTTATTATTAAAAAAAGCTTTAATATACTATTTAAACTATTTATATATTTTTAATAATATAAAATATAATTAAATAATAATAGTTTATATTTTTTTAAATAGTATTTTATATAAATACTTTTATATATTAATTTAAAATAATATATTATAGTTATAAATTATTAAGTAGTATAATAAATAAAAGTATTTAATAGAGTATATTTAATAAGTTTAACTTTTCTTTATTTTTAATACTTTTACTTATTTACTTTTTTAATAATAATAATAATAATATTATTATTAATAAGTAGTAAGTATAATTAATATATTAAAATAAACCTTTATTTATATAAACCTTTAACTAAATTATACTATAGGTACTATAATATACTATAGAGTTTAATAAGCCCTAGTAGTGTTTATAATTAAAAAAGAAAGTACTACTATAAGTAAGGCCTTTATTAATTCTTCTTCTTTTTTATATTTATACTTAAAAATTTAATAAAATAGTAAAAACTACTATAAATATAAAAGTCCCTTAATTATAAAATACTAAATACTATAACTTAGATTTTATAGTTAAGAATAATATTAAATAGCTTAATAATATAACTATATAGTTTAGTATTAATACTATTAATTTATAGTACAGCTAGCTAGTTTAATCTTTAAGTATAAAGATTTAAATTACTGTTTTTAGTCTTTCCTTTTTTTAAATTAATAGTAATAAGGACTAAATAAAATATATTAAACTAAACCTATAAACTAATTTAATATTAAATTAAATTTTAAACTTACCATTTTTAAAAAATAACTAATACTATATTAAGTATATAATAAAGGTAGTAATAATAACTTTAGATTCTTTAAAGGTTATAAAAGGCTAGTACGTTTATTAAGGCTTAGTAATATATTAAAACGTCTACTAATAAATATAAAAAAAAGTAGTTTAATTAGGTTAATTAGTTATAGTATAGTAATAGTATATTTATTATAGAGGGACTTAATAGTTAAGAAAAGAGATAGTTTAATTTAAATTAAATTTAATAAGTTTAAAGGGATAGTAAAAGGTATTAGTAGTTTTAATAGTATTAATAGTATAATTAATAATTAATAAAATTAATTAAAAATAATTATTACTTTAAATTTATAAAAGCTATATTATAGTAAGTAAATTTAAGTACTATAATAAAAAAGATTAATAAAGTAAATAGTTAAATAGTTATTTTTTAAAGTATATAGTTTATAGACTATTAGTTACTCTAGAGAGGGTTTAAATAATAATAGTAACTATTATAAAAAGCTATTTTAAAATATAAAATATATTTTAAATATATTTAATTAAATAGTAATAGATTATATTTATATTTATAATTAAAATAAATTTTAAAAAAAGAAAAATAAATATTTAAAAATACTTATATTTAAAATACGTTTTTAAAAAAAACATTATTAATACTATATTAAAGTAATATTATTTTATATAATACTTTTTTAATAGTTTATAAAGGAATATAAAAGTATACTTTATATTTTTTTAGTTTTATAAGTATATATAAAAGTATTTATAATTAACTTTAATTATTAGTTTTTTAATTAATAAAATACTATACTTTTATTAATAATATATAACTTTACTTATTATTAATACTTATAATTCTTTTATACTAAATTTAATATTTTTTATTAATTATTAATTTAATAGTTTTTTTAATTAAAAGTGTTTTATAATACTAAAAGACTATAATATAAATGAAAGTTTAATTAAATTTTAAAAGGCTTTTTTAAAGTTTTAAATAATACTAAACTTATAAAATATTAAATTATTAATTATAAAAATATAAAGTTAATAAGTATTAATAAAATTATATAAATTATAAAACTATATATATTATAAAAAACTACTTTAAAGTAATTTATAGTTAATTTATTATATAGTATAAGAATATTTAAAAAAGGATAAATAAAATAAAAAATATTTATATTTTTAATACTTTAAACTTTAAAAAATAAAGTTATAAAAGTTATTTATATAGTTTTAATAAATAATAATATTTTTTTAGAGTAATATACTTTATAAATATACTTTAAAAATTAATAATTATAAACCTATTAGTATTTTTAATAATTAAGTTATTAAGTATACTATTATTAAAAAAAACTTTTTAATTTAATAATTACTTTTAAAGTCTTTATTTATAATAATTAATACTTAAATACTATTTTTTATAATATTATTTTAAATACTAAAGTATTTTAGTTTTTAATTAAAAACTATTTATAATTTTAAACTTATAAAAAAGTATCTTTTTAAACTTTAAAACTAATAAAGTTTATATTAATTAAATTAAATTAACTTTAATAATAACCCTTTATTATTATTATTTTAATTTATTAATATTTTAATTATTCTTTAAAGTATTAAATATTATATATATATATATATATATAAATTATATTATTTATAAACTAGTTTATTTATAATTAAAAATTAATTTAATAGTAAATATTATACTTTTTTTAAATATATAATATTTTATAAAATAATATATAAGACTTTATAATAAAGTATATAAATATTTAATAAAGTAATTAATAAAAATTATATATAAAAATATTCAAGTTAAAATTAAAATATATTTATTTATATAAAAAATATATATAAATACTATATATAAATACTATATATAGCTTAATAAAAACTATTTATTTTTATTAATTAAAAGTAATATATATTAAATAGTATAATTAATTAAAATTAATAAAGTTTTTTTATTTTAAAAACAATAATTATACTATATAAATATATAATATATTAAAATATAAAATATTTTAAATAGTATAAGATTTAAATTCATTTTTTACTTTTTATAAAATAAAGTTAAATAAACCTTTAATTATTAATTAACTATTAATTAAATCTTATATATATATATATATAATTTATATTATTTATAGATTACTTTATTTATAATTAAAATATTTATTAAATATTTAAAATATTTATTAAATAATAAACTTTTTACTTTTTTTTAAATATATAATATTTAATAAATATTTATATAAAAAACCCTTTATAAAATAAATTATATAAGTATTTAATAAAGTAATTAATAAATAGTATATATAAAGAATTATTTATATTTAAATTAAAAAATATTTATTTATAAAAGAAATACTATATATTATATATACTTTAATAAAAACTATATACTTTTATTAATTAAAAGTAGTATGTAAATTATATAATATAGTTAATTAAAGTTAATAAAACTTTTATTTTAAAAGATTTAATTATTATATTATATAAGTATATAATATATGATTAAAGTATAAAACTTTTAAGTAGTATAAAATTTAAATTTATTATTTTTATTTTTTATAAAGTAAAGTTAAATAAACTCTTAATTATTAAATTAATTATTAATTAAGTTTTCTATACTACTTACTAATACTTTATTTTTACTTTATATTTAAAATATAAATAAAAATAAATAAAATTTAATAATTAAATAAATTAAATATAATAAAAAAAGCTATTATTTTTATAAGTTAAGAATAAAGTTAATTATAAATAGTTTTTAATATAAAGAAGGTATAATATCTTACTATTTAATAAACTTTAATAACTATATATTAATTTAAATATTTATTAATTTACTACTTATATAATATATTTAACTAAATTCATTATAATATAAAACTAAAAGCCTTTAAAACTATATTTAAAATATACTATTAAAATTAAATATATATTAATACTTTATAATATTTTAAATTTACTTTTAAAACTAACTTTAAATTCTATTATATAATTATTATTAATATTATTTAAATTAATAATATTTTTATACTATATATTATTAATACTATAATAATATATAATATTATAGTATTTTTAAAAAATACTATTATAGAAATAATTTAAAATAAATTTAAAAATAAATAAATTAATACTTTTTTAAATCCTTTTAACTATATTATTATTTATATTAATATATAATTTTAGTTTATAAAGTTTAAAAATATAGTTTATATTATAAATATTAAAAATAAAATTATCTTTATTAAAACTAATAATAGTATTAATGAAGTTAAAATATATTATATAATACTAAAATAAATATATAATGCTATTAAAAAAAGAAACTTAAATATACTTTATAATACTAAACTTTAAACTACTATTAAAATAATAAATAATATAATTAAATTTAATAATATTATACTAACTTTATTAGTATTTAATATCTTTTTAAAAATACTTTTAAACTATATCTTTTTCTTAAATATTAAATTTTAAATAAATATAATTTATTAAACTATTAAAAAAGTTTATTTATTTTATATTAAATAATAAATCAATAGTACTTTTAAAAATAAAATAGTTTTAATACTTTTAAAATTCTTAAGCTTTTTTTTTAATTTTAAATTAAAGTATAAAAAAGGTAATTAATATAAACTATTTAAATTAATATTTATAAAAAGTAAAAACTATATAACTTAAATAATTTATAAGTTTTAAATATTTTAATTAACTATTATTAAGCTTTACTTTAAAGACTTTATTAAAAATAATAATTATTAACTTTATTTTTAAAATAGTAAATTTAAAAACATTATTAATAAAATAATTATAGAACAAAAGCTATTAAATAAATATATCTTTACTATAAAAAGTTTTTAATTAACTCTAAAAATTTTCTATTACTACTTTAATAACACTAAATATTCAAAAATTAAGTTTTTTTTTAAAAAAACTATAGTTATTTATATATATATTAATTTAAACAAAACTCTTACTTTAAATTTTATATTTTAATTATAAATTAATAGTATAACTAATATACTTAAAGATTTATTTAAAGAGTTAATAGTTTTAAAATTACTATTTTATAAATATATAATATTTTTAATATTATACTATTTAATTTATAATAGTATAGTAGTATTTGTGTTTTTTTAAGTAGTGTTTTGTATAGATATTTTAGTAAGTTGTTTTAAAAAGAATATATTATAGTTATATATTTTTAAGTAGTATAATTAAATAAAAGTATTTAATAGAGTGTATTTAGTAGGTTTAACCCCCTCTAGCTTAAGTGGTTTTAAGTAAAGCTTAGTAGGGTGTGTGTACTTTAATACTTCCACTTACCTACTCTTTTTACTATAGCGGTAGACGTGGACGTGGACGTGGACGTACTAGTAATAACAACAATACCATTATTAATAGACAGCACTAAATATATTAAAACAAACCTTTACTTATACAAACCTTCAGCCGGATCACCTTTATACACCAGGTAATGACCTAATTGGCGTTAAAATTAAGCGAGTACTACTACTATAAGTAAGGCCTTTATTTAATTTCCTCCTATTTTATATATATACAATAACCTAAAAGTACCTTAATAAACTACTTACTATAATATTTGAAAGTTGCTACTAGTTCTTATAACTAAAATAATAACTATTATATAACTTTATAGTTATTAACTAACTATAAAAGTAGTAATAAGTACTTTATAACTAAAGGGGTTAATAAAATTAACTTAACCTATAACTAATATATATTCTTTAATAAGAAAAAGAAAAGCTCCCTTTATTACTATAATTTACTATTTATTAAACTACAGACTAATAGACTTAATATAAATATAATAATTCTTAAATTATAAAACAAAACCCTTTTAAGTATCCTATAGTCTAAAGTTAACTATAAATACTTTAACTAACTAAAGAACACAGTTACTAAGATCTATAGCACTCCCCTAAATAGCTACTAATATTAGTATATTTAATAAAGTAATATTAAGGAGATACTAATAATAGTAGGGCTAAGTAGTTAGACTAGCTGTAGCTACGCGGCTAAGGGAAGTAACAGAACAGTTTAGAATTAAATTTAATAGGTTTAAAGGGATAGTAACAGTTAGGTGTATAGGAGGTATAGAAGCGTTATTAGTTTTAATGATAATTAATAGTAATAATTAATGGTCTACTTTAAAATTAATTAAATACCTATTGTACAATTTATAAAAACTATATTATAGTAAGTAAATTTAAGTACTGATAACTAATAATAAAAAAATTAATAAAGTAGGTAGCTAAATAGCTACTAAGAGGAGTGATATTTCTAAAGCACGTAGCCTATAGGCCGTTAGTTACTCACCTAGAGGGGGTTATTAGATTGCATACTTAAGACTACTAGTATACTACTGTATTAATTATATAGCTTAGAGCTGCTAGTATACTACAACGTATAGGCGGATTTCAGCGTTCAAGGTGGCTAATAACTGCTCTAGAGTAACGTTTTACTAGCTCTAAAGGCTATAGCTATATTTAAGGGGTTTAAAGCCCTATAGTGCTATTAAAGTAAAAAACGCATTAATAGCTCTTAAAGTATAGCTTTATATATATACAAATATATACAAAATCTAATAATTAAAAGTCTTATTCTACTATACTTACTATATATAATTAATTATTTCTAAACTACTTTATTAAATATAAAAATTACTATAAATATTCTTTTAACCCCTTAAAAAACTATCCTTAATAGCCTAGCTACTTAGTACTTATAGCTTTATAACTTTTAAGTACTTATAAATACCCTTAATATATAAAAAGTACTTAACCTAACCTCTATAAATCTAGAGCCCTTGTTAGTAATACTCTACTCTAAAAATAACACTTTAGTAACTACCTAAAGTTTATTACTTACTAGCCCTAAATAAAAGCCCTTTATATCCTAAACTATAGAATTTAAAATAAAATAAACTATATAAACCCTCCTAACAGTACTTTTAAAAGAGAACCTCTTCTATTTAGAATAGTAAACTACTACTACACTAAAATAATAGTTAACTTCTTTAAAAAGGCCCTTAAGTACTATATTAACTTTTTATCACTATACTACTATAAAGTAATATACTAAAAGTAAAAAAAAACTAAAAATACTATTATTCTTTAAATATAAAGTCTTTATTATTAAAAGCTTAGAATTTAGTACTACTTAAGTACTTTAGGGCTAGTAGTTTAGATTTAAAACTTTCTATAAATACTTCTAAACTTATAAAAAGTATGTACCACTAGCGCACTATGATTATATGATAACTATTTTCTCTATAATAAATAATTTATAATAAAAGCTATTATAGTAGAATAGTTTATAATATAATTAATAATATATATAAGGGCTATACTGTTGGGTTTAAAAGCGGCTTATAAAGGAGACTTATAGATCCTATAAGCTATTTCTCTTTTAACTACTTACTACTTGAATTTTTAAACTAAGAGTTATTATATAATAATAAATAATAGTTAAAATAATTATAGTTTTAATAAAGCTATTACTAAAATAACTACTATAATTAAGCGTACTAAGTCTAGGATATAGAAAAAGTACACAAGGCACTTTTACTATTAATAAAGTAGTTCCATGACCCTCTTAACTTTTAGTAACTATAAATATAATAATACTAACCTAAAGAGATTATAAAGTAAAGTTTTATTAGTATCTCCCCGCTCCTTTTGCTCTATTAGCCCCTTTTTACTTAGTATACTTCATATACTACTACTTTAAAAATTACTTTTATACTTTTTTAAAGTATATATATAACAGGTAGAAGCTACTTAACTACTACTATAAAAGAGCTAAAAAGAACTTTATAAATAATAAATAGTTAATTTAGTATATTAAAGAGATTTAAGGTTAGTAACTATATAGTTACTGTGTAGGGAGTATTAAGTATTTACTTATAGTGTTTTAAGTTACTTAATACAAGGGCCTATTACTATATTCCTTTAGGGACTCCTACCTCCTTAACTCTAGTATATTTATTTATATTTTTAAAAACAAATAATAGTTTAATAACCTTTAAGTAGCTAGTATAAGTAATTACTTATAGACTAGCTTTAAGTTTTTTATAATTAAAGGATATAGAGATATAAGTATATACGTTATATTAGTTAATAGTAAACAATTTAACTTATACTTATATAACGTTATATTATATATATTTATAGTAACTAACTTTATCTTTTATAACTAACTTTATAAGTATAGGTACTAGTAGGATAAGCGCTCTAAGTAGTGCTCTATACTACGCAAATTTAATTACTCCCCTTTTAGTTTTATTAAAACTATATATAGTTAAAGAGTATTAAAGTATAATAAGTTTTTTAATAAAGTACTTATATACAAAGACTCTATATAGGCCGTTTAGTATATATATACTCTATACTATTAAATAAAGTACTTTTAATAAAAATAAAAATCTTTAAAAGACTCTAAAGGAATATAGTACTAGTAGCTTAGCCACCCCGGCCCTAAACTACTCTAGTACTTCTTTTTATTAGTCCGTAGTATTTAAATCTCTATTACTTCTAAAACGGCACTTAGTAATACTCTTTTAAGCTATAATACCTATAGTATTAATAAAGTAAAGTAAATTATTAATTATAAACTATAGGAAAGTAATACACATGTATACCTACTCCAGTAAGTATATTACGTTTAACTTTTATATATACTAAAGACTATAGTAGGTTATATCTATATTAGTATTTACTAACTACGTTTTATAGTATATAAAGCTACTATTTATATAACTATAGTATAAAGATACTTACTAAGGTTTTTAAGAAGTTTATTTTACTTTTAAGGTTTAATATAATATTAAAATACTTACTTTTAAATTATAATAATAAAATTAAAATTTATTACTACTAATAATATCTAAGTACGTACATTAAGCTATCCGCCCTACTATACGTAAAATTAAAATAGTAGTACTAAGTACGTTAATACTATAATTAAAATAAAGGCTTAAATAATATATAAAAGTAGTAAATTATTCTATAAAGTATAGCTTAATATCTATAGAGTAGTAACTTATTTTTATAACTATACGCCTTAAGTAGCCCATGATTAAAAGACTCTATATAAAGCACTTTACTAATAACTCTATAGTAATAAAACTATAAAACTAAGCCTTATATACCTAAGATTATATAGGTATAAAGCGTATACCTTTATAGTTACTATATAGTTTAAAAAAAAGTATCTTAACTACTTTTACAACTATACTTTTATAGGCTTTTTTATTAGCTATACGTCTATAAATTAGTATTAAATATAAAACTCTATAACTAAAAAAATTATTACTATATATAATGTTATATTTAATAAAAAAGAATACTATAATAGTAACTTAAATTTACTTACTAATAACTATAATAACCTTAACTTTTAAGCTATTACTAAGTAAGTTTAAAAAAGCCTTATTATAGTTAGTAAAACTAACTTTTAAACATAGCTCTACCTATCCTTACTAAATAAAAAAAATAATAAAGTTTTTTTTTATAAACTCCTTTAATAACATTTTTAATAAGCTTAACTTAAGTAATACTACTCTTAATAACAATAAACTCCACAACTACAAATACTCTTTTACTTATTTTAAACTCCTACTTACTCCTTCTAACTTACTTATTTTATTCTTTTAAGTACTAATTAAAAAAAACTAATACTTAGAGAAGTAGATTATAACTAAGTTAATAAATAAAAACCTTTTCTTTATAAACCCTTACTAGTCTATATTTATAATTAAGTCTATAAACTAAACTACCCTAGTAGCTTATATACCCTAGTATAAATAAACGTCTTATAAAACCGCCTTTTTAACTAGTACTTTATTATTATTTTAAAATACTCTATAATAAAGCTACTTTTAAGCTAACTACCTAGTTACCTACTTATTAAAAGGGAACCTTTAGTATTTAATATACTATAGGAGTATTTTAAAATACAGATATTAAACGCTCTAATAGCGAGATTTAGTTATAGAGAAGGGTTATAAGTATTTAAATTTTATTAAGTAAATATAAAGTACTATACTAACTATAAACTAAAGTTCCTACTTCTAGTACCCCCTAATAAAAGCTCTAGCCCCTATCTACATCTTATTTAAAAGTATTAACTTACTACTTTTATATAATTTTAATATAAGTAGTTAAAGTAAACTATTTATAAAGCTATTATAAGACCGACTCTTAAAAAAAAGTTCTTAAGAATACTACTAATAGCTCCTAAATCCTAGAATACTATTAAGTATATATATATAAATTAAATAAGTATAAAAAACTTTTTAAAATTAAAGTATACTTTATTATCTGTATGCTTAGTAACTAAAAAATAAGTAAAATACCTATACTTTAATACTTACTAGTATATTGTTTTAAATACTTATAGCTATTACAAACTACTTTAATTTTAAGCTTTTATAATATAATATAGTAAATATATTTATATAAGTTTTATTTAATAAAAATATTTATATATAAATACCCCCTAAGTATTAAAAGCCTAGGTATATTCTTAAGCTTAATAAAGTACTTTATAGCCTATACTACTCTCTACTTCTATAGTAATACTATTTAAAAGTTAGTTTAAAAAAGCTTAAACTAAAGTACATAGTAAATAAGAATTACTATTAGATACGCAGCTATATTTTTTTTCTATATTAATAACTGTATTTTGTACTTTTTATTTAAATACTATAAAAAGGCCCTTTTACTTATAAAAGCGCTTTAAAAGTAATACTTTTTTAAAAGTGGTAAAGATTTATAATAGTTCTTAAGAATTAAAGTTATCTATAACTATACTATAAAGTGCCTTTAGTTTTTATAGTCCGTTTATATTAATAAAGTAATTAAGTGCTTAAAAAGGTAAGGCTTATAAGTAAAGTAACTATATACTTCTCTAATTCAATTACTTAAGCTACTCCTTTATAAAGACTCTACTCTATATATAAACGTTAACTATTACTAAAGTAACGTTAGTTTAATTATATATAGTATACTAATAATAAAGCCGGACGTAGCCCTTATAGTAGCTGGCCTATATACTTTAACTATAACCCTAGCTCTAAGTACCTTAAAGAGATAGAACAAGTAATTAAATACCTCTTTATAAAGTACGCTTTTTACCTTAAATTTAACTATAAAAAAAGTAGCTTTAATAATAGTTTAGTAATTACTTTAAATACTAGCTTTACTAACAATACACTAAACTATAAAAGCTTTTAAGTATTTATAATTAAGCTTTTTAATAGTTTTATTAAGTAGTAAGCTAATAAATAAAATACTATAACTATATTAATAACTAAAACTAAGCTTCTTACTTTTTCTTAAGCGGCTAAAAAGGCTATCTTTACAAGCTATTTAATAACTACACTTTATATAAACCTTAGTAAGCGGACCTTTAGTGCCGCTCCTACTCCTAATACTACTATACTAAGTATATGCATTTAATATAATAATTAATAAATAATCTATTTTATTAATAAAAAGATAGTTTAACTATATATAAAGCTTTACTACGTTAATATCTATAACTACTAACTATATTAAAAGGCTTAAAAAGGCTATATTAAAGTTAAATATTAATTTATAGTATAGTTAATAATAAACAGCTTTATAAAGCTACTTACTAGCACTTACTTTAAACTCTTCCTTAAGTAACTTAATATAGTAAATTAAATAACTTAACTTTAAGTACTTTATAATACTAAGCTTTAAAGTAAACGTTATAAAGGCCTTAACCTTACTAATAAAAAATAAATAAAAGGGATTATAGCTCTTAAGTACTCTAAAAATAATATTACTTTTTTTACTATAAGGATAAAGGTTTAATAAGGATAATAGAACTACTTAAAATAAAGACTTTAAAGGGATTATAGTTTTAAAGAAGTAAACTATATAAAAGTAATTATAAAGTAGTTAATGTATAGCTAGTACGTAATTTTGTTTATAATTAAATTTAATAAGGCCCTTAAGAGGCCCTTACTAAAGAAGTATATTAAATTATATAACTTAGAACTATTAGTATACTATAACATATAGGTGGATTTTAGTATTTAAAGTAGCTAATAGCTACTCTAGAGTAACGTTTCGCTAGCTCTAAAGGCCGTAGCTGTGTTTAGGGGGTTTAAAGGCCTATAGTACTATTAAAGTAAAAAACGCGTTAATAGCCCTTAAGACATAGCTTTATATATATATAAATATACACAAAATCTAATAACTATAATGTATAAGTAGATTTTAGCGTTTGAGGTGGCCGATAGCTGCTCTAGAGTAACGTTTCGCCGGCTTTAAAGGCTATAACTGTGTTTAAGGGGTTTAAAAGCCTATAGTACTATTAAAGTAAAAAACGCGTTAATAGTCCTTAAAGTATAGTTTTATATATATATAAATATATATAAAATCTAATAATTAAAAGTTTTATTTTACTACCCCCTTTACTATATATAATTAATTGTTTTTAAACTACTCTATTAAATATAAAGATTACTATAAACGTTTTATTAACTTTTTAAAAAACTATCCTTAACAGCCTAGCTAGTTAGTACCCGTAGCTCTATAACTTTTAAGTACTTATAAACACTTTTAATATATAAGAAGCTCTTAACTTAACTTTTATAGATCTAGAGCCCCTTATTAATAATACCCTACTCTAGGAGCTATACTTTAGTAACTACCTAAAGTTTATTACTTACTATAGCTTTAAGTTAAAAGTCCTTTACTTTTAAACTATAGGATTTAAAGTAAATAAGCTTACTATAAACCCTCTTTTTTAAGTACCTTTAGAAAAAAACTTCTTACTTTTATTTAGAGTAGTAGACTACTACTATACTAAAATAATAGTTAACTTTTTTAAAAAAGCCCTTAAATACTATATTAACTCTTTATCCCTATACTATACTATAAAAGTAATATACTAAAAGTAAAAAAAGACTAAGAATACTATTGTTCTTTAAATATAAAGTACTATTATTAAAAAGCTTAGGATTTAGTACTACTTAAGTGCTTTAGAGCTAGTAGTTTAAATTTAAAACCTTTATAAATACTTTAGACTTATAAAAAGTATATACTACTAGTATACTAATTAGTTATATATTAACTATTTTACTATACTCTATAATAAATAGTTTATAATAAAAGTTACTATAGTAGAATAGTTTATAATATAAGTTAATAATATATATAAGAGCTATACTATTAGGCTTAAAACGGCTTATAAAGGAGACTTATAGATTTATAAGCTACTTTACTCTTTTAACTATTTACTACTTTAATTTTAAGTTAAAAGTTATTATATAATAATAAATAATAGTTAGGATAATTATAGTTTTAATAAAGCTATTATTAAAATAACTACTATAATTAAATAAATACTAGAGTCTATAGGACGCGGGAGAAGTATATAAAGTGCCTTTACTATTAATAAAGTAGCTCTTTATAGTCCTTTTAAGTACTTTAGTAGCTATAAATATAATAATACTAATTTAAAGAAATTATAAAGTAAAGTTTTATTAGTATTTTCTGTTCTTTTTACTCTATTAGCCCCTTCCTACTTAGTATACTTTATATACTACTACTTTAAAAATTATTTTTATACCTTCTTAAAGTACGCGTATAATAGGTAGAAGCTGCTTAACTACTACTATAAAAAAGCTAAAAAGAACTTTATAAATAATAAATAGTTAATTTAGTATATTAAAGAGATTTAAGGCTAGTAACTATATAGTTACTATATAGGGAGTATTAAGTGTTTATTTGTAGTGTTTTAAGCTACTTAATATAAGGGCCTATTACTATATCCCCTTAGGGACTCCTACTTCTTTAACTCTAGTGCGTTTATTTATATTTTTAAAAATAAATAATAGTTTAGTAACTTTTAAGTAGTTAGTATAAGTAATTACTTATAGGCTAGTTTTAAGCTCCTTATGATTAAAGGATATAGAGATATAAGTATATATATTATATTAACTAATAGTAAATAATTTAATTTATACTTATATAATATTATATTATATATATCTATAGTAACTAACTTTATTTTTTATAATTAGCTCTATAAGTGCGGGTACTAGTAGAATAAGTACTCTAAGTAGTGCTTTATACTATATAGATTTAATTACTCTCTTTTTAGCTTTATTAAAACTATATATAGCTAAAGAGTATTAGAGTATAATAAGCTTTTTAATAAAGTACTTATATATAAAGACTTTATATAGGCTGTTTAGTATATATATACTCTATGCTATTAAATAAAGTACTTTTAATAAAAATAAAGATCTTTAAAAGGCTTTAAAGAAACGTAGTACTAGTAGTTTAGTTACTTTAGCCCTAAACTACTTTAGTGCCTCTCCTTATTAGTTTATTATTACGCGGCTAAGTACGAGTGGTTGAAGTGAAGTAAAAGTAACGGCTTGATTTTTAAGTTCTACGATGTGGCGGAGCAAAAGCGAAGGCCCTCTTATAGGGGTAGGAGACGGAGTAAAGTTACTTAAGTAAGTTACTTAAGTAAGTAGTTACTTATGTATATAGCTATAAATAGCTTTAGCTATTATAATACACCCCCCTAGACTTAAAAGAAGTCTAAAGACGCTGTATTTATAACTTTTTAATATATAGTTAAAAATATTTATATTAATATTTAATAAAAAAAAGTATAAATAAAAAATTTTGTATTATAAAAGAGACTAATAAATAAAATAAAAATCCCTTTGCTTTATTAATGCTGCTTTTACTTTATTACGATACTTTTATTACTGTTATTAGGGTGGTTATACTTTTGTTTGTATAGTAGGAGGTAAGTAAAAAAATTAGTAAATATCCTTAGGTACTTTTAATTAGTTAGATTTAAGTAAATACTTAGCTTGAGGTAAGTAAATAATAATTCTTTAAGGGCCCTAATTTTTTTTTTTCCCTTAGTAATAATATTTATATAAAGTATAAATACCTTTAATTTTGCTTTTAATACTATAATACTCTACTTTATATAGTTTAAAAGTGTTGATAGTGTTTAGTTTAAGATATAGTATTTTAATAGTTTGTATAGTATAATAGTTAATAGTACTTTTAAAAGAAAGTAAACTAAGTTTGTCTGTGTGGTGTGTATTGTAAAGTGCGCGAAGAATAAAACTAATAAAAAAGCCGCGGCTACTACGGTAGCTGCGGCTGTGGCCACTAAAGCTACTACTAGTATATTTAATTGTTTTTTTTTTGTGTTATTATTACTTAAACTGATATGTATTTTGATTTAGATTAATTTAATAATACTAGTAGTAAAGGGGGCTTTATAGAGCTTTTTGAGTAGGAGACTGCTTCTGCTCTTTTTAATAGTAAGTTTATTTGTTATTGTTTTAGTTAAATTATATTTAACTTTGTATTTATATAAATTTTAAAAAAAAAAAGTGCTTTGCCCTTGTAGTTACTTAGCTAGTTAACTATAAGAAGTTTATAGCTTTTTAGGGTAAGTTACTTTTATTTTTATTACTACGAGTTTATATTAACTATTTTAAATAACTTTATACTGTACTAAGGAGGCGGCTAATACTACCTCTACCGGCTAGTTCGCTACGGCTTAGGGGGAGGTTACGAAGGAGGGAGGTTTAGGGCCTTTTACTAATACCCCTCCCCCTACTCTTAAGATACCTAAACTACTTTTAAGTAGTTGTAGTGAGTTTTAGTTTTTTTATATTATTTTTTTAGTTTAGTTATTAACTTTACTTTAGTATAGTTAAAAGTATAGTAGTTTTTAATAGTAAAGGTATTTAGTTTAGGGCTTTTATTTATATTTAGTATATTTATAGTATGCTAGTTAGTAGGGACCCTAGTGTATATAATGCCCTGATTAATAGCTTAAAGTATTATTATTATAAGAATAGGAAAAAGCCTTGTACTTCCTTTTTTAGTGATAGTTTTGTTTGGTGCTAATAGAATGGGTTTTTTATTATAAAGACTGTGGCCTAGTATAGGGACTTTAAGTGTATTATTTTTGTAGCCCTTAATAATATAAAGGTCTAGCCTTTACTAGTGTTTATGTTAGAGGGTAAGAGTAGTAGTTAGGGATTGACTTTTTTAGAGAAGGAAAAGGGGAAGGCTTTAGCGTTTTTAATACTAGCTTTTAAGGTTAAGATGACCTTTATAAAGACGATTCCTTTAAAGCTATTTAAAGTAGCTATTACTTTGTAGACCCCTAAGAAGGTAGTTAGAGTAAGTATTAAGGATTATTTTCTTACTTACAATAAAGAGCCTTTATGTTTAGCTATTACTTAAGTAAACCTTAATACTCTAGTTATAATTAACCTTAACTAAGGTATAGCCTTTTTATTTTAGTTTGTATTAAATATATTTAAGAATACTTTATAGACTAAATATAAAGAGGTGTAAGTTTACTTTAGTAGTAGTAGTATTACCCGACTTTAATTTAGTGTAAGTCTGCTTTAGTAGTAGTAGTAATAATAAAAGTGTAAGTTTGTTTTGGTAGTAGTGTTAATAGTAGTAGTAGTATTTAGTGTAGTAGTAGCGCCCAGTGCAGTGTAGTAGTAGCTTTTTTGTAGGAGCTTTTTATACTTTTTAGTTTTTAGACTAAAAGGAATTAAATAAATATAAACCTAAGGCTATATTTACTTTATATATTCTTTTTACTTTTTATAATATATAACTTAATATTTTAAAGGTTAAAGAGTACTTTAAACTATTTAAACTTTAAATAGGAAAGTACTTTAGTAAGGCTATTAGTAGGTATTTTATTAGTTAGTATATAAATAATATTAAATAACTTTTTAGTATACTTTTAGTAAAGTTATATATTTTATATATTAATATAGTAAAGTTTTATTAAAATATACTTTTTTTTCTTTATTATAAAGTATATAGTTTAATAGTTATTATAGTAAATTTACTATATATTACTTAGTTTAAGTTTAAGGTTTTTAAAAAGCCTTTTAAGAGTAATTATTTTTTTTATAGTATACTTAAAGTTAAGAAGCTTAGCCTTAGTTATTAAAGTTATTATAGTATTTTACTTTATAGCCTTTTATTAAACGGGGCTATTAAAAAGTAAAATAATATATTTTTAAGACAACCTTTGTGTTTTTTTATTATTTATAAATAAAGTATTTTTAGTAATTAAGAGTACTTATACTCCTCTACCCCCTAAGCTACTATAGTAAAGTAAGAAGTAGTAAGTATAGTATAGGTAATAAATAACTTAATTTATAGTAATTTAGTATTTATAGAAAGGGTTTATTAGGAATTTTAAAAGAATAGTATAGGTAAAAGTTATATTAAAGTAGATTATAATTATAGTATATAAAATTAAATTAATTTTTTTTTAGTATAGTTTTATATTAGTGTTAATAGGGTTTTTAGTGTTTTTTTTAAAGGGGGTAAATAGTAATAGAGTTAAAGGGTAGTAGGAGTTTATAAGGCTAAACTTTTTTATAATGTGTTAAATATATTAATTATAAGTAAAATAGATTTTCTTTACTTTATAGTTATAGATAACTTAGATTCTAAAGTACTACTTAACAACTCTTTACTTTTTAAGTTTATACTTTACTTTAATACTTTTAACAATTTACTTTATTTTTATAGTATTATTTTTATAGTTTATAATAAAGATATTGTTTATATAAAAAAAGATAAGTATATAGTAGTTGTGGCTTTAAAAGAGGCACGGGTCTTTATTAATTAGTATAAGTTTAAAACTTTAAAAGGTTAAAAAGAACTCTTTATACTAGAGAAAAGGGGTATTCCTTAAGCTATAAAGGGTATAGTAAAGTTTAAGGAACTTGCTGTTTTACTTAAAGCCTTTAGGGAAGTAGTATATAACTAGAGGGTTATTAGGTCCCCTTTTAGTATTTAGGAATGCGTTAACTATATTAAACTAGTTGACTTTAAGGTTAAATTATACTACGAGGGCTATAGTAACTTTAAAAGTATAAGCTATAAGTATAGCTATATAGGTCTATTTAAGGGAATACTTTTTTTAAAGATCTTTATAAATATAGAGTCTTACTTTATAGTACTAAAAATACTTATTTTTATTAAGTTTATATATAAATACTTATTTAAGGGGGATTAGCTTTACTTTAGTTTTATAGAAGTTAATAACTTTTTATACTTCTATTTCTTTAAACTTAAATACCTCCTTATTAGCTACTTTATAAAAGTGGTTTTTTAACTTTAGTAATAGTAAGTAAATGCTTTAGTATATAGTTAGAGCCTTACTGAGCTAGCTTAAGTAGACCCTTGTGTCTAGTGTAACTAACTTAATTTATTTTATTTTATTAATTAAAGTAAAGATTATATAGTAATATATATAGTATCTTTAAGTTACTTTTTCTAGGGTGTAGTTATAATTTAGTATATATATATTAAAAAAGGCGTTTTAGTTGTATTTAGTATTAAAGAATGTAAAGTAGGTATAGAAGTGCAGTAATCTCTATAGCTTTAATTTAGGTTAGTTTAGATTTTTGTAGTTATATACCTGCTTTAATTCCTTTAGGGGGCTACTTGTTTTTTTTAAATCTATATATAGCTGTATTAGGGGAAAAGGTAAGTTACTTTCTTAGAGTAAGAAAGATTTGGCCTTTATATTTAGTTTTTATAAAGCTTTAGTATTAATTACTATAATAATTTTATTTTTAATTCTTTTATAAAAAGAGTTAACTTCTAGAGTAGAAAGTGGGTTAGGGGATAATAATAGTTTATAGGCCTAATATACTTTTGTGTTAAGTATAGGGCTCTTTACTCTTTATATATAATTCTAAGTCTCTTTAGGTATTAGTATAGGGTCCGGGGTTAATAGCTATTCCTTATACTAGTTAGACGGCTTTAGGTTGGCCTTTAAGATGCCCTTATTTGGGTTTTTAGCTACTGGGGTGAGTGTTAGTAGAGATGGCTCTTTTTTGTTATGTATTAATAGAGTGTTAGTTGTTTTAAGGATGCTTAGAACTTAGAGTTTAGTGTTAAGGAAGGAGATAGGCTTTTAAATAGCCTTGACTATAGCGTGGGCTACTTTGCCTTACTTTACTGCCTTTGTATTAGACTTTAAATAAAACTTTATTTTATTAAAAGTTATATTATGTGTAATAATAATTTATTTAAGTAAGGGTACTTAAATTTAATAGAAGTTATAGGTATTTAGAATATATTTTATAAAGTATTTAAAGTATACTTTTACTTTTACTTTAAAGTTACGTTTTTTTTAATTTGCTTTACAGTCTTTTTTAAGGGGGTATACTTTATAACTATACGCGTACGTCTAGCCCTAGTAAGGGTAAAGGTTGTGCGTTAGAAGGGCCTAGTAAAAGGGTTACTACTAGTAGAAGTACTAGTAAAACTAGGCCTCTTTAACTTAAATTAGAGAGAACTATACTCTTTACTTAAGGGGGCTTATATTATAAAAAAAGGCTATAGCTATAGCTACTTTTACTTATAAGATAAGGGGAAAGCTAAATAAAGTAAGTATTTTAATAACTTATAGTATTATCTCTTATCTAGCGTACTTACCCCCTTTATTTAGTTTTTTTATATATAATAGAGTTATTTTAATTTTAATTCCCTTTTTTAAGGCCTATTACTAATACTTAGTATAACTATATATTGTAATTACTATACATTTAATATTTTAATAGATTTTATAAATAGATATACTATACTACTTTACTACTTAGTATTTAAATATTTTTAGTATATAAAAAATAGATTTATATTATTTATTAATATAGAGAAAGGTAAAGAGGCGGCTAGTATACTTATTTTTAATTACTATAAGTTAGTAGTTTTAATTATACCCCTTAGGGTAGTTAAAAAGGTTTTAAAATATTTATTTATATAGTTATACAGTTTAACTCTTAAAGGTTCGTTTTAGAACTACAAGGTGATATAGGTTGTTATACAACACTTATACGAACTCATTGGTGCTTCAGGATTTTACTCACAAAATATTATATATGAATGAATAAGTACTTTTAGTTAAATAACTATGACAAAATCTTTCTCTCAAGGGATTAGCCTGTGATTTTTTAATTGTGTGGACTTTAAAAAATATATGACTAATAGATTATATTTATAGTTATAGTAAATTAATAAAGGTTATGAGATATAGGGCGGAAACGACTTTGAATTTAAAAAAATATCTTCTCTTTTTTTAAAACTTTTTAACTATAAGACTCCTTTTTATTATTACTATGAGTAAATACAGTATATTAATGTACTAATATCCTTTTCTATAAATTGCTTTAAGAGATAATATTCATGAAGTTCTCTATATGAAATAAATATTTATTAAATATTAGATTAAATATTTAGGAGTATTTAAACTGTTAAGTACGATTCTTTTATAAACACTTATACTTACTACTAAATAAGTATAAATAAGTTTTAATTAATATATATCTACTCCTTTATTAAGGAGACAATAAAGACATATTTAAAAAAGGAGGGATTCTTAATAGATGGGTTATACTATAGTTATTAAATACTATACTTATACTTAAAGTATAAGAATGATTAGGGGGGGGGGGGGGTAGAAAATGATTTTTATAATGTATGTATAGGCAAGATGGGGGTCCCTAGACCTTTTAAATTAACACTACTAATTATATAACTTGATGCATACCAATAAAAGTTAGTTAAGAGCATTGAATATTTAAAGTATTTATATTTTTTACTTTTCTTTTTTTCTGTTAGTAAAGTATATGAACTTAAGTATGAAGTTAACTTTAATTGCTCGTTTCATCCGGTTGATTAAAAGGCCTTGATACTTTTTATATTAAGTTTTTTAAATTTTTAGCTTATTAGAGTAAACTTTTTTTTTAATATGATATAGTTACTTTACTTAAGACTATAAAATAGATATATTTATAGTTTATAAGAACTAGTATAATTTAGCTATAAAAATACATAGTCTATAAAGGTTTAATGGTAAGATTATAGGGTCTGGGATATATAGTATTAACGACTATAAAGTTAAGCATTACTAAATAATTTTATGGGCATAAGAAATACAAGTTCTTATAAAGAGTCTTTCCAGTATGAATACCACATGATCTCTAAGTAATTGCATTCGATGAAGTCTGCTTTTTGCAACCTATTTAAGTTTATTTTATATTTATTTTAAAATAAATTCTTTACTCTATTAGAAGAGATGTAAACTATAAGTAGTTTTTTATTATATTTAAAGAGTAATATTATATTGTAAAAGTATAGTATAAAAAGATTATAGATTATTGTCAACAGTATTATTCATATTTACTTTTCTTAGTATTACACTTTCAAATACTTTTATTATATTATAGCCAAAGACTAAGTATTATACAAGAGTATTAAGTTTAAAGGCTTTGGAAATGAAGTTATGAAAATTATTTTTTAGTTAAAGAATTTAAACTGAATTCGTTGAGATGTTAAAGGATACAAACTTATTAATATATAACCTAATTTCATAAGGGCTTTATAACATAACTTTTAGCTTTTTATTTATTAGTAATGACTTTATTAAACATAATAAAATATATGATTATTAAGCACTTTTAACATTTGGTAAAAATGAGGTTGTGCTCTAGCTTGATTTTTATTTACTATTAGGTATTAATTGCAGAGTTTGTTATAAAAGGGCCTAGAGCCACATTTGACTTAACTATATTACTTTAAATGGATTTATATATTAGAGGGCCTTTATAAAGTTAATACTATTTTTATATTTAATTAAAGTACTAAACTAGTACTTAGTAGTACTATTTTTTTATAAGTTAAAGTAGATTTAATAGATTTTCTTTACTTCTGCATTCTAGTTACGAAGTTACTAGGTGAACGAAATTAAAAATACTTCTCTTAGGGGCTTATTTAGTAAAACTAAGTTATTAGAGTTAAGTTAGGGCCAGACCCCTTACACAACTACTTTAATTTAAAGGTTTTTAAACTACGCGGGGTAGTTATGCTACTCTATAAGCTTATAGGAAAATAAAAGGGAGGAGGTTAAAGTTAAGTTTAATATAGTTAAATTAAAATAGTAGTTAAAGAATTAAAATATTATAATAAAAAAGTATTTATATAAATATTTTCTTAGTAAGTATATTTACTTTAGAGATAGTAGTTTAAAAGTATAGTATAAGTTAAGTTTATAACTATTATATAGTTAAGTATAAGTAGTTAAAGTAAAGTAAAAGTAATAGCTTAATCTCTAAGTCCTATAATGTGGTAGAGTAAAAGTAAAGGCCCCTTTATAGGGGCGGGAGATGGAGTAAAGTCGCTTAGGTAAGCCGCTTAAGTAAGTAGTTGCTTATATACATAGCCACGAATAGCTTTAGCTATTATAATACTTATAGTATTTAAATCTTTATTACCCCTAAAACAGTACTTAGTAATACCCTTTTAAGCTATAATACTTGTAGTATTAGTAAAGTAAGGCGAATTATTAACTATAAGCCGCGGGAAAGTAACGCGTATACCCGCCCTAGTAAGTATATTATATTTAACTTCTACTTATATATTAAGGGCTATAGTGGGTTTATATCTATGTTAGTATTTATTAACCGCGTCTTACGGTACTTATAGGACTACTACCTATATAACTATAGTATAAAAATACTTATTAAGGTCTTTAAGAAGTTTATTTCGCTTTTAAAGGTTTAATATAATATTAAAATACTTACTTTTAAGTACAATAGTAAAATCAAAAGGTACTACTACTTTATAAATAACCTCTAGAAGTGCGGTAAACGTGTTAAGCTATTTACTCTATATATATAAAATTAAAACAGTAGCACCAAGCGTATTAGCGCTATAATTAAAATAAAGGCTTAAATAATATATAAAGGTAGTAAGTTGCTCTATAAAGTATAGCCTAATATCTATAAAGTAGTGACCTATCTTTATAACTATACACCTTAAGTAGCCTTTAGTTAAAAGACTCTGTATAAAGTACTCTACTAATAACTCTATAGTAATAAGACTATAAAACTAAACCTTATATACCTAAAATTATATAGGTACAAGGTGTATACCCTTATAACTACCGTACAGCTTAAAAGAAAGCGTCTTAACTACCTTTATAGCTATTTATAAATTAGTATTGAATATAGAACCCTATAACTAGAAAGATTATTACTATATATAACGTTACGTTTAATAAAAAAAAACACTATAATAATAACCTAAATTTATTTACTAGTAACTATAATAACTTTAACCTTTAAGCTATTACTAAGTAGGTTTAAAAGAGCCTTACTATAACTAATAAAACTAACTTTTAAATATAGCTCTGTCCGTTCTTACTAAATAAAAAAAATAATAAAGTATTTTTTTATAAACTCCCTTAATAATATTTTTAATAAACTTAACTTAGGTAATACTACCCTTAATAATAATAAACCCTATAACTATAAATACTCCTCTACTTACTTTAAACTCCTACTTACTCCTTTTAACTTACTTATTTTATTCTTTTAAGTACTAATTAAAAAAAACTAATACTTAGAAAGGTGGATTATAGTTAAGTTAGTAAATAAAAACCTTTTTTCTATAAACCCTTATTAGTTTATATTTATAACTAAGCCTATAAATTAAGCCGCCCTAGTAGCTTATATACCCTAGTATAAATAAATATTTTATAAAACCACCTTTTTAGCTAGTACTTTATTATTATTTTAAAATACTCTATAGTAAAGCTACTTCTAAGCTAGCTACCTAGTTACTTATAACCTATTAAAGGGGACCTTTAGTATTTAATATACTATAGGGGCGTCTTAAAATATAAATATTAAATACTTTAATAGTAAGATTTAGTTATAAAAAGGGGTTATAAGTACTTAAATTTCATTAAGTAAATATAAAGTACTATACTAACTATAGACTAAAGCTCTTACTCCTAATACCCCCTAGTAAAAGCTTTAGCCCCTACTTATGTTTTATTTAAAAGTATTAGTTTACCTTTATATAATTTTAATATAAGTAGCTAAAGTAAACTATTTATAAAGCTATTATAAAACTAACTCTTAAAAAAAGGTTCTTAAGAGCACTACTAACAGCTCCTAAATTCTAAAATACTATTAAGTATATATATATAAGTTAAATAAGTATAGGAGACTCTTTAAAATTAAAGTATACTTTATTATACGTAGTAACTAGTAGCTGAAAAATACGTAAGATACTTATGCTTTAATACTTACTAGTATATTATTTTAAATACTTATAGCTATTATAAACTACTTTAATTTTAAGTTTTTATAATATAATATAATAAACGCATTTATACGGATTTTACTTAATAAAGATATTTATATATAAATACCCCCTAGGTATTAAAAGTCTAGGTATATTCTTAAGCTTAATAAAGTACTCTATAACCTATACTACTCTTTATTTTTATAATAATACTATTTAAAAGCTAGTTTAAAAGAGCTTAAGCTAGAGTATATAGTAAGTAAGAATTACTGTTAAATACACGGCTGTATTATCTTCTTTTTCTATATTAATAACTACATTCTATACTTCTCCTTTAAATACTATAAAGAGGCCCTTTTACTTATAAGAGTACTTTAAAAGTAATACTTTTTTAAGGGTAGTAAAAACTTATAATAGTTCCTAGGGATTAAAGTTATTTATAACTATACTATAAAGCGCTTTTAGCTTTTATAGTTTATTTATATTAATAAAGTAATTAAGTACTTAAAAAAGTAAAGCTTATAAGTAAAGTAACTATATACTTTTTTAATTTAATTATTTAAACTACTCCTTTATAAAAGCTTTACTCTATATATAAATATTAACTATTACTAAAATAATATTAGTTTAATTATATATAGTATAATAATAATAAGGCTAGACGTGGCCCTTATAGTGAGCCATCTTACGCGCTTTAACTATAACCCTAGTTTTAAGTACTTTAAAGAGGTAGAATAAGTAATTAAATACCTTTCTATAAAGCGCACTCTTTACTTTAAATTCAACTATAAAAAAACAGCCCTAATAATAGTTTAGTAATTACTTTAAATACTAACTTTACTAATAATATACTAAACTATAAAAACTCTTAAGTATTTATAATTAAGCTTTTTAGTAGCTTTATTAAGTAGTAAACTAAAAAATAGAATACTATAACTATATTAATAACTAAGGCTAAGCTTTTTGCTTTTTTTTAAATAACTAAAGAAGCTATTTTTATAAGCTGTTTAATAACTATACTTTATATAGACTTTAGTAAGTAGACCTTTAGCGCTACTCCTACTCCTAACGCTACTATACTAAACGTATGTATTTAATATAATAATTAATAAATAATTTATCTTATGAATAAAGAGACAGTTTAACTACATATAAAGCTTCGCTATATTAATATCCACAACTACTAGCTGTATTAAAAGGCTTCAAAAGGCCGTATTAAAGTTAAATATTAGCCTATAGTGTAGTTAATAGTAAACAGCCTTATAAAGCCGCTTACTAGTACCTACTTTAAACTCTTTTTTAAATAACTTAATATAGTAAATTAAACGGCTTAGTTTTAAGTGCTTTGCAATACTAAGCTTTAAAGTAAATATTATAAGGGCCTTAACTTTATTAATAAGAAATAAATAAAAGGGATTATAGCTCTTAAGTACTCTAAAAATAGTATTACTCTTTTTACTATAGAGATAGAGGTTTAATAAGAATAATAGGACTACTTAAAATAAGGACTTTAAAGGGATTATAGTTCTAGGGAAGTAAGCTATATAAAAGTAATTATAGAGTAGTTAAAGTATAGTTAATATATAATTTTTATTTATAATTAAATTTAATAAGGCCCTTAAAAAGCCCTTATTAAAAAGGTATATTAAATTACGTAGTTTAAAGTTACTAGTATACTATAATATATAGGTAGATTTTAGTATTTAAAGTAGCTAATAACTACTTTAGAGTAACGTTTTACCGGCTCTAAAGGCTGTAGCTACGTTTAGGGGGTTCAAAGGCCTACAGTGCTATTAAAGCGAAAAACGCGTTAATAGCCCTTAAGGCATAGCTTTATATATATACAAATATACGCAAAATCTAATAGGGGTATAGTATAGTAGTATATAATATTTTAAATTATATATTATAAATAAAGTAAAAATAAAAAATAATAATAAACTATATAAAAAGTTTTATTTTATAATTTAAAACTATAAAAACTATATAAAATATATAGTTTTAACTTAAGTCTCTACTATTTAAAAAATAGATTAATAATTAATTCTTTTAATAGTACTATTTTTAATAAAAATAGAAATTAATATAGTTATAAAATATTATTTAAGTATATATATAGTTAAAAACTATTCTAATTCACTATATTATTATTAAATTCTTTAATTAAATTAAAAATTAATACTTTAATATATTAATTATAGTTATAAAAATATATTATATTACTAAATCTAAAACGTATAAGTAATTAGTCTAATAGTTAAAAGTTTATTCAACTCTATTTTATAAAACGTAAAAATAATAAATTTGAATTCTATACTACTTAAAAGATTTTTATATTTTAATTATATTTTATATATTTATATAGTATAACTATTAAAGTTTTTAAAGTAAAGACTTTATTAACTTTAATTAGTTATACTATATAACTTATATATTACTTTTAATTAATAACAATAAATAGTTTTTATTAAACTATATATAGTATATATATACGTTTTTTTTATAAGTAAGTATTTCTTAATTTAAGTTTAACTTATGTTTATATGAAATTTTTATTTATATTTTTATAAGTAGTGTTTTATGCGGACATTTTTATAAGTTAATTTAAAAAGAATATATTATAGCTATATATTATTAAGTAGTATAATAAATTAAAGTATTTAATAGGGTATATTTAGTAGGTTTAACCCCCTCTAGCTTTACTAAGTAGTCTTAAGCAAAGCTTAGTAGAGCGTATATACTTTAACACTTCTACTTACTTACTCTTTTAGTAATAATAATAATACTATTACTAATAAGCGGTACTAAATATATTAAAAAAAACCTTTACTTATATAAACCTTTAGCTAGATTACACTATAGGCACTATAACGTACTATAGAGCCTAACAAGCCCTAGTAGTATTCACAATTAAAGGAAAAGGCACTATAAGTAAGGCCTTTATTAATTTCTCCTATCTTCTATATTCTTAAGAATTTAATAAAATAGTAAAAACCACTATAAATACAAAGGTCCCCTAGCTATAGAATACTAAATACTACAACCCAGTCTCTATAGTTAAAAACAATATTAAGCGGCTTAGTAATACAACTATACAGTTTAGTATTAATACTATTAATACATAGCGCAGTTAACTAGCCCAACTCTTAAATATAAAAATCTAAATTACTGTTTTTAACCTTTACGTTTTTTAAACTAGTAGTAATAGGGATTAAATAAAACATATTAAACTAAACTTATTAATTAATTTAACACTAAATTAGATTTTAAACTTACTATTTTTAAAAAATAACTAATACTACTTTAAGTAAGTAATAAAAGTAGTAATAATAACTATAAATCCCCTAGAGTCTATAGAAAACTAGTACGTTTAATAAGGCTAATATGTTAAAACGTTTACTAACGAGTATAGAGAAAAGTGGTCTAATTAGGTTAATTAGCTATAGTGTAGTTAATAATAGTACGTTAGTTATAAAGGGATTTAATAGTTAAGGGAAGGGATAGTTTAGTTTAAATTAGATTTAATAGGTTTAGAGGAACGGTTTAGGAAGGCGTTAGTGGTTTTAGTAGTGTTAATAGTATAATTAGTAGTTTATAAAATTAATTAAAAACACCTATTACTTTAAATCTATAGAAGCTGTGTTGTAGTAAGTGAATTTAAGTGCTATTTATTGTGATAATAAAAAGAATTAATAAAGTAGGTGGCTGGACGGCTATTCCTTAGAGTACGTGGCCCGTGGGCCGTTAGTTACTCTAGAGGGGGTGTTATATAATATTTATTAATTATTTTATTAAATACTTATTTATTTGCTCTATAAGGATTTTTTTATATTTCTTTTTATTACATATTATGTACTTAAAAATACAATATCTACTACTTAATAAATTCTTTAATTATAAATAAATTAATTTATAAGTTATATAACTTATATATAAAGCTAAACTTTATTGATAAACAATATTTAATAAATACTATAAGAAATACTTAAATATAATATTTGTTATATTTAATTTTTATTTTATAGGTATATTAAAAAAGAATAACTTTATAATAATTAGAATATAAATAATTATACTTTTAAACTATTACCTATTCTTTTTAAAAGGTTTTAAAAATACTAAACTAGTAAAGATATTTTTAATAATGAAACTAAAGTAATTTCTAATTAAAAAGAATTATTAATATTTAATAGTAGTATTTTTTTATAAAAGAAGGTTATTTAGTAATATATTAAAACAAATAAATAAAAAACCTATTTCTAATACTAAAATATAATATAAAAAAGTATATTAAGTAGTAAGTTTAAAAAGTATATATTATTTTAATTTATTAACTTAAGACTTTATATACTCTTTTTATTACTATATAATAAAACACTCCTTTTAAAGTAAGTAATAGTTTATAAACTATATACTTTAAAAAGGTATTGAACTACTTACTTTATTAATCTTTTTTATTATTAGTTAGTAAATAGTACTTAAATTTACCTACTATAATATAGCTTTTATAAGTTTAGAGTAATAAGTATTTTTAATTAATTTTAACTATTAATTATACTATTAATACTACTAAAACTACTAATACCTTTTATACACCTCTTTAGTAAACTATCTCTTTAAACTTATTAAATTTAATTTAAACTATTCTATTACTTCTCTTAGCTATTATATTCTTCTATAACTAATATACTATTACTATATAACTATAATTAGTTTAACTACTTAGCTCTACTATTATTAGTATTTATTTTAATATTACTTTATTAAATATACTAATATTAATTAATACTTAAACTAATAAAACTCTAGTAGCTACGTTCTTTAACTAGTTAAAGTATTAATAGTTATTTTTAGTGTTAAGAATTTCTATAGTATTTAAATTCTTTAAGTATAAGTTAAGTATTATTCTATTTATATTAAGGCTATTACTAGTAGTTTTATAGTATAAGACTCTTAAAATTATAAACTTTACTTTATTATTTTTACTTTAGTAATACTAGTTAGAACTTATATTAATTATATAAGTTTTTATAGTATAGAAGTACTTTTTACTAGTATTAATACTAGTTAATATCTATAGAATTATATTCTTTTATTTATTTTAGAGTTAAGTAAATGGAGTAAGAATCTTTTTTTAAAATATTATAGGTTAATATATATATAGAAATATAAAAAATAAGAAGAATTAATAAAGAGCTTATTTATAGTATCTTTTTCTTTAATTATAAATACTACTAAGACTTATTAAGCTTTATATTACGTTATAGTGCCTATAATTTAGTTAAAGGTTTATATAAGTAAAGGTTTATTTTAATATTACGACCTATTAGTAAGAGTATTATTATTATTACTATAAAAAGAGTAGGTAAGTAAAAGTATCAAAGTATATATACTTTACTAAGTTCTACTTAAAACTACTTAGTAGAATTAAAAGGGGTTAAAACTACTAAATATACCCTATTAAATACTTCAATTTAATTATACTACTTAAAAATATATAACTATAATATATTCTTTTTAAAACCCCTTATTAAAATATTTATATAAAATACTATAAAAAATATAAATTACTATACAATAATAAAATCTTTTTAATAAAGTAGTTAATACTTTTAATTAATAAATCAACTAATAAAAAAAGAATTTTAATTAAAGTATTTACTTTATATTACTAAATCTTAGTATTATAAAAATATTTATATTTATTAAGGACTTATTTATAAATAATACTAATATATTATTATGGCTAAAATATATCATTACTTTTAATAAAAACTATTAAACTACTAATAAAGCCTTTTAAATTTATAGTAACTTTATTTATTATAGTTTAATAAAAATTAAATAAAGAATAAAATATATACTAGCCTTTAAAATATATAGTATAGTTACTAAAGTTAATATAGTTTATACTTTAATACTTATAATTTAATTAATTATAAATTAACTTTACTTTTTACTAATTTTAACTATTATTTATACTAATTTATATTTACTATATAAATACTTTATTAAGTTAAGTATAACTAAAACTAAATAATTAATAATTAATATTATAGCTTTTTATTAGTTATATAAATAATATAAACTATAAGAAATCTACTAAATTTATAGTAATAATAACCTTATTACTATTTTTATAAACAAGATACTAAATAAAATACTTAAATCCTTTATTAATAATAATATAATAAAGATTTAAATAAAAAAATAAGTTATTTATAAAAGGGAATTTAAAGACTTAAAAGAGATACTAAGTACTATTATAGGTTTAAAAATAGTAGTTAACTTAGTAGGTAAGAGTCTATTTAACTTTACTTTATAAAAAGTAAAAGTAATAGGTTTAGATTCTATACTACTTAAAAGGTTTTTTATACTCTAACTATATATTATATACGTATATAGTATAGCTGTTAGAGCTTTTAGGGTAGGGGCCCTATTAACTCTAATTAACTATACTATATAGCCCGTGCGCTACTCCTAGTTAATAAAAATAGGTGGTCCCTACTAAGCTATATATAGTAAATAGTACCTTTCCTTATAAGTAGGTATCTCTTAATCTAAACTTAAATAAATCTTTATATATAACCTTTACTAATTACTTTACTTAATAGTTATATATTTTCCCTACTAGGGCTTTTTTTATATACCTTTACTAGAATATTAACTTATAAAAGGTTAAAAGCCTACTACTTAGTAGATTTATTAATTATAATATAAGTGAGTTTATAAAATAATATAATATATATATAGGTTTAGAAAGAAAAGGTTTATAATATAGAATTAAAGTATAAATAGAATAATAAAAAGTATAATTAAAAAGGTAATTAAAAGAATTTTTCTTTTTATTTGTTTTATAATAACTACTTTTATTAATAAAATAAGTAAAACTTATATAGTAAAGTATTTTAAGTAGAATATAAATAATAGAGATATTATAACTAATGTTAATAATAGTAAAGAAGTATAGTATAATTATAAATAAAAAAGAGTTTTTAATTATAATACTATTATAGTTAAGAACTTTAAGTATAACTTATATAAAAGTAATAAATATACTAAATATACCTTTATTTAAGAAGCTTCTTTATCCTTTTTTAAGTAGTGTTTTATATAAATACTTTTATATATTATTCTAAAAAGAATATATTATAGCTATATATTATTAAGTAGTGTAATAAATAAAGGAATTTAATAAGGTATATTTAGTAGGTTTAACTCCCTCTAGCTTAAGTAGTTTTAAGTAGAGCTTAGTAGAGTATATATACTTTAATACTTCTACTTACTTACTCTTTTTACTATAATAGTAAATATAAATATAAATATAAATATACTAGTAATAATAATAATACTATTACTAATAAGTAACGCTAAATAGCGTAACTAATATATTAAAATAAACCTTTACTTATATAAACCTTTAGTTAAATTATAAGTACTATAATATACTATAAAACTTAACAAGTTCTAGTAGCGTTTATAATTAAAGAAAAAGATACTACTATAAATAAACCCTTTATTAATTCTTTTTATCTTTTATATTCCTATATATATAACAATCTATATTATTTAAAGAAGAGATTCCTACTAACCCTATTTAACTCTAAGATAAATAAAAAATATAATTCTATAAATATTAACTAGTATTAATACTACTAAAAGTACCTCTATACTATAAGAGTTTATATACTTAATATAAACCCTAACTAGTACTACTAAAGTAAAAATAATAGAGTAGTACTTCTAATTTTAGGAGTTCTATACTATACAACTACTAGTAATAACTACTATATAAATCTAATAATATATAACTCTTATATAAGGAGTAAGGACTCTATAACAATCCTAAATAATAAAGATAACTATAAATATTTTAACTAACTAAAAGACACAGCTACTAGAGTTTTACTAGCTTAAGTAGCTACTTTAGTAATATTTAATATTAGTATATTTAGTAAGGTAATATTAAAATAGATATTAATAATAGTAAAAAGTAGTTAAATTAATTGTAGCTATATAGTTTATAAAGGAAGTAATAAGATAGTTTAGATTAAATTTAATAAGTTTAAAAGGATAGTGATAGTTAAGTATACAAAAGGTATATAAAACGTATTAGAAGTTTTAGTAGTATTAATAGTATAATTAGTAATTTACTTTAAAATAAATTAAAAATACTTATTACTTTAAATTTATAAAAGCTATATTATAGTAAGTGAATTTAAGTACTATTAATAATAAAAAGGATTAATAAAGTAAGTAGCTAGATAGCTATTTTTTAGAGTATATAGCCTATAGGCTGTTAGTTACTCTAGAGAGACTAATTTAAATACCTTTTTAAAAAGCCTATATTAAATAGTATACCTTAATATAACTATTATATTCCATAAATTAAGAACTTTGTTTTATTAAGTTATTTAAGCTTTTTAAACTTAAAAGTATTAATAAAACCCTAAGTAAGCTTTAGTCTTTTTTTATATTTCTTAACCCTATATATATTTACTCTAAAATAACATTAGGATAACTACTACTATTATTTACCCTATACTAACTTTAAATAAAGAGCCTTATAACTTATAAATATTTACAAAAATAAATTTAAAAAACTTAAAAGAAAGGCTTATAATTATAAACTTTACTATATTTTTAAAAATAATAAAAACCCTAGTTAAAATACCCTTTTCTTAAATAAAAGAATTTAGTTTACTTTAATTTTACTTAACTTTATTAAAAGTAGTAGTAACTATACTAAAGTAGCTAAAGTTAAAGCTCTATACTAGGGCTTAATTTAACCTAATAACTACTACTTTATTATTCTAAAGTTAAATAACTACTATAAATACTTTATTTAAGTAGTCTAAGTAGTTTATAAGTACTTAGTACTTAATAGACCTAAGGATTAGTATATTAAAAGCTAGTTAAGGTATATTAGAATATTTATTAGTAAGTATAGGGTTTATTAGTTAAATTAAGTAAGTTAGCTATAGTAGTATACTAATAATAATATTAATAATATTAATAGTTTAAGTTTAATAAAAGGAAATAAGTAATTTAAATTAATAAACGGTTTTTAATAGTTAAGTATAGGGGTATATAAAGGTATTAAGAACGTTAGAGGTATTAATAGTAATTAGTAGTAATTAGATATAATTATTAGTTTACTTTAATAATAATTAATTAATAAAAGTACTTTAAATTTATTATAATTATATTATGATAAGTAAAATTATAAACTTTTTATTAAATATATAAAGAAGTGGTTTATCAATAAAAAAAAGTTAAAACGAGATATTATTAATTAAAAAGAAGTTAAGTAATATAGATTTAAATTTTAGTATTATATAACTAAAAGATTATTAATATAGTAGCTATAGTTAGTACTATATTATAGTAAAAGCTATAGAAAGTAAATAGTAATAGTTAAAGAACTAAGAATTTATTTATAATACTTAATTAAGTAATTAAAATAATAAATTAACTAGTTAGTAGTTATAGTTATAAAAGTAAAGATTATCAATATAAGTAATTTAGAGTAGTTATAAATATAGTTTTATATTTATAAGCTATATAGCTATACTAACTATTACTACTTAATATAAACCTAAATTAATAAATATTCTAAAAGTTATATAACTAGTATATAACCTCCCTTAGTATTAATTATAATATTACTACTAGCTAGCTAGTTAAGTAAACTAATTTACTTATTTTTAACTTCAGTAACTAACTCCTAAAGTAGTTCATTACTACTAAAAGAGATCCCTATAATACTAGCTTTTTAATAATTATAAAGTACTTTTATATTATTTATTTTATTATATATTACTTGATTATAAAGAACGTAGTTGTTTATAATATATAGTATAATCTTTAGAGTGTTATTAAATAGTATATTTATTTATTCTTTAAAGTAGTAGTAAGTTTAGTATTTTAGCTTTAAAGGATTATTAATTATAAATATAAAGAATAAAAAAAATCAATAAAAGCTTTATTTATAATAGTATCCTTTCTTTTAATTATAAATACTACTAAGACGTATTAGACTTTATATATAGTATAATTAAGTTAAAGGTTTATATAAATAAAGGTTTTTTTAATATTACTATTTATTAGTAATAGTATTATTATTATTACTATAGCTACTATTATATTATATTTTATAGTATAAAAGTAAGTAAGTAGATGTTATTATAATAACCTTAAGTATTATAGTTAGTATAACTAAAGGGAAGTTAATAATAGTAATATATTTACTTTTCTTTTTAAATAACCTTTAGCTATTAACTTATTAAATATATATTGTAATAAAACCTTTAAGGCTTTAGCCTTGCGAGCTACGCCTTAAGTACTAGGGTAACTAAGTATAAATATAATACTTTAACAAGCACAGCGCCTTATAGTATAGATCTCTTCCTAGGACAACTATAAGTTATTTATACTCTTAAATACTTATATACCCTAATACTCGCTATAGTTATAAGTCTAGCTTATCTTTAACTAGTATCTATTACCCCTAACTACTTAAGTAAGGTATATAAGCTTTAGACTCTTTTTTTTTTATTTTTCTTAAGCTCCCTAAAAGCTTTATACTATTTTATAATAAACGTCTTAACTATTCCTTATAATACTTTAATAAGTTTAATAATTATTCTTAAAACCTTATATAACTAACTATAATTCTATAAAAAACTATAATACTAAGTAAAACTTTAAGGTTTTTAGGAATATATTAATTTAGATACTTCTAATATACTAAGTATAAACTATATCTATTTAGTTAATACTACGTACTACAAATTCTTTATATAAGTTAATAAAACTATAACAAAATAATATAAAGTAGACTTTAAAACTTAAATTAAAGAATAGATTAATTCTAATACGGGAAATATCTGTAAAGAGGCTATAGTACTACTATATTACCCTTATAAATAAATACTAAAAGACATTTCTATAAACTATATAAATAAGGGTGACTAACGGCCCACGGGCCACGTGCTCTAAGAAATAGCCGTCTAGCCACCCACCTTATTAATCTTTTTTGTTATTAGTTAGTAAACGGTACTCGAATTCACCTACTACAACGCAGCTTCTATAGATTTAAAGTAATAGGTATTTTTAATTAATTTCAACTACTAATTATACTATTAACACCGCTAAAACTACTAACGCCTTTTATATGCCTCCCTAGACCGTCCCTCTAAACCTATTAAATCCAATCTAATCTAAACTATCTCTTTCCTTAACTGCGCCACAGTTAGTTAACCTAATTGGACTGCTTTTCTTTGTGCTTATTAGTAAACGTTTTACTATTTAGGCTTTATTAAACGTACTAGTTTCTTAACTTTAAGGGATTTATAGTTATTATTACTACCTTTATTACTTACTTAATGTAGTATTAGTTATTTTTTAAAGATAGTAAGTTTAAAATTTAATTTAGTATTAGATTAGTTAATAGGTTTATTTTAATATTTTTTATTTAGTTTTTATTACTACTAGTTTAAAGAAGGTAAAGGCTAAAGATAGTAATTTAGATTTTTGTACTTAAGGGTTAAGCTAGTTAGTTATACTATGTATTAATAGTATTAATACTAAGCTGTGTAGTTATATTACTAAGCTACTTAATATTATTTTTAACTATAGAGACTGGGTTATAGTATTTAGTATTTTATAGCTAGGGGACTTTTGTATTTATAGTGGTTTTTACTATTTTATTAGATTCTTAGGTATATAGGAATGTGGAAGATGGGAGGAATTAATAAAGGCCTTACTCGTAGTGCCTTTTTCTTTAATTATAAACGCTACTAGAGCTCGTTAGGCCCTACGCGTGATCCAGCTAAAGGTTCGCATAAGTAAAGGTTTGTTTTAATATGTTAGTTGCGCCCACTGCCTATTAGTGATAGTATTGTTGTTATCGCTAGTATATTTACGTCCACGTCCACGTTTACTACTATAGTAGGAAGAGTAGGTAAGTAGAAGTGTTAAAGTACGTACGCCCTGCTAAGCTCTACTCGAGACTACTTAGTAGAGTTAGAGGGGGTTAAACTTACTAGATATACTCTATTAGATACTTTTATTTATTATATTATTTAATAATACATAGCTATAATACATTCTTTTTAAATTAACTTATAGAAATATCCATACAAAACACTACTTAGAAAAACACAAATAAACTATATAAATAGTATTAAGTACTTTTTATAATATTAAGTATACTATATAGCTATTATAGCTACTCTAAGAGGTATTTAGTACTAAATATATTTATTTATAAGCCTATTATATACTAATTTAACTTATTAAAATCTTACTACTCTAGGATTATATTTAACTTAAGCCTTTATTTATAAGCTTAAGGTATAACTTACTTTAAATAACTTTATTATACTTATATTACTTTAAAAGGAATATAACGTTGTTCTTAGAGATACTATATATATAAACCTTAATTCTACAAAGTAGTATAACTACTAGTATAACTACTTTTTTTAAACTATATATAGGAGTATTTTAAAAGTCTAAAGAATCCTAGTAGTATAAAACTTTTTTAAGGTAGTTAGTACTCAATATAACTCTACTTAGGGACGCTAGTAGTTTAATAAGATCTAAAAAGAGCTTTAATTTAATAAAGACTCCTTAATATTATATTAGTATAAAAAGCTCTTTTTAGTAAAAGTTAAAGATAAATTAATACGTTAAACGGAGGGCTGTAGTAGAGCCGCTTACTCTACCCTTACGGACTAAACTAACTTACTATTTAGTATTTAAAAATATCCCTATAAAACGCCTTATTAATAACCCACCTATACTTATAAACGTCTTAGTAAAGCCCTAATAGGGTACTTTAAGTACGTTTTATCCCTCTTAAATACTAAGATTAATAAAATTAAAATAGCTTTTATAAATTTAAAGTAAAAGGACCTTAAAAAAAGCTTATTAAGTATAGTTAATTTAATAAAATAACTTATTTATAGTTTAAAAAGTAATAGTAAGAATAGGGTGGTAATAATAAAGAACTCTTAGCTACTATAAATAATAAGCTAGAATTCCTAAGAAATATTATTAGTATTATTCTTTTACTTAATACTTTTTTAAAAAGTAATATAGTTAAATATTTAGTCTTTTTAACTATTATATTAACTTATTTACTCTTTTAAAGTACTATATATAATAACTATAATTTAACTTATTTTATTAACTATATAGTGTTTATAGAGCTAGGTACGTTTAAGCCCTTTAGTTTAGATAACTATATTAATACTAGTTTAAATAGAATTCTAGTTTTAGAACGTAGTAAGTACGTTATATAAAATGTATTAATAAATAAAAAGGGTAACTTAATATTAAACCTAATACTTATAAACGTTATAGTAATTAAAGGGTTTTATGTTAATATTATTTTTAAAGCGCTTTTAGTTAAAACTAGTATTTAGTACTATAACTATAATTATATATTTAGAGTTAGAAATATCAAAAGTAATATTATAGTAAAGACTCTAGAACACTATAATAATATCTACTTTTTTAAATATAAACTATTTTCCTCCTATTTATATCCTATATCTATTAGTAATACTACTTTAGTTTATATAACTTATTTTATTAAACGCGTATAATACTGTTCTAGCTACTAACCTTTATGTAACTATATTAACTCTATAGTACTTTAGTACTTTAGAGTAAACTACTTTAGTTATAAAGCTTTTAGGTACTTAGTATACTATACTTAGGGGGTAAGGATTTATAGTCTGATTTATATAAAGTACTAGGATTATATAGTTATATATATAATATAGTAAATATTACGCTAAGTGTTTAAGAATAAGGCTAATAAACTATACTACTGTATTTTTTAGGACCTTTTTAACTTTCTATATATGTATAATAGTAATAACTAGTTTTTAGTTATTAAAAATAAGTACTTTAGTAAGCTTTTTAGTTTTATTTTTTCTAAAAAGAATTACTTTAAAGTGTTTAAAGTCCTTTAAATATTTAAGAAATAGGTTAAATAATATAAAGAAGTTAATATTTATAAAATATATATAGATAATAAGTGTGCTGTAATTACTATTAAGGGTGTTATTGCGTTTTAAATATAAGTATAAAAGGAAGGAATTAATTTTAAAACGCTACTAGTTTATACTAAGGAGCCTATAAAAGGTAGAGAGTATGCTAGATAAGAAGGTATAAACTAGGGGATTTATATAAGGGAGGGAGTAGGGCTTTTTAAGTACTTCTAAAAAGAATTAGTATTTATAAGTATTAATATTTATAATATAAGTTTATATTAATTAAGCTTCTAGTACTCTTTAAATAAAGTTAAAGTAAAATAGTTTAAATATTACTTTAAGTAGTAGACTTTAGTTTATAACTACTTTATAGACTATAACCTGCGCCCTTACTAGGGAAAACTATATATTTATAAATACTATACTTATTTCCTTAAGTATAAAAGAAAAATAGAGATTAAAAGTAAATAGTTTAAAGTTATACTAAAAGTGTATATTAAATACTTTATAAAATATGTCCTTAAAATAATAAACCTATATAGAATTTAGGTACCTGCGCTTAAGTAGGTTATTATTATATATAATATTACCTTTAATAAAATAAAATTCTACTTAAAAAACAATACTAAATACACTCTTTACTTAAAAATTATAAAAACTATAATTTTAGAACTTAAAGAGCTTTTTAAGTTTTAAAGTAAGGTTTATAAAACCCTAAAAGACTTTAAAAGTGACCTAAAAGAGGTTAATGATAAGTCTACTAATACATAATTTATTAAACTTACTTAATAAAACGTTATTAAGTTAAGTAGTACTTTTATATATAAAAAGTATAGTGTATTACTCTTAAAAGGACTATTAACTCCTAATCCTACTCTTAAACCACTAATACTATAATATTTTAGGAGTAGAAGGCTGTGTAAAGTAACTACTAATACTAAAGGACCTAAAATAAATAAAGCTAAGTTAATAAAACCTTTTAAACTAGTTAAACTTATAAATAACTAGGTTTATATATATATAAAAGATTCTATAAAACACTTAGAATTTTTAACTATTAAGTATAAACCTTTAACTGCTTAGTAAAAAAAGGCCTAACTAGTTAGTAAGGGCGACTTAAATAATATAATCCCTTTAAATGTCTTAAGAATACTTTAAAACGTATTAGCTTTATTATTATATAGTAACTAGTACTTTAAGGAGCTTAATCTAGAGTCTAAAGGAGAAAACTACGTTATTTATATATCTATTAATAATACTTATAAAATACTATATAGTAGCTTAAGTAACGCTTTTTTATAATATTTATACTTAATTAGTAGAAAGTATTTAAAAATAAAGAATATAACTACACCTACTTATACTATATTATTTAAAATATAGTTTATATAATACTTTATAACTATAAATATACTATAAAGGAGGGTGACTTTTATATAGATAACTTTATTAGTACTTTAAAGTTATAAAACGTAATAAAGAAGCTTTTTATAAAGCTTTAAACCCTCTTTATAAACGCGGTATATAAGGAAATTTATAAGTTTATATTTATAGAAACGTAGTAAGAGCTAGACTATTAAAAAGCCTTATTATAACCCCTCTCTTTCAGTAAGTTTTTACTTATAAGTTTAAGTTTAATAGAGTTTTTAACTACTATAAAGTACGTATTTATATTTAAGAAGACCTCTAAGACATAGATTTATTATAATATACTTATACTACTACTTTTATAGTATAATCCTTTTGCTTTTTAATATTTCTTAAAGTACAGTTTAACTATAATATTTAGTAGTTTAATATTATAAACATTTTTTTAAATATAAAGCTTAACTCTAATACTTTACTTATTTATTATAAACTCTTAAATAGTTTTTATTAACTAGAAAAGTATATTAAGCTTAAGTAAATACTTCATAAGCTGTGTAATACTCTTCTTTTATAGTATAAAGAGTTTTTAAAAACTCTTTACAGCCTTAGTTTTAAATACTATAATAAGAAGCTATACCTTTTTTAAGATCCTTAGAGGCGCGTCCTTATTATATTCTACGTTAATAATATACTTATAGTATACTACTTAAATAAAGTTAAGTATACTTAAATATTAATTAAGGGTATTAAGGATGTATATAAGCTTAAAGAATAGGGCTTTATAGAGTATTTCTTTAGTATTAGAGTAATTAAAGACTATTTTAGATAATATATTCTCTTAGTTTATAATATGTATATTAATAAGATAGTTAAGAAGTATAACCTTACTAACGCGCTACACCTAGCTATACTACTACTAATAGTTAACTTTATTAAAAACCCGGGTTAAGTATTATGTTAAAAAGTTAAGGATTTTTAAAAAAAGGTTAGTTTAATCCTTTATACTACTATTATAATCTACCTAAACGTTACTTTTACTACCTTATAGTTCTTATACTTTTTAATAAATCCCTTTTAGGCGTATCTTAAGGTTACTAACTAAGTTATTTACTACTTATATTTAATACATTACCTTACTATATACTATAGTAACATAGGGAGTAACGCAGAAGCACTTTTTATAATAGGAGATACTTCTTTTATAGATAATAAGGAAATAAAAAGATTATTTTATAAATATATTATCAAATTCTTTAGTAGTTTACTATACTAAAAAGCTAGAAGATAGAATATAGTTACTACGTTAATAATAAAAGTAAAGTTCCTAATACTTAAGTATACTACTAAAGAATTAATAGTGCTTTAACAACTCCTTAAGAAGATAGATCTTGACTTTAGAGACGCTTAGAAGGTCCACTACAATAACTAGTAAACGATCTAACTTATAGTGGGTGAAGAAAAGTATATAACTATATACTTAAAATATATAAATATTTAGAATATATAGCTTTATTATAAATATACTAAGTACTCCTTTAATATTATATATATACTTATAAATAAAATACCAGCTAATAGACGTACTAAGAACCTTATAAAAAGTAAGTTTAAGTACTTTAAAGTACTCCTTAACCTCTATAATACCTTAATATATATTATAATAGTATAAAGAAAAGAAAGAAGTACTTAATTAGAGAGAAAAGGACGGCCCATAGGCAAGTCATTATATTAAGCTAAAAGGCCCGCGCCGCCTTACTGGGCGCATAAAAGAAAGTAAAGTAATTATAGCCTAAAGGCCCTAAATACTAAAGACAGACACAACGACCTAAAAAGCACTCTTAATATATAAGGATATTAATCAACTCTATAAAAAGCTAATAAATACTCTCCTAAATTACCTAAGTACAGTTATAGGTAGTAAAAAGCTTATTTATAAGTTAGTAAATACCCCTTATAATAGCCTTAATATAAACTTAGTATATAGTACGTTCTATTAGCACACTAGTAATCTCCTTTTTATTTTCCTTTTTATTAAACTCTTCTTTCTTCTTTTTCTTAGGTTTAAACTCGGGCTTAGGCTCTTTTTCTTCCTCTTCTTTAAACTTAAACTTTTCCTTCTTTTCTTCTTCCTTAACTTTACTCTTAATAGGAGAGGGTATAGTAGTAGAGTTAAGTACTACCCAGAGATTATTGCGCGTCTTACAAACCTTTTATAATTTAATTAAGTTAGCCCTAAACTACTATAAGTACTTAAAGGGACTTATATAATATAATATACTTATAAGGTATACTTTAATAAAGTAGTAATATTAAGAGATAGCATTTTAGTATAGGTTAGTATATTACTTATAGCCGTTAATATAATATATATAGTAGTTTTAGGTATTACTTTTAGTAATAAAGTAGTAGTTAAAAGAGTAGTTCTTAAGGCTAGAGTTAGTATACCCCTTATAAAGGGGGTTATGCTTAAGGTTATTTTTATTAAATAGTATAAGGGTATAGTTCTTCTTATATAAAGTATAGAAGAGAGCTAAAGTAAAAGAGGGGTTATAGGGGGAAGGGGTTATAGTAAGCGGGGTAGTTAGTTAAAACAGTAGGTACTTATTATTATTATTCTTGTTCTTTTTATTATTATAGCTGCGGCTGTTAATAGTATTAAGGGGGTCGGTAGAGTTAGTAGAGCTACTACGCAATGTATACTTATACTTAAGCTTAGTATACTTCTTACTTTTAGCAATCTTTACCTTATACTCCTTTATTATTTTGTGCTTAGGGGGTATTTTAAATATTTATTTTTTTATATTTTTATTAGTAAAAATACTTTAAAAGTAGTATATAGAGTGTAGAGTAGTAAAATAGTAATTTATAATTTATTAAAATAGGTATACTAAAGAGAAGAAAAAGAGGATTTTAAGTAGTAGATAGAAAAAACATATATATCCTACTACTTATAGTTTATTTAGTAAAAACTCTTTGTACTTTAAGAAATAGTAACTACGATTTTGCCTATAGTTATAGATACTTTTTATAATTAAAACGACTATAAAAATATTTTTATACGATTTTATTTATATAACTTTAGTAAGTACTTTAAATACTTTATTTATTTGTATTTAAAATAAAAAAGGAGGTAAGGAATATAGTCTTAACGCGGCTAATAGTAACGTTACTATTACTAGGGGGTATATTACGATAAAGTCTTTAAGGCTCTAGCCTTATAAGCCGCGCCTTAGGTACTAGGGTAACTAAGTATAGATATAATACTTTAACAAGCGCAGCGCCTTATAATATAAATCTCTTTTTAGAATAACTATAAGTTATCTATACTCTTAAACGCTTATACACCCTAATACTCGCTATAATATATATATTAACTCAAATATATTCTTTATTAATTTCTTTACTTAAAATATTCTTTATTAAATAAATTTCCTTTTTTTACTTTATTATAAGTAGTATTATATAGGTAGTTAACTTAGTAGTTAAGAGTCTATTTAACTCTACTTTATAAAAGGTAAAAGTAGTAGGTTTAAATTCTATACTACTTAAAGGGCTTTATACTTGAACTATATATTATATACCTATATAGTATAGCTATTAGAGTTATTAAAGTAAAGGCTCTATTAATTTTAATTAACTATACTATATAGTTTATATACTATTCTTAGTTAATAAAAGTAAGTAGTTTTTACTAAACTATATATAGTATATAGTACTTTCTTTTATATAAATAAATATCTTTTAACTTTTGTGTTTTTTTAAGTAGTATTTTATGTGGATATTTCTATAAGTTAATTTAAAAAGAATGTATTATAGCTATATATTATTAAGTAGTATAATTAAATAAAAGTATTTAATAGGGTGTATTTAGTAGCTTTGACCCCCTTGAGCTCTTAATAATTCTACTTACCTACTGTTTCTATAGCGATAACAACAATACTATCACTAATAGGCAGTATTAAATATATCTAAATAAACCTTTACTTATACAAACTTTTAGCCGGATCACGCGTAGGGCCTAATGAGCCCTAGTGGCGTTTACAATTAAAGAAAAAGGCACTACTTTAAGTAAGGCCTTGATTAATTCCTCCTATCTTCTATATACCTATATATAAGTAGTATTATAACTATAAAAGTATATATATATCTATTTATACTTATAATACTAGTCATAGTAAAGTAAAATAAAGTCTACTAAGTAGAAAATATTTTAAGTAAAGAATTTAATAAATAAATTTAAGTTAATATATATATTTAGTAAATTAATAAATAACAATTATTTAAAAAAAATAAAAAAATATTAATATTAACTCCCTTTAATTATACTAACTATAATACTTAAAAGTATTACTTAAAAATAACTTTTATTTATTTACCTTTATACTATAAAGTATAGTATAGTAGTAACTATAGTAATACTAATAATACTATTACTAATTACCCCCTTTAGAGTAACTAATAACTTGTAAGCTATATACTTTAAAAAACTATTTAACTACTTACTTTATTAACCTTTTGTCTTATTAATAGTACTTAAATTTACTTACTATAATATAGTTTTTATAAATTTAAAGTAATAAGTATTTTTAATTAATTTTAAAGTAAACTACTAATTATACTATTAATACTACTAAAACTATTAATACCTTCTATATATCTTCTATATACTTAACTATTTAAACTACCCCTTTAAACTTATTAAATCTAAACTAAACTATTCTATTACTTTCTTTAATTATTATATCCCTTTATAACTAATATACTATTACTATATAGCCATAACTAATTAAACTACTCTTTATTATTAGTATTTATTTTAGTATTTATAGGCCTTATTAAATATACTAATATTAAATATTACTAAAATAGCTACTTAAAGTACTATAAATTTAGTAACTATATATTTTAATTAATTAAAGTATTTATAGTTAACTTTAAACTATAAAATACTTAAAAGAGATTCATTTTATAATTTAAAGATTAATATATTTATATTAAGTCTATTACTAGTAGTTTAATAGTAATAAATTATAGTAATAGTAAACTCCTTTTTCATTATTAAAAAATATATATTAGTTATAAGTTAAGTTAATTTTATTAACCCCTTTAGTCATTATTATAACAGCTACTACGCTATTAGCTACTATAGCTATAAAGTAGCTTAAGCCTTGTAGCGCAAGGCCGAGCTAGGCTACTAGGGGGTCACGTGACCCGCTAGAGCCAGCTCTAAATATCTACACTAGTGGGCACCTATCTCTAAACTTAAGAATCTATCAATTTTTACCTATACTATAGTATACTATATAACTTAATTAATAACTTTACCTATAAGTAATCTAATACTAATTAGTAGTTAACTTACTTATTACTACTTTATTATAAGCTATAAATTAATAAGGATTTATTTTTTAAGAAAAATAATATTTAGTAAATAACCTTCACTCCTAGAAACTAGCCCCTAGTAATACTATTTACTATACTAAAATCCCTTTAACCTTAAATAACAACCTTAACTCTTAGAAACTAGCCTTTAATTAATTATAAGTATTAGGAAAAGTATTAAAATACTAAAAAAAAACTATTCACAGCCCTATTAAAAACATTTAATATAAAAAATATCTTTACTAGCCTTTATAACACAAATAACATAACTACTAAAGCCCTAAAACAAACCTATAGTAACCTCTCCCTTAAGCTACTTTAGAAATATAGTCTAAGGCCTTTTCTAATAATCCTCCCCTTTCCCTTAGTACTATAAAGAACTAACTATATATCCTCCCTATTATATAACTAAAACTAGTTCTATAATAACTCTCTTACTAATAATACTAGTCTCTCTTTTTTAAATAACTTAAATAACTATTATAAGTTAATTATAACTATTATAAGTTAAATCTAAAATATAAAAGCTACTAAAACTAGTAACTTTCTAGTAACTTTATAGTACCTATAAATTAACTCTACTATTTAATTTATACCTATAAATCAACTTAACCGTTTAGTTTTTCAAACTATAAAGCCTATAAAAAAGGCTTAAAAACTATAAAATTAAGATATTATTAAATAGTACTATATTACTTTAAAACTACTATTTATTACCCCTTATTACCTTACTCCCTCTAGGGTAACTAAAAGCCTACGGACTATATATTCTAGGAAATAGCTGTCTAGCCACCCACCTTATTAATCTTTTTTATCACAGTACTTAAATTCACCTACTATAACACAGCTTCTATAAATTTAAAGTAATAGGTATTTTCAATTAATTTCAACTACTAATTACGCTATTAACACTACTAAAACTACTAACGCTTTCCTAAACCGTCCTTATAAACCTATTAAATCTAATCTAAACTAAACTATCCCTTCCCTTAACCGTACTATAGCTAGTTAAATTAATTAAACCGCTTTTCTCTATACTTATTAGTAAATGTCTTAATATATAACTAGGCCTTATTAAACGTACTAGTTTCTTATAGACTCTAGGGGATCTATAGTTATTATTACTACCTCTATTACTTACTTAAAGTAGTATTAGCTTTTTTTTAAAAATAGTAAGTTTAAAATCTAATTTAGTATTAAATTAATTAATAGGTTTAGTTTAATATTTTTTATTTAGTTTTTATTACTACTAGTTTAAAAAAGGTAAAGGCTAAAGACAGTAATTTAGATCTTTATACTTAAAGGTTAGGCTAGCTAACTATACTACGTATTAATAATATTAATACTAAACTATATAGCTATATTACTAAGCTACTTAATATTATTTTTAACTATAGAGACTAGGTTATAGTATTTAGTTTTTTATAACTAGGGGACTTTTATATTTATAGTAGTTTTTACTATTTTGTTAGATTCTTAAGAATGTGGAAAATAGGAGGAATTAATAAAAGCCTTACTTATAGTACCTTTTTCTTTAATTATAATCACTACTAGGGCTTATTAGGCCCTACACACAGTAAATCTAGCTAAAGGTTTATATAAGTAAAGGTTTATTTTAATATATTAGTCGCGCCCGCCGCCTATTAGTAATAGTATCGTCGTTATTACTAAAAGAGTAAGTAAGCAGAAGCGTTAAGAGCTAGAGGGAGTTAAACCTACTAGATATACCCTATTAGATACTTTTATTTATTATACTACTTAATAATACATAGCTATAATATATTCTTTTTAAATTAAGTTATCGAAATATCTATACAAAACACTATTTAAAAAAATATAAATTACCCCTTATTACTACTATCTATTACTTATACCCTATTTAACCCTTACTGTTTTATAACTAATAATAAAAAACACTATAATCTACCCTATAATATTTTAACCCTACTTTATAGCTCTTTAAAACTATAACCTTCTTAACTATATTAAACCCTTACTTAAAAATAGTTACATTAAACTCTTACTATTTAAAATAAATAATAACGTTATTAATTAACTAAAAATCTAATCTAATAATAAGCCTCACTACTATTTTATACTACTAACTACCTACTAAAAGTATTAGTATAACAGCTAATACTAAGTTATCCTTATAAGCTATAAAGAATAGTCCTTACTATACCTCTAAAGCTTATTAGTTTAATAAACTACTTAAAAACAATATATTAAGCTACTACCTTTTACTATAACTTTAAAACTAACCCCCTCTAATAAGCGCCTTAGTAAAAGCTATAGCTCTACTATAAGTACCTTAAATAAATAGCTTAATAATACTAAAAGTATATAAAATCCCTAAGTATTCCTTATAATCCCTTACTACTTTATAATAAATATTAATATATCTCTTTAAAGTCATCCTAGTCCTAAAGCCCCTAGTATATTAGTCCCCTCTATAAAGCTTAATACAATACTAATATTCTATATTAATAAATATACTACTAATAGACTTATAAATTAAGCTTTATAAAAAGCCTTTTAACTTAATTTTAACTATTAACTACTTAAAGCCTTTCAACGTTTATACTATAAGGTCTATTAGTAAGTTAGAAATTACCTCTATAACAATAGTATTAAAGTAAACCTCTCTAATAATATTATAAATAACGTACTCTATAAACTTATAATAATAAAGTCCTATACTTTCTAAACTACTAATAAAGTCATAAGAGCTAAACGTCTATACTATAACTTTTAAAATAACTATAAAAGCCTTAAATCTATTAGTAGCATTACTAATATCTACTCTAAGTCCCTCCCCTGTAGCCTTATTAAAGACCCTTTATAGTCTATAGTTAAAGCCTAACTAACTAACTTATAAAGCACTATAGTACTATTAAAAAACATACGTATTAACTAAACAATAATTATAGTACTTATAAAAAACTCCTATAACTTATTATTAACTTAATAACTATCCCTTTATATTAAACCTTAACCTTTTAACTTAATAGCCCCTCTTATAGCCCTTATATACAAACTACTTACACCCAAAATACTAACTAACCTTACTAAGCTTAGTAATAGTATAAAGTATAGTAGAAACTAGTATAAGTCGTTTAATATAAAGCTTTGTATCTTTTGACACAACTATAAACTTATTAATATTAATTAATACTAAATATATATTACTTTCCCCTTTATACTATAAAATTAAATATAAACGTACTATTATAACTATCTCTACACAAGTAATCTACTCCCTTTTACTAAAATAGTTAAATAAATATAAAATTACTTTAAAACCTAATAAATACATTAATAGTACCTACTTAAGTAATAAAGACTTACTCTTACTAAAAAGATTTAAAAAGACTATAGTAACACCTACGTTAAGTACTTCAATTTATTAATTACTAAGTTAATAAAAATCTAACCTATACTATATAATTATCTCTAAAGTAACTAAGCCTTCTATACTTAACTACTTACTACTTACTAAAATACTCTATAAATTACAAACACACTTCTTAAACTAAAAAAGACTACTAATAGTACTATCACTAACCTATAGTCCACTATAAGCCTTATAAATAATAACTCTAACCCTAACTAGTTTACTATAAGGCCCATAGGGCCTACTAAAGTATTCCCTATTAACTAATAATATAATGGGTAGCTATATAAGTTACTTCTAAAATAATAAGTTTAGCTACTAAAACTAAAATTAATACTATACTAATAATAACTACCCCCTACCCTTTTATAAAGACCCTATAAAGTATTATATTCATAATAAAAAAGACTACTAATTAATAAAACACAAATAGAAAAAGTATAACAAAACTTATAAACAATATAGAGCCTTAAAGTATATTTAAAACACTTTAAAAAAGAAATATTCCTAGTTTTTAGCCCAGTATAAAGGTACTAACCTATCCCTTAAATACTATAACGTTCCTTTTAAATTTAAAATAGTAATTAAAAACTATAAAGAAATCTCTAACTAAAACAATAGTAATATTAACTATACACACTTTATAATAGTATTTAATACTATAACTACCACTACTAACTCTATCGCTATAGTAGTTAATAAAAGCTTACTTATTAATAACTACTATATTATTAAGCTTCTTATAAAAAACACTACTATATACTACTTAATAAAATTTAATCTATTTAAAGTATAAAGCCCTAGAATAATATTTATATATAATAACTAGTATTTAATAAATATCTTTTAAAGTATTATACCTAACTCTAAAATAATACTCTTTTTAATAATAAGCCAAAACTAATACCTCACCCTTAAAAAAGATTTCTTCTAAATCTTAAAATTAAATTGTTAATAACTAGTAAAGTTACAATCGCCTTTAAAAACAAAAAGCTAATTATTTTATTAAAATTAATTAAAATACCCACCCTATTTAATAAAATTACATTCTACATAATACCTATAAGTACCCTATTTCTACTTTTTTTAAGGAATCTAAATTAACTTAAAATTATTTTTAATAATATTTATAATAAACTATATTAAAGCACTATTATTATCCCTATTATATAATAATAGAGTTATTTATAGTTTCTCTTTAGTAATAATGAGTCCCTTATATACTTCTACTTAATAAATACTAAACTTTAGCGCCTATACTACTAGTTTAGCTACCCTTTTATCTAAAAGCTTTATAATATACTAAAAAAGGCTAAATACTCTATTAAAATCTCTATTATTAAAGCCCTTAACTAAATTTACTATAGGTATTAATTTAATAAATTAACTCTATTCTACTTTAAATTTATACTTTATAATAACTATAGCTTTAATTATAAAGTTATTATTGATATTATATGTATTAATAAACGTCCTATACTCTATATAGTTAATACTATAATAAAGTTTAATACTATATACTTCTTAAAGTTTATCTTTACTAAAAGTATATAAAAAGGCTTTAAAAAAACTAAATTAATATATACTAAAGTCCTTTAAATAGCTTTATTATAAATTTAAGTACTAACTTTAGGTTAATAGAGTTTTATAGTAATACTTAAATATTTAGTATTATACTAATTAATACCCTAATTAAAGTCTATTATTTAATTAAAAAGGTTAAATAGTATTATATAATACTATATAGAGTTTTTACTATTATTTACTATAAAACCCTAAAAGTAAATAATAATATATATCTCTAAGTAACTATTAAAATAATAAATAATACTACTAAACTAAATAGCCTCGTACTAACCCTTTTTATCTTTAAAGTATACTTAAGAATAACTAATACCTTTACTCTATTTCTTAATATTATTAAAAGAGCAACTATAATTTATAAAGCTATAAAGAAAGTCTACTATTACTATATAAATTGATTAGTCTAAGATACCCTTAAAGCATAAAATAGTCCTAGTACTATAGTAACTATTAATCTCCCTTTATGATTAATAGTCTATATATAATATAACAAAAGTAAATAATAAAGCCCGTACTACTTTATTTTAATAAATAGTAAGATCTTTATACTTTAACTCCTATAAAGTCTATAATTATTTAAATTAATAACTATTAAACTATTTTATAATAATATTAAAAAGACTAATTTTAAAGTCCCTAAGTTTATAAAAACTCCTTAAAACAATAAAGCTAAAAGTCCTATAGAGACTTATAATAAAGCTAACTATCCTAAAAAGATCTTTAATAAAATTATTATTAATACTACTCTTACTCCCCTAGTTAAAAGCTACTATAAATACCCTAAATAGTATCTAGAGTAACCTTATAAATACTAACCTATAGTATATATATTAACTAAAAAAAACCTAACTTTACCCTTATAATTAAACTATAAAATAAAGGGCTAATTACTATACCTAATAAACCGTTTTAACTATTAATAAAATAAAAAGTCTTAGTACTATAAAATTATAATGTATTTAATATTGTTCTATTTAATAAATAAATTTATATAAAACTATAAATATTTAAGTCCTATATTATTAATAAAGTTAAAAGAAAAACAGTAAATACTCCCTATAAAATATTATAATTAATTATCTAAAGCTATACTAATAATAGTAAAGCTAAAATCCTTATATAATCGCTAATACTTTAATAAATAAGTTAATAACTTATCCTAGCCCTTACTCTATCCCTAATTACTAATAGAATAACTCTTTAGTTATAAAATATTATATAAACTTATATATAGTCTAAAACTACTCTTAACTATATAATCCTTATATACCTACCTAAATAAATTAAGTATTAGTACCCTAATAATACTATTATAGTTATTAAAAGGCCACTCTATAGAATTATAAAGACTAAAACCTACTAGTAAATAATATATAACTACTACTATTAAAAAAAACTTAAAATAGTAATATTAATATTAACTTATACCTCTTAATTTTATTAATTAAAAGTAATATGTTTACTATAATAAAAATATAAACTAATAATATACTAAGGCTCTTAACTATTAAATTTTTAAATTAAAAGGATAAATAACTTATAAAAATAAACGTTATAGCTAAATTAAAGTCCTTCTTAACTACTAATAATCCCTTTATATTTAATAATAGTATTCTATCCTTTAAAAGGGTTAATTTAGTATTCTATTAAAAAGACTAAAGTAAACGACTTACTACTATAACTAATAATAATAATTAAAAAGTATAATATATTTAATAACGTACTTATAAAGTATATATTACTTTAATTTACTAACTAAAAGTATTGTATAACTTTATAGTTACTACTTAGTATTAAGAGCCTATAAATAAAAATATTAAAGTACTAAATAAAAGAATTTAGTAGTAGATTAATAACTAGTAGCACAGCCTAATATACATCCCCCTTAACATTATAACTAGTAAACTCTTTATCTTTATAAATAAATCGTATATTAATAATATAAAGCTCTTTTTATAACTTAACTTTATTATTATTCTTAGTAATAAAAAATAAATTACTAATAATACTTTTAAATTTAATAATAATATTATTTATCATAACTTAGTAAAGAATAAATAAATAACCTATAGTATACTTACTTTAGAAATTTATAGTATAGTAGCTAGTATTAATAAAGCTTTAGTAATTACTAAAACCCTTAGAATTATAACTAACTATCTAGGACTTCTTTAAATCCTAACTATAGTATATATAGACTTATACCTACTCTATAAGTACCTTATTAAACTTAATACTACTAAAAGGAAATACTTAATAATTAATATTATAGCCCTTAAATAAGTCTATAAAATATAAAGAATTAATAATATTTACTAGATTGCTAGTAATAATAACTCTATAAATGTATTTATAAAAACCTCTTTAAACTAAGCCTTTAAAGGGTTTATCTCTAAGAATAAAGTAAAAATTAAGATAAAAGGCTAAGTAATAAAAGTAAAAAAAAGGTATTATAAAGAAAAAAGGTACTAAGAAATATAAAGAAAGAAGAGAAAATATAGGTATTTAAAATAATAAAGAAACTAGGGACTATATAAAAGCTATACTAGATTCTTAGTAGAGTTAAATATAAGTCCTAGACACTCTTTAGCTACCCTAGGCCAGTTAGATTTAAGGACTTAATACCTATAGGGATTTTAGGAGTTTTTATTAACTTTATAAAAAATAGTAATTTATTAAATAGACTTAATTACCGCCCTTTTTATAAGTATAATTATTCTTTTAGTTAGAGCCTTAGACTATAAAGTAAAAAGTACTAGTATTATAATGACTACTATACTATTAGTTACTATAACTATAGAGTAGCCTAAGCCTTGTAGCATAAGGCTAAGCTAGGCCACTAGGGGGTCACGTGACCCACTAGGACCAGCTCTAAATATCTACACTAGCGGACACCTATCTCTAAACTTAGGAATCTATTAATTTTTACCTATACTATAGTATACTATACAGCTGAATTAATAACTTTACCTATAAGTAATTTAATAATTATAAAGTACTCATTACTACTTTTATAGTTAATTAATAACTATAAAGTTATATAATAGTTATTATTTTAAGAGTAGAGACTAGTAGTAAATAGCTTTTTATTAAATAGTATAGTAAGTAGTTTATTAAATAAAGTACTTTTAAATTATGATTATATATAAGTATATAAAAGATAAAAGAAATTAATAAAGACTTTATTTATAGTTATACGTTCTTTTAATTATAAATACTACTAAGGCTTATTAAACTCTATAGTATATTGTAATACTTATAGTATAATTTAGTTAAAGGGTTATGTAAATAAAAGTTTATTTTAATATATTTAGTACTACTTATTAATAATCGTATTATTATTATTACTAAAAGATTAAGTAAGTAGAAGTATTAAGATATATATACTTTACTAAGCTTTATTAAAAACTACTTAAACTAAAGGGGGTTAAAGCTATTAAATATACTCTATTAAATACTTCTATTTAATAATACTACTTAAAAATATATAAATATAATATATTCTTTTTAAAACCTTTTATTAAAATATTTATATATAATACTATAAAAAATATAAGTACTATTATAAATAAGTAGTAATATTAAAATAAATTAATATTTATATATACTTTTAATTAAATTATATATAGGGCTTAATAAGCCTTAGTAGTATTTATAATTAGAAAAAGAAACTATAAATAAAGCCCTTATTAATTCTTTTTATTTTTATACTTATAATTAATAATTATAATAAGTTTAATATAGTTTAATAAATATATAAAGTTTAAGTACTTTAGTCTTTTAACTATAGTTTATAATAACCTTTTTTAACTAACTAAACTATTAAAAATATAAATCTTAATAACTTTAATAATAGTAATAGTTTTATAAACCTTTTACTTAAAATATAAGTAGTTATTACTAAGTTTAAATATTACTTACTACTAAAAAACTACTTAAATTTATAAATCTAGTTTTTATGTAATTAATTATACTAGTTACCAATTAGACATATAGTAAAAAAGGTTAAAGTATAAATATATTACTTAAAAGCTTTAGTTTAGTATAGTAGTATAGTAAGTACTACTACTATAGCTATTAAGGCTTTTAATAGTATAAAGGAAATTAGGAATTAGTATATAGTTTGAAAATTAACTATAATATATTAAAATATATACTAATAAAAATAAAATATATTCTTTAAATAAAGTTAATTAATTATAGTAATATAGTTTATAAGGGAATTAAAGAGGTAGTTTAAATTAAATTTTATAAATTTAAAAGGATAGTAATACTTAAGTATAGAGGTATATAAAACCCCCTTTAAAGTAACTAATAGTTTATAAACTATATACTCTAAAGTAAAACTAAACTACTTATTTTATTAATTATTATTATTATTAATAGTACTTAAATTTACTTACTATAATATAGCTTTTATAAATTTAAAGTAATAAGTAATTTTAATTAATTTTATAAACTACTAACTATACTATTAATACTACTAAAACTACTAATACCTTTTATATACTTTTTTTAACTATTCCTTTAAATTTATTAAATTTAAACTAAACTATTTATTACTTTTTTTAATTATTACTTCCCTTTATAACTAAAATACTATTACTATATAGTTATAGTTAAAGGTAGTTAACTTAGTAGTTAAGAGTCTACTTAACGTTATCTTATAAAAAGTAAAAATAGTAAGTTTAAATTTTATACTATTTAAAGGGTTTTATACTTTAACTATATATTATATACTTATATAGTATAGCTATTAGAGTTTTTAAAGTAAGGGCCCTATTAATTTTAATTAACTATATTATATAGTTTATATACTACTCTTAGTTAATAGAAGTAAGTAGTCTTTACTAAGTTATATATAATATATAATACTTTTTTTATATAAATAAGTATTTATTATAATATAAGTTATAGCTACTACTAGTAGCCTAAGGTATCTAGGGGCATATAACCCCTAATACTCTACCCTTAGTAGCTAACTTCTTTTAGTAGTACTAGTAATTACTACTTTTATTTAGATTAATCTATTTATAATAGGTATTTTTAACTCCTAGGTTTAAGTTAAAAATACCCTTCTCTTAGCTATTTGATACATAATCTACTTATTTACTAAAGGATCTATCTCTTTAACTACTAAAAACTACTAAACTAAATAATCTATAAGATATTTCTAAATTTAAAGTAAACTAGAATTATAGTATTATTTATACCTAGCCTAAGTAATCCTACAGCTCTTAAGCCTATAGGTTTATATTAATAACTTTAAACTTAATATAATAGCCTTATTTCTCTACAAATACTTAGCCTGATTAATCCTATAGCTCTTAAGTTTATAGCCTTTAAACCTATAGCTTTTAAGTCTATAAATTAATAACCTTAAAGCCCCTTTTATTTCTTCCCCTTATAAAAGGTCTATCTTTCTTAATAGCTCTAAAGCCTTTAGAATTTTTATTCTTCTAACCTACTAACTATATATAATTATATAAATTAATTTTAAACCTCTTTTATTTTAATAAAAACTCTACTTAACTCTACTTCCTTATCTAAATATATAGATTTTTAACTTCCTTTAATTAATACTCTTAAACTTATAAATCTATAACTTCCCCTCTTTAAAAAATAAATTTAATAGCCCCTGAGGCCACTATCTCTTAAGTATATAGATTTATAACTTCCCCTCCCTAAGAGATAGATCTAATAGCCCTAAAGCTACTATCTCTTAAGCCTATCATTTAACAACCTTCCCTTCCTATATAATAGATCTAATAGCCTTCCTTAAGGCCCCTATTTACTAAACTATAGATCTAATAGCCCTAAGGCCCCGTTACCCTTACTTATTTAAAAAGTAAGAAGATATTAAAGGAAATAATAGCTAACTACTTATAAAAAGCTATTACTAACTATTTTTTTAAAAACTAAAAACTACTAAAGAGAAAACAGAAAAGATAAAGAACGGCAGTACTAAAGGCATTATTAGCTATAGTTATAGTAATAAAGCACTATAAATTAATAAGAACTAGTATAAGTAGTATAGTATATAGATTAAGTATACTATAAGTAGTATAGATATATAATAAAGCTAGTAGATATATAGTAAGTTAGCTATATATAGTAGCTCTATTAAATATAAAGCTTAACGCCTATAGAGATTTTTTAATTTTTTGTTATTTATAAAAAATAGTAATTTATTAAACTATATTAATTACTATCCTCTTTATAATAATAATTATTCTATTAAATTAAAACCTTACGCCTTAAGTCCTAAAGTAAAAAGTACTAATATTATAATATAAACTATAGCTACTATAGCCTAGCTATAGTAGCTATAGCTACTACTAGTAGTTTAAGGTATTTAGGGGTATATAACCCCTAGTGCCCTACCCTTAGTAGCTAACTTCTTTTAATAGCACTAGTAACTACTACTTTTATTTAAATTAATCTATTTATAATAAGTATTTTTAACCCCTAGGTTTAAGTTAAAAATGCCCTCCCCCTAGCTATTCTAATAGTATCTTATAACTTAAATTTAACTTATTTTTATATATAACTTTTATTAAACTAAAGGGAGTTAAGGCTATTAAATATACTCTATTAAATACTTCTATTTAATTATACTACTTAAAAATATATAACTATAATATATTCTTTTTATGTTTTTTTTAAGTAGTATGTTGTGCGGACATTTCTATAAGTTAATCCAAAAAGATACATTATAGCTATACATTATTAAGTAGTATAATAAATAAAAGTATTTAATAGGGTGTATTTAGTAGGTTTAACCCCCTCTAGCTCTACTAAGTAGTCTTAAGTAGAGCTTAATAAGGTATATATACCTTAACGCTTCTACTTACCTGCTCTTCTTATAGTAATAACAACGATACTATTACTAATAAGTAGTGCTAAATAGCGCGACTGACATATTAAAACAAACCTTTACTTATACGAACCTTTAGCTAGATCACGGGTACTGTGACGTACTATAGAGCCTAACAAGCCCTAGTAGCGTTTACGATTAAAGAAAAAGGCACTACTACTATAAGTAAGGCCTTTATTAATTCCTCCCGTTTTTTATATTCCTAAGAATCCTTTAAAGTAACAAAATAGTAAAAACCACTATAGATATAAAAGTCCCCTAACTATAAAATACTAAATACTACAACCTAGTTTCTATAGTTAAAAACAATATTGGGTAGCTTAGTAATATAGCTATATCGCTTAGTATTAATACTATTAATATATAGTATAGCTAACTAGCTTAACCCTTAGGTATAAAAATCTAAATTACTATTTTTAACCTTTATCTTCTTTAAATTAGTAGTAATAGAAACTAAATAAAAAATATTAAAATAAACCTATTAGCTAATCTAATACTAAATTAAATTTTAAACTTACTATTTTTAAGAAGTAACTAATACTACTTTAAGTAAGTAATAGAGGTAGTAATATTAACTATAGATCCCCTAGAGTCTATAAAAAATAGGTATATTTAACAAGGCCTAGTAATATATCAAAATATTTACTAACGAGTATAGAGAAAAGCGGTCTGATTGGGTTAACTAGCTATAGCGCGGTAATAGTGCGTTAGTTATAAAGGAATTTAATAGTTAAGGGAAGGGACGGTTTAGTTTAGATCAGATTTAATAGGTTTAGAGGGACGGCGGGAGGCGTATAAAAGGCGTTTGTAGTTTTAGCGGTGTTAATAGTATAATTAGTAGTTAAAATTAATTAAAAATACCTATTACTTCGAATCCGTAGAGGCTGCATTATAGTAAGTAAATTTAAGTACTATAATAAAAAAGATTAACAAGGTGGGTAGCTGGACGGCTATTTCCTAGAGTACGTGGCCTATAGGCCGTTAGTTACCCTAGAGGGGGTTAATATATTCTTTTTAAAACCCTTTATTAAAATATCTATATAGAATACTATAAAAAGAGTATAAATATATAATTTTTACTAATTACTTTACTAAATACTTATATATATTTTTTTAAAATAGTTTTTTTATATTTTATTTTATTAAATACTATTATATACTTAAAAGAAGTAAAAAGTCTACTATTTAGTAGATCTTTTAATTATAAGTAAATCAATTTATAAATAATATAACTTATACCCTTTTTAAAGTAATTAATAGCCTATAGGCTATATACTTTAAAAAATAGCTATTTAGCTACTTACTTTATTAATTTATTTTATTATAGTACTTGGATTTACTTATTATAATGTAGCTTCTATAGATTTAAAGTAATAAGTATTTTAATTAATTTTATAAACTACTAATTATACTATTAATACTACTAAAACTACTAATACTTTCTACTATCTCTTTAAACTTATTAAACCTAAACTAAACCGTCCTATTACTTTTCTTAACTATATAGCTATAGCTAGTTTAACTATTCCCTACTATTATTAGTATTTATTTTAATATTTATATAGGCCTTACTAAAGATACTAATATTAACTATTTAAATTAATAAAACTTTAGTAGTTATGTTTTTTAGTTAGTTAAAGTATTTATAATTATTTTTATTATTTAGGATTTTTATAGAGTTTTTACTTTTTATATATAAGTTATATACTATTATATTTATATAGTAGTTATTATTAGTAGTTTTATACTATAGGACTTTTAAAATTATAAGTAGTAGTTTATTATTTTTACTTTAGTAGTACTAGTTAGAACTTATATTAATTATATAAGGTTTTATAGTATAGAAGTACTTTTTAGTAGTATTAATACTAGTTAATATTTATAGAATTATATTTATTTATTTATTTTAAGGCTAAGTAGGGTTAGTAGAATTTTCTTTTTAAAATATTATAGGTTATTAGTATATATATATAGATGATAAAAGGAATTAATAAAGGCTTTATTTATAGTAGTAGTGCCTTTTTCTTTAATTATAAATACTATTAGGGCTTATTAAGTTCTATATATTATTTAGTTAAAGGTTTATATAAGTAAAGGTTTATTTTAATATATTTAGTACTACTTATTAGTAATAGTATTATTATTATTACAAGAAAGGTAAGTAAGTAAAAGTATTAAAGTATATATACTTTACTAAACTGTACTTAAAACTACTTAAGTTAAAGAGGGTTAAACCTACTAAATATACTTTATTAAATACTTTTATTTAATTATACTACTTAAAAATATATAGTTATAATATATTCTTTTTATAATAACTTATTAAAATATCTATATAAAACACTACTTAAAATATATAAATAATATAACTTATATATATAGTTATAATTAATTTAACTCCCTAACTCTACTATTTCTGGTATTAATTTTAATATCACTTTATTAAATATATTAATATTAGTTATTTAAATTAATAAAGCTCTAGCAGCTATATTTTTGAACTAGTTAAAGTATTTATAATTATCTTTAGTATTAAGGGTCTTTATAGTATTTTAATTCCTTTAGTTATAAAGTATTTATTATAGTTTATATTATTAATTAATATTTATAGAGTTATATTTTAATATATATTTTAGTATTAAGTAGATAAAGTAGAAATACCTTTTTAAATATTATAGCTTTAAAGATTATTATATATATAACTATATAAAAATAAAATAAATTCATAAAGGCTTTATTTATAGTATTTCGTTTTTTAATTATAAATAATACTAAGACTTATTAAGTTTTATATATAATTTAATTAAAGGTTTATATAAGACTTTAGTATCCCTAAGTAGCTACTTAACTATAGATACGTTACTAGTAGAGACCCTACTACTAAGGACCCCTCCCCCCTCCTACTAACTAACAGCCTATATATTACGTTTAGTACATAAATTCACTTACTATAATATAGCTACTATAAATTCAAAGTAATAGGAGTATTTAATTAATTTTAACTACTAATTACACTACTAACGCCTCTAAAACTACTAATACCGTTTATACACCTCCTAGTAAACTGTCCCTCTAAACCTATTAGATTTAATCTAAACCGTCCCTTTACTTCCCTTAACTATTACATCCCTCTATAACTAACGCACTATTATTAGCTACACAGCTATAGCTAGTTTAGCTACTTAGTTCTACTATTATTAGTATCTATCTTAACATTATCATAGACAGGCCTTACTAAATATATTAATATTAGCCCCTTAGGGCTTTATAATACTAATAGTTGTGTTCTTTAGTCAGTTAAAGTATTTATAGTCATTCTTAAACTATAGAAAATCTATAGTAGTCCTGTTTTATAATCTAGCTATTATTATATATACTTTAAACTAATTTCTAGTAGTTTAATAAATTATAATACTAAATATAATAAAGGGTGCGTTTATATTATTTAAAAGGTTATTTTAGTTAAGTGTTAAATTAGTATTAAGGCCTAGACTTAGGTTAAAAAGGAGGTTATAGCCTCTTTTATGGTTTATTTTAATTTATATAGTAATAGAATAGTTATTATCCTATTTATAAGTACTTATAGTAAATAACCTTTTATTAGATATTATAGTAAGTAGTTCACTTAATAGAGTACTTTTAGGTTATATATATATATATAGAAGATAGAGGAATTAATAAAAGCCTTACTTATAATAGTACTTTTTAATTAATTATAAATACTACTAGGGCTTATTAGGCCCTATAGTATATCACAGGGCCTATAATTTAAATAAAGGTTTATAGAAGTAAAGGTTTGTTTTAATATATTAGTTGTACCTACTGCCTATTAGTAATAGTATTATCGTTATTACTATAGCTACTATACTGCGCTTTATAGCATAAAAGCAGGTAGGTAGAAGTTATTATAACTATAGTTATTACTCTCTAGGTAATAACTTTAAGCGTTATAGTTAGTATAGCTAGAGGGGGTTAATATTAATAATATATCTTTTTCTTTAATAACCTTTACCTATTACCTTACTAAATATATATATTTAACTAAAACGCATTTTTACTAAATACTTTACTAAGAATATTCTTCATTTAGTAGATTTCTTTATTTACTTTACTATAAGTAGTATTATAAATATATTAAATATATAAATAAAGGTTTATATAAATAGATATTTATTAAATATATTTAGTATTACTTATTAGTAATAGTATTACTATTATTACTAAAAGAGTAAGTAAGTAGAATTATTAAAGTATATATACTTTACTAACCTCTATTTAAAACTACTTAGTAAAGTTAAAGGGAATTAAAGCTATTAAATATACTTTATTAAATACTTTTGTTAAATTATACTACTTAAAAATATATAACTATAATATATTTTCTTTAAAATCTTTTATTAATATATTTATATAAAATACTATAAAAAGTATAAATAAAAGAATATAAATATATATAAATAGTATTAGTAGTTTTAGTAGTACTAGTAGTATAATCAATAGTTAAAATTAATTAAATACTATCATTACTTTAAATCTATAGTAGTTATATTATAGAAAGTAAATTTATATACTAATTATTTATATATAATTCTTAAGTTATTAATTACTTAAAAAAGGTTTTAAGTAGTAAAGTCTTCATTAGTAATATACTTATACTTAAGTAATTACTTAAAAATACTAAAAGTATATAAAGCTTAATAAGTTTTAGTAGTATTTATTATTAAAAAAGTACTATTATTTATGTTTTTTATCATATTTTATATAAGTATTTTAATAATAGATTCTAAAAAGAATATATTATAACTATATATTTTTAAGTAGTATAATTTAATAAAGGTATTTAATTATATATATTTAGCAGCTTTAACCCCCTTTAACTCTACTAAGTAGTCTTAAATAGAGTTTAGTAGAGGATATATATTTTAATAATTCTATCTATCTACTTTTTTTAATATTAAAATAAACCTTTACTTATATAAATCTTTAACTAAATTATAAATACTATAATATACTATAAAACTTAATAAGCCCTAGTAGTGTTTATAATTTAAAAAAAAGCACTACTACTATAAGTAAGGCCTTTATTAATTTCTTTTATTTTTTATATACCTATATATAATAACTTAAAAGCACCCTATTAAGTAAACTACTTACTATAATATTTAATAAAAGGCTACTTACTACTAGCCCCTACTCTTAAAATAATAACTATTATATAGCCTTATAGTTATTAACTAGTTATAAAACTAGTAATAAGTACTTTATAGTTAAAAGAGTTAATATAATTAACTTAACCTAAAACTAGTATAAATTCTTTAATAAAAAAAAAGTACTATTATAAATAAAACTTTTATTAATTCTTTTTAGTTTTTTATATATTTATATATAATAATAATTTATAATATTTAAAAAGAATTACCTTTGTTTATTGAAATTTAAAATAAAATAGTTTTTTAAAAATATTAATTAGTATTTATACTAGTAAAAAGTACGTTTATACTATAAAAGTTTATATAATTATTATAAGTTTAAATTAATACTATTAAAATAAAAATAATATAGTACTATTTATATTTTTAGTATCTCTAAGTAACTACTTAACTATAAATATATTACTAGTAGAAACCCTACTACTAAGACCCTCTCTTTCCTTTTAAGTAACTAATATTTTATAAATTATATATAGTAATTAACTACTTTTTTAACTATTATTATTATTTAATAATTAGTATATAAATTTACTTACTATAATATAACTATTATAAATTTAAAGTAATAGTAGTATTTAACTAATTTTATAAACTATTAATTATACTACTAATACTATTAAAACTACTAATACCCAAACTATTTCTTTAAATCTATTAAATTCAATTTAAACTATCCCTTTACTTTTTTTAACTATTAACCTTTATTATAACTAATATACTATTATTATAAACTATATTACTATAATTAATTAACTTTATGTAAAAGATCTACTCTACCTTTATTAGTATATATTTTAATATTTAAGTTTTAAACTATATATTAATTTTTAATAGCTTCGTTTATATTATTAAAAGTTTTAATAGCTATAATAGTAGTACCTATTATACTACTATACTAAGTTAGGGCTTTTAAGTAATATATCTATACTTTAACCTTTTTTACTATATTTTTAATTAGTAACTAGTATAGTTAATTATATAAGGATTAAATTTATAAATCTAAGTAGTTTTATGGTAGTAAGTAGTATTTAAACTTAGTAATAGCTACTTATATTTTAAATAAAAGGTTTATAAAGTTAATACTACTATTAAAGCTAATAAAGTCTATATTTTTAGTAGTTTAGTTAAATTTTAAAAAGTATTTATAGGCTATAACTAAGAAACTAAAGTACTTAGACTTTATATATTTATTACGCTATATAAGTATAAATATAAAGGTATTAAGGTTAGTATTAAAATTACTAAATACTTTTATAGTAATATTAGGCTTAATAAAGTTAGTAAAAAAATAGATTTAGTATATAATATATGAATAAAAGAAGTAGAAGTATTATTATAATAGTAATAGTTTTATATTAGTATATTATTATATTATTTATCTACTAAAAAAGTAAAAGTCTAGACCCTTATAAATTAAAAAGAGCTCTACTTTTTATATATCTAGTACTTTACTTTATTAACTTAGTTTTTAAAGTACTAGTCTTTTTAGGGTTTAATATATTATATATAGTTTAGTTAAGTAGCTCTAAACCCTGTATATAGTTAGTTATATTTACTATAGTTAACTATAGGTACTATAGTTAGTTATAAGGGTTATAGCTAGCTATAAGTACTCTAAAGAGGTAGATAAGAGATATTTAGAGTAGTTTATTCTACTATAAGTAGTTAACCTAGTAGTTTAGAGTCTAGCTTATTGAGCTAGAGGCTATAGGTTTAATTCTCCCTTTTATTTCTTTTTACTTTTATTTTTAGTTCTTTTTAATAAACTAATAAGTTATATTAAACTTATTATATAATAGTAAGTTTAGTATTTTAGGACTATTAACTATAAATATAAAAGATAAAAGGAATTAATAAAGGCCTTACTTATAATAGTACCCTTTTTTTAATTATAAACACTACTAGGGCTTATTAGGCCCTATATATAATCTAGTTAAAAGTTTATATAAGTAAAGATTTATTTTAATATATTAGTCATACCCGCTACTTATTAGTAGTAGTATTATTATTATTACTAGTACGTCTACATCTATATTTACTACCACAGCAGCTACTACTATACTATACTTTATAGTATAAAGGTAGGTAAATAGAAGTTATTATAAGTATAGTTATTACCCTTTAAATAATAACTTTAGGTATTATAGTTAGTATATATATTAAGCTGCCCTGCTAAGCTCTACTTATAAGTACTTACTAGAGGGGGGTTAATATTAGTAATATATTTATTCTTCTTTTTAAATAACGTTTATTTATTAACTTAATAAATATATATATTAACTTAAATACATTCTTAACTAGATTTTTTACTTGGAATATTCTTTATTTAGTAGATTTCTTTTTTTACTTTACTATAAGTAGTATTATAACTATAAAAATATGTATATAGTAGTACTTATAATTTTAAAAGTTCTATACTATAAAACTATTAATAATAACTACTATAAATATAATAATATATATTTTATATATAAGAAATAGAAACTTTATAAAAATTCTAAATAATAAAAATAACTATAAATACTTTAATTAATTAAAGAATATAGTTATTAATATTAGTATATTTAGTAAAGTAATATTAAAATAAATATTAATAATAATAAAGAGTAGTTAAATTAACTATAGTTATATAGTTTAAATAGTATATTAGTTATAAAGAAATATAAAACCCCCTTTAGAGTAACTAACGGCCTACGGGCTACATACTCTTAAGAACTATCTAGCTACCTACTTTATTAATCTTTTTTATTATTAGTTAATAGTACGTAAATTTATTACTGTAACGTAGCTTTTATAGATTTAAATTAATAAGTGTTTTTAATTAATTTTAAAGTAGACTACTAATTATATTATTAATACTACTAAAACTACTAATACCTTTTTAGTAAACCGTCCCTCTAAACTTATTAAATCTAAACTAAACCGTTCTATTACTTCCCTTAGCTATATAGCTATAACTAGTTTAACTACTCCCTACTATTATTGTGAATCTATTTTAATATTATTACATATAGACCTTACTAAATATACTAATATTAACTACTTAGAGTACTATAGATTTAGTAGCTGTGTTCTTTAGTTAGTTAAAGTATTTATAGTTAGTTTTAGGTTATAAAATATATATAGTTCTATTAAAGTTAGTATTTAGCTTAAGTATTATTTACTAAGTATTAAGTTAATTACTTATAGTTTAATAGTAGTAAATTTTAGTAATAGTAAGCTTTACCTTTTCTTTATTAAAAGATTTATACTAGTTTTAAGTTAAGTTAATTATATTAACCCCTTTAGCTATAAAGTACTTATTACTAGTTTTATAGTTAGTTAATAACTATAAGGTTATATAATAGTTATTATTTTAGGGGTAGGGGCTAGTAGTAGGTAGCTTTTTATTAAGTATTATAGGTTATTATTATATATATATAAAAGATAGGAGGAATTAATTAAGGCCTTACTTATACTAGTAGTGCCTTTTTCTTTAATTATAAACACTACTAGGGCTTATTAAGCTCTATGTATAGTATAATCTAGCTAAAAGTTTATATAAGTAAAGGTTTATTTACATATATTAGTTACGCTATTTAGTACTACTTATTAGTGATAGTATTATCATTATTACTATAAAAAGAGTAAGTAAGTAGAATTATTAAAGTATATATACTCTACTAAGCTATACTTAAAACTACTTAAGCTAGAGGGAGTTAAAGCTACTAGATATACTCTATTAAATACTTTTATTTGATTATACTATTTAATAATATATAGCTATAATGTATTTTTTTAGATTAACTTATAGAAATATAATAATTGAAAAAAAGTACTAAAATAGTTTAGTTTAGATTTAATAAGTTTAAAAGAATAGTTTAGAAAGATATTAGTAGTTTTAATAGTATTAATAATATAATTAGTAGTTAAAATTAATTAAAAATACTTATTACTTTAATTCTATAAAAGCTATATTATAGTAAGTAAACTTAAGTACTATAATAAAAAAGATTAATAAAATAAATAGTTAAATAGTTTTTTAAAGTATATAGTTTATAAGTTATTAGTTACTTTAAAGAGAGTAGTCTTTTAATAAATAATTAAAAAAGAATTATATATTTTAGTTTTTTTATATTTCTTAAATACTTCTTAAAAATAAGTTAATAAAATATATAAAGTTTAGTATTTTTAATAGCCTTGTTTTAATTATATAGCCCTTTAGATTATAGATTATAAACGCCCGCTTATGCGGATGTGTTTTTAGAACGCAAGACGCGCCCGCTAAATCCATGTATTCGAACACTGCCTACAAGCACGGCTCGTCACTAGGACCAAATGCGAGAACATGAGAGACAATCGGCCCAACAACATCTGGTCGAGGGAGTTCTTCGTTGCTTACAGGCTTCCTCTGTTGAATCTACCCGCTAGCTCGCTCGCTGGGCATACCCCCAGTTAAAACCCTTGCCTTCATATCAAAGCCATTAATGATCACCGCGAGCCGCACAATCCTTTCCCTTTCCATAAAGGATGTTGTAATCTGGGGGGAGCTGGCGGACAGTGAGATTGAGTTGAGTGGGGAGAGACATTCCGAATTAACGTTTGCGGATTCATCGGTAGACTGAGCCCTGCCCATTCATTGTCTTTTTCCGACACCAATGTGTTGAAGTATTGCACTTTACCAGGCCGCCGATTCTCCGGTACCAAAATACAGCCCGCCCGCGACGCCTCCGGCTTAGCCCTTACGTCCCTACCAGCAGTAGATAACATGTTCGGAACGCTCTCCACCAGTTAAACCGGCGTAGCTCTCCTGCTATCCGTTGATGTTGTCCGCTTCTCCAAGGCCTCCATCACGTGGTCAAGGAGTCGAGTCGTCGACAGTCCCTACCCCTTCGTCTTCTAAAATTTACAATATCGCTCTAATCGGTCACGGCTTCGTCCAGAACAGCCTGTTCTATGTGCACAGCGATCTAGCGCTTCAAACTGGTGAATCGTTCCTTGCTATGAAGTAGGCCCTGCGAAGTGATGGTGTAAGCAGTTCAGCTTTACAAGTACAAGAGTAGGGGGCTACTTACTTGGAAGCCTCGTACGCGGACCAGCATATGGCTGTGCTAGGCATGGTTGTCACCACACGCGGGCGAACGCCCTTGAAAAAGCCTCTGAAGCCTTCGCGCTCGTACAGCAAGCGACATCCAGCCACAAAGCCGTTGACATTTCTCAGCTCGGGGTCAGTAGCAGTTCCTCGAGTCTGCAGCATGGTTTTGATGACATCCATGGGGGTGGTAAGCGCAGCGGCAAAGCCGCCAGCAATAGCACCTGCCAAGCAATGCGTTGTAGGGTCGTAGTTCTTGCTGGGGTTCATGGCCGTGGACATGGACTCATAGGCAAGAAACTGGAGAGCCGTGAAGGGCACCGTCATGGACAGGGTGGTCGGGTATGAAACGTAGAAGGCCGCCAGTCCTTCGGTCTTGTAGACATACTTGGCGCAGTCTGTCATGGACCGATACATTTTAGCAGAGCCCTGGATTTGCATGCGTTGCTTGATGACTGGAAGACTGGATCAGTTCAGAGCTACAAGAGGTCGACGGCTTGCTCAGGGAAGGTTGGCGGATGACGCACCGTCGAAGGGGTTCATGAGCGCATCACTGGCAATCGTGGCGCAAGCACCGCTCGTTGCTGAACCAAGTAGCAAAAACGGATTAGCCTTGTTACTTTTTTGCAAAAGGTCAAAACGCAGGCCAGAAGACAGAGGAAATGAAAATACCAGCAGCGAGAGGGTGATGGACACCGGCCTGGTTACCACCCATGACGTGCTTGACGGCCTCATAGGTTGCAAAGTAGACAGCATGAGCCGGGCCTTAAGTCATTAGAAGTGTCTTCTTTCCTGAGGGCATGCGGCATTCCTGCTCGCTTTAGACAGCTTACCAGCTCCGGCAACAACACTAGACATTCCTCTCCAGAGACTGAGAACGCCCTCGCGGCTGGCTATGCGGTAGGTACCCTGGATTACGCCGTTATAGACGGCCGAGGGATTCGGATTGAGGACCTGCATCCGGGTCTGGAAGGCTCGGTGTTAGAGAAATGGCCGTCGGCAAGGGACAAGAGTGAGAGCTGTAAACGTTTCCCAATTCTCATACCTTGATGGCGTCAATCGGATACATGACGGTATGTTCCTGCAGGAGCTGCAGTCAGCTTTGTATTCTTGGGAGAAGAAGCACGTCAAGAGCCAGCATTGAGACACGTCAGGCTAAGAGTGTGCGGGTCGGCCTACCGCTATGCCTGCAAACGCTCCAGCTGCCATGTTCTGCAACAGGGAGAAGTTGGGAGGTAGCGACTCATAGCTGTAGACGGGAGAATATGAAGCCAAGTCAGCGAACTATGCTTCCATGGGGACTGGCTTGTGAATTGAAAGGCTTCTGCTTGGGGGTGTAAAGTGTCCAGATTGAGGGGAGCATGCGCACTCATAATCCTCGACGGGCTCTGCATTGGGCTGGGCCATTGCGGCCGCAGCAGATGCTTCGCCGTAGGGCTTGGGCTGAAAAGCCGCCAGGTTGACAACGGTGTGAATGAGACCGGTTGAAGGGAGGATGGTACCACCAGGCGTGGCGGGAGGAGATCTCTTTTTGAACCGGAACCGACAATCGCGTCGCCGAGAGTTATGGTGTCTTTTCCGCCAGTGGACACCGAGAGCTGTGCCGAGGCGACGTCGGGGTCGGGTGTGCCGGAGGTAGTTCAAGTGGCTTCGGCGTAAGAGGTATCGCGAGGGAGTCGAAGGTATCGTGGTGCAAGGCGGCGCAGCGATCGTGAGTTGCGATGCAAGGTCGGCAAAGACGATGCAGAGAGTTGGGTTAGCAGAGACTAAAGTCAAGTAGGTTCGGCAGGAAGGCGCGGGAGAGGCTAGCGGGAAAAAAAAGTATAGAAGCCGCCGGTCCTAATAACCGGGGTTCAAGCCTACTATGAGGTACATGACCCATTTTGTGCAGCCCACCTCACACCTAGGAAGGCATACTTGTGCCTTTAGTGCAGGCTCCCGCTGGGGAAGGTACCTAGTGTACAGGTAGTCTCTTTAGACGGGCCCGAGCTCTAGGTGGCATCCAACCTAGGAACTGAAGATGCCTCTATGGTCCCTCCCCTGGAGGCTAGTACACTTGTAGAGGTAGAGAAGAGCACTTAATTAGCGATCTGGAACTTGATGCAGGTATCGCTACATGCTACCTCGTACCTACCTAGGTAGGTATTAGTAGTGTAAGTCGATAGTACGTCTTCAACACCATAGTCGACCAACTGACTAGGTAGTAGGTATGTAGTCGTTCGCCATATCAACTATCAAGTACTACCTAGGCAAGACCGAACGATCTTCCGTCCCTTTTCTAGAGTCTCACATCTCCGACCTCGGATTGCTCTCCCTGTGTAATATGTTACTCAAGGGTCTGGTCTCGTGGTCGGGTTCGTTTCGTTGGCGGCCACCATGTCTCATGTGAAGGGTGGCTGCAGGCACGCGTAGGTCATAATTCTAGACTTTCTGTGCGCTTTTTCCACGTGTGTTTTTTTTTTCTCCATCTTTGCCGATCACCGCCAACGGAGACGCGAAGCTTCAACGTCGGTTCGTCGGAGATACGACCTTCTCCGGTCCGGCACCTGTTATACTAACCTCCACACATCTCACTGAGTCGCCGTTGGCCTCTCAAGCCGTTTGCCAGGGCGTTTCGGCCGAGCATCCCAGCACTTCGGTGATCGGGATTCAGCTTGACGGATCCCACAAGGCAGTAGGCACGAACTCGTGAGGGGTCGGACGTCTATGGCACTATTTCCCCATTACCTACTGCATAAGACATACTAGTGAACATTCTACCAAACAAACCTTGGGGGCTACTAAAAGAAAACACGGTCCACATGCCAGGTGTCGTTGATTGCAACCTTTTGTACCCAGGTGCGAGCCTGACGAGCTTCACAATGCCCCTCCTTGCCGATTGTTGCGATGCGCCTGCTGAAACTGATAAATCAGCCCCAGTACACCAGCATCCTGCTCTACTGTATCCTCCATTGTGCTATTTTCCCGGCTTAAGCCTTTGGGCGGTGATGTCTCCCATACCGACTCTCCCAGCCGTCCTGGAACCCCAAAGACCTCATCCTCGTGCAGCCCTTGCGATTGCATGCGTGCGTCGATTTCCTGACCATCTTCTGTGGACTCCTCGATTATGCCCTCCCCCTGATGACCCCCCCGCCCCCCTCGGCTCCGATGCGTGCTTCGGATGCCGAACCCTGTCGTCGCCGGTTGGTGGTGCGGGTCCAGCAGCATGGATGCCATCGGTGACGGGGCGGTCATGGACGGTCCAAACCGCGGCGTTCGGATTTGCTGGCCAATGCCGCCTACCCGACTCCTCGCAAGGTCGTGTCGACCTGCCCGGGAGCCGTGCATGTCAGCCGCCAGCGTCGGCGAGTTGAGTCCCGGGAAGGCGGGCGGTGCGTGGAAGGGGTGTCGGCCTCCGGGGGGAACATGGCCAGGGATGCCAGTCTTCGGATTAATCACGTAGTTATCTAAGAATCCGTAATAGGATGCTGCCATTTTACCGTGCTTCGTCGTGTAGTAGTCTTCACGGACATCGGCGGCGCCCGTCTGTTGCTTTACCTTCCCGACGTCCTTCTTGAAATCAAAAACGGCAAGGGAACAGACGTAGCCGACCCCGTCGACGTGAATAGTAAACTCCCTGAAAAAGTCGATGACTTGGTCGCTGCACCTGGGCGCCGAGAAAATAAGCACAAGTGAGGCGGTGAAGATGCCAATGATTTCCTCGATCAGGATTATCATCTTGAGCTTGTACAATTCTGAGAACTCTCGCTTGACTTCTGCCGTATGCAAGCGATTTTGCCAGTGGTCCGGCATGTACCTAATGTATTCGATAACATTGCGAAGAGCATAGGCCGGGTCGAACACAGTAGTCTCCTCGGAGATCATGCCTCTTGCTCCCGCCCAAGTCGCGGCGAAAAGTCCGATGTAAAATAATGCCGACTTTCCGAAGAGAAGCTCAAACCCAAGAAAGTGGTCTGGGTCGAGGAAGGAGGCCACGGCGAGAACTGAAGTGACAGCCCCGGCGACGAAAGTGACTGATCGGGCAAACTGCTCTGTCAACTTCTTTGGAAATTGGTCCATGTATAAAGTAGCAAAAGGATAAGACATATTGAGGCGCTCCTGGAATAGGTGAGGAAGTTCGTTGAACTCCCTGAATTTCCATTCAGCGAGCGGCGTGTATCTCCTGTGGCTAAATGTTGACGGGTCCTTCTGGTATTCCTATCGCCAGTTATCAACATATGAAGGCATGGACGAGAGTCATGTATACTGGCACTCACGTTGTAGTATGTCAAGGCGTGGACAATGATAAGGTAGGCGATCACGAAAGGCGCAATGAGCAGGTTGATGACACCGGCAAACATAAGCCTCGATCTTAGCTTTGCACTCAACAGCCCCCGGCGGTCGGCCTTGAGATATTCCTGGTTGATTTGGTTGTTTTCATCGAAAACCAAGCTCAGGATGCCGAAATGAAGGTTCCATTCCAGACTTTTCGAAAAGAACTGATGTTTCCGCATGAAGGGAACGGGTAGCGTCAGGTTGAGCACATCCTTGTTCATCATAGCGATCAAGTAGTTCTCTCGCCGCATGAGACGGTTGGCGATATCGTGTGCGTCAAGCCGCTCCTTCGACTGATTGCGAATCCACCGTCGCTGCGACGGCGTAATGTTGATAGCTGTCTTGGGATTCGCGTCTCGAAGAGACATGACACGGCCAACGATGTCTTGCCACGAGACTGTTTGCATGTCCTCCTCGGGAATCTCAAGCAGGTAAGTGTAGAAGTTGCGCATGTTGTGCAATCTCTGGATATCCACAGTAAACTGGACGACTTTCCATATGAAATAGAAGACGTATAGCCATAGGCCAAAGTTCCAAATGAAGGACATTCTTCTCGTGCATTGAGGGATTATGATCTCCTCGAGGGTCTTCTTCCTGGCGATGAGAGAGTAATCGACACATTGCGTCATGAATGTGAGAAAAACGGCAAAAAAGGCCGACTCCCTGCTCCAGTCAGTTCTTTTTGTACTTGGTCGCTTCACCGAAATATGTATGGCAGACTTACAGCAGGTGGAGGATCCGCCCACACACAATGCACCAGAAGCCACTCCCTCGGTAGTAGAAGTATACGTCTTGAATAAAAAAGTCGAGATTTGAAACATTGACCCATCTCCAAAGAGCCCTTTCCTTCTCATTTCCCGACGCAAGACCTCGAGCAGGTCGTCTGGACTGCGCCTTTGGTGCTCTGACAATATCTGCTGGATGTAACTTCTGTTGAGCTTGGGTGATTTCCCACCGGGCATGGGCGCGTGGGCTTGAGGGTCCAGGGATTGGAGACTGCCTGTACGAGGGAATCGGTTGCTTCATTCCGCTTGCCCTCTGGACGTCCGTCTCCAGGCCCTGATGCTCGACGAGGAGAGATGCGGGAACATCGTTATCGCCATCTTCGTCTTGTCCGAGCCATCTGGCTCCAAGGTTTCGCCGAACACTACCGCGCTTGGTACCTCGACCAGCGCTGTCCTCTGGGCTTTTGGGAAGATCTGGGTTGTTGTCAAGAGTGGCTCGGCTATCGTCAGCAGCGAGACCTTGGACATTGTCCAGATCATAGTCTTGGAACTGCTCTCTTAAGTTCTCCTCGTCGACGTCAAGCCCGGCCCGGTGTTCAACGTCTAGATTACCGCCGTGCGCCTCTCTAGAATCTTCGTAAAATAGTCTGGGGCCTTTTGCTCGCGGTGCGATCCTGGAGAAGATGTTGGATGCCATAGCAAGCACGGGGCAATTTGGCGTTCGCTGTCGCTAATTTCCGAGGTGTCCTCGTCAGTCATGTCGCCCGGAACATGTTAGAAGGACGAAACGACCCGCGTATGGTGTTGGGGATCGATACCGATGCGAGGGGGGAAGACGACTCGTTCCGCCCTGCAAAGGATTCAGTCGGATTGAGGTATGGGGGGGCAACTTGAGCAGGCTGTTGTGGTCAAGAGATCTTTAGTCACTTGGGTGTGTGATGCAGCTGTCTTGCGGGTCGCGTGGAGGAAGTAGTGCAGGTGACAGGACTTTTGAGGCGCCGATGAATCCAGATACCAACCTGGGGGGGGAAGGCGGTTCTAGCAAGCTCGTGCGGGAGTCGCTTGTCAAAAAGGGACCTAAAGTTCGAAACTCTGGCGCCGCTGTAGGTACTTAGGCTGGTGAGGGTAGATGGAGTGTGAGGTGGGCCGAAATAGAGAACAGCAATACGCCTAGTAATAGCTGTAGGTACCTAAGGAAAGCATACCTCTAGAATAAGAGAAGCTGCAACACGTGAAAGTCAGGCACCTGAGATGCGCAAGCGGTCCTATAATTCAATGACGTTATTACCACAGCAGGCGTGGGTCGTGTCAAAAGGTGGGTACTTAAGAGTACATGCGACCATAAGAAATAACACAAGCGGGGCCCCACCCTTACTTTTAATCGGTCAACCTAGTATTTTACCTAGATATATACTCTTCTCTATAGATATTAAAGCTCTAAGTATAGGTATACTACTTTTTAATAGTAAAGATATAGTATTTAAGTATATATTTTTTTATATTTTTAATAAGTTTATATATTTTAATTATATTGAGTAAGGTTATATACTTAATAGAATAATTAAATATATATACTTATTTAAAAGTACTTAAATATAATATAAGTATATATTTATATTTATACTTATACTATATATTATATTTATAATATATCTTTTTAACATTCTTACTAATAAAAATATAGGTTTTAATTACTTAAAAGTTAAAACCTTTATTTATAATAATTTCTAACTATAATAATATTTTACCTATAATAGTAATATTTATAAAAACTAGTAGTTTTTATTTAAATTATATAATAAACCTCTTTATTAGTTTATATAATATAAAATATAATTTTTTATAAGAAAAATTTTTAATGTCTCTACTAGCCCCTAATAGGCCCCTATTATAGTATATAGTACTTACTTAATTAATTAGAGTTTTAGAATAACTAGTACCTTGCTTACTGTTTATACTAATAACCTTTATATAATAATTTAAAAGCTCTAAACTAACTTAATTACTATAGATAGAGTTTTTAGTATAAGTATAGTAAACTTAGTTTAAATAGCTTAGGCACCTAGTTAAACTAAGTAGGCTCTTTTTCATTACCTTAAAGTAGTACGCTCCTTACTACCTAGGGGTCTAAACAGCTTTGCCCCGCAGATACCCAGTACCTAAGCTGCCTAGGTACTGGCAGGTATGGAACTTCTACAGAGACCACGGGATATGTGTACGTATGTTTCAAGTGCTATAATACTCCTACTCAGATCCTCCTCCAACATTACCCAGTACCCTACCCAAGGCCCAGCAAGCCAATGTCAGCCCTGCGCGAGATGATTGCGCCTAAGAATCCAGCTTCTCTGAGCGCGTTACCCACTAGGGAGTTGTCTGGTTCAGGCCTTGCATCGCCTCAGTCGCCCTCGTCATTGAGAAACTTGAACCCGCTGTCCTCTAAGGTCGCGACGGTTCTCTCAACGTCATACGCCGATTCTGAATTCCGGGACGCTCTACAGCTGCTCGACGATCGAGGCGTCAAGAACACTGCCGAGTTACGTCGGCAGCTACGACTGGACTTGCAAAAGGAGGTCATCGACAGTAATGGAGAGATCGTTTTTCAGTTCGGCCGGGTTGCAGACGTAAGCTTTGTGGCCACATCGAATCCTTGCCACAACAACACTGACGTCCTTGCTTAGCAATTACGGTGCATTGGTACTACTTTGGGTAAACTGAATGCCAATTACCAAGATGTGAGAAGCCGCATCACTACAGCTCACCAAGAAACGGGCCCCATGCTGGAAGAAGCGTCATCGTTGGCGAACCAAAGAGCCGAGGTTTACTTCAAACAAAACCTTCTCGATGCCTTACGAAAGCACTTTGTGCTTTCCGACGATGAGGTAGTCTCTCTTTCCTCGACCGCTGAACCTGTTGACGAGAAATTCTTCGCTGCCCTTGCCAAGGCCGAGCGCATCAGGAAAGACTGCGAAGTATTGCTCGGCTTCGAGAAACAAGCCCTGGGCTTAGATATCATGGAGCAGACATCAAAGAACCTCAATCTCGCTTTTCAGAAACTGTACAAGTGGGTTCAACGGGAGTTCAAGACACTGAACCTTGAGAATCCTCAAATGAACTCGGCTATTCGCCGCGCGATTCGAATACTGGCAGAGCGCCCTTCACTGTTCCAAAGCTGCCTCGATTATTTCGCAGAGGCCAGAGATCGCATTCTGTCCGATGCCTTTCACTTGGCCCTGACAGGAACGATGGGCTCGGGCTCAGAAGACCGCACCATCAAACCGATCGAGATGGCCGCCCACGACCCCCTTCGCTACGTGGGCGACATGCTTGCCTGGATACACTCCGCAACTGTCAGTGAACGAGAAGCACTCGAGATCCTCTTCGTCTCAGAAGGCGAGGAGATTGCCAGGGGCCTGCAGTCGGGCCGAGCCAATGACTTGTGGCAGTTCCTTGACGATGACGAGGGGACAGCGGCAGGTGACTTTGACGCAGTGAGGGCGCTCAACGACTTGGTAGACCGCGATGTTTCCGGAGCTAGCAGAATGCTACGGCAGAGAGTCGAGCAAGTCATCCAATCGAACGAAGAGACCATTCTTGCCTACAAGCTGGCAAACATTCTTGGTTTCTACCGGGTCACCTTTACCAAGTTGCTGGGCAGTCAAGGTGGGCTGCTGGATCTCATGTCAGGACTCGAAAGCGGAGCGTTGCGGCAATTCCGATCATTGATAAGAGATCACATCGCAGCATTACAGGGCGAATTTCAGCAAACGCCCTCCGACCTCGGCCCTCCGGACTTTTTGCTCGACGCGCTGAAACAGTTAACTGCCGTCATGCAGACATATGAGATTTCATTGGCGACGTCGTCAGACCGGGAAGTTGAATTCCAGCCAACACTGGCCGAGGCTTTGGAACCGTTCCTGTCCGGCTGTGAGAACATGGCAACGGGCGTTGGGTCACCTGCTGACGCCATTTTCCTCACCAACTGCTTGCTGGCGACCAAGCATGCGCTGGAGCCCTTTGAATTTGTGCAGAAGAGAACCCAACAGCTGCAGGAAAGAATGACAGAGGAATGCGAAAAGCTTGTGGACAGGCAATACGATTTCTTTCGGTCGGGCTCAGGGCTTGGAGAGATGCTCCAGGACTTGTCCACACTAGCGACAGAAGGCAGTGATGTCGAGAAGGTTTCACCGCTCAGAACCTTGCAGCCCGAGTCCCTTAGTCAAGCAAGCCAGAAGCTGGATGACTTTTTGCCATCGGCGCTCATGGATGCCATGGAAAATTTGAAGCATCTCCAGGATTCTAACCTCGCGCGGGAATTGACAGAAAAGGCGGCAGAGAGGTTCTGTGATGAATTTGAGCATCTGGAACGGATTGTGTTGCTAGCAGATGAGCAGGCTGGTACGAGGGACCAAGGCGTTGATGACAGGGATGGTGATCCAAAGTCCCTTCGAACCTTGTTTCCCAGAACAACGGGAGAGATTCGGGTGCTCCTTTCGTGAGCAGTGGCTTTAGTACCTAGTTTATAAGTAGGATAATAGGTTTAAAAGTAGTAAGTAAAGATAAGCAATAAGGCCTATAGAGGAGGATAAGTTAGAAAAAGACTAGAAACATACTATAAAGTAAATAAATATAATATATACTTAATATATATTATATAGTTTACTTATTATATATATTTATAAAGTATTATTAAATTAAAGTTAATTTATAAAAGATATTAAATCTTAATGTTTTATTTAATATATATATTAAAGCTACTTTATATAATTCTTTTTATTATTTTAATAATGTAACGATATAAAGTATATATAAATAAAATACTAAAATTAAAATAGTAATATAAATAAGTAATTAGTTTTTTAAAATACTTAGTTTATAAGATTTTTAATACTTTTAAGTTTTAAGTAAAGTTACTTAATATAATTAAAAGTATTTCTTTAATTATAATTAATAAATATTATATACTATTCTTTTTTATCTAATTATATTTAATAGAATTTTCAATTGTTTTTTACTTTAATCTTTTCCGTTTCACGTATACCTTATAAAATCACCACTAAGACTACCTCTGTTATACTAGTAATGAATGTCGCGACGTCACTCACCTGTACGGTGGCTGTTTCCCCCTCCGTCAATCAACCGAGCGAACAAATGACCTATATTTTCCCTTCGTTCGTTCCGTAAAGAGCCAAAAGTTACATCACCTAGCCCTAGCAGCCAAAGGCCCTTTCGGCCCTGCATCGCAACTCCGCGTTGATGCAAACGCTGTGGTGTCTCTGTCACGTCCACCCTGCGTCAGGCGCTCCTCACGGCTTGCTTTGACTACACAAGTATGCTACCATCGCCAGCACCATGTCTCACTCGCGGGCTCTTGCCATCCTCCAGAAGACATACGACGACAGCTATCTGAAATGCTCCACCGCCGTTTACTACGAAAGCCAGGTATTCAATGCCAAGGGATCAGTTCGTAACGAAAACTTGTGGATTGTCACTGACACATTCGTTTTTCTCACTTAGGGCGATGAGACCGAGTCGATGCGATGCTGGAAAGCTGCGCTTGATCAAATACACGACCAGAACAAGGTGCTGCCCAACTACGTAGCCAGATCAAAGACCGAAGAGGCGTTAATAGACTCGTTGCAACAACTCGAGCTGCAATGCAAAGAACGCATTGACCTCCTCGAAGCCCTACGAATATCCCGTCAAGACGCCTCAAGTACTACAAGAAGCTCTAACGTCTCTGGCATACCGTCTCCTGTCCTCTCCGAATCCCGTAATATATCACCTCCAGAACGTGGCTGGATTGGCCAGGGAACGATTCCTGCCATAAGATATCCAGAGCTTTCACGTCCTGCCCTATCGAAAAGGCCTTCTTTATCCTCTAGGACATCGTCTGAACAGGCGGTGGTGGGTAGTGCCCAAAGTCCTGGCATGACGCCCCCGTTCGCCGGTTCTTCACAGGCCATGACTGGGCAGGATATGCGGTCACCAAGTCCCGAAAGGTATACGATGAGGACCACACTGCGATCAGGAAAGCCAGGAGAGAGAACGCCCAGGGCCCCACGAAAGTTAGCTAAGAATGAGGGTCCCGGTGCTAGCAAAGCTGCCACTCTAGCATGGGGTACTCTCGGATCTAGAGAGCGACTAAACAGGATATCACCAATAGCACCCGAGTCGTCGACATCGGGTTCTATTGGTTCCACGCAATTGGAACAGTCTCGCAAGCAATCTTCTCCCGCTGGCACTCAGTGGGACGTTCACACCAGAAGGCTCATTACTCCTCGGGAGGGTACGCCATTCGCAGATGCTGTAGGCAGCCCCAGGAATTCCGATGAGTTTGTCCAAGTTCGGCCATCCGCTCTGTCTGTGAGTGCAGCTTCAAGTGCTCTAAACGCAGTTTCCATCCAGGACACGACAATGGGAGAAAAAGGTACACCAAAGCGGAAAAACTCCTGGCGAACGAAGGAGCATGGATCTTCAGTCATCCGGCCCAGAGCCGCCCCCCCTGAACGAACTATGATGATCCATGGTAATGACGCAACGGGGCGGGGTAAGAGCTCACCAAACGTCGCGAGAATTCAGAGGAAGCCTATTGGGCACATTAGCAGTCAAACTGGCGGCAATGCAGCGAGTGGCTCCGAGCAAGACAGGTCGAACCGCTCCCGCCCCGGTGCGAATCGATCGCGGAGAAATTCATACTCTAGCTTCTCGGATACCCCAGAACCAAAAACATCGGACAAAAGAGGCAGGAGCAAACAGAAAGGAGATGCCGTTTTGGCTAGTGCGGATGCATCATCCTCCGAAGAATATCCCGGAGACGACAATGAGCAGTCTGCCAGATCGACCTGGAAAGACAAAAAGAAGGGAATACTGAAAAGCCTACCCGCTGGGACAGATGAATCTGCCGCCAGACAAATTCTGAACGAGATTGTGGTTCACGGCGATCAAGTCCGGTGGAGCGATGTCGCAGGTCTGGAAATAGCCAAGAACGCGCTAAGGGAGGCTGTCGTCTACCCTTTCTTGCGTCCAGATTTGTTTATGGGACTACGTGAGCCAGCGAGGGGCATGCTGCTGTTTGGTCCTCCAGGCACGGGAAAGACTATGCTGGCTCGTGCGGTGGCAACAGAGTCACGTTCAACCTTTTTCTCCATATCAGCAAGCAGTCTGACGAGCAAGTATCTTGGCGAGTCTGAAAAACTTGTTCGTGCTTTATTCTCACTAGCAAAAACGCTCGCCCCCAGCATCATTTTTGTTGACGAGATTGACTCGTTACTCTCACAAAGATCCGGTTCGGGAGAGCACGAGGCAACTAGGCGAATCAAGACCGAGTTCCTCATCCAATGGAGCGATTTGCAGCGCGCAGCAGCTGGCAGAGCTATTGACGACAAGGACAAGGGCCGCGGAGATCCTAATCAAGTTCTCGTTCTGGCAGCAACCAACTTGCCATGGGCCATCGATGAAGCCGCACGCCGCAGATTCGTGCGGCGTCAATATATTCCGCTGCCTGAATCAAAAACTCGGTCGACACAACTTCAAACCCTGCTAGGTCAGCAGAAACATAGTCTTACAGATTCCGATATCGAGAAACTCGTCGAACACACAGATGGTTGGTGTCACTTTTGCATACCGAAAGGATTTGCTCCCCGACATGCCACAACATAACTGACGTCTACTGCCGCAGGATTTTCTGGGTCTGATATCACAGCCTTAGCTAAGGATGCTGCAATGGGCCCTTTGCGGTCCGTCGGTGACGCTTTACTCAGTATGACCATGGATGAAATTCGTCCAATATCCTTGTCGGATTTCGAGGCAAGTCTAAACAATATTCGGCCAAGCGTTAGTAAGGCAGGCCTGAAGGAGTACGAAGACTGGGCAAGAGAATTCGGAGAACGAGGAGGATAATACGAAGGGCCTATGGGGGCAGTTTTGAAATCCGCTCGCAATGGTCGCAACGGTTGATTATGAATAGATTTAAAATTGCCCAGCACACAGGCCACTTTGATAGTATGGCCAAACATTTGCCCAGTTCTGAATTGTTACACTAGTATTGGCATTGATTTTGGATCGCCAGCAGTCTTTTGACTCCGATTTTTCTCTTCTCAAGGAACCCCTGATCCACTAGAGTCATTGATTGACGCACTCGCAACTGTCCCTGACTCCTTCTCCTCCACATAGATAAAAATATGATACACCCGCGTACGCGGACAGTCTTGCAGCCTAATCCCACTTGGCCAAGCCTAGTGAGACTCGGCCACCGGCGTTGTCCTCGACTTGTTTGATCCAGTAGCCTCTCTTCTTGCCTCTCGTCTCTGTTCTTTCGCTTCCCTCTTTTGGATCAGTACCGCGAGGCGCTCCTCCTCGCTAGGGATCGGCGGTCGCTCCTCGAGAGGTGTGCCGTAAGGCGCAATAATGCTCTTGACGACGTGGCGCTTGTGAAGGGAGGTTCTCCAACCGGGGACAATAGACACGACGTCGCCCGTCCTAAGTGAAGAGTTGGGGTCGTGAACGAGATAGTTTTGGGGTTTTGTAAACATCTGTCAATGCCGTCAGCCTACTAGGTATAGATAGCGAGCTTGGAAGAATGCCGTCCCAGCGACGCATACCTTCTGAACCTTCTGGTTCCATTTTTGGCCGCCCACACGCACTTTGACCGTCTTCTCCATGAGCCCAGCACTCACCACGACACCGTGGAGTTCGCGGGATACTCGGCGCACAGCCGCTACGAACTGGCTCGACATTGCGGGACTCGGAGAGGCGATGTCGACGGACAAGATGACTAAGTGTGCGTGGGCGTGGATGTAACTGTCAAGATAGAAAGGCAATGGGTGAACGTTTCGGCCATAGATCGTGTTGGTAGAGCACAACGTGACTTAGGCTGGCCGTCGCGGACGTGCTGTTTGTGCTGCTGGTGTCCCAGTTCAGAAAATATGGCTCCTTACGCTCCTATTGGACGTCTGGATTTAAGTTCATATCAATACCTCTGGTTTAGTTAGATCCATTTAAGACATAACTAGGCTATAAATAGAAAGTACTCTTAAGTTTAACTATAGTAGAATTAATATTAAGTAGTATTTAAGTTAATTATATGTTAAGTCTTTCTTTTAAAAAAACAGCTATATTTAAAACTATAATTTAATATTAAGTTAAAGAATTTATATTAATAAAAATTTAATATTTATAATAAAATTAGTATACATCTTTAAACTTAAAATAGGTCTATTATAGTACTATTTTATAGAAAGTAAACTATTTTAGTAAAAATATAAAAAAAGAGAAATATTAGTAGAGAATAGAGAGATAGCCCCTGCGTTAATAGTGGACCACTAGTGCCTGCTTATAGGTACCTCCCTAGGTACCTAGTAACTGAAGACCCTTCTGGCTAAAGTACTTACCCAGTCTCTTCTGAAAATATTAAACCCGCATTCCTCTTGCCTTCCCTCGCGAAGCAAACAATTTCTTTCTACCTATACTCTTCCGTCACACCACTGCAGCATTGTTCCTTACCCATTCCTAAAAGATTCTTCATACTCCCCCTGCCTTCCTCTTCCCTCCCGCGATTTAACAATTCAGCCGTCCCCCTCTACTGAAAAATGTCTTCACCGGAGGCCCGTGCCGGGGTGAAGCGACCCCGTAAGTCCAAAAGTCCTCTTGCGAGCCCTACAGTAGCAACCCCCCTCTCAATGCCAGTTTCTGCGTCCCTCTAGTCTGCAATGCTTCGCACTTCTGAATGCCACCAGACCTCTGTGACTTGCCATAGGCACCACTGCGCGGCACAACATTACCTGTTCAACCCCCTCCCCCGCCCCCTTCTTACACAGAGCAGCAGATCAAAGTCGTAGTCAACATGAGCAAGCAACAATCCGATGACAATATGGCGGCTCTGTCTTGTACTGAAAATCTTGCGCACTCTAACATGGCCCCCTCAATAGGCACGCAGTCGCTACCACCCCCCGCCCTGCCTCAGCTTGTCGCCGAACAGCACACTCCGATTCCGCCGACCGACAAGGACAGTCAACGACTTATTGTCGTTCTATCCAATGCTAGTCTCGAAACGTACAAGGCGTCTCACGGAGGCACCGGCCGCAATGGTGTCCAGCGCGAAGAGAAATACTCGCTCCTCAACAGCGACGAGCACATTGGAGTTATGCGCAAGATGAATCGCGACATCAGTGACGCGCGTCCCGATATCACACATCAGGTTGGATACCGCCAGTCCGCTGCTTTGCTGTTCAACGCGCCTCAACGCGCATTCCCCCATGTCTGCATTCAACATGCTGACCACACTGACTAGTGCCTACTTACACTGCTCGACTCACCTATCAACAAAGCCGGAAAGCTCCAGATTTACATACACACCGCCAAGGGTGTCTTGATCGAGGTCTCGCCCTCGGTACGCATCCCGCGAACGTTCAAGCGTTTTGCCGGTCTTATGGTTCAGCTCCTGCACCGCCTGTCGATTCGCTCCACCAACTCCCAGGAAAAGCTTTTGCGAGTCATACAGAACCCCATCACCGATCACCTACCCCCAAACTGCCGCAAGGTTACTCTCAGTTTCGAGGCTCCTTTGGTGCGCTGCAGAGATTACATTGGTACTCTGGGCCCCAAGGAGAGCGTTTGTGTTTTTGTCGGTGCAATGGCCAAGGGTGCCGATACCTTCGCCGACGGTCTCGTCGATGAAAAGATTTCCATCAGCAACTACAGCCTCTCTGCCAGCGTCGCCTGCAGCAAGTTCTGTCACGCGGCTGAGGACTGCTGGGACATCCAGTAGTCGACAGTGCAAGGCTGCAGCAACTTGCTGTCGGTAGGTTCAGACTTGGGGGCGGTGCAAGCAAGAATTTCTGGCCGGCAGGCGCAAGTAGGCGGTCTCCTGGCGCCTCGGTTTGTGTCGGCCAAACTTGGGGAATCGGCGCCTCGAAGCCACAACTGTGGGATCGTGATAAGACACTACTGTGGCCTCAGTAACTTGTATTTCCCATGCTTTTGGCTGTCGCTGTTTTTACAACCGAAACCGGGGTGCTCAAGGACGGGACCAAGGTGATTTTGTCGTTGGTGGCGAAGGGACACTTCAACTCTCAATCTGCCATATCCCCCCAACGACGTGCCCGACTTTTGACGCTCTTTGGGACCGCGGGATGAGTAAGGCAGGCGTGGTGGAGGCTGGGCCCTATGCCTGTGGGAAGGGCGGAACATCAATACACGCGGCAAGTGTCGAGGCAAATTTGCATCGCCTCGGTTATTAGCCGGGCGGCGGTCCAGGGACGGGGACGGAGACGGAGACGGAGACGGAGACGGAGACGGAGATCCAGGCGCGCCCTGCCGTGGGCGGCATTCGGTAATGTGTTGTAGTGACGCACGCACCAGAGGGCACAGCTTTGGCGGCGCGGCCAGTCGCGATCCATTAGGACCCCAACGTTGGGGCAATTGACATGTCGGCGGCGATGTGTTGTTAGAGCATGGTCAGTAGGCGAGACCCGAATCGCGCCCAATTGAACTTGTTTCGACAGTGGCGTCCATAATGTGAGGCTGGTGAGCCATGTTCGATGATTTGCGAGCCCAAATAACTAGAGAAAACAGGGCAACGGGTCGATGCGGCGCGCAGTAGGTCAGAAGCTTGCATGACGGCCGCCTGCCGAAAGAGACGTGGCAGTGTCGTAAAGGGCGGTTCTACGTTATCTGGCCACGGAGTCCTCTGGACGAGAGCAGGAGGTAAGGACGTCGGGCAGCGAGCATGAGCATGAGGGTGAGCATGAACATGAGATGGGTTGCTGTTGGGTTGAGCATCGGTCAGGGGGTCAGCGGCAGCCAATGAGCAGAATAGTGAGGCTGGTCGAGAAGAGACTCGTCACTTGAGGCAAGACGGACGTTGCGGTCAGAACCCAGAGGAGAGTCGGGATTGTTACGCGAGACACGGTATTACGGATACGCTCCATGCACAGGGGATATGGGGCTGCGGGTTGGCGGGGTCGAAGCCCAGCCAGACACGGCTCGACACGACACAACCGCACTGGTTCACCTGGCACGCCGCACCTGGCCTGGCCTGGCCTGCCCGTCTGTCTGTTAGGTATTAATCTGGGTCTCCAGAGTCCAAGACTCCAGTGTCCAATGTGATGTGATGCTGGATGGTGCAGTCGGGCGCGATGGGCAAGCGTATCCACACCTCATCTGTCACTGCCACACCGCACCTCCCGCAGCCCAGCCCGACCCAACCCACCAGGCGAGTGGCCAGGCCAGCTAATGAGCCTATCTAGGTACCGAAGGTAGATAGATACAAGGCAAGGTGATAGTACTAAATGGATGAATACTATTAGTATTAGTGTTAGTATTAGTATAGAAAAGTACTAGTTGTGCGAAGAAGACTCCAACCGCAATGGTAACCAGCAGACGTCGGAGAGCCTCCTTCGGTGATATTATTTACCTACCTACACCTGCCGCCTGCTTTGTCGCCTTCCCTCGCGAATCAAACCATACGTAGCCCCAGATGATTCCTTGCTTTGACGTCTCTCACCTCCCCTCGTCAGCCTCCTTTTACTCGGCAGCCTTCCAGCCGCTCGGCATCCATTATATATCCACGGACACACAGACCGCTGCTCACATCGCGTCCTATGGTACATCGTTTGGGTCCCTGTCGGCCCCCGTCTTCCAGATCCGCGAGATCCGCAGTTCCCCTGTGTCTGTGCCACTTAAGCTGTCTCGCGCTCTGTTTTCGGCTCCTTCCCCGGTCGTCGTCACCGATTTCCGCTCTGCAGCGCTGCGTGCGAACCCTGCTCTCCTGCTTGTCCCTGGACCCACCACCATCACCGCCCAAAGTGGCGACGTCCACCGGGTCACTGTCACCGACCTAGACGGGAACACCATGGAAGTTGTATATCAGCCACCCCCCAGCTACCCTCCATCCTACACAGGATCTACAGTTCGGAAAACCCAGTCCACACACGAAGAAGTCAGTCGTATCCTCGACTGGAACTACGACGTGGCCGCATCCGAGTCACGTTCCAGACCCGGCCCCTCCACTGCCGAACCCGCTGCCGTAGCCTTCGCAATGGCCTCACAAGCCAGCCAGTTTCAGGGCAACGAGCCATACACCATTCTTCGCCGGAGTGTCACGACTTCATTCATCGAGACGTCGCCTAGTGTCCCCGCCGACCCGGCTGCTGCTTCCGCCCCTTCCCATGCTTCGGCCCCTGCGCCGGCTTCGAGCAGTAACAGCGTACAAACCGGCGCTGTCGTCGGAAGCATTCTGGGGGCTGCTGTCGGTGCCGCCGCCGGTGCCGCCCTGACCTATGGCATTCTGAGAAAGGAGCGTGCCCGTGCCCCGCTCCAGGAGTTCGACGGCACCGCCGCCCCTGCCCCGCCATTCCAGCGACGAGCCACATTCCCCGATCAATATCCCGAGCATCACGGGGCTGGGCGCTACGTTGAAGTCGAGAGGACCGTTGAAAAGATCCGCTATCCCGAGCACTACCCAACTCTCTCCGAGAACAGTGTGCCTCCTCAGTACATGGCCAAATACAGCCAGGCTGGCACCCGGGACGACCTCTACGACGATGCCCACAGCCATCACTCCCCTCGGTACCAACTCGAGAGAGCAAGTACTGTGCGTCCCAGCAGCCAGGCCGCCGTCCCCAGAGCTGCCCCGCTCATGCTGACCGACTACGAACACCGGAGCAATGCTGGCTCGAGACTCAGCATAGCCGGCAAGTCGGCCGTGCCACGCACTGTCATTCCCGAACCCGATAGTTACGAGACGGGGACCTATGTCTCAGCACGTAGTGTCAGGACGCCGTCGACCATCCGCCCCCCACCTCCTACTGCCGAGACGGAACTGGCCTTCAGGAGCAAGGCGCCGAGCGTGGCCCTAAGCAGGGCACCCACGAAGGCGCCGAGCAGAGCCCCGACTGTTGCTCGAAGTCAGGCTCCCACGAAAGCCCCCAGCAGGGCGCCGACAGTAGCCCCCAGCAGGGCTCCTGTTCAAGCTGCGAGCCAGGCGCCGACTTATGTGCCCAGCAAAGCGCCCACAACGGCACCAAGCAGGGCCCCGACGGTCGTTAGGGCCCCGACGGTCGTGAGGGCTCCAACGGTCATGAGGGCGCCCCAGGCAAATCCGGTCTTTGCATACCCGCCGGCTACACGAGCTCCCACGTACATGCCGGCAGCGAATCACATTCCTGCGCCCAAGAGCGGTATTGGCAGTAGCCAAGCCAGCTGGGACGATGACGCCGTCAGCGTGGCACCAAGCGACAGCATCAGCTGTATTGGCAGTAGGACGAGCAGACGCCAATACCATTGAGTGTGGCGCGATTTGGAGAGTACCGTCCTGACGGTACAATATGTGTAGCCTTAATGTAGGGCCAATGCCATGCGTGAGGGGCAGGAACTTGACGGCAGATCCGGATGCTTAGGGTGAAATTGACACGGACAATCGACAGATGATTCAGCCAACGGAACGGTAAGCAATGGATGAATTGTGCTTCACACAGCCACACAGACAAACCTGAACATAAGTACTACTTATATATAGATGGATGGGACGGGACGTATGCTTGGTGGAAGATATAAGTTTGATGATTTTAGTTGCGCAAGCATTCTTTGTGGCCACAGTCCAGGTTCATTCTCGCACGAGTAGGTCAATTTTTGTTTATTTCCTTACCTAGGTCTCTAGGTATTTTATGTTAACAGAACAGCACCGGGCCAGTGAGGAAGTATGTGCCATGGAGGACGGGGGTGGTTGGTGGGTGATATTGGCAATGGAACGGAGAGTTACTTATGATTAGTTTGGTTTTGGAGTCTGCTGATCTAGAAATTTTTGTAATGTTCTCGAGTAGTAAGAAACCTACTTACTAGACCAGACTATGGGGATTCCAGTGCCTGCTGCTGTTACTATTACTTTTGTTACAGTGTAGCAAATGTCGCACCCGACAGCACAGTAAGTAGTACTCCGATGCTCGGCGCCCCGCACCCCACAAGCTCAACTACCCACACGTTATTGCCTCTGGGTGCAACAGCGACAGATCCTGCTCCGACTCGGTTCACATGCACAAAGGATTTCTTGATCTGCTGGTTGGTCCCGCTGCGGTTGTTGAGCTGCGGGCATACGCAGCATCTCTGCTTCTGCTGATCTTGATCTGTTCCCGAGACCCTTCTGGGAAACCTCCCTCACTTCCGACACTGTGCTATATCCGAGTGGAGCTGCTGATATTTGTCAGTGTGCTTGGCATTGACTCATCCTATTGAGTGTGCTCGATTGTTTCACCATCCACCTCGTGAGTTGCTGCTCAGCTTACCTTGCCTAGAGTTATTAATTACACGCTCTAATGTGGCGGTTCAGTGTCGCTTCGCATCTTCGGTATAACCTGACGACAAGCTGTGGTGAAAATGCCAGCCCTCGACCTCGAGCTGGGACAGTCCATTCCTCCCGACACTGCTCATGTACGCATGCCCTAAACGAGCAATCTCTTTGGGTCCCTTCACAAACGGATGGCTCCCTGGCTGACAATTGATGCAGGCAGTGAGTGTTCACTTGCCAACATGGCAGGCAAACGTGGGCTACGAGGAGGGACAGTCGTGGGTCGTGAACAAAATGACGACTGGTTATCCCAGGTGAGTCAGGTCAAGTCACTGGACAAATCTGACCCTCGTACTCAGACATCTCACAGATTCTTCATCCACAAGAGCATCATCGCATTGTCTGAGGAAATTGTCACCCAGTATGCTCGCCCTGGACAAAAGGCCATGTTGTTTCCTACCGCTCGCGCCGCCAGGCGCTGCCTGGCCTTCATCAAGACGAACTCAGATCCGTCCGCCGCCTCTGACGCTGCTGTCATTGACTTTGGTCTAGACTCGGCCATGGATGTCTCGTCGCTACTCCGCTCCCTGTCGCCCACAGTATCGGCCGTCATTTACTCAAATGAAGCCTTCCTCATCGCCAAGCAATACTGGCAACACACTGGAGACGGAGTGTCCAGCCGCAGGGCTGAGTTTTGCCACGACCTCCTAAAAGAGGGTCTCTTGGCCCCATCCGAGAGACCTCAATCACCCTTGGGCAAGGCATTCAGGGGCCCAAAGCGATATCACCGCCCGTCTTCCATCGATGACACCAAGGCTGCCAGCCACCAGTCGTCCAGACTGAACCTCCATAGTACCTTTGAGTCCCAGGAAAGCCTGCGCTTTCTCGAGGAGCGTTTCGGTCGTAATCTAGACCTCTCGCTTGTCGAGAGAGCCCGATCAGCCATCAAGCGTCGAATTGCAGGTGCTCTCGCCGTGGACGTGGAGGCAAGCATTAGCTCGCTTCCCTCCATGGCAAACAATTCAAGAGGTCTCGAGGACCTGCAGGAAAGCGATGTATATCTGTTCCCCTGCGGCATGAATGCCATTTTCAATGCACACCGGGCCATGATGCTGGCCAGAGGCGACATGAAGTCCATCAATTTCGGCTTCCCCTACGTCGACACGCTCAAGATTTTGCAAAAGTTTGGGCCTGGCTGTGTATTCTACGGTCATGCGTCGGAACAGGATTTGGATGACCTTGAGCGGCGTCTAGAGAGCGGCGAGCGCTTCTTGGCTCTCTTCTGCGAGTTCCCCGGAAACCCGCTGCTGACGTGCCCGAACCTAGCGCGAATTCGCGAGCTGGCAGATAAGTACGACTTTGGCGTTGTGGTTGACGAAACGATTGGGAGTTTCGTCAACGTCGACGTGCTGCAGTTTGCCGATATTGTCGTCAGCAGCCTAACCAAGATCTTCTCCGGGGACTGCAATGTCATGGGGGGTAGTGCTATTCTCAACCCGAGCGGCAAATACTATGGGCTTTTAAAGAAAGCTTGGAATGAGGACCTCGAGGACACGTACTGGCCCGAAGACATCGTCTTCATGGAGCGCAACAGCCGAGACTTCGCATCCCGCGTTGAGCGAATTAACGCGAATGCTGAGGCCATCTGCGACATCCTTTCGGTCCACCGACTGGTCAAGAGAGTATACTACCCGAGGGTGAACCCGACTAGACCAAACTACGAGCTCTGCAAACTGCCCGGCGGTGGCTATGGGGGGCTGCTCTCGGTTACTTTTCACAACAAGGAGCATGCCATGGCCTTCTTCGACGCTATCAAAACAGCTAAAGGGCCAAGTCTGGGAACCAATTTTACACTAACGTCGCCATATGTTCTGCTGGCGCATTACCAGGAGCTGGATTGGGCGGCTGGCTTGGGTGTCGACCCGGATCTCATCCGGGTCAGTGTTGGCCTCGAGGAGACGACAGAGCTGCGAGAAACCTTTTCGCAGGCCTTGGAGGCGGCTGAGAAGCAGACATGATATCGGACATGGTACAGTCGCATTAGGGATTTACGGGGATGGCGTCACCTCTGGTGCTGGTGAAAATGAACTGCTGGAAGGACGGTTGTTGCCCTCGTTTCGCTGTGGGACGTTCGTGCTATCATTATCAAGGGTATCTCTGGCAAGTCTATAGGGAAACAACTAAAAAAAAGGACAGGCAGCGTTGCATCCCCTGGGTCTATACAGATCAGTCACATGATGGAGCACTCGGAATGAACATACTCCGGGCCGTAGTCCTCGATGCCTCGCTCAATCTCGTTGGCCCGCTGCTTCTCCTTGGCTTCTTTGGGGAAGTATTTGCGCATATATCTTTCCAACTGGATGTCCAAATTGTCTAGGGATTCAGCGTTAGAAAACAGCTCAAATTTTCAAAGTGTTGTCAGCATACGCGCGGATGATCTTACCTGCAGATGCCCTCATAACCGTGTCGGCTCTGCACAGCGGGCAGTTCTTCTCATTTCGACGCTGGATTTTGACGATACAACGTATGCAGAAAACATGCTGACAAGCCAAGCGGACCGGGCGGTAGGCAATAGCGAAACAGATGGGGCACAGGTAATCGCTGATCTGCGGGACAACAGACACCAAATCCGTGGACATCTGAGCGCAGACATCTTTGGCCACGGAGCCCGCCAAAAGCTTGTCAGAATGGACTTGGACAGGAAAAGACTTCGAAACTCCCAGACATGTTCGCTTATCGAATTCTGCTTGAGTGTCAGCTTGGCTATATCGTTACCTTTCCACTAAATAATTCGCAATAGAAAGCTGAATAGCACCCACTCTTGAGGATCTTATAAATGGCGACCTGATTGATCTCCTGGAACTGGAGATTTTTTAAAAGAACGTCGTTCAGGCGAAGGAAGCGGACGAGAGCTTCCCGACTCTCGGCGATCTTGAAAGACTTGACCAGGTTGCGTTTTGTTATCTCTTGCTGGAACCACTGAAACTGCCTCGAGGCAGTTTGACTACTGCGAGATCCGTGGTCCTGCTCATTGGTAGAGAAGAAGACTTGAGCGTCAAGGTAGAGTTCGAAAATGGCTCGCCACCTTGCAAGGTCGCTCTTGGACAGCCGGCTCGGCTTGGTTAGATGGGATACATCTTGACGAAGAGCCATGATTTCCGCGACCATCGCCTTTTCTTGCTTGGCCTGAAGGGCATCAAGCTCGCTGACATCGCTCTGCAGGAGACCGAAGAATTCGCTGTCACAAACGAGCGGAACCTCGATGCGCTCAAATTGTTCCATTGTTGCGGCCTGGTCTTGGGGCGCGGCAGGGATGACCGCAGTGGCATCTGGCTGCTTGCTGGACGACGAAGCATGCATTCCCAGTGACTGGGACGCCGTGATAACCTGCCGGAGCTGGTCCGGGCTCTGGTCTGGCTTCAGATTCTGAAGAGCAGCGATGCGCTCAAGAAGAGCGCGGGAGGCCGGCGTCAATGAAGCATCCACAGCGTTGCCATCGCACATGTGGACCGTGACAGTAAGCTTCGGCCTGAGTAACTTGGAGTTCCCGGCGGCTATATTGAGCTCCCATCAGCTTCAGTCCTATACACAGCGTTGCAGGGGCCTGTCTGTGGTTACCGTTGAGACGATACTTAGCAGCTAGAGGTGAATCCACGGCCGGGTCCAGTAGTTGACGCAGAGTCTCAGGATCGAGTCCTAGGTCACTAAGTTCGCGTGCGACGCGCTTCAGGACCTTTTTGAGTTGACCGTACGGAACTGCAAGCTCGACCCAGTCCCGCGGGAAGCCTTTCCAGCAGCTGTCAGAGCGCAAATATTTTCATTTTGGTCGTCGACATTGTTCCACCACCCATGTGTCCATCAGAGCCAACGAGAGAGATGGGGCTGACTAAGCGCCGACAATCGGCGAGGGAGGCCGTGAAGAAACTAATATCGGGTGGCGAGACACGTACCTTCACGCTTGAGCGTTTCCTTGAAATCATGGGCAAACTTCATGGCTCATCAGATCACGAAAGCAACAGTAGTCGAACGAAAAGCTTGGCAGCTACATGCCACATGGTTTTCTGTGGGGGATGAATGGGTTGAGTCGGGAGCCTTCTGGGGGGAGTTAAGAAAAACCCGGCGGGAAATGATGAATGATGAGGGATCCCCTAACCCCTCTTCTTCCTTTGGTTCCTGCGGCTGGCCTAGCTTGGTTTTAGGTACACTTGTCAAAATCGATGGGCTATAAGCCTGCGTTTGGCCTTTATTTACGTAAGCGACTGTATGGGCTTCCCTATAAGCCCTATAGACTTATGGTAGATTTTTGAATAATAGATTATTTAGTATAAGTACTATATTAGAAATACTAAATATAAAAAGAAAAAAATTAGTAAAAAACCTTTTATAAATAGTAAAAGTAAAGAACTTTTTATATACTAAAATAGAGATATAACTACTTCTATAGTTTTACTATTTACTAAAATAAAAGATAAAGTAGTAGTATTTCTAATTAACTATATTTTAGTTACTTAGTATTTCTACTATAGTTTAGTTTTAAAAAGGGTTTATATATACTATATAGTTTAAAAAACTTTTAAATAATATAAAACTTAAATATACTACTTTTTAAAAAAAGAAATTAAAACTAACTAAACTCTAAACTACTAAGTTTTGTGTTTTTTTATAGTATTTTATATATTGCGATAAGCCTTTTAAGGCTCTAGCCTTGCGCGCCGCGCCTTACGTACTAGGGTAACTAAGTATAAATATAACGCTTTAATAAGTATAGTGCCTTATAGTATAGATTTCTTTGTAATATAACTTTGATTTAATATATATTTATATATCTTAACTTTACTATAGTTATAAGTCTAGTTTATTTTTAACTAGTATTTATTACCCCTAACTACTTAAGTAAAGTATATAAGCTTTAGGCTTTTTTCTTTTTATTTTGTTTAAGCTCTTTAAAGCTTTATAGTATTTTATAATAAACGTCTTAACTACTCTTTATAATACTTTAATAGGTTTAATAATTATCTTTAGGTTCTTATATAACTAGCTATAATTTTATAAAGAACTATACTACTAAGTAGAGCTTTAGGGTATTTAGAAATATATTAATTTAAATACTCTTAACGCGCTAAGTGTTAACTATATCTACTTAATCGATCCTACACACTATAAATTCTTTATATAGGTAAATAAAACTACCAAAAAAATAATATAAAGTAGACCTTAAGACTTAAATTAAAGAATAGACTAATTTTAATATAACGAATATCTATAAAAAACCTATAGTACTACTGTGTTACCTATATAAATAAATACTAAAAAATATTTTTATAAGCTATATAGATAGTATTAAGCGTTTTTTATAGTACTAAGTATACTATATAGTACTCCTATTAGAGTAACTAACGGCCTATAGGCTATATACTCTAGGGAATAGCCGTTTAGCTACCCACCTCATTAATTCTTTTTATTATAGTACTTAAATTTACCTACTATAATATAGCTTCTATAGATTTAAAGTAATAAGTGTTTTTAATTAATTTTATAAACTACTAATTATACTATAAATACTACTAAAACTACTAATGCCTTTTTAGACTATCCCTTGAAACCTATTAAATTTAATTTAAACTATCCTATTACTTCCCTTAACTATTACATCCCTCTATAACTAACGTACTATTACTACATAGCTATAACTAGTTTAGCTACTTAGCCCTACTATTATTAGTATTTATCTTAATATTACTTTACTAAATATATTAATATTAACTACTTAAACTAATAAGACTATAGTAATTGTATTTTTTAGTTAGTTAAAGTATTTATAGTTATTTTTAGTATTGAGGATTTTTATAGTATTTAAATCCTTTAAGTATAACTTAAGTATTATTCTATTTATATCAAAGCTATTACTAGTAGTTCTATAGTATAGAACTTTTAAAATTATAAGCTTTACTTTATTATTTTTACTTTAGTAGTACTAGTTAGGGGTTATATTAGTTATATAAGCTCTTATAGTATAGAGATACTTTTTACTAGTATTAATACTAGTTAATTTCTATAGAATTATGTTCTTTTATTTATTCTAAAGCTAAATAGAGTAAGTAGGAATCTTCTTTTTAAATATTATAATAAGTAGATTACTTAATAGGGTACTTTTAGGTTATTATATATAAATATAAAAAATAAAAGGAATTAATAAAGGACTTATTTATAGTAGTAGTGCCTTTTTCTTTAATTATAAACGCTACTAGGGCTTATTAGGCCCTATACGTAATCTAGCTAAAGGTTTATATAAGTAAATGTTTGTTTTAATATATTAGTCGCGCCCGCTACTTATTAGTAATAGTATTGTTATTATTACTATAAGAAGAATAAGTAAGTAGAAGTATTAAAGTATATACGCTCTACTAAACTCTACTTAAAACTACTTAGTAAAGCTAAAGGGGGTTAAAGCTACTAAATATACCCTATTAAATACTTTTATTTAATTATACTATTTAAAAATATATAGCTATAATATATTCTTTTTAAAAACCCTTATTAAAATATCTATATAAAATACTATAAAAAAATACAAAGTATACTATATAGCTATTATAGCTACTTTAAAAGGTATTTAGTACTAAATATACCTATCTATAGACCCGTTATATACTAGTCTAGTTTATTAAAAGCTTACTACTTTAGAATTATACTTAACTTAAGCCTTTGTTTATAAACTTAAAGTATAACTTATTTTAAATACCTTTATTATACTTATATTACTTTAAAAAGAATATAATACTATTTTTAAAAATACTATATATATAAACGTTAATTTTATAGAGTAGTATAACTACTAGTATAACTACTTTTCTTAAGCTATATATAGGAGTGTTTTAAAAGTTTAAAATATCTTAGTAGTATAAAGTTTTTTTTTAAAGTAGTTAGTACTTAATATAACTCTATATAGAGATATTAGTAGTTTAATTTATATTTTTAAGTAGTATTTTATATAGATATTTTTATATATTATTTTAAAAAGAATATATTATAACTATATATTATTAAGTAGTATAATAAATAAAAGTATTTAATAGGGTATATTTAGTAAGTTTAAACCCCTTTAGTTTGACTAAGTAGTTTTAAGTAGAGCTTAATAAAGTATATATACTTTAACGCTTTTACTTACTTACTTTTTTAGTAATAATAATAATACTATTACTCATAGGTAGTACTAAATATGTTAAAATAAACCTTTACTTATATAAGCCTTTAGCTAGATTACACATAGGGCCTAATAAGCCCTAGTAGTGTTTATAATTAAAGGAAAAGGTACTATTACTATAAGTAAGCCCTTTATTAATTCCTCTTATCTTTTATATTTATATATAATAACCTATAATATCTAAAAAAACGATTCCTACTAGCCCTACCTAGCCCTAAAATAAACAAAAGAATATAATTCTATAAATATTAATTAGTATTAATACTACTAAAAAGTACTTCTATACTATAATAGTTTATATAATGAATATAAGCTTTAACTAGTACTATTAAAGTAAAAATAATAAAGTAGTACTTAGAATTTTAGGAGTTTTATACTATAAAACTACTAGTAATAACTACTATATAAATATAATACTATATAACTAATATATAAAAAGTAAAGATTTTATAAAATTTTTAAATAATAAAAGTAACTATAAATACTTTAACTAACTAAAGAACATAGATACTAGAGTTTTATTAGCCTAAGTAGCTACTTTAGTAATATTTAATATTAGTATACTTAATAAGGCCTATATAAATATTAAAATAGATACTAATAATAGTAGGGCTAAGTAGCTAAACTAGCTATAGCTGTATAGTTAATAATAGTGCGTTAGTTATAGAGGGATATAACGGCTAAGGGAAGTAATGGGATAGTTTAGATTAGATTTAATAGGTTTAGAGGGACGGTCTAGGGAGGCGTATAAAAGGCGTTAGTAGTTTTAGTAGTATTAATAGTATAATTAGTAGTTTATAAATTTAATTAAAAACGCCTATTACTCTAAATCTATAAAAGCTATATTATAGTAAGTAAATTTAAGTACTAGTTATTATAACTAACAATAAAAACCATTAATAAAGTAAGTAGTTAAATAGTTTTTAAAGTATTTAGCCTATAGGCTATTAGTTACTCTAGAAGGGGTAACTAGTAGTTTAATAGAATTTAAAAGGGTGACTAACGGCCCACGGGCCACGTGCTCTAGGAAATAGCCGTCCAGCCACCCACCTTATTAATCCTTTTTATTACAACACTCAAATTCACCTACTACAACATAGCTTTTATAGATTTAAAGTAATAGGTATTTTTAATTAATTTTAAAGCAAACTACTAATTACACTATTAACACTACTAAAACCACTAACACCTTCTATATACCTCCTATACGCCTAACTATCTAAACCGTCCCTCTAAACCTATTAAACCTAAACTAAACTGTTCTATTACTTCCCTCGGCCGTTACATTCCTCTATACCTAACGCGCCGTTACTATACAGCTATAGCTAGTTCAGCCGCTCTCTACTATTATTAGTATCTGTCTTAATATTTATATAGGCCTTACTAAATATACTAATATTAAAGTAGCTACTTAGGGTACTATAGATTTAGTAGTTATATCCTTTAGTTAGTTAAAGTATTTATAGTTAGCTTTAAGTTATAAAATATATATAGTTTTATTAAGCTTAGTATTTAACTTAAGTATTATCTACTAGGTATTAAACTAATTATTTATAGTTTAATAGTAGTAGATTCTAGTAATAGTAAACTTTACTTTTTGTTATTAAAAAATTTATACTAGTTTTAGGTTAAGTTAATTATATTAACCCCCTTAACTATAAAGTACTTATTACTAGTCTTATAGTTAGTTAATAACTATAAAGTTATATAATAGTTATTATCCTAAGGGTAGAAGCTAGTGGCGGGCAGTCTTTTATTAGATATTATAACTTTAAGGGTTATTATTATATATATATACAAAACAAAAAGAATTAATTAAAGCCTTACTTATAGTAGTAGTACTTTTTTCTTTAATTATAAAAGCTACTAGGGCTTATTAGGCCCTATATATAGTGTAATCTAGCTAAAGATTTGTTTAAATAAAGGTTTATTTAAATATATTAATCGCGCCGTTTAGCGCCGCCTATTAGTAATAGTATTATCGTTATTACTATAAAAAGAGTAAGTAAGTGGAATTATTAAGAACTAAAGGGGGTTAAAGCTACTAAATACACCCTATTAAATACTTCTATCTAATTATACTACTTAATAATATATAGCTATAATACATTCTTTTTAAATTAACTTATAAAATTATTTATATAAAACACTACTTAAAAATATATAAATATATAAGGTATAAGTATAAAAACAAAGTATTAATTTTAAAATACTATTAATTTATATTAAAGAGTTTATAAAAAGTAAAAAGTATATTAAATAATAGGGTATATATATGTTTTTATAGTTATAATACTACTTATAGTAACGTAAAAAAAGAAATCTACTAAGTAAAGAATATTTTAAGTAAAAAATTTAATAAAGAATATATTTAAGTTAATATATATATCTAGTAAGTTAATAAATAAAGGTTATTTAAAAAAAGGGTAGATGTGTTACTAATATTGACCCCCCTTTAGTAACTATAACGCCTAAAGTCTTTATAGGTAATAATTGCACTTATAATAACTTCTACTTATCTGCTCTTGCGCTACAAAGCGCGGCGTAGTAGCAGCTACAGTAATAACAACAATGCTATTACTAATAGGCGGCGGGCGCAACTGACATATCGAAACAAACCTTTACTTATGCGAACCTTTAGCTAGATTACGGGCGCTGTGATATACCGTAGGGCCTAACAAGCCCTAGTAGCGTTTATAATTAAAGAAAAAGGCACTACTGTGAGCAAGGCCTTTGTTAATTCCTCCCGTCTTTCACATTCTAATGTATTTAACAATCCTAAAATACTAAACTTACTAACAAAATAAAAGGGTATAAACTAGGGGATTTGTATAAAAGAAGAAGTAGAGCTTTTTAAGTACTTTTAAAAAGAATTAGTACTTATAGGTATTAATATTTATAATATAAGTTTATATTAGTTAAGCTTTTACTACTTTTTATATAAAGTTAAAGTAGAATAGTTTAGATATTACTTTAAGTAGTAGACTTTAGTTTATAATTACCTTATAAACTATAATCCGTACTTTCACTAGGAAAAACTCTATACTTATAAATACTATACTTATCCCCTTAAGTATAAAAGAAAAATAGAAATTAAAAAAAGATAGTTTAAAGTTATATTAAAAGTATATATTAAATACTTTATAGAATACGTTTTTAAAATAATAAATTTATATAAAATCTAAGTACTTATACTTAAGTAAGTTATTATTATATATAATATAAGCACAGGTATGAGGGTATTAAGGTTGGTATTGAGATTACTAAATACTTCTATAGTAATATTAGACTTAATAGAGTTAGTAAAGGAATAGGTTTAGTGTATAATATATAAATAAAAGAGATAGAAGTATTGTTGTAGTAGTAATAGTATTATATTAGTGTTTTATTATATTACTTACTTACTAAGAAAGTAGAAGTCTAGACCCCTATAGACTAGGGGGAGCCCTGCCTTTTATAGGCCTAGTACCTTACCCTTTAAGCCTAGCTTCTAAGGCACTAGTCCTTTTAGGGTTTAGTACGTTACATACAGTTTAGCTAAGTAGCTCTAGGCCCTGTGTATAGTTAGCCGTATTTACTGTAGTTAGCTACGGGCACTGTAGTCGGCCATAAGGGTTGTAGTTAGCTATAAGTACCCTAAAGGGGTTAATAAGAGATATTTAGAGTAGTTTATTCCACTATTAGTAGTTAACTTAGTAGTTTAGAGTCTAGTTTATTAGAGTTAAAGGCTATAGGTTTAATTCTACCTTTTATTTTTTTTTACTTTTATTTTTAGTTCTTTTTAATAGACTAATATTCTCCCTTAAAATATGTATTAATTTAATTTTATTATAGATTTTAGTGTTCTTAAGGTGTATTAAAAGACTTTTTTAGTATTAAAAACTTTTATATAAAAACTCTATAAAAACCTTTTTTTTTAAGTAAAAATATTTAAAGTAAAAATAAAAGAAAATATATATTAATAAAGAAAACTTTTTCTTTTTAATATAATAAGTTATTTATTTTTAACTTATTCTTTAATAGATTTATATTCTTTTTTATTTTAGTTTTATTTTTAAAAGAAGATAAAAAACCTTTATAGTCTACTATACTTAAAGTAGTTATATAATTATTAAATATTATTTTACCTATAGACTTAGTTAAAACATTAGCTAGATTATTTTTAGTAAATACGTAGAATAATAAAACTTTATTATTAATTATTATATTTTTTATAAAGTAATATTTAATATTAATATACTTAACCTTTTTATAAAATTTAGGATTTTTAGCTAGTTTTTAAGCTACTTCGTTATTTATAAGAATCTTAGGTTTATTTAGACTTTTAAAGTCTAAAGATTTAAATATATAATTATAAAAGTTATATAAATATATAGCTTTTTTAATAGCTTTAATAAAAGCTATATATTTAGCTTTATAAATAAATAAAACTACTATTTTTTATTTTATAGTATTCTAACTAATTATATTATAAAATCCTAAGTAAAATAAATAGCTAGTAGTAGATTTTCTATTATTAAAATCTCTAGCCTAATTAAAATCTGAAAATTCTATTATTTTAAATTTAATAGAGTAGTTGTATAAAATCCCTAAATTAGGGAATTTATTTAAATATCCCTATAACTAATCTAAAGTAATAAAATACTCTTTAGAAGGATTACTTATATAACAAGTTAATAATATAACTATAAAGGCTATATCTGGCTTAGTTTTTAAAGTAGAATATATTAAAGAGCCTATTTTTTATTAGAATTGTTTTATTTTTTTTTTAGTAGCTTAACCTGTATTTTCTACTAATTTTATATTATTATTTATAGGTATTAAATACCTATATAAGTAGGTTTTATTATATTTAACTAGTAGTTTTTTAGTATATTTAGTTTAATATAAAAATAGGGTTTTATTTTCCCTATTTATATCTACTTTAATACCTAAAAAGGTTTTAAGTACCCCTAGTGGTTTTATATTAATTTTTTTAAAGATATTATTAATTATACTATTAGTAATTTTAGAGTTAAGAGTAATAACTAAAAAGTCATTTATATAATAAACTATAATAGCTTTAACTCCTTTTTTATTAAGTATAAAAATAGCTTTATTATAAGGCGTTATATTAAAGCCTTCCTTTTTAAGTATATTTTTTAAATACTTATACTATAGTTTAGAATTTTATTTTAAGTTGTATAAGGCTTTATTTAGTTTATAGACTAATCTTTTATTAGAATTTTTATAATTTTTATTAAAGATTAATTTATTATTATTATTATTAAAAAAACTAGTAGGTAATTAAATGTATATTTCTTTATTAATATTAGCGTATATAAACGCACTAGTAACGTTATATTATTTAATATTCTAATTATTTTATATAGCTATTAAAAATAATAGTCTATAGGATTTAGGCCTATAGGTAGTACTAAAGGTTTTTAAGTAATTAATACTTATATATTAATTATAACTCTATACTACTTAATAAGCTTTATATTTATTAGGTTTTTTAGTTTTAGTATTAATATTATTATTAGCCTTTTTTTTATAAACCTATTTACTTCTAAGAGGTTTAATAAATTATAGTTTTTTAATAATACTTTAAGTATTTAATTTAGTTAATATATTTAATTCTTTGTATATAGTTTGGATCTAGTTTTGTAAATTGTTAGATTCTAAAACTTATTTATATATAGTAGGTTTATTTAAGTTATTAATACTTAGTATATAAGAGATTTTATTCTTTAAGTTATTAATAGTAAATATTATATTTAAAGATGGGTAGTTTTTTATTATAAATAGTGTATATTTTTAATTTTTAACCTATTTATAGCTTTTTTAAATTTCTTTATCTATATAGGGGATTTTTATAGTTAATTTAGAGTTATTATTATTATTATTATTATTATTAGTTTTATTAATATTATTATAATCTAAGTCTATTTTAAAAAAACTATTACTTTAAGATTTTTTTTTACTTTTAGTTATATTAAATTATGGATAATTTATTTTATTTAGTATAGATAGTTTTTGATTATTATTATTAGTATCTTTTATAAAAATATTCTTAAATACTTTAATGTTTTTAGACTAAAGAGCTTTATTTTTTTTTAAATTCTATATTCTATAGGTATTATTACTATAGTTAAGAATTATACTCTTTTTAGTTTTATTATTAAGCTTTTTAATATTAGGGTCTTTATTTTTATAGTAATAAATACTCCCCTAGACCTTTATATAATTTAAAGAGGGTTTTGTATTATTTTTAGCTTTATATAGTATTTTATAAGCTATTGACTTATATAGGGTTTTATTATATAGATATATAGTTACTAAAAGAGCTTTTTTCTATAGTTTAAAGTTAATATTAGTATTTATTAGTATAGCCTTTACTTTATTTATTATATTATGTATTATTCTTTTAATAATACTATTAGGCTTATACGTATAAGGTGGTTTTATATTATAAGTTATACTATTCTTTATGTATATAGTTTTTATTCTTTTATTATTAAACTCTTTATTACTATTTATATTAAATTAATTAATTTTATACTTATTTTTATTATTTTTAATTAAGGATTTAAATTCCTTAAAAGTAGTAGAAACCTTTTTAAATTCCTTTATTTTTAATAATTTACTCTATATAAAACGAGTCTTTTTATTTATAAATAGTATAAACTATTTATAATTATTATATATTTTAAGTATAATTAGCTTATATAAGTTTAACGTAATTTTGTATAAGTAAGGGTAGTCTTTTGCGTAATTACTAGACTTCTTATTTACAGTATTAGTAAATTTTCCTTTTAAATAGGCTTTGTAGGGTAGTTTGTAAAATGCCTCTATAGTAGTCCTTTTATACGTAATTTTAGTTTGATTTAGAATAGTAAGTAAAGATTACTGGTTTATATAGCTTAATTAGTTATACTATAGTTTTATTATATTAATATTAGGGTCTAGGGTTTAATTTTAACTTTAGGACTCTTTTATAGTATCTTTTATTATATTAATTATTTTTTTATTTATATTAAAGTTAAAGAAGTAAAGGTTGTTTTTTTTTATTTTTACTAAAAGGACTTTATTTTTAATTATATTATATAGTATAGGTTTATTATAGTAAATTAAGGTTATACTTATTTTAGTAAGTTTAGTTTAACTTAAAAGATTAATACTTAGTTTAAGTATATAATAAATATTTTTTATAATATAAAGAGTATTATTTATTATAGTAGTTAAATTACCCTTTTTATAAGTAAAAAGATAGTTTACTTTACTCTAATTAACCTTTATTTTAATAGTTTTAATATTATTAAGTAAAAATAGGTTATTAGTTATATAAATTATTATAGTTAAGTTTAAATAAAATAGTTATTTTTCTTTATAAATAAAAGAATTTAAAAGTTCTTTATTTAACTGTTTTATTAAGTTACTTAGTGATAGGTTATTAGTTTTAAAATTTATATTAATAGGGGTTTTAAAGGTAATTCTTATATTTTTAAATTCTATATTAGAATCTAAGTCCTTTTTAGTTACTAAGTTAATATTTATTAAGTTTAAAATAACTATAACTTCTTTTAATAAATTAGAAGAGTTAAAATTATTATTAATAACTATATTAACTTATTATTTTCTTTTATTCTATTTTTTAACTCTTTTTTTTTTTTTATTATTTATAAAAGGGTTGTTTTTTAATATTTTTTTAAACTAATTAAGAGCTTTATTAAAATATAAAAATTTATAAATATTTTTTATATAGCTGGTTTTTTTATAGTAGTTGTAGTATTAACCTTTAGTTTGTTTCTAGGGTTTAGTAGTTTTTTTAAACTTAATTTAAAACTTAGAAAATTATATAAAGTTATTATTACTCTTTCTTTTAAATTTATTTAATAAATTAGTAAATAAAGACTTAATAGTATAGGCTTTTAAGTCTTTTTTTAAAAATTAGGTTATATTAGTTATAAATCCCTTATAAGAGTTGTTTAAACTATTTAAAACCTAAGTTATAATTACCTATTTAGGTAAAGCTAGGTTATTTAAAACTAGATTATCTATAAACTCTTTAACTTTATTAAGGTATTCTTTAAAAGTATTAAAGTCTTTAAGAGTAGTATTAAAAAACTCTTTATAAATAAGAAACTTATTTATAAATCCTTTTAGTTAATATAACTCTTTTAAGCTTTTCTAAGCTTTTAAAGCTATTTTAGAGTCTTTTATAACTCTTAAAGGGCTATCTTCGTAAAGAAGTCTTATATAACCCAATATTTTATTATTTAGATCTTTATTCTTATTATTTAGTGGTTTAGTAAAATCTATTACTAGATTTTTACTAGCCAGTACCGTATAGAATCTTAGAGACTATACTTAATAATTTAATTATTCTTTTAGCTTTAGAATAGTAATTTTATCTATATTTTATAAGTTTAAAGTCTTTTTTATTTAAATAACTAAAACTAAGTAGACTCCTAAAAACCTAAGGGTTATTTCTTTAAGATAATAAGAGTAAACTACTTATTATATAGCTAACTAGGTAGTTCAAATAGATAGTTAAGACTATAAAGTCCTACTATATCTTTTTCAACTATCTTAATTAGTTTATTATAACTAATAAACTCAAAGTCTATAACTTCAGAGTTATTAATATTAACTTATAGTAGCTTTTATTAACTAAGTTAAACAGTAAGAGCTACTATAATCTCAATTTCCGTATAAGTTGTATTAATTAAATATTATTTAAAAATTTATTTACTATAGTAGGTGTATATAAGGATTTATTAAGGATTTATTAAGGAAGGTTGGATAATTTGAGGATTTTCTAAAAACTAGGTTTCTTAGTTGCTTAGGGACTTAAATCGCAGGTAATTTATAAGTATTAGTTATAGTTTTTAGTCTCTTATAGTTAAAATAAAGTTAATTATTAAATAAGTGGGTCTAAATAGACTTTTATAATTAGTCGGAAAGGTTGGGTTGGTTAATAAGCTGGGCTTATAACCTGTAAGCACAGGTATAAGGGTATTAAGGTCGGTATTGAGATTACTAAATACTTCTATAGTAATATTGGGCTTAATAGAGTTAGTAAAGGAATAGGTTTAGTATATAATATATAAATAAAAGAGATAGAAGTATTATTGTAGTAGTAATAGTATTATATTAGTATTTTGTTGTATTACTTACTTACTAAGAAAGTAGAAGTTTAGACCCCTATAGGCTGGGGGGAGCCCTGCCTTTTATAGGCCTAGTGCCTTACCCTTTAGGCCTAGCTTCTAAGGCACTAGTCCTTTTAGGGTTTAGTACGTTACGTATAGTTTAGCTAAGTGGCTCTAGGCTCTGTATATAGTTAGCCGCATTTACTATAGTTAGCCACGGGCGCTATAGTCGGCCACAAGGGTTATAGTTAGCCACAAGCACTCTAGAGGGGTTAATAAGAGACATTTAGAGTGGTTTATTCTACTATTAGTAGTTGACCTAGTAGTTTAGAGTCTAGTTTATTAGAGCTAGAGGCTGTAGGTTTAATTCTGCCTTTTGTCTCTTTTTACTTTTATTTTTAGTTCTTTTTAATAGACTAATATATAATATTACTTTTAATAAAACGAAATTCTATTTAAAATATAATATTAAATATACTCTTTATTTAGAGATTATAAGATTTATAGTTTTAGAGTTTAAAGAGCCCTTTAAGTTTTAAAGTAAGGTTTATAAGACTTTAAAAAACTTTAAGGGTAATTTAAAAACAACTTTTAATAAGTTTATTAATATATAATTTACTAGACTTATTTAATAAAACGTTATTAAACTAAGTAGTACTTTTATATATAAAGAGTATAGTATATTACTTTTAAAAGAACTATTAACTTTTAATTCTACTTTTAAGCTATTAATACTATAATATTTTAAGAATAAAAGGCCATATAAAGTAACTATTAATACTAAAGAACTTAAAATAAATAAAGTTAAGTTAGTAGAACCTTTTAAATTAGTTAAGTTTATAAATAACAAGGCCTATATATATATAGGAGATTCTATAGAATACTTAGAATTTTTAAGTATTAAGTATAGACTTTTAACTACTTAGTAAAAAAAGGCTTAACTAGTTAGTGAGAGCGACTTAAATAATATAATTCCTTTAAATATTTTAGAAAGACTTTAAAAGGTACTAGTTTTATTATTGTATAGTAGTTGGTACTTTAAGAGGCTTAATTAAAGGTCTAAGAGAAAAAACTATATTATTTATATATATATTAGTAATACTTATAAAATACTATAATGTAGCTTAAAAGACGCCTTCTTTATAATATTTATACTTAATTAGTAAAAAGTATTTAAGGATAAAGGATATAACTATACTTACTTATACTATATTATTTAAAATACAGTTTATATAATACCCTATAACTATAAATATACTATAAAGGAAAGGGACTTTTATATAAATAACTTTATTAGTACTTTAAAGTTATAAAAAGTAATAAAAAAGCTTTTTTTAAAGTTTTAAAAGCTATTTATAAATATAGTATATAAGAAAGTTTATAAGCTTATATTTATAAGATTATAATAAGAGCTAGACTATCAAAAGGCCTTATTATAACCTTTTTTTCTAAAGTAGATTTTTATTTATAAGTTTAAACTTAATAGAATCTTTAACTACTATAAAGTACGTATTTATATTTAAAAAGACTTTTAAAATATAAATTTATTATAATATACTTATACTATAACTTTTATAGTATAATTCTTTTATTTTTTAATATCTTTTATAGTATAGTTTAACTATAATATTAAGTAGTTTAATATTATAAATGTATTTTTAAATATAAAACTTAATTTTAATACTTTATTTATTTATTATAAACTTTTAAATAGTTTTTATTAATTAAGGAAGTATATTAAGTTTAAATAAGTACTTTATAAACTATTTAATACTTTTTTATAGTATAAAGAGTTTTTAAAAACTCTTTATAGCTTTAGTTTTAAATACGATAATAAAGAGCTATATTTCTTTTAAAACCCTTAAAGGTATATCTTTATTATATTCTATATTTATCCCCTTTAGAGTAACTAACAGCTTACAGGCTATATACTCTAGGGAATAGCTATCTAGCTACCTACTTTATTAATTTTTTTTATTTAATAAACGGTACTTAAATTTACTTACTATGATACAGCTTTTATAGATTTAAAGTAATAGGGGTTTTTAATTAATTTTATAGGCTATTAATTACGCTATTAATACTATTAAAACTACTAACGCCTTTTATTTACCTCCTATACACCTAACCGTCTAGTAGACCGTTTCTCTAAACCTATTAAATCTAATCTAAACCGTTCTATTACTTCCCTTAGCTATTATATCTCTTTATAACTAACGTACCATTATTATAGGCCGCGCAGCTACAGCTAATTTAGCCGCTCCCTACTATTATCAGTATCTATCTTAATATTATCTTACTAAATATACTAATATTAAATATTACTAAAGTAGCTATTTAGACTAATAAAACTCTAGTAGTTATATTCTTTGGTTAGTTAAAGTATTTATAGTTATTTTTAGTATTAAGGATTTTTATAGTATTTAAATCCCTTAAGTATAAGTTAAGTATTATTCTATTTATATTAAGGCTATTACTAGTAGTTTTATAGTATAGAACTTTTAAAATTATAAGCTTTACTTTATTATTTCTACTTTAGTAGCGCTAGTTAGGAGTTATATTAATTATATAAACTTTTATAGTATAAAGATACTTTTTATTAGTATTAATACTAGTTAATATTTCTAGAATTATGTTTTTTTATTTATTTTAAAACTAAGTAAAGTAAGTAGGAATCTTTTTTTTAAATATTATAGGTTATTGTATATATAGAAATATAGAAGATAGAAGGAATTAATAAAGAGCTTATTTATATTAGTACTTTTTTTTAATTATAAACGCTACTAGGGCTTATTAAGCTCTATAGTATATTATAGTGTTTGTGATTTAGTTAAAGGTTTATATAAGTAAAGGTTTATTTTAATATATTAGTCGCGCCTACTACTTATTAGTAATAGTATTATTATTATCACTAGTACGTTTATATCTATATTTATATCTACTACTATAGGAAGAGTAAGTAAGTAGAAGTATTAAGGTATATATACCCTACTAAGCTCTACTTAAGACTACTTAGTAGAGTTAGAGGGGGTTAAAGCTACTAAATATACCCTATTAAATACTTATATTTAATTATACTACTTAAAAATATATAGCTATAATATATTCTTTTTAAAACCCCTTATTAAGATATCTATATAAGATACTATAAAAAACATAAATTATATTTTATATTAATAATATTCTTATAGTATACTATTTAAATAAAGCTAAATATACTTAAATAATAATTAGAAGTATTAAGGATATATATAAGTTTAAAGAGTAAAGCTTCATAGAGTATTCTTTTAGTATTAAAGTAATTAAAATCTATTTTAAATAATATATTCTTTTAGTTTATAATATATATATTAATAAAATAGCTAAAAAGTATAACCTTATTAATATACTATACCTAACTATACTACTACTAATAGTTAACTTTATTAAAAACCTAAGTTAAGCGTTATATTAAGAGGTTAAGCAGTTTTTAAAAAAGGTTAACTTAATCTTTTATACTACTATTATAATTTACTTAAACGTTATCTTTACTACTTTATAGTTTTTATACTTTTTAATAAATCTCTCTTAAGTGTACTTTAAAGCTTTCAACTAAGTTATTTACCACTTATATTTAATATATTACTTTATTACATACTATAGTACCATAGGGAGTAATATAGAGGTACGTCTTATAGTAGAATATACTTTCTTTATAGATAATAAGGAGATAAGAAGATTGTTTTATAGATATATTGTTAAGCTCTTTAGTAGCTTACTATATTAAAAGACTAGGAAATAGAATATAGTTACTATATTAATAATAGAAGTAGAGCTTTTAATACTTAAGTATACTACTAAAGAGTTAATAGTACTTTAATAACCTTTTAAAGAGATAGATTTTAATTTTAGAGATACTTAAAAAGTTTATTATAATAACTAGTAAATGATTTACTTTATGGTAGGTAAATAAGAGTATATAGCTATATACTTAAAATATATAAATATTTAAAATATATAGCTTTATTAAAAATACACTAAGTGCTTTTTTAATATTATATATATACCTATAAATAATATACCGGCTAATAGACTTATTAAGAATTTTATAAAAAGTAAATTAAAGTACTTAAAAGTACTTTTTAACTTTTACAATACTTTGATATATATTATAACTATATAAAAAAAAGAAGTGCTTAAGTAGAGAGAAATAATAACTTATAAGTAAGTTATTATATTAAGCTAAAAGGCCTATATATATGTTTTTATAGTTACAATACTGCTTATAGTAAAGTAAAAAAAGAAATCTGCTAAGTAGAGAATATTCTAAGTAAAAAATCTAGTAAAGAATATATTTAAGTTAATATATATCTCTAGTAAGTTAATAAGTAAAGGTTATTTAAAAAAAAGAGTAGATGCGTTACTAATAATAATCCCCCTTTAGCTATACTAACTATAACGCCCAAAGTCTTTACAGGTAATAACTATACTTACAATAACTTCTACCTACCTATTCTTATACTATAAAGTACGGCGCAGTAGCAGCCGTAGTAGTAAACGTAGACGTAGACGTACTAGTAATAACAATAATACTATTACTAATGGGCGGCACTAAACGGCGCGACTAATATATTAAAATAAACCTTTACTTATATAAATCTTTAGTTAGATTATACTATATATAGAGCCTAACGAGCCCTAGTAGCGTTTATAATTAAAGAAAAAGACACTATAAATAAGGCCTTTATTAATTCCTTCTATCTTCCATATTCGTATTTAACAATCCTTTAAGGCTAAAAGGCCTATACTACTTTACTAAGTATATAAAAAAGAGCAAAGTAATTATAGCTTAAAGGCTTTTAAATACTAAAAATAGATATAATAACTTAAAAGATACTTTTAAAGTACAAAGGTATTAATTAGCCTTATAAAGAGTTAATAAATACTTTTTTAAATTATTTAAGTATAGTTATAAGTAGTAAAGAGCTTATTTATAACCTAGTAGATACCCCCTATAATAGCCTTAGTATAAACCTAGTATATAGTACATTCTATAGGTATAGTAGTAATTTTCTTTTTATTCTTTTTTTAATTAAGTAACTCTTTTTCCTCTTTAAACTTCTTTTTTTTTTAAAACTCAGGCTTTTTGTCTTCTTTCTTTTCTTCCTTAACTTTACTTTTAATAAAAAAGAGTATAGACTTAAACTTAATAACCTTCTATAAATTATTATATACTTTATAAACCTAATATAAAACTAATTAAGTTAATTATAAACTACTAAAAAGTATAAAAAGGGACTTATATAATAAACTCTACTTAAAAAGTATACTAGAATAAGTTAGTAGTACTAAAATATAGTGTTTTAGTAGAAATTAGTATATTACTTATAGTTATTAATATACTAAATATAGTAGTTTTAGGTGTTACTCTTAGTAATAAAGTAGTAGCTAGAAGAATAGCCCTTAAAGCTAGAGTTAGTATACCCCTTATAAGGGGGGTTATGCTTAAGGTTATTTTTATTAAATAGTATAAGGGCGTAGGTTTTTTTGTATAGAGTATAGGAGGGAACTAGGGGGGGGGGGAGGGGTTATAAGGGGTAGAGTAGTTAGCTAGGACGGCGGGCGCTTATTATTATTATTATTATTATCCTTACTCTCTTTATTATTATAGCTATAGCTATTAATAGTATTAAGGGGGTTAGTAGAGTTAGTAAAGCTACTATATACTATATACTTATACTTAAGCCTAGCGCGCTTCTTACTCTTAGTAATCTTTACTTTATACTCCTTACTTATTATATACTTTTTAAGAAGTATTTTAACTATTTAATTTCTATATATTTCTATTAATAAAAACGTTTTAGAAGTAGTATATAGAGTATAGAGTGGTAAAGTAGTAACTTATAATTTATCAAAATAGGTATACTAAAGAAAAGAAAAAAGAGGATTTTAAGTAGTAACTAGAAAGATTATATATATTCTACTACTTATAGTTTACTTAGTAAAAAGTCTCTATACTTTGAAAGACAGTAACTATAATTTTAACTATAGTTATAAGTACTTTTTATAGTCTATATAACTATAAAAATATTCCTTTTATATAATTTTATTTATATAACTTTAGTAAGTATTTTAAATACTTTATTTACTTATATTTAAAATAAAAAAGAAGGTAAGGGATATAGCTTTAATATAGCTAATAGTAACGTTACTATTACTAGGGGGTATATTATAATAAGCCTTTTAAAGCTTTAGCCTTATATACTATACTTTAAGTACTAAGGTAACTAAGTATAAATATAACGCTTTAATAAGTATAGTACTTTATAGTATAAATCTCTTTTTAATATAACTTTAATTTAATATATACTTATATACTTCAACTTTATTATATTATATTTAAATTGTATTAAATAGTGTTTTATATAGATATGTTTATAAGTTAATTTAGAAAAAGAATATAATAGCTATATATTATTAAGTAGTATAATTAAATAGAAGTATTTAATAGGGTATATTTAGTAGCTTTAACTTCTTTTAGCTTTTAATAATTCTACTTACGTACTCTTTTAGTAATAATAATAATACTATTACTAATAAATAGTAATATTTAAATAAACCTTTACTTATATAAACCTTTAGTTAAATTACTTATAAGGCTTAATAAGCCCTAGTAGCGTTTATAATTAAAAGAAAAGGCACTACTACTATAGGTAAGGCCTTTATTAATTACTTTTATCTTTTATATATATATATATATAATAATAATTCTTAAAGTTAAAAACACCTTATTAAATAAACTACTTACTATAATATTTAATAAAAAGCTACTTACTACTAACTCCTACCCCTAAAATAATAACTATTATATAACTTTATAGTTATTAATTAACTATAAAACTGGTAATAAATACTTTATAACTAAAAAGATTAATATAACTAACTTAACTTAAAACTAGTATAAATTCTTTGATAAAGAAAAAGTAAAACCTACTATTACTAGAATTTACTACTATTAAACTATAAGTAATTAACTTAATACTTAGTAGATTATACTTAAACTAAATACTAAATTTAATAAAACTATATATATATCTTATAAATGAAAACTAACTATAAATACTTTAACTAACTAAAGGATATAGTTACTAAATCTACAGTACTTTAAATCGCTACTAATATTAGTATATTTAATAAAGTCTATATAAATATTAAAATAAATACTAATAATAGTAAAGCTAAATTGCTAAACTAGCTAAAGCTATATAGTTAAGAGAAGTAATAGTATAATTTAGTTTAAGTTTAATAGATTTAGAGGGATAGTTTAAAAAGATATATAAAAGGTATCAATAGTTTTAATAGTATTAATAGTATAATTAGTAGTTTATAAAATTAATTAAAACTACTTATTACTTTAAATCTATAAAAGCTATATTATAGTAAGTAAATTTCAAGTACTATAATAAAAAGAATTAATAAGGTAGGTAGCTAAATAGCTACTAGGAGGAGTAACATTTCTTAAAGTATATAGCCTATAGGCTATTAGTTACTCTGAAAGGAGTAATTCTATTTTACTACTAATTATACTAAAAACTATAGTGAGTAGTAGTTCTACTTAAGTTTTTAAAAGCTATTAGTATAATAGACTATATAGTTATTTATATTAGTAGTATTTAAAACCTAAAGTAGAGTAATACTTATCTATACTAAAAAGTTAAATATTACCTTTAAATCTAATATTCTAAATATTATAGCTTTTAATAAATACTACTATTAAAAGGCCTCCTACTACTACTAAAAATAAATATAAAGCTATTTAAAAACCGTATTTTATCCTTAGCATCCCTAAGTAGCTACCTAACTATAAATACATTACTAGTAAAGACCCTACCGCTAAAGACCCCTCCCCCCTCCCCTTAACTAATAGCCTATACATTACGTTAATAGTTAGCACACAAATTCATCTACTATAATATAACTACTACAGATTTAAAGTAATAGGAGTATTTAATTAATTTCAAAGTAGACTACTAATTATACTACTAACGCCTCTAAAACCACTAACACCATCCTAAACCGTCCCTTTAAACCCTTTAAATCTAATCTAAACTGTCCCTTTACTTCCCTCAGCTATTATATCCCTCTATAACTAACGCGCTATCGCTATACAGCTACAGCTAGTTCAGCCGCTTAGCCCTACTATTGTTAGTATCCGTCTCGACATTTACACAGGCCTTACTAAACATACTAATATTAACAGCCCCTTAGGGCTTTATAATACTAGTAGCTACGTTCTTTAGTTAGTTAAAGTATTTATAGTTATCCTTAGACTATAGAAAATCTATAGTAGTTCTATTTTATAATCTAGCTATTATTACATTTACTTTAAGTTAATTTTTAGTAGTTTAATAGATTATAGTGCTAAATATAGTAAGGGGCACCCTTATATTATTTAAAAGGTCGTTCTAGTTAGGCGTTAAATTGGTATTAAGGCCTAGACCTAAGCTAAAAAGGAGGTTACGGCCTTTTTTATAGTCCGTCTTAATCTATATAATAATAGAATAGTTATTATTCTATTTATAAGTACTTATAGTAGATAACCTTCTATTAAATATTATAGCTTTAAGGGTTATTATATATATATATATAAAATAAAAGAATAAATAAAAGCCTTACTCGTAGTAGTAGTGCCTTTTAATTAATTTTAAACGCTACTAGGGCTCGTTAGGCCCTATACACAGTATAATCCAAACAAAGGTTTATAGAGGTAAAGGTTTATTTTGATATATTTAGCGCCGCCTATTAGTAATAGTATTATCATTATTACTATAGCTACTGCACCGCGCTTTATAGCGTAAGAGTAGGCAGGTAGAAGTTATCTCTAGGCAATTACTTTAGGCGTTATAGTTAGTATATATATTAGGCTACCCTACCAAGCTCTACTCAAGAGCTTAGAGTACCTATTGACTAAGGCATAGCTAAAGGGGGTTAATATTAGTAATATATCTTTTTTTTAAATAACCTTTACCTTTTACCTTACTAGATATATACGTTTAGCTAAAACGCATTTTTACTAGATGTTTTACTAAGAATATTCTTTATTTAGTGGATTTTTTTGTTTACCTTACTATAAGTAGTACTATAAATATATTAAATACATAAAGAAAAACCGTATTTTAACTAATCTACTACTATAGCACTAAATATTTTAATATACTAACTTACTAAAATTAACTTAATACTCTTATCTCTTAACTTTAATAATAGCTTTATTACTATAACTACTAACTACTACTTATAAATAGTTTAAAAGTACTACTACTAATATAGCCTTACTAATAAGGTTAAATAATATAAAAGTTCTTATAAAAGTAACTAGAAAATAGAAATTTAATACTATACTAAGCTACTTAAACTATTAAAGTATTATAATAACCTAATACTAAATAAAATATAGACCTTCCTACTTAAGTAATTTAATTCTAGTACTAGTCTATTAATAATTAGTTAGTTTTGTGAAAAGGTGAATTAAACTAATAAAAGAATATATATTATAACTACTTAATAAAACCTAGAGAAAAGGCTTAAGTAGCTTTATTATATATTGTAGTATAAACTAAAATAACTAATATTTATTAATAAGTTGAAAATAAATATAAATACTAGTAGAAGGTAAATAGTATCGATACTAAAATGCCTTATACTTTAGAAATTAGTAAAACTAAAATATAGTTAGTAAATATAGCTTCTACTAGTACTAACTCTTAAAGGTATTTTAAATCTTTTTTTATACTTAAGAATAATAAATAGTAATAGCTTTATAGAGTAAATTACTTAGTATTTACTACTTAAGTATAAAAGGTTTCTTACCCCTTATTTAATAATTATTATAAATAATACCTCTTTTTACTACTAAAAGAATATTTAAACTACTTATAAAAAAGCTAGTATATACCTTAAATACCTTCTACTATACTTACTTAACTTTAACCCTATAAAAAAGTACTTTAAAGACTTAAAAAAGTATATTAAAAAGAACTTTTATATATTTGTTTGTGTTTTTTAAGTAGTATCTTGTGTGGACATTTTAGTAAGTTGTTCTAAAAAGAATGTATTATAGCTATGCATTTTTAAGTAGTGTAATTAAATAGAAGTATTTAATAGGGTGTATCTAGTAGGTTTAACTCCCTCTAGCTTAGTAATAACGATAATACCATCACTAATAGGCAGCAATATTAAAATAAACCTTTACTTATACGAACCTTCGGCTAGATCATACTATACGTAGGGCCTGATGAGCCCTAGTAGCGTTTATAATTAAACAAAAAGGCACTACTATAAGTAAAGCCTTTATTAATTCCTCCTATTTTCTATACATATATAATAACCTATAATATTTAATAGAAAGTTACTTACCCTAAGCCTTTATAACTAGAACAATAACTATTATATAACTTTATAGTTATTAACTAGTTATAAAAGTAGTAATAAGTACTTTATAGTTAAGGGGGTTAATAAGATTAACTTAACCCGTAACTAGCGCGTATTCTTTAATAAAAAAAAGAAAACACTTACTATTACTATAATTTATTACTATTAAACTACTAGTAATAGACTTAATATAAATATAATAATTCTTAAATTATAAAACAAAACCCTTTTAAGTATCCTATAGTCTAAGGCTAACTATAAATACTTTAACTAGCTAAAGGACGTAGTTACTAGATCTATAGCACTCTAAGTAGTTACTAATATTAGTATATTTAGTAAGGTAATATTAAAGGGGATACTAATAATAGTAGGGAGTGGCTGGACCAGCTATAGCTATATAGCCTATAAGGAAAGTAATAGAATAGTTTAAATTAAATTTAATAAGTTTAGAGGGATAGTAACGGTTAAGTATACGGGAGGCGTATAGAAAGCGTTAGTAGTTTTAGTAGTGTTAATAGCGTAATTAGTAGTCTACTTTAAAATTAATTAAAAACACTTATTACTTTGAATCTATAGAAGCTGTGTTACAATAGGTAAATTCGAGTACCGTTAACTAATAATAAAAAAGATTAATAAGGTGGGTGGCTGGACGGCTATTTCCTAAAGCACGTAGCCCGTGGGCCGTTAGTCACTCTAGAGGGGGTAAACTTTTATATATATAATACTAGTAATAGAGACGTTTATAATTAAGTAAAGTTTTTATATAACTATACCCTAGAAGTAAAGTAGAAATTACTATAAATTACTAGTTACTTTTACTATATATTTATTAATTTTAATAGTAATAAAGGTATATTTAATAAGTTTATAGTAGGGGTTATAAGTAGTAAAAAGAGTAAAGATGTATTAAGTAAAGTAAGTAATAGGCTAAAGCTATTATTAAGCTATAAAGTTACTATAGTTAAGTAAGTAAAAGAATAAGAAAATAAATACTAGTAATAGGTTAAAGCTATTATTAACTAAACTATAAAGTTACTATAGTTAAGTAAGTATGAAATAAATAAAATAAATACTATAGGCAGTACCTATTACAACCTCTTATTACTTAACTCTAATTATGTATTAATATTCTTTTTATTAATCTCCTTACTACTTAACCCTATATTATTATTAAAGTATAGTAAGTTAGTAAAATAGCTTAAAAACTATCTATTATTTAATCTATTAATTAGTTTTAACTATAATCTACTAAACTATAGTTAGAGTTTATTAATAATTATTTAAAGTAATATTTAACTCTTATTAAATAAATTAGTATTAAATTAATTTAAATTAAGTTATAGTAATTAAAGAGAAAAAGAGACTTTAAATAAAAACCTTTAAAGGGAAGAAGAAGACATTAAAAGAAACTACTAGAGTACTAACTTAATTAATAATTAATTAAGTAATATAGCGTTTTACTTACCTATATAGCCCCTCTTAACCTTAACTAATATTTTTTATAACCTATAATTCTCTTTAACTTTATTTTTAATAAAAAACTCTATAAGGACTATAGCTATAACTTAAAATACCTATAGTTAGGGGCCTATAGGGGTTAGTATAGTAAAAAATGTTTCATCTAAAAAGCCTAAGTTACTAGTACTAGTATTATAGAGTTCATAATAAAACGCATCCTAAACTACTTAATTAAAAGACTTAATAATCCCTATAAACTCTATAAATATAGCTAACTCCTTACTATATAAGTAAAAGACTCTATTATTAATAAAACCTTTAATATTTAATTTAATAATATTAGTAATATTTAAAGTAATACTCTACTTATTAAACCAATAATTAAAAAGCCCTTTAATAAAATAAAGACTACTATAGTAGTTATAAAGTAGCTTAAGTAATACTTAAAAACAGTTATTAATATTATAATACTTACTTAATATAGTAATAAACTAAAAAAAAACACAAATTAACTTAATTACATTATTTAATTAATAAATCTAATACTACTAAAATAATAATTAATTAAATATTTATTACTATAAAGTAGAAGTATAAAGAGGCTTATTTAAGACTATAAACGCATATAAAGTATAGTAAAGTTAACCCTAATATACTAGTTGTAATACGTATATTAAATAAGATAAAGTTAATAGTATACTCTAAAAGTTTATAATAGTATTACTTAAGGTTTAATTTAACTAACTAGGTATTACTATAAGGGTAAAAGAAGCTAAAGAATTAGTCTAAGTAGCTATTTAAATACCCTTACTCTACTATATTTATTTTTTTTAAACCTTATTAACTATAATACCCTTATACTTTTTTATTACTAATATAAAGTCTATAGGTAAAGTACTAAGTAAAATACTAACCTTACTCTTAAAGAGGACTTACTCCTATTACTTAAAATTAAAAATCTCTAACTTATAGTATATCTTATTAAAAGTAATTTAGTACTAAGTATATAAATAATCTCTACTCTTAGTAGTATTTTTATATATTATTAACTTAAAGCACTACTAATAGTATAGTAGCTATAAAACTTTATCTTTAATAAACCTCTTTACTTTCTTAATAATAGTAGTTATTTTACTAATATACTTCTTTTATTAAACTTAATAAAAAAGTTAATTACTATAGACTTTATATAGTAAGTATTAGGGCGTATAAGTATTCAAGAGTATAGATAACTTATAGTTATCCCTAAAAGAGATTTATACTATAAGGCACTACACTTATTAGAGTGTTATATCTATACTTAGTCACCCTAGTGCCTAAGGCACAGCTTGTAAAGCTAAAGCCTTGAAGAGTTTATCATAATACACCCCCTAGTAATAGTAACGTTACTATTAGCCGCGTTGGAACTATATCCCTTACCTCCTTTTTTATTCTAAATATAAGTAAATAGAGTATTTAAAGTACTTACTAAAGTTATATAAATAAAATTATATAAAAGAAATATTTTATAGTTATTTTAACTATAGAAAGTATCTATAGCTATAAGTAAAATTGTAGCTACTATTTTTTAAAGTACAGAGAGTTTTTACTAAGTAAGTTATAAGTAGTAAAATATATATATTTTTTCTAACTACTACTTAAAATCCTCTTTTTCTTCTTTTTAATATACCTATTTTAATAAATTATAAGTTACTATTTTACTACTTTATACTTTATATACTACTTTTAAAGTGTTTTTACTAATAAAAATATAAAAAAAGAAATATTTAAAATACCCCCTAAGTATAAAATAACAGAAAAGTATAAGGCAAGAATTACTAAAAACAAAAAGCGTACTAAGCTTAAGTATAAGTATATAGTATATAGTAGCTTTACTAACTCTACTAACCCCCTTAATACTATTAATAACTACAGCTATAATAATAAAGAAAATAAAGATAATAATAATAAGTACCTACTATCCTAATTAACTACCCTACCTACTACAACTCCTTCCCCCTATAACCCCTTTCCTACTCTAGCCCCCTTCTATACTCTATATAAAAAAAACTATACCCTTATATTATTTAATAAAAACAACCTTAAGTATAACCCCCTTTATAAAAAGTATACTAACTCTAACCTTAAGGACTACTTTTTTAGTTACTACTTTATTACTAAGGACAATACTTAAAACTACTATATATATTATATTAATAACTATAAATAGTATACTAACCTATACTAAAATACTATTTCTTAGTATTACTACTTTATTAAAGTATACCTTACAGGTATATTATATCGCATAAGTCTCTTTAAGTACTTATAGTAGTTTAGGACTAACTTAGTTAAATTATAAAAGGTTTATAAAGTACGTAATAATTTCTAAGTAGTACTTAACTTTACTACTATACTCTCTTTTATTAAAAGTAAAGTTAAAAAAGAAAAGGAGGAAAAAGAAAAGTCTAAGTTTAAAGAAGAGGAAAAGGAGGAGTCTAAGTCTAAGTCTAAGTTTAAAGAAAAGGAGAAAGAGGAGTCTAACGAGGAGGAGAATAAAAAAGAGATTACTAGTATACCTATAGAACGCGCTATACACTACGTTTGTACTAAGGCCGTTATAGGGAATATTTACTAGCTTATAAATAAACTCTTTACTACTTATAACTATACCTAAGTAATTTAAAAAAGTATTTATTAGCTCCTTATAGAGCTAATTAATACCCTTATATATTAAAAGTACCTTCTAAACTATTATATTTATTTCTAGTATTTAGGGCCTTTAGGCTATAATTACTTTACTTTTTTCTACGTACCTAGTAAAGTAGTATAGGCCTTTTAGCTTAATATAATAACTTATTTATAGACTATTCTTTTTTCTTTAATCAAGTACTTCTTTTTTTTTATACTATTATAATATATATTAAAGTATTGTAAAGATTAAAGAGTACTTTAAAGTACTTAAACTTACTTTTTATAAGATTTTTAATAAGTCTATTAACTAGTATTTTATTTATAAGTATATATATAATATTAAAAAAGTACTTAGTATATTTTAATAAAGCTATATATTCTAAATATTTATATATCTTAAGTATATAGCTATAGGTGACTAATGGCCCATGGGCTACGTGCTCTAGGAAATAGCCGTCCAGCCACCTACTTCGTTAATCTTTTTCATTGTTAGTCAGTAAACAGCACTTAAATTTACCTACTGTAACACAGCTTCTATAGATTTAAAGTAATAAGTATTTTTAATTAATTTCGACTACTAATTACGCTATTAATGCCACTAAAACCACTAACGCCTTTCTAGTAAACCGTCCCTCTAAACCTATTGAATCTAATTCGAACTAAATCGTCCCTTCCCTCATAGACCGCGCCACGGCTGGTTGACCTAATTGGACTACTTTTCCCTACGCTCGTTAATAAACGTCTCGCTATATCACCAGGCCTCGTCAAACGTACTAGTCTCTTAACTCTAGGGGATCTATAGTTATTATTACCGCCTCTATTACTTATTTAAAGTAGTATTAGTTATCTTTTAAAAATAGTAAGTCTAAAATCTAATCTAGTGTTAAATTAGTTAATAGGTCTATTCTAATATTTCTTATTTAGCCTCTATTACTACTAATTTAAAAAAAGTAAAAGCTAAAAATAGTGATTTAGATCTTTATACTTAAAAGTTAAGCTAGCTAGCCGCGCTACGTATTAATAGTATTAATACTAAGCTATATAGCTATATTACTAAGCCACTTAATATTATTCTTAACTATAGAGACTAGGTTATAGTATTTAGTATTTTATAGCTAGGGGACTTTTATATTTATAGTAGTTTTTACTATTTTATTAAATTCTTAGGTATAAATATAAAAAACAGGAGGAATTAATAAAGGCCTTACTTATAGCAGTAGTACCTTTTTCTTTAATTATAAACGCCACCAGGGCTTATTAGGCCCTATAGTACGTCACAGCGCCTATAATCCAGCTAAAGGTTCGCACAAGTAAAGGTTTATTTCAACATTGCCGCCTATTAGTAATAGCATCGTCGTTATTACTAGTACGTTCACGTCCACATCTATATTTACCACCACAGTAGAAAGAGTAGGTAAGTAGAAGTATTAAGGTACGTACGCCCTGCCAAGCTCTACTTAAGACTACTTACTAAGGTAGAGTTAAAGGGGGTTAAACCTACTAAATACACCCTATTAGATACTTTTATTCATTATACTACTTAATAATACATAGCTATAATACATTCTTTTTAGATCAACTTACAAAAATATCCACACAAGACACTACTTAAAAAAACATAAGTATATAGCTATACACTCTTCTTTACCTACTATAAGTTAAATTATTTACTAGTTATTATAGTAGACTTTTTAAGTGTCTTTAAAGTTAAGATTTATTTTTTTAAAGAGTTATTAAAGCGCTATTCATTCTTTAGTAGTATACTTAAGTATTAAAAGCTCTACTTCTATTATTAACGTAGTAACTATATTTTATTTTTTAGTTTTTTAGTATAGTAAACTACTAAAAAGCTTAATAATATATATATAAAATAATCTTTTTATTTCTTTACTATTTATAAAAAAGGTATTTCTTACTATAAAAAGTACCTCTACATTACCCCCTACGTTACTATAGCGTATAGTAAAGTAATATATTAAATATAAGTAGTAGAGAATTTAGTTAATAACTTTAAAATATACTTAAGAGGGATTTATTAAAAGCATAAAAGCTATAAAGTAGTAAACGTAATGTCTAGGTGGATTATAATAGTAGTATAGAAAATTAAGCTAATCTTTTTTTAAAAATCCTTAACCTCTTAATACAATACCTAACCCAGGTTTTTAATAAAGTTAACTATTAGTAGTAGTATAGTTAGATATAGTATATTAATAAGGTTATACTTCTTAGCTATTTTATTAATATACGTATTATAAACTAGGAGAATATATCGTTTAGAACGGTCTTTAATTACTCTAATACTAAAGAAATACTTTATAAAGCCCTACTCCTTAAGTTTATATATATTCTTAATACCCTTAATTAACATTTAAGTATACTGAGCCTTATTCGGGTAGTATACTATAAGTATATTATTAATATAAAATATAATAAGAATGCGCTTTTAAGGATCCTAAAAGAGGTATAGCTCCTTATTATAGCGTTTAAAACTAAGGCTATAAAGAGTCTTTAAAGGCTCTTTATACTATAAAAAAGAAGTATTATATAGTTTATAAAGTACCTACTTAAACTTAATACACTTTTTTAGTTAATAAAAGCTATTTAGGAGTTTATAATAAACGAGTAGAGTATTAGGGTTAAGCTTTATATTTAAAAAGGTATTTATAATATTAAACTACTAAATATTATAATTAAACTATACTTTAAGGAATATTAAAGGGTAAAAGAATTATACTATAAGAGTAGTAGTATAAGTATATTATAATAGATTTATATTTTAGAGGTCTCCTTAAATATAAATATATACTTTATAGTAGTTAAAGACTCTATTAAACTTAAATTTATAAGTAAAAACCTACTTTAAAGAAAGGGGTTATAATAAAGCCTCTTAATAGTCTAGCTTTTGTTATATCTTTATAAATATAAGTTTATAAATTTCTTTATATACTATATTTATAAAGAGCTTTTAAAGCTTTAAAAAAAGCTTTTTTATTACTTTTTATAACTTTAAAGTACTAATAAGGTTATTTATATAAAGGTCACCCTCTTTTATAGTATATTTATAGTTATAGAGTATTATATAGACTATATTTTAAATAATATAGTATAAGTAAGTATAGTTATATTCTTTATTTTTAAATACTTTTTATTAATTAAGTATAAATATTATAAAAAAAGTATTACTTAAACTACTATATAGTATTTTATAAGTATTATTAATATATATATATAGATAATATAGTTTTTTTTAGACTCTAGATTAAGCCCTTTAAGGTACTAACTACTACGTAATAATAAAGTTAGTATGTTTTAAAGTATTTTTAAGACGTTTAAAGGGATTATATTATTTAAGTTACTCTTACTAGCTAGTTAGGCTTTTTTTTACTAAGTAGTTAAAGGTTTATACTTAATAGTTAAAAATTCTAAGTGTTTTATAGAATTTCTTATACGCGCGTAGGCCTAGTTATTTATAAGTTTAACTAATTTAAGAGGTTCTATTAGTTTAGCTTTATTTATTTTAAGTCCTTTAGTATTAGTAGTTACTTTATATAGCTTTTTATTTTTAAAATATTATAGTATTAGTAGTTTAGGGGTAGGATTAGGAGTTAATAGTTCTTTTAAGGGTAATATACTATACTCTTTATATATAGAAGTACTATTTAGTTTAATAATATTTTATTAAGTAAGCTTAGTAAATTATATATTAGTAGGTTTATTATTAGTTTTTTTTAAGTTACTCTTAAAGTCTCTTAGGGTTTTATAAACCTTACTTTAGAACTTAAAGGGCTTTTTAAGCTTTAAAATTATAGTTTTTATAATTTTTAAGTAAAGAGTATGTTTAGTGTTGTTTTTTAAGTAGAATTTTGTTTTGTTAAAAGTAACGTTATATATAATAATAACCTACTTAAGTATAAGTACTTAAATTCTATATAAGTTTATTATTTTAGAAATGTATTTTATAAAATATTTAATATATACTTTTAGTATAACTTTAAACTATCTTTTTTTAATTTTTATTTCTTTTTTATACTTAAGGAGATAGATATAGTATTTATAAGTATATAGTTTTCTTTAGTAAGGGTATAGGTTATAGTTTATAAAGTAGTTATAAGCCGGAGCTTACTACTTAAAGTAATATTTAAACTATTTTACTTTAACTTTATTTAGAGAATACTAAGAGCTTAATTAATATAGACTTATATTATAAATATTAATACTTATAAGTATTAATTCTTTTTAAAAGCGCTTAAAAAGCCCTACTCCTTTCTTTATATAAATCCCTTAGTTTATACTTTTTTATTTAGTATACTTTTTACTTTTTATAGGCTCTTTAGTATAGACTAGTAGCGTGTTAAAATTAATTTCTTTTTTTTATATTTATATTTAAAATATAGTAACACCCTTAATAGTAATTATAGTATACTTATTATTGATATATATTTTATAAATATTAACTCTTTTATATTATTTAACTTATTTTTTAAATATTTAAAAAATCTTAAATACTTTAAAGTAATCCGTTTTAAAAAAGGTAAAGTTAAAAGGTTTATTAAAGTACTTATTTTTAATAACTAAAAGTTAACTATTACTATTATATATATATAAAAAGTTAAAAAGGTTTTAAAAGATATAGTAGTATAGTTTACTAGCTATATTTTTAAATACTTAGTATAATATTTACTATATTATATATATAACTATATAGTCCTAGTACTTTATATAAATTAGACTATAAATCTTTATTCTTTAAATATAGTATATTAAGTACTTAAGAGTTTTATAATTAAAGTAGCCTACTCTAAAGTACTAAAGTACTATAGAGTTAATATAGTTATATAAAAGTTAGTAATTAAAATAGTATTATATGTGTTTAATAAAATAAGTTATATAAATTAAAGTAGTATTATTAATAAATATAGAATATAAGTAAGAGAAAAATAGTTTATATTTAAAAAAGTAAATATTATTATAGTATTTTAGAGTTTTTATTATAATATTACTTTTTATATTTTTAACTTTAAGTATATAATTATAGCTATAGTACTAAATACTAACTTTAACTAAAAGTACTTTAAAAATAATATTAATATAAAACCCTTTAATTACTATACTGTTTATAAATATTAAGTTTAATATTAAGTTACTCTTTTTATTTATTAATATATTCTATATAATATACTTACTACGTTCTAAAACTGGGATTTTATTTATACTAGTATTAATATAGTTATTTAAGCTAAAGGGCTTAAATATACTTAGTTCTATAAACGCTATATAGTTAATAAAATAGCTTACGCTATAGTTATTATATATAGTACTTTAAAAGAGTAAATAAATTAATATAATAGTTAAAAAAAACTAAATATCTAACTATATTACTTTTTAAAAAAGTAGTAAGTAAAAAAATAATACTAATATTATTTTTAAAAATTCTAATTTACTATTTATAGTAGTTAAGAGTTTTTTATTATTACTACTCTATCCTTAATATTACGTTTTAAACTATAAATAAGTTATTTTATTAAACTAGCTATACTTAATAAGCTTCTTCTTAAGGTCCTCTTACTTTAAATCTATAAAAACTATCTTAATTTTATTAATTTTAGTATTTAAAAGGAATAAAATATACTTAAAGTACTCTGTTAGGGCTATATTAAAATATCTATAAGTATAGGTGGGTTATTAGTAAAGTATTTTATAGAGATATTTTTAAATACTAAATAGTAAGTTAGTTTAGTTTATAAGGGTAGAGTAAGCGGCTCTACTATAGCCCCCTGTTTAATATATTAATTTATTTTTAACTTTTACTAAAAAGAACTTTTTATACTAATATAACGTTAAAGAGTCTTTACTAAATTAAAGCTTCTTTTAAATCCTATTAAACTACTAGCGTCCCTACGTAGGGTTATATTAAGTACTAACCGCCTTAAGAAAATTTTATACTACTAGAATTCTTTAAACTTCTAAAACGCCCCTATATATAGTTTAAAGAAAGTAGTTATACTAGTAGTTATACTACTTTATAAAATTAAGGTTTGTATATATAGTGTTTTTAAGAATAGTATTATATTCTTTTTAAAGTAATATAAGTATAACAAGGTTATTTAAAGTGAGTTATACTTTAAGTTTATAAATAAAAGCTTAAGTTAAATATAATTTTAGGGTAGTAAGCTTTTAATAAGCTAGACTAGTATATAATAGGTTTATAAATAAATATATTTAGTACTAAATACTTTTTAGAGTAGTTATAATAGCTGTGTAGTATACTTAATATTATAAGGAGTACTTAATACTATTTATATAGTTTATAGAGATATTTTTTAGTATTTATTTATAAGGGCGATATAGTAGTACTATAGCCTTTTTATAAACATTTCTTATATTAGAATTAGTTTACTTTTTAATTTAGGTTTTAAGGTCTACTTTATATTATTTATTTATAGTTTTATTAATTTATATAAAATATTTGTAGTATATAGAATTAACTAAGTAAATATAGTTTATATTTAGTATGTTAAAAGTATTTAGATTAATATATTCTTAAATACTTTAGAGCTTTATTTAGTATTATAGTTTTCTATAAAATTATAGTTAGTTATATAAGGTTTTAAAGATAATTATTAAGCTTATTAGAGTATTATAGGGAGTAGTTAAAATATTTATTATAAAATAGTATAAAGCTTTTAGAGAGTTTAAGAGAAATAGAAAGAAAGGAGTTTAAAGTTTATATACTTTACTTAGGTAGTTAAGGGTAATAAATACTAGTTAAAGATAAACTAGGCTTATAATTATAGTAAGTATTAGACTGTATAAGTATTTAAGGGTATAGATAACTTATAGTTGTCCCTAGAAGAGATCTATACTATAAGGCACTGCGCTTATTAGAGTATTATATCTATACTTAGTTACTCTAGTGCTTAAAGCGCGGCTTGTAAGGCTAGAGCTTTAGAGAGTTTATTGCGATACTTTAGTAGTAAGTAAAGTAATTAATATAGTATTATAAGTAGTTTATATTTTTATAGTAGTAAAAATATAAAACTAAAATATAAGTATTACTTTAATTATAGCTTTACTACACTTACTAGCCTTAAGAATTTATTTAGTTAATAAATACTATAGTAAGTAGAGTTAAGTATTACTAACTATAGTATTATATATATATTTTAATAGTTATAATACTACTTATAGTAAAGTAAAAAAGAAATCTACTAAGTAGAAAATATTCTAAGTAATAAATCTAGTAAAGAATATATTTAAGCTAATATATATATTTAGTAAGTTAAGAAATAAAGGTTTTTTAAAAAGAAGAATAAATATATTATTAATATTAACCCCCCTTTAGTTATACTAAGTGCTTATAAGTAGAGCTTAGTAGGGCAGTCTAACGTATATACTAACTATAACACTTAAAGTTATTGCGGGTAATAACTATACTTATAATAACTTCTACCTACCTACTCTTACACTACAAAGTATAGTATAGTAGCAACTATAGCAATAACAACAATACTATCACTAATAGGCAGTACTAAATATATTAAAATAAACCTTTACTTATATAAACCTTTAGCTAGATTACACTATATATAGGGCTTAACAAGCCTTAGTAGCGTTTATAACTAAAGAAAAGGGCACTACTACTATAAGTAAGGCCTTTATTAATTCCTCTTATTTTCTATATTTATAGTTAATAATCCCAAAATACTAAACTTACTACTATATAATAAGTTTAATATAGCTTAATAGATATATAAAGCCTAATTATTTTAGTTTCTTAACTATAGTTTATAAAAACTTTTTTAAATCTAACTAAGCTACTAAAAATATAGGCCTTATTAGTCTTAATAGTAGTACTAACTTTATAGACCTTCTACTTAAAATATAAGTAGCTATTACTAAGTTTAAATACTATTTACTATTAAAAAACTACTTAAATTTATAAATCTAACCTTTATATAATTAACTATATTAACTATTAATTAAAAGTATAATAAAAGAGGTTAGGGTATAGGCGTGTTACTTAAGGGCCCTAGCCTAGTATAGTAGTATAATAGGTACTACTACTATAGCTATTTGTGTTTTTTTAAGTGGTGTCTTGTGCGGATATTTTAGTAAGTTGTTCCAAAAAGAATGCATTATAGCTATGCATTTTTAAGTAGTGTAATTAAATAGAAGTATTCAATAGGGTGTATTTAGTAGGCTTGACCCCCTCCAGCTCTACCAAGTAGTCTCGAGCAGAGCTCGGCAGGGCGTACGTACCTTACTACTATAGCTATTAAGGCCCTTAATAGTATAAAAAAAGTTAGGAATGAGTATATAGTTTGAGACTTAAATATTAAGATATATACTAATAAAGGTAGAGTAGATCCTTTAAATAAAGTTAACTAGCTATAATGATGTAGCTTATAATAATAGTATATTAGTTATAAAGGAGGTTAATAGCTAAGAGAAGTAGAGGGATAGTTTAGATTAAATTTAATAGATTTAAAGGGATAGTCTAAAACAGTATTAGTAGTTTTAGTAGTTTTAGTAGTATAATTAGTAGTTTACTTTAAAATTAATTAAATACTACTATTACTTTAAATCTATAAAAGCTACGTTATAGTAGATAAATTCGTATACTAACTATTATTACTAACTAATAATAAAAGTTAAAGAAGGTAGTTAGTTACTATATATAACTTATAGGCTATTAGTTACTTAAAAGGGAGGGGGGGGGGGTCCTTAGTAGTAGGGTCTTTACTAATAACGCATCTATAGTTAAATAGCCACTTAGGGATACTAAGGACCTAACTATAGTATTATACTCTTTTTAGTATACTAAATAAATAAGTTTAGTACCCCTTTTTTACTATTTAATTTAAAAAGTAATATATAACTTAATAGTTTTAAGTATAGTTTTAAGTTAAGTATAAATTTATTTTTTAATATTAATAATAGTATCCCTTTACTTTCTAAGTATAAAGGATCTAATAGTATTATACCATATTTTCTATAACTTAATTATATAAAAAAACTTAAGTAAAAAGAGTATACTATTAAAAGTTAACTTATATAAAATATAAATAAAAATCTTTATAAGTATAAATAAACTCTAATTCTTAATAAAAACATTATTATTAAAAAGCACTTTAATTTCTAAATAATATAGAGTATAGATATAACTTTATTCCAAAAAGGCTTTTGTTACTATTAAAAGAATAGATCTTACTTATTATTACAAAAGGGATCCTATTATTACTAAAAAGAGGGGGGGTTTTATTAACTTTAAAAGGGAGTAACTAAAGTATTTAACTATCTCTAAAGTAGAGTCTTATTTTTAGTACTATTATTATTACTTAAATTAATCTTAGTATTATTTTTAATAAAATCTAATAACTCTTTTAGTAGTATAGCTATAACTACTTACTTCTTTATAGCTAACTACTTCTTTAACTTAACTACTAATACTTAATATTACTAAGTTTTATCTATAATAGCTTAGAATTAATTAGGGCCTTCTTTAACTTAGTTACTTACTACTTTACTATTAATATTTAAATAATTATAATCTATTTACTTATTAGCTCTTAAAATATAACTTAAGGCTTTTTACTAAAAGTATCTTTATATTACCTATAAGTATAGGTATAAGTAGCTAAAGAAGTTAGTAATAGGTTATTAACTAGATTAATTAATACTTAGTACTTTTAAGAAGGTATTATAAAATAAATTAACTATAATAAGTAATAAAAATAATAAATAGTAAGTAAAGATATTTAGTATACTAAAGTATTAATTTTAAAGTAAAGTTAAACTTTACTATACTACTAAAAGTATTATTAAAATAGGTAATAGAGTGGGCCCCTATAGCTAATTAATAAAAGTATAAGCTTTATACTTACTAAAAAAAGAAAATATATAATTTAACAGCCTTAAGACCTTTATATAGAGCTAATTACCCCGTTAGTAATAAAATTTGTAGTATTCTATATAGTATTATATAAAAAGCACGAATTTTCTATATAGTAAGTAGTGCCTTACTATGGGTTTTAAACGCTACTAAAATAAATAACTATAGTATTAATATTTAGTAAGCCCTATCTCCTAAGGCCCTAAGATATAGACCTTTTAAATCCTATTAGGGGCACCTAATTAGTAAATACCCTTAAGATCCACAGTACATAGAATTTAAGCCAGTTACTACCAAAACATACTATACTAAAAAAGTACTAATCAACAACTAATCATACCAAATACAATTATATTAAATCATCTACTACCACTAGTAAAAGCAGTCCTAGCACTCTATCTTATAGAGCAGTACACCATAGTCTAAGCACCACCACCTTATATAGTAATCCCTAGGGTCTTTATTTAAAAACTACTTACTAAAAACCCTCTTTTAGTACCAATTTAAATACTATATATACTTCCTTCTTTTTAAAAGTACAGTTAGAGTATAATTTAAGTAGACTAAGGGCTTATTTTTTATAATAAAAAAAGACTAAGCCAGTATTACTTTCTCTTTATACTATATAACAATTTCTTTAAATAGCTACTAGTAAAAGCGGCTCTAGGTCTAGTAAATATTATTAGTAATACCCGTATAGTTACTAGTATCAAAAAAGACCTCTTAGTGTAAAAGGAAGGCATTTGTAATTATAATAAGTAGAAGGAAGTCAAAGGCTAGTACTTAGGTACCCCTTTATTAGATTTAGTAGCTATAGGCACCTATAGTATAGTATTAATTACTAACATTAATAGTATTTATATACTAGTTATATTTGTAGTAAACTTAAAAAAAAGAAAGCTATTTAGTATAGGAGATTAGTATATCACTAGTAGATGGATTAATAGATTTAAACAGAGCCTTAAATATCTTAAAGTAGGTAGTACTACTAAAAAGTCACTTACAAGACCTTAGTTAAACATATTCTCACCTATAAAAGCCGGTAGTTACTATCAGTACTAGTAATCTATACTTAAAAAAAATCTAATTAACTTAACTATTATTAGTAGCCTTACAAAAGACAGTGCCCTATAGGATCTTTTTAGTAGTATTATTCTTTATCTTTATATCAAATAAAACCTTACTAACACTAGCGTTAGGCTAGCACATGCCCATTACAATAACTTCATACCACTAAAGGTAACGAAGTAGGTCGATTAATATAAAAAGGTTATTAATAAAGAGATAGTACTAGTAGGATAGCTCTAGAGGTGGTAGTAGGCGTAATACTAGCTACACCACAAGGGCTCTTATTAGTAGTAGTTAAGCCTTGTTAGGCTCGTAAGTAAAAGGAGTAATTTACAGTTTATCTTTTATATACTAAGCCCACCACAAAAAATACCCACACTCACTAATAACCCATACTTTAAAACCAATTAGTATAGACTTACCCTACATCCACTATTTATCAGTATAACGGCCCTAGTACCAAACCATACTCTCATCAACAGCAAGGTACGTGCCCAGCCTCCACCAGCGGGTTAAGGCATCTTAGATTTAGCGAGACCAATCGTCAACCTTCTCGTAGATCGTACAGCAGCCTCGTCTTAACTCCTTATCAGGGTCGTACATAAAGAAGTACCAGTAGAGCCACCTAAAGCGTTCACAACTCATCCATCAATCAATCTTATAGTCAGGGAGGTATTCGGACTTAGACCAGTACTCCATAAGGCGCTATTCACAGTATACACTTATATATATAAGTAAACCAAGAAACACATACATCTCTACTTGGTTTATTTACCACAGTTAAACTAGGGACCAAGTAGGATTTTTCTTAGCCTCAACAGGGGAGATAGCAGCAGCGGCAAGGCAACGGATCTCTAACTTACGGTTAGTCCATACCGCCCACTAGTAGACTTTATATTAGGGGCAAAATTCGCGCCATATCTCAAGAGGGCTCTTACCGTGGGGCATATAGACGCAACGTTGCCATAGATCTAAAGTCATCTTGCAAAAGGGAGGCTCAAGAGGAGGAGGAGGGTCGCCACGGCAATGACCTCAAGGAAGATTGACATCACGTAGGTGCCGGAGGGCATAGCCCTCGTGGTATTAGATTGTGGGCTCAGGGTCGGTAGGAGACAGCCATTTCATACTTCAGCTCAGAGTCTCGTGGCTTGCGGTGGCCGGCGGCGAATATTCCTCGGCATCAGGCCCTAGTTAAAGTAGGTTATTGACGATACCGTGGCCGATAGGTACGCGTTTTTCGACGAGGGGATCAGGGTCCTCAAACTCATCAGCGGCCTCGACCTCTGAGTCGTACGGATCGATGAGACACAGCCGCGCAGTCCTTGCGTGGGTAGCAGTACCTCAAATACCACGTTTTCGGGGCGAAAAGTAAGTATATTTACTTAGGCATGGACGTGGCGTAATAACCTAGCCCACTTGGGTTGGTTGTTGAAAAGTAGAAGTGGGGGGGACTAAAAGGTCCATGTCTCGGGGCCTTAGGAGATCCACCACAGCTAAGATACCTAACCTCCCCGTCGCCAGGTAGCAGAAACTCTCTTCTAAGTCATCGACAACTCACTAGCCGTGCTTGCCGTCTTTTCTCGCGCTTCTGTGTCAAGCCCAATCTCGTATTTCCTGCCCTGTTCGGCTAATACGGTTTCCGTAGGCTTGCTTGTGGGTAGATGATCAATCTTCAATCTCAGCGCCGTTCCCTTTCTCCAAGGCTGTTCTGGCACCAAGCACATCCGGAAATACCCGCTTCACTTCCTAGCATCGCATGTCTCCCCTGCGATGGGTGCTCAACAATCGTCTGGCCGTGGGCAAGGCGAAGACTCAACATCACAACCGGTAAAAACGTGCTACTACGAGCTACTCGCAGTTGAACGCGACGCCACTGATGACGAGTGAGTTTTGTTCCCCTCGTCATCTACTAGATTTGCTGTGACATCCACCCCACTGCTGACCGCCTGTTATGTGTGTTATCCAGGATCAAAAAGGCCTATAGAAAGCGTGCTCTCGAGCTTCACCCGGATCGTAATCTCGCAGACACCGAGAATGCTACCAGGCGCTTCGCCGAAGTTCAGGCCGCATATGAGGTCCTGTCTGACCCCCAGGAGAGGTCCTGGTATGATTCGCACCGTGAAGCGATACTTCGTGGTGTCGACGTAGATGAGGCAGACGCCCACAATCCTGAGTACAATAATGTCAAACTCACTTCCACTGAGGACATTTTCTCACTCATCCGTCGCTTCAATGCCACTGTGCCGTTCACAGATGAACCGTCTGGCTTCTTTGGTATTGTCAAGGCAACATTTGATCGCCTTGCCGACGAGGAGATTGCAGCTGGCGATTATGCCCCTGGAGATGCTCCTGATTATCCTTCTTTTGGATTCTCGGCGGACGCCTACGAAGATGTCGCGAGGCCATTTTACAGTGCGTGGGCGGGCTTTTCGACACGAAAGTCATTTTCATGGAGGGACAAATATCGACTCTCTGACGCTCCCGACCGTCGTGTCCGGAGGTTGATGGAAAAGGAGAATAAAAAGCTGCGGGACGAGGCCGCTCGGGACTTCAACGACGCCGTCAGATTTCTCGTCACATTTGTGCGCAAACGCGACCCTCGCTATCTCCCCAACACTCAAACAGATGCGGAGCGCCAGGAATCTCTGCGAACTGCTGCCGCAGCTCAAGCTGCGCGTTCGCGGGCTGCAAACTTGCAGAAGCTCTCTGAAGCGGTAGTTCCCGACTGGGCTCAGTCGCGCGACGACGGCGAGGCTGGCCATCACTTCTCCGAGTCTGAAGAGGACTCCGTGGTGGAAGAAATTGAGTGTGTTGTGTGTAACAAGACCTTCAAGAGCGAGAAGTCATTCGAGGCACATGAGCGAAGCAAAAAGCACCTCAAGGCAGTGCAGCAGCTCCGCCGCCAAATGCGGAATGAGGATGCGGACCTCAGTCTTCACGAATCCGTACCGGCCTCAGCAAAAGTCACCACAATGGAGGACATGGACGAAGATGACGGGGATGGAACAAAAGAGGCATTGGACGAGGTAAATGATGACACTTATCCAGCCGCATCGGCAACAGACGTCAATAACCCCGAAACGCCCAACGCCAACGACTCCTCCAGCAACTCAAGTGACGATGAATACGCCTCTCGTGCCGACATAGAGAAGCGACTGTTAGCCGATGACAGGCCTTTGGATGAGGCTAGCTATGAACATGTCTCTGGCATCAATGCAGGCATCAATACAGGCCGGGACGTTACTGGTGTGGACATGCTTTCTCTACATGATGGCGAGGACTGTCATTCTCTGCCTAAGAAGGTTGGCAAGGCTAAGGCGAAACGTGAAAAGAAGGCTGCACGTCAAGCAGCTGAGGAGACACAACCGGGCACAGTGAGTATTGAACTCCATGCCCATCCAGCCCCTATTTTGGTCATTAACGTCAGTGTAAAGCATGAATGCGCCGTTTGCAGAGCATCTTTTCCATCAAAGACGAAGTTATTCACGCATATCCGGGATTTGAACCATGCGGCGCCGGTGGACAAGTCTTCCGGGGGCAATAAAAGGAAGAAGCGGTAGAGCATATGGTTAACCAGCACGCCCCATCTGCCTCTCCTCACTAGTGATACACTAGAATTCTGAAAACACACCCGTTCCTGACTTGCCTGCAGTACATCGCCACCAGCCACAACCTATTGCGCCTTAAACAATATACAAACCCTCATTACATCGGCGAGTTCGACTGGCTTGATCGCGTTCCCGGTCATTATGTCTACACATCCAATACAGTATCGGCATCATCGTCGCTCAGTGTTTCAACCTCGTCAATGGCACCATCCCGTTCACCCAAACCCCTTGCGGATATAGGATCGTGGTCGGCAACGTGTATAACAGCCTTGCCCTGCACGTGCTTCACGTTCCGCCGCCATTCAGTCCAATCGTCCTCATCTTTGATCAAAAACCCTATGAGCATGCTCGGGTCCATCTCTCGGACATGAAGTCGCCTCAGTCGCCGCGTGTGCATGGTGTCGACAACAATGTCAGTGTATTTGGAGGTATCTTCGTAGAATGGAAAAGCTGGCCTGGTGTGATGCGGGTCGAGATAAAACAGGTAGGAACCTTGGGTTCCTATGAAGTAATGCGAAGAGGAAGGCCGGCCACTATTTATGCGTGAGTAGAGGGTCTTGGCCATGCCAAGCTTTTCAATTGAGCAAGGATCCACGAAGAGAAAAGCAACTTACCCCGCGATGCCAACGGACTGCGGCATTTGAAGGGCAGCTATCAGAGCCTCCCAGTAGACAGGGGTTATCTTGTCGATCCCCAGTCTGGTACCAACCAGGACTAGAGTAGGTTGGAATTGAGAGCCGTCGGGTTTCGCAATTGCCATGAACTTGTCCTCATACACATCAGGGCCGTCGCCGGTGGAATACACACGTAGGGAATGCTCGCCAGCGTTGATCAGCGCCCTGTTCAATGTCAGCTCACAGTTGAGACTAACAGCTTGCGCAGATTCGTTGGTTTTGGCCTCACTGAATACAACGAGCGGTTGCCGACGGCCCGAACCACTCTCCAGGATATTTTCCGCAGGCAACTGCACCGTGTTGAACAAACTGGTGGATGGAATAGGGGGCATTGCGATCATCTGCAAATAAAGACAGCAGCTTCCGCTCTTTCTGCGGCGACTCGCCACGTCTCCAATCTAACCCAGCGTTAGCAGTCGCGACTCATATCAGTGGCTAACGATAAAATGAGAGAGAGCGAAAGACGAGGTCATGATCTGTGGACGTCATGGCAGAAGCAATGCTAAGAGCCATGTTATTAAGGACAATAACTTACCACGGCCGAGCTCGATGATCCCCATTGCGTTCGCCAATAGCATCTGACCTGATCGAATCATGCAGCCCCAACCGCTGTCAGAAGAGAAGCCACTTGAATCAACAAGTTGACTCTTGATTCTCATGGATAGAGACAAGGCTGACGAGGCTCGGGGGTCCGTCGACCTCGCTATTGGGTCGAACTCGGATCGATACGTAATCCAGAATTTGGACTCGAAGTCATCCAAGAATGCAGAAGGCCAACCCCCATCCTGAACATAGTAGTCATCATCAAGCGCAAGCGAAGATGAAAAGCTACTTGCCACCGAGTCTGGCGGGGTTTCGGGGCTCTTGACTCGGGGCACCGTTGATGCTCGAGTGACCGTGAGTTCTGCTTTAGTGGTGTCGTTCGGAGGGGGGGTCTGGCGGCACTGATCTCTTTTGACTTTGTCGGTCTGGATATTCAATGTATACGATCTTCCTAAACACCAAACTGGGAGGTCAGTTTGACAGTCGTTCGCCGGCTCGGGGTCCCAGAACATCTGAACGATGCGACGATATCGGCTAAGATCTACTGAGCCCATCGTAGTTTCTATGAAGCGAATATTTCGGGCGTGTGTAGACAACGTTCTTGGAGACAGGGCTCGTGCAGGCACGGGTGGCTCCGCGCGACTCGGTCACGCTGTTCCTCAGGAAGTACTGAAACTGTGATGGGTGGACAGCGACGGCGAGTGAAGGTCGAGAGTATTATCGCCGGGTTGGGCAGGTGCTATGCAGTTTTCCGAGGGTGATATGATGACGGGACAATGTGGAAGGCCAAAGATGACGGGCGGGTGGGTGGAATGCCACGAGAAACGGAAGCAACGTCCACGTCAGGTTTCGGACCGGATTAGTAGGAGAGGTAATCGGTACAGCCAGAGCAGTGCTAGCAGTACCTTGGGTCGGGTAGTCCTGATTTGACCTGGAGGGAAGCTTCGGGATGCCAGAAAGAGTTGAAGAAGAGATGTCATTCAAACGTTGGCAAGGGGTGAGGAGCGAGTAGAGAGTATGACGATCGCAGGCAACGTCACTTCGACGGACACATGGGTGCGAACCTCAGACTAGGCTTGTCCCTGTGACGCATCAGCCAGAGTAGGCAGGGATGGTGTCACTGTCCAAGTGTGGTCTTGCACAAGGAGAGCACCCCTGTACAGGCTAACAGCCGCAGGAGGAGGGACTGTGTGAAACCGTTAGAGCGCGACAGGAGAAGGGTCTACTTAGTCACTGCCCGTAATGCGGGTCACCCCTCCCCCTATACTAGTGAAGGTTTTCTATAGGAAATCTTTATTTTCCCTTATAACTCCTTACTCCAAAACTATAATAACTCTTACTAATTAAAGATTTTGATATAATATTTTATTAATATAAATATATATATATAATACTACTTATAATAAAGTAAAAAATAATTTAGTAAATAAAAGTATATAAGTAAAAAATCTAGAAAGAAATATACTTAAGTTAAGTATATATATTTAATAAGTAGTAGTTAGCCTAGTAGTTTAAAGCCTAGTTAACTCTACTTTATAAAAAGTATAAATAGTAAATTTACATTTTATATTATTTAAAACGTTTTTTAAGTTATAAAGTATATATATACTCCTCTAAAACTAAACTATAGAAGAAATACTAAGTAACTAAAATATAGTAAGCTTTAATTAAATAAAATACTACTACTTTACTTTCTACTTAATTAAATAAATAGTAAAAATAGTTATATACTTACTTTTAAAATATAATTTATAGTTTAATAGTATTTTATATAGATATTTTAATTTATGTTTTTTTAGGTAGTGTCTTGTGTAGACATTTCTGTAAGTTGATCTAAAAAAAAATATTATAGCTCTATATTGTTAAGTAGTATAATTATAGATATTTTAATAAAGGGTTTTAAAAGTATATTATAGTTATATATTTTTAAGTAGTATAAATATATAGAAGTATTTAATAGAGTATATTTAGTAGCTTTAACCCCCTTTAACTTTACTAAGTAGTTTTAAGTAGAGCTTAGTAGAGTATATATACTTTAATAATTCTATTTACCTACTCTTTTAGTAATAATAATAATACTATTACTAATAGGTAGTAATATTAAAACAAACCTTTACTTATATAAACCTTTAGCTAGATTATACTATATTATAATACTATAATATACTATAGGGCTTAATAAGCCCTAGTAGTATTTATAATTAAAAGGAAAGATACTACTATAAGTAAGGCGTTTATTAATTCCTCTTGTTTTCTATATATCTATATATATAATAACCTAAAAGTACTTTATTAAGTAAACTACCTACTATAATATTTAAAATAAAAATCCCTACTCTATTTATTTAGTACTAAAATATATACTAAAACGTAACTCTATAAGTATTAATTAACTATATACATTATAATAAGTACTTTAGAATTAAAGAGGTTAATATAATTAACTTAACTTATAACTAATAAGAATTCTTTATTAATAATAAAGTAAGGTTTATTATTATTATAATTTATTACTATAAAACTACTAATAATAGTTATAATATTTAAATAACTATAAATAACTTATACTAAATAAATTAAAATACTATAAAAAACCTAAATACTAAAAATAACTATAAGTACTTTACTTAACTAAAGGATATAGCTACTAGAGTTTTATTAGTATAAATAGCTACTAATATTAGTATATTTATGTTTTTAAGTAGTATTTTATACGGATATTTCTATAAGTTAATTTAAAAAGAATATATTATAGCTATGTATTATTAAGTAGTGTAATTGAATAGAAGTATTTAATAGGATATATTTAGTAGCTTTAACCCCCTCTAACTCTTAACAATTCTACTTACCTACTCTTTTTATAGTAATAATAATAGATTTAGCTTGATCTTTTTCTTTAGTTCTTATTACTATTAATTTATTAATTTAAAGAAAGTAAAAACTAAAAATAGTAAATTAAATCTTTATACTTAAGAGTTGAACTCGCTAAGTATACTATATATTAATATTATTAATACTAAGTTATATAGCTACTTTACTATACTATTAAATATTATTTTTAATTATAGTAACTAAGTTATAGTATTTAGTATTTAGTAACTAAAGGACTTTTATATTTATAGTAGTTTTTACTATTTGATTAAATTCTTAAATATAAATATAACACCCCCTCTAGAGTAGCTAATAGCCTATAGACTATATACTTTAAAAAATAGCAGTCTAGCTACCTACTTTATTAATCTTTTTTATTATAGTACTTAAATTCACCTACTATAATATAGCTTTTATAGATTTAAAGTTATAGATGTTTTTAATTAATTTTAACTACTAATTATACTATTAACGCTACTAAAACTACTAACGCCTTTTATATACCTCCTATATACCTAAATATTACTATCCCTTTAAATCTATTAAATCTAATTTAAACTAAACCGTCCCTTCTCTTAACTACACTATAGCTAGTTAACCTAATTGAACTACTTTTCCCTATACGTACTAGTAAACATCTTAATATATTACTAGGCCTTATTAAATATACTAGTTTTTTAATTCTAGGGGATCTATAGTTATTATTACTACCTTTATTACTTACTTAAAGTAGTATTAGTTATTTTTTAAAAATAGTAAGTTTAAAATTTAATTTAGTATTAAAATAACTAATAAGTCTAGTTTAATATTTTTTATTTAGTTTTTATTACTACTAATTTAAAAAAGGTAAGAGTTAAAAATAATAATTTAAATCTTTATACTTAAAGGTTAGACTAGCTAGTTATACTATATATTAATAGTATTAATACTAAACTATATAACTACTTTACTATACTACTAAATATTATTTTAACTATAATAACTAGGTTATAATATTTAGTATTTAGTAGCTAGGGGACTTTTATATTTATAGTAGCTTTTACTATTTTATTACTCTAAAGGATTCTTAAGTATAAATATGAAAGACAAGGAGAATTAATAAAGAGCTTACTTATAGTACCTTTTTCTTTAATTCTAAATACTACTAGGACTTATTAAGCTTTATATATAATATACTCGAGCTAAAGGTTTATATAAGTAAAGGTTTATTTTAATATATTAGTTACACCTACTACCTATTAGTAATTTGTATTTTTTACGGTATTTTATACGGACATTTTAATAAAGGGTTTTAAAAAGAATATATTATAGCTATGTATTTTTAAGTAGTGTAATTAAATAGAAGTATCTAATAGGGTATATTTAGTAGCTTTAACCCCCTTTAGCGTAAGTAGTCTTAACTAGAGCTTATTAGGGCATGTGTACCTTAACGCTTCTACTTACCTACTCTTTCTATAGTAATAATAATAATACTATTACTAATAAATAGTACTAAACAGCGCGACTAATATATTAAAATAAACCTTCTTTCATATAACCCTTTAGCTGGATTATACTATAGGTACTATAATATACCGTAGGGCCTAATAAGCCCTAGTAGTGGTTATAATTAAAGAAAAAGGCACTATAAGTAAGCCCTTTATTAATTCCTCCCGTCTTCTACATTCACACATAACAACCTATAATATCTAAAAAGAAGATTCCTACTTACCCTACTTAACTCTAAAACAAACAAAAGAATATAATTCTATAGATATTAACTAGTCTACTTATTAGTAATAGTATTATTATTATTACTATAAAAAGAATAAGTAAGTAGAAGTATTAAAAGCTAAAGGGGGTTAAACCTACTAAGTATACCCTATTAAATACTTTTATTTATTATACTACTTAATAATATATAGCTATAATATATTCTTTTTAAAATAATATATAGAAATATTTATATAAAATACTATATAATAAAAATATAAAGTATAAATATAAAAGATAAGAGGAATTAATAAAGGCCTTACTTATAGTAGTAGTGCCTTTTTTTTAATTATTTGTGTTTTTTTAAGTAGTGTCTTGTGCGGACATTTCTGTAAGTTGATCTAAAAAGAATGTATCATGGCCATGCGTTATCAAGTAGTGTAATTTCTTTTAATTATAAATACTACTAGGGCTTATTAGGTTCTATGTATAGTATAATTTAACTAAAGGGTTATATAGTAAAGGTTTATTTTAAAATATTAGTTATGCTATTTAGTACTACTTATTAGTAATAGTATTATTATTATTACTATAGGAAGAGTAGGTAAGTAGAAGTGTTAATAGCTAGAGAGGGTTAAACCTACTAAATATACTCTATTAAATACTTTTATTTATTATACTACTTAATAATATATAACTATAATATAATTTTCTTTAAAAGAACTTATAAAAATATTTATATTAAATACTATATAAAAAGAATCTAAGTAAAAAATAAAGTTAAAGTATTTATAATATATATTATAAAGACCTATACTATAGTAGAGAATAAGGGAATCCTTATTAATAACTCCCCTACTTAAAAGTATAAAGTAAAACTTAAGAACTTTTAAAAAACCTTTATTTTTATATTAATATATTTTATAAAAAATTAGTAATATAAGTCTTAATACTAATAAATATAAAATACTTTTGTGTTTTTTTAAGTAGTGTCTTATGCGGATATTTCTATAAGTTAATCTAAAAAGAATATATTATAGCTATATATTATTAAGTAGTATAATAAATAAAAGTATTTAATAGGGTGTATTTAGTAGGTTTAACCCCCTTTAGCTCTACTAAGTGGTCTTAAGTAGAGCTTAGTAGGGTATACGTACTTTAACACTTCCGCTTACCTACTCTTCCTATAGCGATAATAACGATGCTATTACCAATAGGTGGTGCTAAATATATTAAAATAAACCTTTGCTTGTGCGAACCTTTAGCTGGATTACGGGCACTATAATATACTATAGGGCCTGACGAGCTTTAGTAGTGTTTATAATTAAAGAAAAAGGTACTACTACTATAAGTAAGGCTTTTATTAATTCCTTCTGTCTTCTATATTTATATTTAAGAATTTAATAAAATAGCAAAAACTACTATAAATATAAAAGTCCCTTAACTATAAAATACTAAATACTATAACCTAGTTTTTATAGTTAAAAATAATATTAAGTAACTTAATAACACAGCTATATAGCTTAGTATTAATACTATTAATACACAGTATAGCTAGCTAGCCTAACTCTTAAGTATAAAGATCTAAATTACTGTTTTTAACCTTTGCCTTTTTTAAACTAGTAGTAATAGGAACTAAATAAAAAACATTAAATTAAACCTATTAACTAATTTAATACTAAATAAAATTTTAAACTTACTATTTTTAAAAAATAACTAATACTACTTTAAGTAAATAATAGAGGCGGTAATAATAACTATAGATCCCCTAGAGTCGAGAGACTAGTACGTTTAACAAGGCCTAGTTAACTTAATATATTAAGACATTTACTAACGAGTATAGGGAAAAGCGGTCCGATTGGGTTAACTAGCTATAGTATAGTTAATAATAGCGCGTTAGTTATAGAGGGATTTAATAGTTAAAGGAAGGGACGGTTTAGTTTAGATTAGATTTAATAGGTTTAAAGGGACGGTTTAGAGAGGTGTATGGAAGGCGTTAGTGGTTTTAGCGGTGTTAATAGTATAATTAGTAGTCTACTTTAAAATTAATTAAAAATACCTATTACTTTAAATCTATAAAAACTACGTTATAGTAGGTAAATTTAAGTGCTGTGACGAAAAAGATTAACAAAGTGGGTGGCTGGACGGCTATTTCCTAGAGCACGTGGCCCGTAGGCCGTTAGTTACCCTAAAATGTAAAATACTTAATTAATCTTATAAAAAGTAAAAAGCTACTATATAAGTTTATTTACTTAATATTACTAACGTAACTTTAAGTTCTTTTAAATATATTTAAATAATAGCTACTTAAGAATAAATTAAACCCTTTATAAGTTTAGTAAAAGCTGTAGAAATATTTATTTTTAAAAGAAATAGTAGTTTATAACTATATATTAACTATAGAGGCTTAAAAGTAATTACTATTATAAACTAATACTCTTTACTACTTATTAATAAACTACTAAATAGACTTATTAAAGTATAGTAGATTTTAGAAATTAACTTTAAAACGATATATTATAAAATTTATATTAAAAAGTTTAAATATTAAAAAACAGTATTCTATACCTATTATAACTACTTTAAATTAGTTTAAACGTATTCTTTACTAGGTTTTTTACTTTAAATATTCTTTATTTAGTTAATATTTTTTTACTTTACTATAAGTAGTATTATAACTTTAAAAATATATATATAGCTACTTTAAATATATAGTAATACTATTTAAACTAATAGATACTTTAGTTATGTTTCAACCTTAAATTTAATAAGTATTTAATAATATTATAAATATTTATATTATTATACATTTAAATAATATTTAAATTTACTTTTAAGTATAAAAGAAATATATAAAGTATTTAAAAATAGTTTTAGAATACTTTAAAAATACTAAACTCTTTAAAAAGTTATTTAAATATAAGTTTTATAAGTTGAAAGTTAATTTTTCTAAGTTTAAAATTACTTATAATTAAATAATAGTAAACTTAAAATATATTTAAGTAGTTATTGAATAGTTTATACTAAAAGACTATTATAATATTTACGTTTTTTTAAAAATGTTATAGATTTTATTATACGTTTATTAAGAAATCCTTATATATTATAAAACTACTAAATAAAGTTTTTAAAAGTAGTAAAAATAATATAATATTGAGAGTCTTTATTTAAAGAAAAGATATTTATGTTTTTTATAGTATTGTATATAAATATTTTAATAAAAAGATTTAAAAAGAAAATATTATAATTATATATTCTAAAGTAGTATAATTAAATAAAAGTATTTAATAAAGTATATTTAGTAGTTTTAACCATTTTTAACTCTATTAAGTAGTTTTAAGTAAAGTTTAATAGAGTATATATACTTTAATAATTCTACTTATTTACTATTTTTACTATAGTAGTAAATATAAAAATAGATATACTAGTAATAACAATAATTATATTACTAATAAATAGTACTAAATAGTAAAACTAATATATTAAAATAAACCTTTACTTTTATAAATCTTTATTTAAATTATACTATATATAAAACTTAATAAGTTTTAATAGTATTTATAATTAAAGAAGAAGGTATTATAAATAAAGCCTTTATTAATTTACTTTATTTTTTATATATTATAAGTTATATATAATAACTTAAAGGTACTCTATTAAGTAAACTACTTACTATAATGTTTAATAAAAGACTATTTACTACTAGTCTTTACTTTTAAAATAATAACTATTATATAACTTTATAGTTATTAATTAACTACAAAAATAGTAATAAGTACTTTATATTTTAAAGGGTTAATATAATTAACTAAATCTAAAACTAGTATAAAATCTTTAATAAAAAAAAAGTAAAGCTTATTATTACTAACATTTATTATTATTAAACTATAAGTAATTAGTTTAATACTTAATAAATAATACTTAAATTTAATATTAGGTTTAATAGAACTATATATATATTATAAACTTAAGTTAACTATAAATACTTTAATTAACTAAAGGATATAGTTACTAAATTTAAAGTACTTTAAATAGTCACTTTAGTAATATTTAATATTAGTATATTGAATAAGGTTTATATATAATAATATTAAAATATATATATTTTTATAGTTATAATACTACTGTTGTAATAGCTACTGTGCTGTTAGCTACTATAGCTATAGGGTGGCATAAGCCTTGTAGTATAAAGCTAAGCTAGGCTACTAAAGGTCTTATAACCTACTGGGGCTAGCTCTAAATATCTATACTAGCGGGCACCTATTTCTAAACTTAGGAATCTATTAATTTTTACCTATACTATAGTATACTATACAGCTTAATTAATAACCTTACTTATAAGTAATTTAATACTAATTAGTAGTTAACCTACTCGTTACTACTTTATTATAAGCTATAAATTAGTAAGGATTTATTTTTTAGAAGAAATAATATCTAGTAAACAACCCTAACTCCTAGAAGTTAGCCCCTAATAATACTATTTACTATACTAAAATTCCTTTAACTTTAAAAAATAACTTTAACTCCTAGAAGCTAGTCTTTAATTAATTATAAGTATTAAAAGAAGTATTAAAATACTAAAACAAAACTATTTATAGCTCCGTTAAGAATATTTAATATAAAAGATATTTTTACTAACCTTTATAACGTAAAGGTATAACTACTAAAACTCTAGAGTAAACTTATAATAACCTCTTCCTTAGGCCGCTTTAGAGATACAGCTTAAAGCTTCTTCCAACAATTCTTTTTTCTTTTTTAGTACTATAAAAAACTAACTACGTATTCTTTCTATTATATAACTAAAACTAGTCCTATAATAACTCTTTTACTAGTAATACTAGTCTCCCTTCTTTAAATAACTTAAATAACTATTATAAGTTAATTATAACTATTATAAGTTAAGTTTAAAATATAAAAGCCACTAAAGCTAGTAACTTTTTAGTAACTTCATAGTACCTATAGATTAGCTCTACTATTTAACTTATACCTGTAAGTTAGCTCTACTATTTAATCTTTTAAGCTATAAAGCCTATAAAAAAAGCTTAAAAACTATAGAGTTAAAATATTATTAAATAATACTATAAAACTTTAAAACTACTATCTATTACTCCTTATTACTACTATCTATTACCTATACTCTATTTAACCCTTACTTTTTTATAACTAGTAATAAAGGGTACTATAATCTACTCTATAACGTTTTAGCCCCACCTTATAGCCCTTTAAAACCGTAACCTTTTTAACTATATTAACCCCTTACTTAAGAATAGTTATATTAAACTCTTACTACTTAGAGTAAGTAATAAAGTTATTAACTAGCTAAAGATTTAATTTAATAGTAGGCCTACTACTATTTTATACTACTAATTACTTACTAAAAGTATTAATGTAATAGTTAATACTAAGTTATTTTTATAAGCTATAAAGAATAGTCCTTATTATACCCCTAAGGCTAACTAGCTTAATAAACTACTTAAAGAGTAGTATATTATGCTACTACCTCTTACTACAACCTAAAAGCTAACCCCCTTTAATAAGCGCCTTAATAAAAGCTACAGCTCCACTATAAGTACCTTAAGTAAGCAGCTTAATAACACTAAAGGTGTACAAAACCCCTAAGTATCCCTTATAATCCCTTACTACTTTACAGTAAATATTAATATATTTCTTTAAAGCCCTCTTAGCCTTAAGGCCCCTAGTATATTAGTCCCCTCTACAAAGCTTAATACAATACTAATATTCTATATTAATAAGTATACTACTAATAGACTTATAGATTAAGTTCTATAAAAAGCCTTTTAGTTTAATTTTAACTATTAGCTACTTAAAGCTTTTTAATATTTATACTATAAAGTTTATTAGTAAATTAAAAATTACTTTTATAATAATAGTATTAAAGTAAACCTTTTTAATAATATTATAAATAGTATACTCTATAAGTTTATAATAGTAAAGTTCTATACCTTTTAAACTACTAATAAAGTTATAAAAGTTAATCGTCTATACTATAACTTTTAAAATAATTATAAAAGCCTTAAATTTATTAGTAGTATTACTAATATCTACTTTAAGTCCCTTTTTTATAACCTCGTTAAAGACCCCTTATAGTCTGTAATTAAAGCCTAACTAACTAACTTATAAGGTACTATAGTACTACTAAAAAACGTATATACTAACTAAGTAATAATTATAGTACCCGCAGGAAACTCCTATAACTTATTATTAACTTAATAACTATCTCTTTATATTAAACCTTAACTTTTTAACTCTATAGCCCCTCCTATAGCCCTTATGTATAAGCTACCTATACCTAAGATACTAACTAACTTTATAAAGCTTAGTAATAGTATAAAGTATAGTAAGAACTAGTATACGTTATTTAATATAAAACTTTATATCTTTTAATATAACTATAAACTAATTAGTATTAATTAGTACTAAGTATATATTACTTTTTCCTTTATACTATAGAATTAAGTATAGATATATTACTATAATCGTTTTTATATAAGTACTCTACTCCCTTTTACTAAAATAGTTAAGTAAATATAAAATTACTTTAAAACCTAGTAAATATATTAATAGTACTTATTTAAATAGTAAGAACTTAATTTTATTAATAAAGTTTAAAAGAACTACAGTAAGACCTATATTAAGTATTTTAATTTATTAATTATTAAATTAATAAAGATTTAACTAATACTTTATAATTACCTCTACAGTAACTAACTCTTTTATACTAACTACTTGCTACCTACTATGATACTCTATAGATTATAAATATACTCTTTAAGCTAGAAAAAACCACTAATAGTACTATTACTAACCTATAGTCTACTATAAGCCTTATAAACAGTAACTCTAGTACTAACTACTTTATTATAAAGTCTATAGAGCCTACTAAAGTATTCCCTATTAATTAATAATATAATAGTAGTTATATAAATTGTATTTATAGTAGTAGGTCTAACTATTAGAACTAAGATTAATACTATACTAATAATAACTACTCTATACCCTTTTATAAAGGCCCTATAAAGTACTATATTTATAGTAAAAAGGGCTACTAGTTAATAAAGTATAAATAAAAAGAGTATAATAAGGCTTATAAACAATATAGAGTTTTAAAGTATATTTAAAACACCTTAAGAGAAGGATATTCCTAGTTTTTAACCTAGTATAAGGGCGCTAATCTATCCCTTAAGTACTATAATACTCTTTTTAAGCTTAAAATAGTAATTAAAGACTATAAAGAGATCTTTAACTAAGACAACAATAATATAAACTATATATACTTTATAATAGTGTTTAATACTATAGTTACTACTACTAGCTTTATCGCTATAGTAGCTAATAAAAGTCTACTTATTAATAGCCACTATATTACTAACCTCTTTATAAAAAATACTACCACCTACTACTTAATAAAATTTAACCTATTTAAAATATAAGGCCCTAAGATAATATTTATATATAATAGCTAGTATTTAATAAATATCTTCTATAATATTATACTTAATTCTAGAGTAGCTTTTCTTTTAATAGTGGGCTATAACTAATACTTTATCTTTAAAAAGAATTTTCTCCTAGATCTTAAAATTAAATTGTTAGTAACTAGTAAATTTACTATTACTTTTAGAAATAAAAATCTAATAATTTTACTAAAATTAATTAAAGTACCTACTCTATTTAGCAAAATTATATTCTATATAATACTTATAAATATACTATTTCTACTTTATTTTAAAAATATAAATTAACTTCAGATTATCTTTAATAATATCTATAATAAACTAGATTAAAGTACTACTATTATCTCTATTATATAATAATAGAGTTATTTATAACTCTTTTTTAATAATAAAGAGTCCTTTATATACTCCTACTTAATAAATACTAAACTTTAGTATCTATATCGCTAGTTTAGCTACCCTTTTATTTAAAAACTTTATAACGTACTAAAAAAAACTAAATACCCTATTAAAATCTTTATAATTAAAGCCCTTAATTAAATTTACTATAAGTACTAACTTAACGAATTAACTCTATCTTACTTTAAATTTATACTTTATAATAACTATAACTTTAATTATAAAGTTATTATTAATATTATATATATTAATAAACGTCCCATACTCTATATAGTTAATACTATAATAAAGTTTAATACTATGAACTTTTTAAAGTCTATCTTTACTAAAAATATATAAACAGGCTTTAAAAAGAACTAAATCAATATATACTTAAGTCCCCTAAATAACCTTATTATAAATTTAAATACTAACTTTAAGTTTATAGAGTTCTATAGTAATACCTAAGTATTAAGTATCACACTAATTAATACTCTAATTAAAGCCTATTACTTAATTAAAAAAGTTAAATAGTATTACATAATACTATACAGAGTTTTTACTATTATTTACTATAAAACCCTAGAAATAGGCGATAATACGTATCTCTAAGTAACTATTAAAGTAATAAACAATACTACTAGGCCAAACAGCTTTATACTAACTCTTCTCGTCTTTAAAGTATACCTAAGGATAAATAATAACTCTACTCTATTTACTAATATTATTAAAAAAGTAACTATAATTTATAAGGCTATAAAGGAAATCTACTATTACTATACAAATTAATAAGTCTAAGATACTTTTAGAGCACAGAATAGTCCTAGTACTATAGTAACTATTAATCTCTCTTTATAAATAATAGTCTATATATAGTACAAGAAAGGTAAGTAATAAGGTTTATACTACTTTATTTTAGTAAACAGTAAGACTTATATACTCTAACTCCTATAGGGTCTATAATTATTTAAATTAATAACTATTAAACTGATATTAAAGAAGTTAATTTTAAAGTCCCTAAGCTTTTAAATACTCCTTAGAATAATAAAGCTAAAAGCCCTAAAGAGACCTATAGTAAAGTTAAACCTCTTAAAAAGATCCTTAATAAAATTATTATTAATACTACTTCTACTTCTCTAACTAAAAACTACTATAAACGGCCTAAATAGTACTTAGGCTAACTTTATAAATACTAGTCTATAGTATATATTTTAGTTAAAAAAGAAGTTAACTTTATTCTTATAATTAAGTTATAAAACAAAGGGCTAATTACTACCCCTAGTAAGCCGTTTTAACTATTAATAAAGTAGGAGATTTTAGTACTATAGAATTGTAATATATTTAATATTATCCTATTTAATAAACGGGGTATATACAACTATAAGTATTAAAGTCCCGTATTGTTACTAAAGTTAAAAGAAAAACAATAAATACTCCTTATAAAGATCGTAATTAATTATCTAAAGCTATACTAATAACAGTAAAACTAAAATCCTTATATAGTCCTTAATAATTTAACGAATAAGTTAATAACTTATCCTTACCCTTGCCCTGTTCCTAATTTATAATAAAAAAACTCTCTAACTATAAAATATTATATAAGTATATATATAGTTTAAAACTACTCTTAACTATATAATCCTTACGCACTTACCCGCGCAGATTAAGCACTAATACTCTAATAATACTATTATAGTTATTAAAAGGCCGCTTTATAGGATTATAGAAACTAGTATATACTAATAGGTAACGTATAACTACTACTATTAAAAAAAGCTTAAGATAGTCATATTAATATATAACTTATACTTCTTAATCTCGTTAATTAAAAACAATAAATTTACTATTATTAAAATATAAACCAATAATATATTAAAGTTTTTAACCATTAAATCTTTAAGTTAAAAAGATAAATAACTTACTAAAGTAAACCTTATAACTAAGTTAAAGTCCTCCCTAACTACTAATAATCCCCTTATATTTAATAGTAGTATTTTGTTCCTTAAAAGAGCTAATTTAGTGTTTTAATAAAAGGGCTAGAGTAAAAGGCTTACTACTATAACTAATAGTAAGAATTAAAAAGTATAATATATTTAATAACGTACTTATAGAGTGTATATTGCTTTAATTTACTAACTAAAGGTATTATATAACCTTATAGTTACTACTTAATACTAAGAGCCTATAAATAAAAACATTAAAGCTTTAAATAAAAGAATCTAGTAGTAAATTAATAACTAATAGTATAATCTAATATATATCCCTCTTAACCGTATGACTAATAAGCTTTTTATCTTTATAGACGGATTATTTACTAATAATATAAATCTTTTATTATAGCTTAACTTTGTAATTATCCTTAGTAATAAAAAATAAATTACTAATAATACCTTTAGACTTAGTAGTAGTATTGTTTATTATAGTTTAGTAAAGAGTAAATAAGTAACTTATAGTATACTTACTTTAGAAATCTATAGTATAGTAGCTAGTATTAATATAGCTCTTTTAATTACTAAGACCTTAAGGATTATAACTAACTACTTAGAACTTCCCTAAATCCTAACTATAGTATATATAGACTTATACTTATTCTATAAGTACGTTATTAAATTAGTACTACTAAAGAAAAGTACTTCATAATTAACGTTATAGCTCTTAAGTAATTATACAAAAAATAAAAGATTAATAATATCTACTAAATTACTAGTAATAATAACTTTACTAATACATTTATAAAAACCTCTTTAAACTAAGCCCTTAAAGACTTTATTTCTAAAACTAAAGTAAAAATTAAAATAAAAGACTAAGTAATAAAAGTAAAAAAAAGAAAGTATTATGAGAAAAGAAGGTATTAAAGGATATATAGAAAAAAGAGGAAATATAGGTATTTAAAATAATAAGAAAACTAGGGACTATATAGAAGCTATACTAGATTCTTAACTAGGCTAAACGTAAGTCCTGGGCGCCCTTTAGCCGCCCTGGGCCCGTTAAACCTAAGGACTTAACGCTTATAGGGATTTTAGGAGTTTTTATTAACTTTATAAGAAATAATAATCTATTAAATAGAGTTAATTACTGCCCTTTTTATAATTATAATTATTCTTTTAGTTAGAGTCTTAGGCTATAAAGTAAAAAGTACTAGTATTATAATAGCTACTATACTGTTAGCTATTATAGCTATAGGGTGGCCTGAGCCTCGTAGCACAAGGCCGAGCTAGGCTACTAGGGGTCTCGTAACCCACTAGGGCTAGTTCTAAATATCTACACTAGCGGGTACCTATCTCTAAACTTAGAAATCTATCGATTTTTACCTATACTACAGTATACTGTATAGTTTAATTAATAACCTTACCTATAAGTAATCTAATAACTACTTATAGTAAAGTAAAAAAAGAAATATATCAAGTAAAGAATATTCTAAGTAAAGAATCTAATAAAGAATATATTTAGGCTAATGTATATATTTAGTAAGTTAATAAGTAAAGGTTATTTAAAAAGAAGAGTAGATATATTACTAATATTAACCCCCCTTTAGCTATACTAAGTACTTATTAGTAGAGCTTAGTAGGGCAGTCTAACGTACATACTAACTATAACGCTTAAAGTCTTTACCTAGAGAGTAATAACTATACTTATAATAACTTCTACTTACCTACTCTTATACTACAAAGCACAGCGCAGTAGCAGCTAATATAGTAGTAAACGTGGACGTAAACGTACGAGTAATAATAATAATACTATTACTAATAGGCGGTGCTAAATAGCGCAACTAATATATTAAAATAAACCTTTACTTATATAAATCTTTAACTAGATTATACTATATATAGGGCTTAATAAGCCCTAATAGCGTTTATAATTAAAGAAAAAGGTACTACTACTATAAGTAAAGCCTTTATTAATTCTTTCTATCTTTTATATTCCTATGTATTTAATAATCCTTTAAAGTTGAAATACTAAACTTACTACTATATAATAAGTTTAATATAGTTTAATAACTATATAATACTTAAGTACTTTAGTTTTTTAACTATAGTTTATAGAGACTTCTTTAGATTTAACTAAGATACTAAAGTTATTTGTATTCTTTTAAGTAGTATCTTATGCCGACATTTCTATAAGTTAATCTAAAAAGAATACATTATAGCTATATATTATTAAGTAGTATAATAAATAAAAGTATTTAATAAAGTATATCCAGTAGGTTTAACCCCCTCCAGCTCTTAACACTTCTACTTACCTACTCTTCTTATAGCAATAATAATAATACTATTACTAATAAGCGGTACTAAATATATCGAAATGAACCTTTACTTATACAAACCTTCGGCCGGATCACATCACAGCGCTGTGATGTACTATAGGGCCTAACGAGCCCTAGTAGTATTTATAATTAAAGAAAAAGGTACTACTACTATAAGCAAGGCCTTTATTAATTCCTCCCGTTTTCTATATTTATACCTAAGAATCTAATAAAATAATAAAAACCACTATAAATACAAAAGTCCCCTAACTATAAAATACTAAATACTATAACCTAGTCTCTATAGTTAAAAACAATATTAAGTAACTTAGTAACACAACTACGTAACTTAATATTAATACTATTAATATATAGTATAATTAACTAACTTAACCCTTAAGTATAAAGATCTAAATTACTATCTTTAGCCTTTACCTTTTTTAAATTAATAGTAATAGAAATTAAATAAAAAATATTAAACTAAACCTATTAACTAATTTAACACTAAATTAGATTTTAAACTTACTATTTTTAAAAAATAACTAATACTACTTTAAGTAAGTAATAGAAGTAGTAATAATAACTATAGATTCCCTAGAGTTAAGAGACTAGTACATTTAATAAAGCCTAAATATTAAAACATCTACTAATAAGTATAGGAAAAAGTAGTTTAATTAAGTTAACTAGCTATAGTATAGTAATAGTACGTTAGTTATAGAGGGATTTAATAGTTAAAGAAAGGGATAGTTTAGTTTAAATTAGATTTAATAGGTTTAGAGAAATAGTAGAAAGTATATAGAAGGCGTTAGGAGTTTTAGTAGTATTAATAGTATAATTAGTAGTTTATAAAATTATTTAAAAATACCTATGACTTTAAATCCATAAAAGCTGTATTACAGTAGGTGAATTCGAGTACTGTTGACTAACGATGAAAAAGATTAATAAAGTGGGTGGCTGGACGGTTTTTTAGAGTACATGGCCCGTAGGCCGTTAGTCACCCTAGAGGGGGTACTACTAAAGTTATAAGTCTTATTAGTCTTAATAGTAGTATTAACTTTATAGACTTTTTACTTAAAATATAAGTAACTATTACTAAGTTTAAATACTACTTATTACTAAAAAACTACTTAAACCTATAAATCTAGCCCTTATATAATTAACTATACTAGCTATTAATTAAAAATATAGTAAAAGAAATTAGAATATAGGTATATTATTTAAATGCCCTAGCCTAGTATAGTAGTATAATAGATACTACTACTATAGTTATTAAGGCCCTTAATAGTATAAGGGAAGTTACTAAGAATTAGTATGTGGCTTAAGGCTTAAATATTAAAATGAATACTAATAAAGGTAGAGTAGATCCTTTAAATAAGGTTAACTAGCTGTAGTAATGTAGTTAAGGGACGTAGAGGGACGGTTTAGATTAGATTTAATAGGTTTAAAGGGACGGTCTACTAGACGGTTAGGCGCGGGGGCACATAGAGGTATATAGATAGTATTAGTGGTTTTAGTGGCGTTAGTAGTATAATTAGTAGTTTATAAAATGAATTAAATACTACTATTACTTTAAATCTATAAAAGCTATATTATAGTAGGTAAATTCATATACTAACTATTGTTATTAACTAATAATAAAAGTTAGAAAAGGTAGTTAATTACTATATATAAGTTATAGGCTATTAGTTACTTAAAAGGGGGGGGGGAGGGAGGGTCCTTAGTAGTAGAGTCTCTACTAGTAACGTATTTATAGTTAAGTAACTACTTAGGGATACTAAGGATAATAATATTAAAATAAGTATTAATAGTAGTAGAGTTAAGTAGTTTAAGCTAACTATAACTATATAACTAAAAGAAGTTATAGAATAGTTTAGTTTAAACTTAATAAGTTTAAAGGGATAGTTTAAAAAGGTATTAGTAGTTTTAGTAGTATTAATAGTATAATTATTAGTTAAAGTTAATTAAAAATACTTATTACTTTAAATTTATAAAAGCTATATTATAGTAAGTAAATTTACGTATTATTAATTAATAATAGGAAAGATTGATAAGATAAGTAGTTAGATAGGTTTTTAGAGTATATAGTCTATAAGTTATTAATTATTCTAATAGGAGTAGAACTATAATAAATACTTTATAACTAAAGAAGTTAATATAATTAATTTAACTTATAACTAATAAAAATCCTTTAATAATAATAAAGTAAGACTTATTAGTACTAGAATTTACTAGTATAAAACTACTAGTTATAGTTATAATACTTAAGTAACTATAAATAACTTATACTAAAAAGATTACAATACTATAAAAACCTTTAATATTACAAATAACTATAAATACTTTAACTACCTTAAAAATATAACTATTAACGTTTTATTAGTTTACGTAGTTACTTCAGAAATATTTAATATTAATATATTGAAAAAAGTAATATTAAAATAGATACTAATAATAATAAAGAATAGTTAAACTAGTTATAACTATATAGTAATAGTATGTTAGTTATAGAGAGATATAATAGTTAAGGGAAGTAATAAAGTAGTTTAATTTTAATTTAGAAGGTTTAAAGAGACGGTTTACTAAAGAGGTATATAGACAATATTAGTGGTTTTAGTAGTATTAATAGTATAATTAGTAGTTTACTTTGAAATTAATGTAAAATACTTATTACTTTAAATTTATAAAAGCTATGTTATAGTAAGTAGATTTAAGTACTATTAATAATAAAAACGATTAATAAAGTAAATAGCTTAATAGCTATTTTTTAGGGTATATAGTTTATAAGTTATTAGCTACTCTAGAGAGAGTAATAAAAAAGATATATAATATATTTAATAACCTTTATTAACGTTTTAATAAAGTAAAAGTACTATAACTTTAAGTTGAATACTTATATTAAAATTAATATATTTCTTTATATAGTTTTTAGTATAGTATTATAGAAATATAAAACATAATAATACTTAATTACGTTTTAGTTTAAAAAGCTTATAAAAACTAAAATATATTAAGTTATAAATTAATAAAAGCTTTTTATAATTATGAAACACCTAATAGTAGTTAGTTTAATAGTTTAGAGTTTAGGTAGTTCTACTTCATAAAAGGTAAAAGTAGTAGGTTTAAATCCTATATTACTTAAAGGTTTTTTAGGTTATATAGTATATATTTACCCCTTTAAAGCTAAACTATAGTAGAAATACTAGGTAACTAGAATATAATAAACCCTAATTAGCTAGAATACTACTACTCTACTACTTACTTAATCAAGTAAATAGTAAAAGTAGCTATATAACTACTATTTAAAAGTAGAAAGAAGTTCTCTATTTTACTAAATAAAAGTAGGTTTTTTCCTACTAGGTTTTTCCCCTATAACCTCTACTATTTAACCTCTCTACTATATCTAATATAGTGTCTATACTATATAATCTACTATATACCTATAGGCCTAACCTTATAGCTATAATGTAGTTATATAAAATAAATATAACTTAAATTTATATAAAAAACCTAAATTATTAAGTTTAGTACTTTTAAAAACTACTTAAGTCTTTTTTAGTTTTAATAAACTACTAAGTACTAAAGGGTATAATAAACGCTCTAGTATAGAATATTTATAAAAAGCTTATTAAATAAGTATACTAACTATTAGTATTTAATTTTAAGATTTCATACTAGTTAGGAAAGACTAACCCTCCTAATAAACTATTAAAATGTTTAAACTATATAAAGAGTAAAATATTAATAAAAGATATAATTCCAATACTTTAAAAAAAGCTTACTTTTATTAAAGAGGCTTTAAAAAGTCTTTAGAAATATAATACTAATACTAAAACTATAGTAAGTATTGAGTATATAAGTAAGTATTACGATATAGTTATATTAAAAAGAGATCTAAGCTATAAAGTACTATACCTATTAGAGTATTATATCTATACTTAGTTACTCTAGTACTTAAGGCATAGCTTATAAAGCTAGAGCCTTAAAAGGCTTTTTATAATACACCCCCTAGTAATAGTAATATTACTATTAGCTATATTAAAGCTATATCCCTTACCTTCGTTTTAATTCTAAATATAAGTAAATAAAGCACCTGAAGTACTTATTAAAGTTATATAAATAAAATTATATAAAGGAAGTATTTTTTATAGTAATATTAACTATAAAGAGTATCTATAACTATAGATAAAATTATAGTTACTATCTTTTAAAATATAGAGACTTTTTACTAAATAAACTATAAATAGTAAGATATATATAGTTTTTCTAACTACTACTTAAAATTCTCTTTTTTTTTTTAGTATACTTATTTTAATAAATTATAAATTACTATCTTACTACTCTATACTCTATATACTACTTTTAAAATATTTACTAATAAATATATAATAAATAAAATAATTAAAATACTTTTTAAAAAGTATATAATAAGTAAAGAGTATAAAGTAAAGATTATTAAAGATAAAAGGTATACTAGACTTAAATATAAATATATAGTATATAGTAGCTTTATACCCCCTCTAGGGTGACTAATAGCCTACGGGCTATATGCTTTAGGAAATAGCCGTCCAGCCACCCACCTTGTTAATCTTTTTTATTATTAGTTAGTAACAACAAACGGCACTTAAATTTACCTACTATAACGTAGCTTTTATAGATTTAAAGTAATAGGTGTTTTTAATTAATTTTATAGACTACTAATTATACTATTAACGCTACTAAAACTACTAACGCCTTCCTAAACCGTCCCTCTAAACCTATTAAATCTAATCTAAACCGTCCCATTACTTCCCTCGGCCGTTGCATCCCTCCGCGACTAACGCGCTATTACTACGCAGCTACAGCTAGTCTAGCCACTCCCTACTATTATTAGTATCCCCCTTAATATTATTACACGCAGGCCTTACTGAATATACTAATATTAGCTACTTAGAGTACTATAGATTTAGTAGCTATATCCTTTAGCTAGTTAAAGTATTTATAGTTAGCCTTAAACTATAAGATACTTAAAAGGGTTCTGTTCTATAATCTAAGAATTATTATGTTTATATTAAGCCTATTACTAGTAGTTTAATAGTAGTAAATTACAGTAATAGTAAGCTTTTTTTTTTTTTATTAAAGAATACGCACTAGTTACGGGTTAAGTTAATTTTATTAACCCCCTTAACTATAAAGTATTTATTACTATTTTTATAGTTAGTTAATAACTATAAAGTTAAATAATAGTTATTCTTCTAGTTGTAAGGGCTTAGGGTAGGTAACCTTTTATTAAATATTATAGTAAGTAGTTTACTTATTAGGGTACTTTTAGGTTATTGTGTATGTATAGAAGATAGAAGGAATTAATAAAGGCCTTATTTATAGTGCCTTTTTATTTAATTATAAACGCCACTAGGGCTTGTTAGGCCCTATAGTATGTCACAGTGCCCATAGTGTGATCCGGCTAAAGGTTTGTATAAGTAAAGGTTTGTTTTGATGTATTTAGTGCCGCCTATTAGTGATAGTATTGTTGTTATTGCTGTAAGAAGAGTAGGTAAGTAGAAGCGTTAAGGTACGCACGCCCTACTAAGCTCTACTTAAGACCACTTAGTAGAGCTAGAGGGGGTTAAACCTACTAAATACACCCTATTAAATACTTCTATTTAATTACACTACTTAAAAATATATAGCTATAATGTATTCTTTTTAGAATAACTTATTAAAATATCCGTACAAAATACTACTTAAAAAAAACACAAGTATATAGTAGTTTTATTAATTTTACTAACCCCCTTAATACTATTAATAACTATAACTATAATAATATAAAAAGTAAGAATAATAATAATAATAAGTATTTACTATTTTAACTAACTATTCTATTTATTATAACCCTTCCTCTCTATAACTTTTTTTTACTTTAGTATCCTTTTATACCCTATATAAAAAGAACTATACCCTTATACTATTTAATAAAAATAACTTTAAGTATAACCCCCCTTATAAAGAGTATACTAACTCTAGCCTTAAGGACTACTCTTTTAACTACTATCTTATTGCTAAGAGTAATACTTAAAACTACTATATATAGTATATTAAGAACTATAAATAGTATACTAACCTATACTAAAATACTATATTTTAGTACTACTAGCTTATTATAGTATACTTTATAAATAGGTTTTATTATATAAGTCTCTTTTTATACTTTTAGTAGTTTATAGTTAATTTAATTAACTTTATAAAAAGTTTATAAAGTATATAATAAACTATAAAAAGTTATTAAGTCTAACTGTATACTCCTTTTTATTAAAAGTAAAGTTAAAAAAGAAAAAAAAAAGCTTAAGTTTAAAAAACTAAAAGAAAAAAAAAAGTTTTAAAAAAAAGAAGAGTTACTTAATAAAAAGGAAAATACAAAAGAAATTACTAGTATATTTATAGAATATACTATATACTAAGTCTATACTAAGGCTATTATAAGGGATATTTATTAGTTTATTTATATTTTTTTAGGTAGTATCTAATATAAACATTTCTATAAGTTAATCTAAAAAGAATACATTATAGCTATATATTATTAAGTAGTATAATTAAATAAAAGTATTTAATACAGTATTTTTAGTAGCTTTAACCCCCTCTAGCTCTTAATAATTCTACTTACCTACTCTTTCTATAGTAATAATAATAATACTATTACTAATAGGTAGCGCTAAACGGCGCGACTAATATGTCTAAACAAACCTTTACTTATATAAACCTTTAGTAGGATTATACTATATTATAGCGCTATAACGTACTATAGGGCCTAACAAGCCCTAGTAGCATTTACAATTAAAGGAAAAGGCACTAGGCCTTAATTAATTCCTCCCGTCTTCCATATACACACAATAACAACCCTTAAAGCTAAAAGCACTCTATTAAATAAACTACCTACCACAATATTTAATAAAAAGCTACTTACTACTAGCCCCTACCCCTAAAATAACAGCTATTATATAACCTTATAATTATTAACTAACTATAAGACTAGTAATAAGTACCTTATAGCTAAGGGGGTTAATATAATTAACTTAATCTAAAACTAGTACGAATTCTTTAATAAGGAAAAGGTAAAGCTTACTATTACTAGAACTTACTACTATTAAACTATAAGTAATTAACTAAATACTTAATAAATAATACTTAAACTAAATACTAAACTTAATAAAACTATATATATTTTATAAGTTAAAACTAACTATAAATACTTGAACTAGCTAAAGAACGTAGCTACTAAATCTATAGTACCCTAAGTAGCTACTCTAGTAATATTTAATATTAGTATATTTAGTAAGGTTAATAATATTAAAACGGATACTAATAATAGTAGGGCTAAGTAGCTAAACTAGCTATAGCTACGTAGTAATAGTACGTTAGTTATAGAGGGATATAATAGCTAAGGGAAGTAACGGAATAGTTTAGTTTAGGTTTAATAGGTTTAGAAGGAGAGTAATAGTTAGGCGTATAGGAGGCGTATAGAAGGCGTTAGTAGTTTTAGTAGTATTAATAGCGTAATTAGTAGTTAAAATTAATTAAAAACACTTATTACTTTAAATCTATAGAAGCTGCATTATAGTAAGTAAATTTAAGTACTATAAAAAAGATTAATAAGGTAGGTAGCTAGATAGCTATTTCCTAGAGTACGTGGCCCGTGGGCTATTAGTTACTCTAGAGGGGGTTATTTATTAGTTTATAAATAAACTCTTTACTATTTAAAACTATACTTAAGTAATTTAAAAGGGTACTTATTAGTTCTTTATAAAGTTAATTAATACCTTTATATTTTAAGGGCATCTTTCAAACTATTATGTTTATCTTTAGTATTTAGAAGGCTCTAGACTATAATTACTTTACTCTTTTCTATATATATATTCTTATAGTTATAATACTACTTATAGTAAAGTAAAAAAAGAAATCTACAAAGTAAATAATATTCTAAGTAAAAAGATCTAGTAAGGACTAATATATATATTTAGTAAGTTAATAGTTAAAGGTTATTTAAAAAAAGAGTAAATATATTATTAATATTAACCCCCCTCTAGCTATACTAACTATAATACTTAAAGTTATTATTTAGAGATAACTTATACCTACCTACTCTTATACTATAAAGCGTAGTATAGTAGTAGTAGTAATAATAATAATACTATTACTAATAAGCGGCGCTAAATAGCGCGACTAATATATTAAAATAAACCTTTACTTATATAAACCTTTAGCTAGATTATACTATAGGCGCTATAATATACTATAGGGTCTAATAAGCCCTAGTAGTGTTTATAATTAAAGAAAAGGGTATTATAAATAAGGCCTTTATTAATTCCTCTTATGTTTTATATTCCTATATAGTTAATAATTCTTTAAAACTAAAACACTAAGCTTACTACTATATAATAAGTTTAATATAGCCTAATAAATATATAAAGTCTAAGTACTTTAGTCTTTTAACTATAGCCTATAGAGACTTTTTTAGATTTAGCTAAACTACTAAAAATATAGGCCTTATTAGCCTTAATAATAGTACTAACTTTATAGATTTTTTACTTAAAATATAAGTAGTTATTTCTAAGTTTAAATACTACTTACTACTAAAGAACTACTTAAATCTATAAATCTAGCCCTTATATAATTAGCTATACTAGCTATTAATTAAAAATATAGTAGAAAAGGTTAGGATATAGATACGTTACTTAAAAGCCCTAGTCTAGTATAGTAGTATAATAAGTACTACTACTATAGCTATTAAGGCCCTTAATAGTATAAAGGAAGCTAGGAATTAGTGTATAGCCTAAGGCTTAATTATAATATATTAAGATATATATTAATAAAGGTAGGGTAGATCCTTTAAATAAAGTTAACTAGTTATAGTGACGTAGTTAAGAGAAGTAAAGGGATAGTTTAGATTAAATTTAATAGGTTTAGAGGGATAGTAATAGTTAAGTTTAAAGGTATATAAAAATATATAGACGGTATTAGTAGTTTCAGTAGTATTAGTAGTATAATCAGTAGTTTACTTTAAAATTAATTAAATACTACTATTACTTTAAATCTATAAAAGCTATATTATAGTAAGTAAATTTATATACTAACTATTACTATATATAACCTATAAGCTATTAGTTACTTAAAAGAAAGGGGGGAGGGTCCTTAGTAGTAGGGTCTCTACTAGTAACGCATTTATAGTTAAGTAGCCACTTAAGGATTATAAGGACTTACTTTTTTCTATATACTTAGTAAAGTAGTATAGGCCTTTTAGCTTAATATAGTAACTTACTTATAAACTATTTTTTTTCTCTACTTAAGTGTTTCTTTTTTTCTTTATACTATTATAATATATATTAAAGTATTATAAAATTTAAAAAGTATTTTAAAGTATTTAAACTTACTTCTTATAAAGTTCTTAATTAGTTTATTAGTTAGTATTTTATTTATAAGTATATATATAATATTAAAAAAGCACTTAGTATATTTTTCATAAAGCTATATATTTTAAATATTTATATATCTTAAGTATATAGTTATATACTATTCTTTACTTACTATAAAGTAAATTATTTATTAGTTATTATAATAAACCTTTTAAGTATTTTTAAAGTTAAAATCTATTTCTTTAAAGACTTATTAAAGTGCTATTAATTCTTTAATAGTATACTGAAGTATTAAAAACTCTACTTTTATTAGTAATATAGTAACTATTTGTGTTTTTTTAAGTAGTGTTTTGTACGGACATTTTAGTAAGTTATTCTAAAAAGAATACATTATAGCTATGTATTTTTAAGTAGTATAATTAAATAGAAGTATTTAATAGGGTATATCTAGTAGGTATAACCCCCTCTAGCTCTACTAAGTAGTCTTAAGTAGAGCTCGGCAGGGTATATATACCTTAACGCTTCTACTTACCTACTCTTCCTATAGCAATAACGACAATACTATCACTAATAGGCGGTAATGTCGAAACAAACCTTTACTTATATGAACCTTTAGCTGGATCACAAGCGCTGTGATATACTATAGAGCCTAATAAGCCCTAGTGGTGTTGATAATTAAACAAAAAGGCACTATAAGTAAGGCCTTTATTAATTCCTCCCGTCTTCTATATACCTATATATAATAACCTAAAAGTACTTTAATAAATAAACTACTTACTATAATATTTAATAAAAGGTTACTTACCCTAAGCCCTTATAATTAAAATAATAACTATTACATAACTTTATAGTAATTAACTAATTATAAAAATAGTAATAAGTACTTTATAGTTAAAGGAATTAATAAAATTAATTTAACCTATAACTAGTACGTATTCTCTAATAAAAAAAAAGAAGCTTACTATTACTATAATTTACTACTAATAAACTACTAGTAATAGACTTAATATAAATATAATAATTCTTAAATTATAGAACAAAACCCTTCTAAGTATCCTATAGTCTAAGGTTAACTATAAATACTTTAACTAGCTAAAGGACGCGGCTACTAGATTTATAGTACTCTAAGTAGCTACTTTAGTGATATTTAATATTGGTAAATTTAGTAAGGCCTGTGTATAATAATATTGAGGGGGATACTAATAATAGCAGGGCTAAGTAGCTGGACTAGCTATAGCTGTGCGGCCTGTAACAACGGCGCGTTAGTTGCGGAGAGATGCGATGGCTAAGGGAAGCGATAGAACGGTTTAGATTAAATTTAATAGGTTTAAAGGGACGGTCTAGGGAGGTATATAGAAGGTGTTAGTGGTTTTAGTAGTGTTAATAGTGTAATTAGTAGTTTACAAAATTAATTAAAAACACCTATTACTTTAAATTTATAAAAGTTGTATTATAGTAAGTGAATTTAAGTACTATTTATCGTTACTAACTAATAATGAAAAAGATTAATAAGGTGGGTGGCTAGATAGCTATTTACTAGAGTACGTAGCTTGTGGGCTGTTAGTCACCCTAGAGGGGGTTTTTAATATAGTAGCTATACTTTATTTTTTAGGTTTTTTATATAGTAAACTACTAAAGAGCTTAATAATATATATATAAAATAATCTTTTTATTTCTTTATTATTTATAAAAAGAGTATCTTTTCTTATATAAAGTACTTTTATATTACTCCCTATACTACTATAGTATATAGTAAAGTAATATATTAAATATAAATAATAAATAACTTAGTTAATAGTTTTTAAGTATACTTAAAAGGGATTTATTAAAAAGTATAAAAGTTATAAAGTAATAAAAGTAATATTTAAATAGATTATAATAGTAGTATAAAGAAAAGAACTAACCGTTTCTTAAAACTCCTTAACTACTTAATATAATACTTAACTTAAATTCCTAATAAAGTTAACTATTAGTAGTAGTATAGCTAAGTATAGTATATTAGTAAAGTTGTACTTTTTAGCTATTTTATTAATATATATATTATAAACTAAAAGAATATATTATTTAAAATAGGGTTTAATTACTTTAATACTAAGAAAATACTCTATAAAGCTTTACTATTTAAACTTATATATATTCTTAATACTTCTAATTGTTATTTAAATATACTTAGCTTTGTTTAAGTAGTATACTATAAGAATATTATTAATATAAAATATAATAAAAACACGCTTTTAAGGGTTTTAAAAGAAATATAGCTCTTTATTATAGTATTTAAAACTAAAGCTATAAAGAGTCTTTAAAAACTCTTTATACTATAAAAAAGAAGTATTATATAGTTTATAAAGTACCTACCTAAGTTTAATATACTTCTCTAGTTAACAAAAGCTATTTAAAAGTTTATAATAAATAAATAAAGTATTAAAATTAAGTTTTATATTTCAAAAAGTATTTATTATATTAAACTACTAAATATTATAGTTAAACTTTACTTTAAGGGATATTAAAAAGCAAAAGTATTATACTATAAAAGTAGTAGTATAAGTATATTATGATAAATTTATATTTTAAAAGTCTCTTTAAATATAAATAAATACTTTATAGTAGTTAAGGACTCTATTAAACTTAAACTTATAAATAAAAATATACTTTAAAAAAGGTTATAATAAAACCTTTTAATAGTTTAGCTTTTACTAAGTCTCTATAAATATAAACTTATAAATTTATTTATATATTATACTTATAAAAAGCTTTTTAAAGTTTTAAAAAAAGCTTCTTTATTACTTTTTATAACTTTAAAGTACTAATAAAGTTATTTATATAAAAGCCTTTTTTCTTTATAGTATATTTATAGTTCTAAAGTATTATATAAACTATATTTTAAATAATATAGTATAAATAAATTAGTTATATCTTTTATTGTTAAATAGTTTTTACTAATTAAGTATAAATATTATAAAAAAGGTATTATTTAACTACTATATAGTATTTTATATATATAGGTTATATTATTCTATAAACTAACTTATATATAATTAAAGAATATATTAAGTAGTAGACTTTTAACTTTTCATAAGTAAATAATATTTTAATAAAGATATATAAAAAACCCTAGTAGAGAAAATATATAACTATTAAGTAAAGTAGTTAGTAAAGGTTTTATATAATAGGTTTATTTAAGTTTAAGTTAAAGAATACCTACTTATAAGGAAAGATATATATATACTATATATAGCTTAGTAGGGGCTACTTACTTTTATTAATTAGGAGTAGTATATAGACTATATAGTATAGTTACTTAGAGTTGATAAATCTCCTACTTTAAAAACTCTAATAGCTATACTATATAAGTATATAATATATAGTTAAAGTATAAAACCCTTTAAGTAGTATTGAATTTAAACCTACTACCTCTACCTTTTTTAAAGTAGAGTTACGTAGACTCTTAACTACTAAGCTAACTACTAAATATAGTATTTTATAAGTATTACTAATATATATATAAATAATATAGTTTCCTTTTTTAAACTCTAAATTAAGCTTTATTAAGTACTAGTTACTATATATGAATAAAACTAGTATATTTTAAAGTATTTTTAAAATATTTAAAGGGATAGTATTATTTAAGTTATCCCTACTAACTAGCTAGGCCTCTTTTAGCTAAGTAATTAAAGGTCTTTACTTAATAGTTAAAAATCCTAAGTATTCTATAAAATCTCTTATATATATATATAGACTTAGTTATTTATAAGTTTAATTAATTTAAAAAGTTTTACTAACTTAACTTTATTTATCTTAAGTTTTTTAGTATGAATAGTTACTTTATATAGCCTTTTACCCTTAAAGTTCTATAAAATTAATATTTTAAAAGTAAGTTAAAACGTTAATAGACCTTTTTTTAAAATATACTATATTTTTTATATATAAAAGTATTACTTAATTTAATAACATTTAATTAAGTAAGTTTAGTAGGTTATATATTAATAGGCTTATTATTAACTTTTTTAAAGTTACTTTTAAAGTCTTTTAAAGTTTTATAAACCTTACTATAAAACTTAATAAGCTCTTTAAACTCTAACACTATAGTTTTTATAATTTTAAAATAAAAAGTATATTTAGTATTATCCTTTAAATCGAATTTTATTTTATTAAAAGTAACGTTATATATAATAATAACTTACTAAAGTATAAATACCTAAATTCTATATAAGTTTATTATTTTTAAAATATATCCTATAAAGTATCTAATATATACTTCTAGTATAACTTTAAACTATTGTCTCTTAATTCTTATTTCTTTTTTATACTTAAAGAAGTAAGTTTAGTATTTATAAATATAGAGTTTACTCTAATAAGAATATAAATCTTAGTTTATAAAGTAATTATAAACTAAAGTCTACTACTTAAAGTAATATTTAAACTATTTTACTTTAACTTTACTTAAAAAGTACTAAGACCTTAATTTATATAAACTTATATTAAAAATATTAATATCTATAAGTACTAACTTTCTTTGAAAGTACTTAAAAAAGCCTACCCTTTCCCTTATATAAATCCCTTAGTTTATACCTTTTTATTTAGTATACTCTCTACCTCTTATAAACTCTTTAGTATATATAAGTAGTGTTTTAAAGTTAATACCCTCTTTTTAAACCTATATTTAAAAGCTGGCATCTTTAATAGTAATTATAGTCTACTTATTATTTATATACATCTTATAAATATTAAGTTTCTTATATTATTTAACTTATTTTTTAAATATCTAAAGAACCTTAAATACTTTAAAGAAATTCCTTTTACAAAACGTAAAGCTAAAAAACTTATTAAAGTACTTATTTTTAATAACTAAAAGCTAGTTACTACTATTATATGTATATAGAAAGTTAAAAGGGTTCTAAAACATATAGTAATATAGTTAACTAGTTTTATTCTTAAATACTTTATATAATACTTATTATATTTTATATATAACTATATAGTTTTAATATTCTATATAAATTAAACTATAAATCCTTACCACTTAAGTATAGTATACTAAGTACTTAAGAGCTTTATAACTAAAGTAGTTTACTTTAAAGTACTAAAGTACTATAAAGTTAATATAGTTATATAAAGCTTAGTAGTTAAAATAGTATTTTAAACGTTTGATAAATTAACATATATATACTATTATAGTATTATCAATAAATATAGAATAGAAACAAAAGGAAAATAGTTTATATTTAAAAAAATAAATATTATTATAGTATTCTAAAGTCTTTACTATAGTACTACTTTTTATTATTTTAATTCTAAATATATAGTTAAAGCTATAGTACTAAATACTAGTTTTAAAAGGGACTATTTTAAAAATAATATTAATATAAAAGTCTATAGTTCTCAGACTATTACTATTTACTCTTTATGATTCTCACCGCAACGCAGTACTAGCTATAGCCGCTACATTAATTACCTTTTAGTGACATAACACTAAGTAAAATTCAGATCTATATTACCTAACTTCTCTTTAACTAATAACATCTCTTTTTAACCTTCTTGTATTAATAAACTACCTCTTTATATATTTAATAAAACGTTCATAATTTTACTTATAATAACATAATTATAACGGATTTAAAGTACTCCTATTAATTAATTACTATTATAGACTAATAATTATATCTAATTACTACTAATTACTATTAATACCCCTAATACCCCTAATACCTTTAAGAACCTTTTATTAATTTAAATTACCCGTTTCCTTCTATTAAACTTTAAGTATACTACTATAGCTAGTTTACTTAATTTAATTAATAAACCCTATATTTATTAATAAATATCTTAATATCTAGACCTTAACTAGCATTTAATATACTAATCTCTAGGCCTATTAGGCGCTAGGTACTTATAAGTTACTTAAATTACTTAAATAAAGTATTTATAGTAGTTATTTAACTTTAAAATAATAAAGTAGTAGTTATTAAGTTAAATTAGGCCTTAGTATAGAGCTTTAATTTTAGGTACTTTAGTATAGTTACTATTACTTTTAATAAAGTTAAGTAAAAATAAAGTAAATTGAATCTTTTTATTTATAAAGAGAGTATTTTAGCTAGGGTTTTTATTATTATTAAAAATATAGTAAAGTCTATGATTATAAGCTTTTATTTTAGATCTTTTCTAGTCTACTTTTGTAAATAATTATAGGTTATAGAGCTTTTTATTTAGAGTTAGTATAGAGTAAATAATAGTAGTAGTTATACTAATATTATTATAGGGCGAATATATAGTTAAGGAATATAAAAAAAAGACTAAAGCCTAGTTAGTAAGGGTTTTATTAACGCCTTTAAGCTTAAAAAGTTTAAGTAACTTAATAGAAGAAAGTTTTTAACTTATAGAATATAGTAGCTACGTTAAGTTACACTATTTAGTGTAGGTTTTTTAAGAAGCTATTTAGGTAAGGGTATTTTTAGTACGTTAGCCGCCCTTATATAGGTTATAAATAAGGTTCTTAGCTATAGTAGTGTTATAATTAAAAACTGTTCCCTACTCATAATTATACTCTACTTCTTTACTATTATTAATATCAGTTATAATATCTCTACTATTTATATTCTACTTAGAACGATCTACTATATAAGTTTTAACTATTTCTATTAGTAAAAGTAGCTATTATAAGAAAATAAATAAAAGTCTACTATTACTATAATATTAATAAATATTACGTTTACTATTAAGTTACTCTTTTTATTTATTAAAATACTTTATATAATATAAGTATTATACTTAAAAAATAAAATCTTATTTATACTAATATTAATATAGTCTTTTAAACTAAAGGCCTTAAATATACTAGACTTAATAAATACTATATAATTAACTAAATAAGTTAAGCTATAGTTATTATATATAGTACTTTAAAAAGTAAGTAGGTTAATATAATAATTAAAAAGATTAAGTATTTAATTATATTACCCCCTAAAAAAGTATTAAATAAAAATATAATATTAATAATATCTCTTAAACCTCTAAAGTATTTAAAAAGTCCTTATTATTACTACTATATTTAAGAGGAATCGATGAAGGCCTCGCTCGTAGTAGTGCCTTTTTCTTTAATCGTGAACGCTACTAGGGCTCGTTAGGCCCTACGCGTGATCCGGCCGAAGGTTCGCATAAGTGAAGGTTTGTTTCAACATGTTCAGCGCCGCCTATTAGTAATGGCATTGTTGTTATTGCTGCAGCTGCCACTGTGCTGTGCTTTGTGGCGTAAGAGTAGATAGGCAGAAGTTATCTCTAGGCAAAGACTTTGGGTGTTATAGTTGGCACAGCTGGAGGGGGGTTGATATTAGTAACGTATTTACTCTTCTTTTTAAATAATCTTTACTTATTAACTTACTAGATATATATATTAGCCTAAATATATTCTTTACTGATTTTTTTACTTAGAATATTCTCTACTTAGTGGGTTTCTTTTTTTACTTTACTATAAGTAGTATTGTAACTATAAAAACATATATATTACTACAATATTTTTAATATTACTTTTTAAACTATAAAACTATATTCTTATCTAGCTAGTTATACTTAATTAGCTTTTTCTTAAGGTCTTTTTACTTTAAATTTATTAAAGTTAACTTAATATTATTAATTTTAGTATTTAAAAAAAACTAAACATACTTAGAAAAACCTATTAAGACTTTATTAAAATATTTATAAATATACGTAAACTAGTAATAAAGTGTTTTATAAAGGTACTTTTAAATACTAAATAATTAACTTAGTTTATAAAAATAAAAAACACTACTATACTATAAGCTTTTAATTAATATATTAATTTATTTTAAATTTTTATATAAAAACGTACTTTATAATCCTTTTGTGTTTTTTTAAGTAGTGTCGTGTGTAAATATTTTTATAAGTTAATTTAAAAAGAATATATTATAGCTACGTATTATTAAGTAGTGTAATAAATAAAAGTATTTAATAGGGTGTATTTAGTAGGTTTAACTCTCTTTAGCTTTACTAAGTGGTTTTAAGTAAAGCTTAGTAGGGCGTATGTACTTTAACGCTTCCGCTTACCTGCTCTTTCTATAGCGATAATAATAATACTATTACTAATAGGCGGCGGGCGTAACTAACATATTAAAACAAACCTTTGCTTATACGAACCTTTAGCCGGATCACGCTATAGGCGCTGTAATGTACTATAGGGCCTGACGAGCCTTGGTGGCGTTTATAATTAAAGAAAAAGGCACTACTACTGCGAGCGAGGCCTTTGTTGATTCCTCCTATTTTTTATATTTACACTTAAGAATCCTTTAAAGTAATAAAATAGTAAAAACTACTATAGATATAAAAGTCCCCTAGCTATAAAATACTAAATACTATAACCTAGTTTTTATAGTTAAGAACAATATTAAGTAGCTTAGTAATAGAGCTATATAGCTTAGTATTAATACTATTAATACACAGTATAGCTAGCTAGCCCAACCTTTAAGTATAAAGATCTAAATTACTGTTTTTAGCCTTTACTTTTTTTTAAATTAGTAGTAATAGGGACTAAATAAGAAATATTAAACTAGACCTATTAGTTAATTTAATACTAAATTAGATTTTAGACTTACTATTTTTAAAAAATAACTAATACTACTTTAAGTAAGTAATAAAGGCAGTAATAATAACTATAGATCCCCTAGAATTTATAAGAAACTAGTACATTTAATAAGGCCTAAATATCAAGACGTCTACTAATGAGCAAAGGGAAAAGCGGTCCAATCGGGTCAACTAGCTATAGCTTGGTCTATAAGGGAAGGGATAGTTTGGTTTAAATTAAATTTAATAGGTTTAGAGGGATAGTAGGAGGTATATAAAAGGCGTTAGTAGTTTTGGTAGTGTTGATAGTGTAATTAGTAGTCTACGAAATTAATCAAAAACACCTATTACTTTAAATCCATAGAGGCTACGTTATAGTAGGTGAATTTGAGTACTGTAATGAAAAAGATTGACGAGGTGGGTAGCCGGACAGCTATTTCCTAGAGTATATGGCCTATAGGCCGTTTCCCCCTATAATCCTTTAGAGTTAAAAGAGTTATATTATAATAAAACTCTTTTTAAAGTTTATTAAACTATTAGTATCTTTATATAAAGTTATATTAAGTACTAACTACTTTAAAATAATTTTATACCTACTATAGTTTTTAAATATTAAAAATATCTTAATATATAACTTATAAAAAATAGTTATACTAGTAGTTATACTACTTTATAAAATTAAGGTTTATATATTTAGTATTTTTAAGAATAGTAATATACTTATTTTATAACTATATTTAGAAACATTATATTCTTTTATATAGTATTTTATATAAATATTTCTATATATAATTCTAAAACAATATATTATAACTATATATTATTAAGTAGTATAATAAATAAAAGTATTTAATAGAGTATATTTAGTAAGTTTAACTTTCTTTAGTTCTTAACACTTCTACTTACCTACTCTTCTAGTAATAATAATAATACTATTACTAATAAGTAGTACTAAATATATTAAAATAAACCTTTACTTATATAAACCTTTAGCTAAATTACGCGTAGGGCCTAATAAGCCCTAGTAGTATTTATAATTAAACAAAGTACTATAAATAAGCTTTTTATTAATTTCTTCTATTTTCTATATTTCTATATACTTAAAAATTATTTAAAGTAATAAAACAGTGAAAACTACTATAAATATAAAAGTACCTTATTTACTAAATACTAAATACTATAACTTAGTTACTATAATTAAGAATAGTATTTAGTAGTATAGTAAAGTAACTATATAACTTAGTATTAATACTATTAATATATAGTATAACTAACTAGCGTAACTCTTAAATATAAAAATCTAAATTACTATTTTTAGCTTTTATCTTTTTTAAACTAGTAGTAATAAAAACTAAATAAAAAACCTTAAACTAAACTTATTAACTAATTTAATACTAGATTAAATTTTCAACTTATTATTTTAAAAGAATAATTAATACTACTTTAAATAAGTAATAAAAGTAGTAATAGTAACTATAGATCTTTTAGAGTTTATAAAAGACTAGTATATTTAATAAAGCCTAGTAATATATTAAGACGTTTATTAATAAGTATAGAAAAAAGTAGTTTAATTAAGTTAACTAACTATAGTATATTAATAGTATATTAGTTATAAAGGGATTTAATAGTTAAAAGAAAGAGAAGTTTAGTTTAAATTAAATTTAATAGGTTTAAGGGAATAGTTTAAAGAGGTATTAGTAGTTTTAGTAGTTTTAATAATATAATAAGTAGTTATTTTAAAATTAATTAAAAATACTTATTACTTTAAATTTATAAAAGCTATATTATAGTAAGTAAATTTTAGTACTGTTTATTATAACCAATAATGAAACAATTTAATAAAGTAAATAGCTAAATAGTTTTTTAAAGTATATAGTCTATAGACTATTAGTTACTCTAAAGGGGGTACAATATTTAAAGAATAAAACTATTTAATATAAGTTAGTTTTAAAGCTTATAGATATATACTTAAAGTATATATAGGTTTTAAATTATAAACTTTTAATATACTAGGCCTATATATTTAAAGTTTATAAAATTATTAATTTATACCCCCTCTAGAGTAACTAACAGCCTACAGGCCACGTACTCTAGGGAATAGCTATTTAGCTACCCACTTTATTAATCTTTTTTATTACATTACTTAAATTCACCTACTATAACACAGCTTCTATAGATTTAAAGTAATAAGTATTTTTAATGAATTTTATAAATTACTAATTATACTATTAATACCACTAAAACTACTAACACCTTCCTAAACTATTCCTCTAAACCTATCAAATTTAATCTAAACTAAACCGTCCCTTCCCTTAACTATTAAATCCCTCTACAACTAACGCGCCGTTATTATAAACTATACCACAGCTAGTTAACCTAATTAGACTACTTTTCCCTGCACTTATTAGTAGACGTCTTAATATCTAGACCTTATTAAATATACTAGTTTCTTAACTCTAAGGAATTTATAGTTATTATTACTACCTCTATTACTTACTTAAAGTAGTATTTGTTATTTTTTAAAAATTATAAGTTTAAAATTTACTTTAGTATTAAATTAACTAATAGATTTAGTTTAATATTTCTTATTTAGTCCCTATTACTACTAGTTTAAAAAAGGTAAAAGCTAAAAATAGTAATCTAAATCTTTATACTTAAGAATTAAACTAGCTAGCTATACTATATATTAATAGTATTAATATTAAACTATATAACTATATTACTAAGCTACTTAATATTATTCTTAACTATAAAAACTAAGTTATAGTATTTAATATTCTATAGCTAAAAGACTTTCGTATTTATAGTAGTTTTTACTATTTTATTAGATTTTTAGGTATATAGAAATATAGAAAACAGGAGGAATTAATAAAGGCCTTGCTTATAGTGCCTTTTCCTTTAATTATAAACGCTACTAGGGCTCGTTAGGCCCTATATACAGCGTAATTTAACTAAAGGTTCACACAAGTAAAGGTTTATTTTAATATATTAGTCGCACCTACTACATATTAGTAATAGCATCGTCGTTATTACTAAAAGAGTAGGTAAATAGAAGCGTTAAAGTATATACACCCTACTAAGCTCTACTTAAAACCACTTAGTAAAGCTAAAGGGGGTTAAACCTACTAAATACACCCTATTAAATACTTTTATTTATTATACTACTTAATAATACATAGCTATAATACATTCTTTTTAGATTAACTTATAGAAATATCCACAAAAACTACTACTTAAAAAAACACAAATAGAATTATTAATTTATTACTGAACTTCTTTTAAAGTAACTAAAAAAATAACTTATTATATTTATTACTATAAAAAGTACTTAATATTATTTATATATTAGATTAAAAAACTTTTTAACATTTATTTAATTAATTGTTATAAAAGTAAATTAGTATTTAAAAGAATAGTACTTATATTAGGATTTATTAATTCTTTAGTTTAAATATTAAAATCTACTTTATAGTTTTTTTTATATTCTTATTAACTATTAAAAAGTATTTATAGTATATAGAATTAATCTTATAAATATTATTTATACTTAGTATATTAAAACTATTTAAATTAAAGTATTAATAAAGACTACAAAACTTAGCTTAGTAATATAACTTACTATAGAACTTTAATTAGTTACTTAAAGACTTAAGGATAATTATTAAGTTTATTAAAGTATTATAGAGAGTAGTTAAAGTATTTATTATAAGCTACTATAGTATTACTAAAAACTTAAAAGAAATAAAAAAAAAGCTTAAAGTTCATATACTTTACTTAAATAGTTAGGAGTAATAAATACTAATAAAAAATAAGCTAGACTTATAACTATAGTTAGTACCCCCTTTAGAGTAACTAACGGCCTATAGGCTATATACTCTAGGGAATAGCCGTCTAGCTACTTACTTTGTTAATCTTTTTTATTATTAGTTATAATAAACGGTACTTAAATTTACCTACTATAACGTAGTTTTTATAGATTTAAAGTAATAAGTATTTTTAATTAATTTTAACTACTAATTATACTATTAATACTACTAAAACTACTAACGCCTTCTATATACCTCCTATATACCTAACTATTACTATCCCTCTAAACCTATTAAATTTAATCTAAATTGTCTTGTTACTTCCCTTAGTTATTGTATCCCTCTATAACTAATACACTATTACTACGCAGCTATAGCTAGTTTAGCTACTCTTTACTATTATTAGTATCCGTCTTAATATTACTTTACTAAATATACTAATATTAGCTACTTAGGGTACTATAGATTTAGTAGCTATATCCTTTAGTTAATTAAAGTATTTATAGTTAGCCTTAGTTTATAAAATATATATAGTTCTATTAAGTCTAGTATTGAATTTAAGTATTATTTACTAAGTATTAAATTAATTACTTATAGTTTAATAATAGTAAATTCTAGTAATAGTAAACTTTACTTTTTTTTTATTAAAGAATTTATACTAGTCTTAGGTTAAGTTAATTATATTAATTCCCTTAATTATAAAGTACTTATTATTAGTTTTATAGTTAGTTAATAACTGTAAAGTTATATAATAGTTATTGTTTTAGGGGTAGGAGTTAGTAGTAAGTAGCTTTTTATTAAATATTATAGCTTTAAGGGTTGTTGTGTATAGTTATATAGAAAATACAAGGAATTAATAAAGGCCTTATTTATAGTACCTTTTTCTTTAATTATAAACACTACTAGGGCTTATTAAGCCTTATAGTATATTATAGTGCTTATAGTATAATCTACTTAAAGGTTTGTATAAGTAAAGGTTTGTTTTAATATTACTACCTATTAGTAATGTTATTATTATTATTACTAGTACGTCTATATTTATATTTACTACTATAAAAAGAGTAAGTAAGTAGAATTATTAAGGTATATACGCCCTATTAAACTTTACTTAAAACTACTTAGTAGAGTTAGAGGAGGTTAAAGCTACTAAATATACTCTATTAAATACTTTTATTTAATTATACTACTTAAAAATATATAGCTATAATATATTCTTTTTAAAACCCCTTGATAAAATATTTATATAAGATACTATAAAAAAATATAAATAACTATAGTAAGTATTAAAGTATATAAATAAGTATTAAAATATAGTTATATTAAAAAAGGATTTAAACTATAAAGTACTATACTTGTTAAAGTATTATATCTATTCTTAGTAACTCTAGTACTTAAGATATAGTTTATAAGGCTAGAGTTTTAAAAGGCTTAGTATAATAAAAGCTAAACTTAGTATAATAGTATATATATATATTTAAGTCGTTTAAGTTAGTATATAATTCTAAGTTTATTAAACTAGCTTTATAAAAAAAGAACTTTTACTTTTATACTAATATATACTTAATAAAAATACTAAAATACTAAAGTATAATAATTAAAGCTATTTTTAAACTAGATACTAAAATAAAAATTTAATTAATACTTAAGAAAACCCCCTTTAGAGTAACTAATAGCCTATAGGCTATATACTTTAAAAAACTATCTAACTACTTACTTTATTAATTTTTCTTATTATTAGTTAACAGCACTTAAATTTACCTACTATAATATAGCTTTTATAGATTTAAAGTAATAAATATCTTTAATTCATTTTAAAGTAGACTACTAATTACACTATTAATACTACTAAAACTACTAACGCCTTTTATATACTTTCTATATACTTAACTATTTGATAAACTATCCCTTTAAACTTATTAAACTTAAACTAAACTATTTTATTACTTTCTTTAGAACCCCCTCTAAAGTAACTAACGGCCCACGGGCTACATACTCTAAGAAACCGTCTAGCTACCTACCTTATTAATCTTTTTTATTATAGTACTTAAATTTACTTACTATAATATAGCTTTGATAAATTTAAAGTAATAGGTGTTTTTAATTAATTTTAAAGTAGACTACGAATTACACTATTAACGCTACTAAAACTACTAACGCCTTTTATATACCTCTTAGATACCTAACTATTACTATTCTTTTAAACCTATTAAATCTTATTTAAACCGTTCTATTACTTTCCTTAGCTATTATATCCCTTTATAACTAACGCACTATTACTATATAGTTATAGCTAGTTTAGCTACTTAGCCCTACTATTATTAGTATTTATCTTAATATTACTTTATTAAATATACTAATATTAAATATTACTAAACCAGCTACTTAGAGTACTATAAATTTAATAGTTATATTCTTTAATTAATTAAAGTATTTATAATTAACTTTAACCTATAAAATATATATAGTTTTATTAAGCCTAGTATTTAGTTTAAGTCTTATTTATTAGGCGTTAAGTTAATTACTTATAGTTTAATAGTAGTAAATTCTAGTAATAGTAGGGTTTACTTTCTTTTTATTAAAGAAGTTATACTAGTTTTAGGTTAAGTTAATTATATTAACTCCTTTAGTTATAAAGTATTTATTATTAGTTTTATAGTTAGTTAATAACTATAAAGTTATATAATAGTTATTATTCTAGGAGTAGAGACTAGTAGTAAGTAGTCTTTTATTAAATATTATAATAAGTAGTTTGACCTTTTTTAGAGTGACTAATAGCCTATAGGCTATGTACTTTAGAAAATAGCTATTCAGCCACCTACTTTATTAATCTTTTTTGTTTAATAAATAGTACTTAAATTTACTTACTATAACGTAGCTTCTATAGATTTAAAGTAATAGGTGTTTTTAATTAATTTTATAGACTACTAATTACACTACTAACGCCACTAAAACTACTAACGCCTTCCTAGACTATCCCTCTAAACCTATTAAATCTAATCTCAACTATTCTATTACTTCCCTTGGCTATTGTATCCCTCTGCAACTAACGCACTATTGTTATAGGCTGCGCAGCTACGGCTAGTCTAGCTACTCTCTACTATTATTAGTATCCCCCTTAATATTTACACAGGCCTTATTAAATATAATAATATTAGTAGCTACTTAGAGCACTATAGATTTAGTAGCTGTGTCTTTTAGTTAGTTAAAGTATTTATAGTTAGTTTTAGACTATAGAATACCTAAAAGGGTTTTATTTTATAATTTAAGAATTATTACGTTTATATTAAGTCTATTACTAGTAGTTTAATAGTAGTAAATTATAGTAATAGTAAGCTTTTTTTTCTTCTTATTAGAGAATACGCGCTAGTTATAGGTTAAGTTAATTTTATTAACCCCCTTAGTTATAAAGTACTTATTACTATTCTTATAGCTAATTAATAACTATAAGGTTATATAATAGTTGTTGTTTTAGTTATAAGGACTTAGGGTAGGTAACTTTTTGTTAGATATTGTAGGTTGTTATGTATGTATAGAAGACAGGAGGAATTAATAAAGGCTTTGTTTATAGTAGTGCCTTTTTGTTTAATTATAAACGCTACTAGGGCTTGTTAGGCCCTGTACATAGTATAATCTAGTTAAAGGTTTGTATAAGTAAAGGTTTATTTTAATATATTTAGTGCTGCTTATTGGTGATAGTATTATTGTTATTGCTATAAGAAGAGTAGGTAAGTCGAAGTGTTAAGAGCCAGAGGGGGTTAAATCTACTAGATACACCCTATTAGATACTTCTATTTAATTATACTACTTGAAAATATATAGTTATAATGTATTCTTTTTAGAACAACTTACTAAAATGTCTATATAAGACACTACTTAAAAAAACACAAATAATAAGTAGTTTACTTTTTTAGGTTATTATATATAGGTATATAAAACATAAAAAGAATTAATAAAGGCCTTACTTATAGTAGTGTCTTTTTTTAATTATAAATACTACTAGGGTTTATTAGGCTCTATATATAATTTAACTAAAGGTTTATATAAGTAAAGGTTTATTTAAATATATTTAGTACTACTTATTAGTAATAGTATTATTATTATTACTATAGAAAGAGTAGGTAAGTAGAATAATTAAAGTACATATACTCTATTAAGCTTTATTTAAAACTACTTAGTAAAGTTAAACGGGTCTAAAGCTACTAAATATACCCTATTAAATACTTCTATTTAATTATACTACTTAAAAATATATAGCTATAATATATTCTTTTTAAAACTTCTTATTAAAATATCTATATAAAATACTATAAAAGAATATAAATATAATTTAATTCTAGTAATTATATACTAAATAATAAAAATTATATACTCTATAGTAACTTAAAAGACTATTAATATAGTATAGTTAGTATAAATGTTTTATAAAAAAATAAAATACTATTTTAGTGTTTTAAAAGAAATAGTAGTAAATAGAAATAAACTATTTATTAACTACTTTTAAAAAGTATTTATTTACTCCCTCTAGAGTAACTAATAGCCTATAGACTATATACTCTAAAAACCTATCTAGCTACCCACCTTACTAATCTTTTTTATTATTAGTTAGTAATACTAAATAGCACTTAAACCTACCTACTATAACGCAGCTTCTATAGATTTAAAGTAATAACTATTTTTAATTAGTTTTAAAGTAAACTACTAATTATACTATCAACACTACTAAAACTACTAACGCCTTTTATATACCTTATATATACCTAACTATTACTATCCCTTTAAACCTATTAAATTTAATTTAAACTATTTTATTACTTTCCTTTGTTATTATATTCCTTTATAACTAACGCACTATCACTATATAACTATAGTTAATTTAGCTACTCTTTACCATTATTAGTATTTATTTTAATATTTATATAGACTTTATCAAATATACTAATATTAGTAGCTACTTAAAGTACTATAAATTTAATAGCTATATTTTTTAATTAATTAAAGTATTTATAGTTAACTTTAACTTATAAAATATATATAGTTCTATTAAGTCTAGTATTTAACTTAAGTATTATTTATTAGGTGTTAAGTTAATTATTTATAGTTTAATAGTAGTAAATTCTAGTAATAATAAACTTTACCTTTTTTTTATTAAAAGATTTATATTAGTTTTAGGTTAAGTTAATTATATTAACCCCCTTAACTATAAAGTACTTATTACTAGTTTTATAACCAGTTAATAATTATAAGGTTATATAATAGTTATTATTCTAGAAGTAGGGGCTAGTAGTAGGTAGCTTTTTATTAGATATTATAGTAGGTAGTTTACTTAATAGAGTGCTTTTAGGTTATTATATATAAGTATATAGAAGATAGAAGGAATTAATAAAGGCCTTACTTATAGTAGTAGTGCTTTTTTCTTTAATTATCAATACTACTAGGGCTTATTAGGCTCTATAGTATATTATAGTGCCTATAGTGTAATCTAGCTAAAGGTTTATATAAGTAAAGGTTTATTTTAATATTACTACTTATTAGTAATAGTATTATTATTATTACTATAGGAAGAGTAGGTAAGTAGAATTGTTAAAGGCTAGAGGGGGTTAAACCTACTAAATACACCCTATTAAATACTTTTACTTATTATACTACTTAATAATATATAGCTATAATATATTTTTTTAAAATAACTTATAGAAATGTCTATACTAAATACTATATAAAAACATAAGTACTTTATTAATAAAAGAGTTAATATAATTAACTTAACTTAAAACTAGTATAAATTCTCTAATAAAAAAAAGATAAAGCTTACTATTACTAGAATTTACTACTATTAAACTATAAATAATTAACTTAATGCCTAATAAATAATACTTAAATTAAATACTAAGTTTAATAAAACTATATATATTTTATAAATTAAAACTAACTATAAATACTCTACCTAACTAAAGAATATAGCTACTAGATTTATAGCGCCCTAAGTAGCTACCTTAGCGATATTTAATATTAGTATATTTAATAAGGCCTATATATAATAATATTAAAATAGATACTAATAATAGTAGGGCTAAGTGGCTGAACTAGCTAAAGCTGCGCGGCCTATAAGGGAAGTAATAGAACGGTTTAAATTAGATTTAATAGGTTTAGAGAGATAGTAGACAATGGTTGGGCGTATAGGAGGCGTATAAAAGGCGTTAGTGGTTTTAGTAGTGTTAATAGTATAATTAGTAGTTTACTTTAAAATGAATTAAAAACACCTATTACTTTAAATCCATAGAAGCTGCGTTATAGTAAGTAAATTTAAGTACTATTCGTTATAATAATAAAAAAGATTAATAAGGTAGGTAGCTAGATAGCTATTTCCTAGGGTACGTAGCCTATAGGCTATTAATTACCCTAGAGAGGGTACTGAGTAATACTATTTAAAATAATAAGAACTTATAATATATTAGTAAAAGCTTAATAAATAAAAAAAAGATATAATTTATATAGTAATACTTCTACTTTATAATAGTATATATAGTATATTTATTACTATACTTTTTAAAAGCTATATAAAGTATATAATAATTTCTATTAAGTAAAGAAATATAGTAAGTATATAGTATAGTAATACTAGGCTAGTTATTAAAGCTAAACTAAGTATTAACTAGGAATTTAGTAAGGTAAATAGAGTAAATAAAGATAAATATAGTACTAAAAAAGTAAATTAAGTATTAAAAATACTAAAATAATTATAAAAGATATAGTATAAGGCTTAGTTAAAATTAAAAAAAGAACTAAAGTTAAGTATATTAAAAAAAGAATTTAAATTTTAATTATTTAAAAGGTACTATTATATAGACCCTTTTTATAGAATATATAGTTTAAATATAGTAAACTTATAAAGAAGCTATTTATAGTATATGGTTATATAAAAAAAAGAGTATAACTTACTTATATATATAGTATAAAAGGTACTGAAGATATAATTGACTATATACCTATAACTATTAAACTTTAAAAACACCCTATATAAGTAGTTAAAAATTAAAAAGTCTACTTTACTATAATAATAAATAAATAATACTATAAATATAGTTATTGATACTATAGTAAAGACTTATTAAAAAGAAGATAATAGAGCTATAGAAAGGTAATTTAAAGTAAACTATAACTTAAGAAAAGAATATAAATAAAAAATAAAATAAAACATATCTCCTTTATATATATACTTAAAGAAGAAATAAAAGAATAATAGACTAGTATAAAGGCCTACTCTAAAAGTATATTATTATATATTTACTAAATAGTTAATTAAATACTAAATAAAAGTATATTTATAAAATATATATTTATATTTTTAAGTAGTGTTTTATACGGATATTTCTATATATTATTCTAAGAAGAATATATTATAGCTATATATTATTAAGTAGTATAATAAATAAAAGTATTTAATAAAGTATATTTAGTAGGTTTAACTCCCTCTAGCTCTACTAAGTGGTCTTAAGTAGAGCTTAGTAGAGCGTATATACCTTAACGCTTCTACTTACTTACTGTTCTAGTAATAATAACAATACTATTACTAATAAGTAGCACTAAATATATTAAAATAAACCTTTACTTATACAAACCTTTAGCTGGATTACGCTATATCACGGCGCTGTGATATACTATAAGGCCTAATAAGCCCTAGTAGCGTTTATAATTAAAGAAAAAGACACTACTATAAGTAAGGTCTTTATTAATTTCTCCTATCTTCTATATTTATACCTAAGAATCCTTTAAAGTAATAAAATAGTAAAAGCTACTATAAATATAAAAGTCCCCTAGCTATAGAATACTAAATTCTATAACTTAGTTACTATAGTTAAGAATAATATTAAGTAGCTTAGTAATATAGCTATATAACTTAGTATTAATACTATTAATATATAGTATAATTAACTAACTTAACCCTTAAGTATAAAGATCTAAATTACTATTTTTAGCTTTTACTTTCTTTATATTAATAGTAATAAAGACTAAATAGAAAACATTAAACTAGACCTATTAGTTAATTTAACGCTAAGTTAGATTTCAAACTTACTATTTTTAAAAAATAACTAATACTACTTTAAGTAAGTAATAGAAGTAGTAATAATAACTATAGATCCCCTAGAGTTAAGAGACTAGTATATTTAATAAGGCTTAGTTATTAAGATATTTACTAATAAGTATAGGAAAAAGCGGTCTAATTAGGTTAACTAGTTATAGCGTAGTTAAGGTAAGGGATGGTTTGGTTTAGATTAAATCCAATAGATTTAAAGGGACAGTAGAAGGTATATAGAAGGCGTTAGTAGTTTTAGTAGTGTTAATAGCGTAATTAGTAGTTTATAAAATTAATTAATAATATCTATTACTTTAAATCTATAAAAGCTGCGTTATAGTAAGTAAATTAAGGTGCTATTAATAACAAAAAAGATTTACGAGGTGGGTGGCTAGACAGTTATTTCCTAGAGCACGTGGCCCGTGGACCGTTAGTTACTCTAGAGGGGGTATAAAATATATATTAAGTTTATATTAATAGTACTTTAGAATAAAGAATAACAACTTAAGTTACTAAAGACTAGTATACTAAAAAAGGGGATAGTATAAGGATTTAAGTTAAAGAAACTAAACTATAGAAAAGTACTTAGTAAAGTCCTAATATAACTATAAAAAAACTTTAATAAAAAGAAATAACTACTCTTTATTAAGCCTTTAGTAGAAGTATAAAGAGAAAGAAAAAAGAAAAAGATGAAGTAAAAATAACTAAATATACCTATATATATACTATATTATTTATAAACTAACTTATTTATAATTAAGAAATTTACTACGTAGTAGACTTTTTACCTCTTTTAAATATATAATATTTAACAAAGACATATATAAAAAAAACCCTTATAGAGAAAATATATAAGTATTTAGTAAGGTAATTAGTAAAGGTTATATATAAAGATAGGTTAAATCTAAGTTAAGAGATACTTGTTTATATAAAAGAAGATATATATATATTATATATAGCTTAGTAAAAGCTACTTACTTTTTTTAATTAAGAGTAGTATATAAACTATATAGTATAGGTAATTAGAGTTAATAGGGCCTTTACTTTAAAAACTCTAATAGCTATACTATATAAATATATATTATATAGTTAGAGTATAAAAACCCTTTAGGTAGTATAGAATTTAAACCTACTACCTTTACTTCTTATAAAGTAGAGTTAGGTAGACTCTTAACTACTAAGTTAACCGCTTAAGTTAACTAGTTATAGTATAGTTAAGGGAAGGGATAGTTTAGTTTAGATTCAATTTAATAGGTTTAAAGGGATAGTTTACTAAAAAGATATTAATAATTTTAGTAGTATTAATAGTATAATTAGTAATTTACTTCAAAATTAATTAAAAACACTTATTACTTTAAATCTATAAAAGCTATATTATAGTAGGTAAATTTAAGTACTATTTACTAACTAATAATAAAAAAGATTAATAAAGTAGGAAGCTAAATAGCTATTTTTTAAAGTATATAGCCTATAGACTATTAATTACCCTAAAGGGAGTTATAAAAAAATAAAAACAATACTATAAAAATATAAACTTATAAAAGTAAAGGGAGTCTTTAGTAGTAGAGTCTTTATTACTAATATATTTATAGTTAAGTAACTACTTAAAAATACTAAAAATACTATTAATAGTATAGTAACTATAAAAATATATAAAGAGTTATTAAAAATTCTTTATTATAAATAGTTTTATTTTTTTTAAATAGTTATATATATATATTATAGTAAAATATATACTAATATATTAAACTATTTTAAAATAAAATGTCTATTACTTAAAGTTAAAAAATGTAGTTATATAATTTTTAGTTTTTAGTATAGTACTTAATCTTCTAGTAGTATAGTAGTATTTTCACTATAGAAGAGCGCTGTTTAGAAGCCTACTATTGTTTTAGCTCGCAGGGTTTGCTTAAACTTTTCACTGTAATCCACGGTGCTGACTGAGCTTCTCGAGTTCCCACTTGTTTCTCAGGAGACATGGTTGGGTTGCTAATTCTCTGATGAGTCTTTCCCAACTGAGACCCCGCAACCAAGCTCGCCCAACCAAGCTCGACATATCGCGGTAATGCAACGGGATGCCGCGCGGTGGTAAGAGAGGCGGTGCGCGAGCACCGTCGCGCAATTCTCCTCGACTTCGTGCAAGACGTGGCGTAGCCCGACTGCCTTCGTCTGCAACCTTCACGGGTCCAATGGGTACGTTTGCAATAGCTAAGTGGCTGTTAAAATTTCCAAGTTGTGACTGACATGGACCTGTATAGAATTCACCCTGCAAGACGAGGCCCGGAGCACTGCTCATCGTTCTTCGCCCTGGAGCATTGACACTCGGCTCCGGCATCGACCTGTTACCTTCGTAAGCACGGGAGCCACAGAGCCACTGAAGCAATTAGAAGACATTCTGCAACAAACCAGTCTGAAGCCTCCATCTATCCACAGCGACAAAACCACCCGGCCTACCGCTAGCGTCCATCATGTACCGCAAGGCGACTGTACTTCGTTGGACGAAGCAAACCTACGAAGCCCCAAATCGGGACATGACAACAAGGTGTCGAACATCTCCTCCACAGAAGATGGCCCCGCACCGCAACCATTTTACATCGACGTCACAGGAGATCGGACCTCTCATCGTATTCAAACCCCCACTGGAATTTTGTCTCGATCACAGTCGCCAGCCGGCTCTGATACGAGCGAGGAAGTCATCCTTTTCAAAGGTCGCAATAAGGTTGCCAAGACCGCGTCAAGGTCTTTCAACTTGGGGGGTATGCGTACAGAAATTTGTGTGTTAGAGGAGACTGTCAAGTCAACACCAGAGGACGGTATAAATCTCGATACAGGGTGTGCGCAAAACGATGCGCAGAGGTCGCAACAAGGTGCGAGGTCCATGAGCAGCGAGTTGATCGCGGATTATATTGCCAACATTCGGGAACATGGCGAGGACGGAGTTTCGATGCCCGCAGACGCATACTCCCGCCGAGATCTTGGTGGCTTTTTCGATGAGTCCGATAGTGACGAGGAAGCTTGCCAGATGCCGAAAGTTCTAGTCGATGCAGTGCCTCCCAACAATGAGAGTCAGATGGGCGACATGGCAGACGGCACGCCAGCTGCACGCAAACTAGGTCAGGAGGGCGAACTGCCCCCGGCAGCCTTTGAGACCGATGCGTCATACTTCGCGTCCCTGGAGCAGTCGCACACCGAAGAATTGTCACTCCACTCCACAATCAGCAGCCAAGACGACAACGACAATGACATCTTCACTGCCGCGGCAGACCGGTTCGCACAGGAGGCTGATGACTTCGATTTCATGGATTGGGACCGGCCGGCCTTGAAACGTAAGAAGGGCAAGGCTGCCAAGGGCAAAGTCCCGATCTTCGACATATCGGATTCGGAGCTGGAGGGGAAGATGCAGGCGGCGTGGAAGAATGACCGCCTCAAAAAGGCCCAGAGGAAAAAGGAGCGTCAGGCTTTGCGAGCTCAGGGTCTGCTTGGCAAACACGCGAATCCAGACGACCTGAGAGTTAAGTATCCCAATGGCATGGGGCTGGACCAGATTGCCGACGAACTCAGAACCTTCCTCTTAGGTTCCCAAGCTATGTATGTCCCCCCAGCGCAACCGCCTAACGTAGCTGCAACACTGACGCTATCATTTTTATAGCCTGATATTGCCTCCTATCGACAACCATGGCCGAAAGGTCATCCACGAGCTAGCCAGCAAATTCAATATCAAATCCAAGTCAACTGGATCAGGCGACCAGCGACGGCCCACGCTTCACCGAACATTCAGAACCACCAGGTTTGCCGAGGAGTCGTTTGATATGGCCATCTCTCGAGTGGGCCGTAAGTATTTTCCCCGCAATGATACTGGTTTGAAAGGTTCGTTTCAGCGGCTGCCGACTCGCCGGGGAGGTGGCCATGCAGGCGTCAATTACCGCGATGGCGAGGTCGTGGGCGGTTCAGCGCCTGAGTTGAGCCAGGGAAATAAGGGCCGGGCGATGCTGGAGAAGATGGGCTGGAGCAGCGGGACTGCCCTTGGCGCGTTGAACAACAAAGGCATCCTGCAACCCGTTGCTCACGTTGTCAAACGAAGCAAAGCCGGGCTTGGATAAGACGTTGTCGAGTGTCCCGAGCACCTTTCTGGCGAATCTCGCTGGTTTGTCTGACTACATTCGGGGTAACCCTGCGAGGTATTAATACATCGATTCCAAGACGAGCGTGGCTGTGTGACTTGGTTGAACGATGGCGACAGGTTGGGAACTGGAAGAGTAAAATGTTCATGTGCACGAATTCATTCGTCCGAAAAACCCTATTCTCAAGGTGTATTGTACAGCCCGCGAACCCCGTTTGACCGTGAAGACATTGCCCCCAAAAAAGCAAACCATCCGTAACGCATTAAGAGACTCCAAGGATATTGGGAAACCTTGGCAGGTCTCATCATGACACCCAAATGCCAAGTAAAATCCAATGCCCGAAAAGAAAAGCAGGACAAGTGACCCTTTATTTCGTGGAAGAAGAGTACTTGGTGACGGCCTTGGTGCCTTCCGAGACGGCGTGCTTGGCCAGCTCACCAGGCAAGATGAGACGGACACTAGAGAACGGTCAGAAATGCCAGTGAGTACAACTGGGTATGTTCACGTACGAGGTCTGGATCTCGCGGGAGGAGATAGTGGACTTCTTGTTGTAGGCAGCCAGCTTGGAGGCCTCGGAAGCAACGCGCTCGAAAATGTCTGTTTTTGTGTTTCCGTCAGAACTGTTGCATGGGTTGCAATTCGGTTAGAAAAGCACGTACCGTTGACGAATGAGTTGAGGATAGACATGGCGCGGTTGGAGATACCCGTGTCAGGGTGGACCTGCTTCAGGACTGCATCGATGCCGGTCAGCAAATTGCCCTTTAGCGCCACGATTGGCCGAATGCGCGCAATCCATCGGACCGGAGCGCATTCAGCCACCACAGGTCGACGTTGTCTGCGAAGACTCACCCTTGTAGATGTAGGAGGAGTAGGTCTCCTTGCGCGACTTGGTGCGCTTCTTCTTGTCGCCGGAAGCGGCGGTCTTCTTGCCGGCATCCTTCTTCTCGGGAGCCTTGGAGGCAGTAGAAGGGGCCTTGGAGGCGGGCTTCTTGTCGGCGGCCTTGGGGGGCATATTTGCGATTTTTGAGTTGGAAGGTGAGAAAGGGGAATATGAGACTGCTGCTTGGGGTTGATTGCGTTGGACGGCCGTGAACCAAGTTGGATGATGAGGTGTGGGAAAGTTGTTGTGGGAAGAAGAAGTTGGGGGTGGGCTGGGTTTTTGTAGCTGGACGCGACGGGTACTAGCGACGTTACTGATTTGATGTGAGCCCAGAGTGATTTTGGGGGAAAGAGGCTTGGAGAGGAGCGGGTGCCAGGGTGGTCAAAGTGCTGCGCATGCTGCAGACCATTAGGTAGTCGAGGGTACCAACTGCGCGACGGTGGCTGGCCTGTGGGCGGGGGACCGCGCCTCTAGCGCGCCGAGCCCGGGGTACGGACGCGTACGCGCTAAAAAATACGTGCACAAGTATTGTTTTAATTTTTTTTGGAGGGGGAGAGGGCCCCTCGCCGCCAGACCTTCTGGTGGACCAATAGTGGCTCACAAAAGGGCTCTGATGCGGGAAATAAAAGTCAAAGGCTGTCTGGCTCTTAATGCCTAATCGGGAAATTCTAGAGGAACCAACGCCTTTACATGAACAGGCCCTCTCCAACCCTCCCGCCCGCTTGGTAACGCGGTCACTGTACTAAATGAGTGCCAGATTTGAGGTGCAGCCCAGTTTTTGGGTGTAAGACTTGGTGATGATATAGCAGCATTGCTGAAAGCGAAGGAAACCATGATCATCTTATATCCTAACAAGACGCGCATGTCCCAGCCGGCGAGTCTGAATTGTTTGACGATCGGGTCGTTGTATCTTATTGACGCCATCGGTCTTTAGCCCGCGGGACACAATTCGTCGTGGACAACGAGCAGCTGGCCCAGGAATCTGCTGCACGGCTAGATTTCATCGGCAGGAATTCATGCAGCTAGCACAAGGGTGGAAACGTCGGTGACATTCTACAGTCTACATAGCGCTGCCATCATGGCGGGCTCGCGGGCTGGCGGCCTTGGGCCCCTGCTGGAATATCTCGAGTCGGCGAGCAATCGGGGCGGGAGATATGGGACGTGGAGTAAAGCGGCAACCCATGCTTGGGACAGGCTGGGGCCGCGAGCGGCAATGCTCTTACCAACCTGGCTACTACATATGTAGCACTACCACTACGGTACTACTCTCCGGCTCTGTACGTACTGCACTCCAAAACCGCGGCAGACACGGTGGATGCTCCGGCTGCCAGCCCCGTTTTCGCAAGGCTGAACTTGACTTCGCTAGACACATCACATTCACGGCTACCTTGCAGGGGTAGACGAGTACGCGTCCCCAACGCGAATCGGCACCACCTCTGTCTAGGTCAATCTGGGCCAACACTGGGGGCGGGCCGATGAGGCGAGACTTGAGCACCCGGGTCTCTCGGGGCCATATTGACAGTGAAGCTTGTTCCCAGATCATCTAAGCGCCGGAACGAGGGTTGACGGATTCCCGGCGAGACTCCTCAGAGCATGCACAGCACGAGTGCGCCGTCCCACATGAGCTAGCACGACCCATTCGTTACTGGGTATCCGTACGTAGTAAGTGACCCTCGAGGTCCGAGGGTCTGGACAAGATTTACTGTGATTATATGGCCGATTACCACACCGCTGTAACCCTTCGGTCTGGGCAGCTCAATCACACCTACCACAAATGCTATGTGCCCGGCTCTCTCAACTCAGCCCAAAGATCTGTGCATGTATAGATCCAAATAAGCTGAGGATTAAGGGCGCAGGAGGCCAACGAAACTACCACAAGGAGACAGACATTGCAATCAGCGGAGAAGGGCGGCGCCAACGAGGCAGTCCCTTACAGTTATCGAGTTTCTGCTGCCATTTCGTGCTTCAAACACGGCCTGAAAAGGGATTGGACGTGATGATAGGTGCGCCGGTAAGTCGTAGATGGCGAAACCACCTACCTACGTCGTAATGGGCGAGATATCAGACGCGGGGGGTGATTGAATGCTGACGAAAATGGCGACAGGCAGTGCTCGAAGTTGAAAAGACCGGCCAGTAAAATAAACGCAAATCATAAAAAGAAACCCTCAAACATGGGTTGAACGGGGTCGGAAAGTTCTCTCAGTTTGAAAGAAAACAGCTCTGAGCGTCGGGTGGTAGGCGAAGGCGGGACCCGGGGGGTTTTATTTCCTAGCGGATGGGTAGGTAGGAGGACCCTGGGAGGGGACGATACGTACCCTTCTTATCGTGGTAGGCCCCAAAAATGATGCGGCACAACATCGAATTTCTGTTTTCGGCTTAGCGCCGAATCACGCGTTGGTGATCTGTGATCGTACTGCTCCGACGCGAAAACTACTTAACTTCTTGCCTCCCCACCATCTTGCCGGTTTTCCCTCTTCACCTCACTTCTCCATCCACAACAGCTCGAGCCGAACCCAAGTCGCCATTTTGTGTGAACAATTTCCGCTTCATCCTTTCCCAAATTTCTCCCACAACAAACTCATCCAAAATGACTGGAGGCGGCAAGTCCGGCGGCAAGGCCAGCGGTTCCAAGAACGCGCAATCGTAAGACAGCCTCTATTTCGCAAGGTTCACAACGTTTTCCCGCGTTGGGGCGAGTCGACTCGTGAATTTGATGCTTGCTTGAAAGATGCCTTGGCTAACACGCTGCTTCTAGCCGATCTTCCAAGGCCGGTCTAGCCTTCCCCGTTGGTCGTGTCCACCGTCTCCTCCGCAAGGGCAACTACGCCCAGCGCGTTGGTGCTGGTGCTCCCGTCTACCTGGCTGCTGTTCTCGAGTACCTCGCCGCTGAGATTCTCGAGCTGGCTGGTAACGCAGCTCGCGACAACAAGAAGACGCGTATCATTCCCCGTCATCTTCAGCTTGCTATTCGCAACGATGAGGAGTTGAACAAGCTTCTGGGTCACGTCACTATTGCCCAGGGCGGTGTCCTGCCCAACATTCACCAGAGTATGTCTGCGCGTTACATATTGAATGACACAAGACTGACAGTTTTAGACCTGCTGCCCAAGAAGACTGGCAAGACTGGCAAGAACCAAAGCCAGGAGCTGTGAATGGGTGTCTAGGGTTTGGGTTTCTTTCGTGCTGGTCGGCTGCTTTGGGTTGTCATGACATCGGGGTCACGGTTCAGGTTTCACGGTTGATTTTCACGTTTGGGTTGTACAATAATACCACGGCAGGAAGCTGGGGTTACGAATGAGAATACCTTTTGAAGATCACTCCAAAATCTGTGAGGATGCGGGAAAGCTGCGTGTTACCAGCCGGGTAGCTGATGATGTCTGGTATGGGTCCGTGACAGACAAATATATTCGCCTACAGGTTCTACAGAAAATAAAGTGAGGAATTGGGTCATCGGGGCAGCGGAAGCGACGATGATTTGAATGGTTGAATTGGATTCTGCATGCAACCGGAGGTGTATATATATATGACGCTATAGTGTTTCTTTACTCGGGACCATTATGGACGCAAAAGCCGGTGTATCATGTCGCGCGTTGAAAGGCATATCTCGTGGAGGAATTGATGCTTCTTATTCCGAAAAGAAAGGATGATATGCACATGTCTGATTGAACATAATATCCACCATACCCTTAACCCCCAGTACTCAAAACTTCAATTGGCGGGGGGCTGCGAGAACCGTCAGTGTCAGGGCCATAATGGTATATTGTGTGCGGATACTCACGGTCGAGGATTGGGGCTGGGAGGTTTCTTTCGTACTTCGATCCTGCGAAGGTCGTCAGCGCATCCGATCAATGGGCAGTGTTCAGGTCTGCAGCATGAGAAACGAACCGCCAGGCGCTGTCGGGTGAACGTAAGGCTCCGGGTGCTTCCATCTGACAAGCAACTTTTCAGTCTGGGCAAGGAGCTCCTGTGGCCCATCAAGTTAGCTCTCGAGGGGGGCATATGCATGAGTGCAAGGAAAACTCGCCCTTTTCTGCCTGTTATCCGTCACATGTCGGTTGGCCTCGAAAAGCGATCTGATATACAGGGCTTGCCCTCTCCAAAGATGGCGGTGGACAGCCCAGTCAAGCGCCAGCTTCAGCGACCGTCGGTAAAGCGACCTGGGAGGAGAAGAAGCCAAGTCAGTACGGCCTATTCCATGGTCACGGTGGTGACGGGATTGCGAAAGCTCACAATGCCGCTTGGCGTGTAGACATGATGATTAGATTGTCGGGAAAGTCGCGGAGTGAAGTCCCCTGTGTTGAAATTCGGCTTGGAGCAGCTGTGTCGTAAAATCGCTGCGGTCGACTGCGGTAGTACGGGAGAGCAGATTGGGACTGACTAGGAGGCAGGTAGTCGGGATGACGACAAGAGAGAGTGGAGTAAACAGGAGTAAAGCCTAAGGCATATATGAATTACTAAGCTTATAAAATAGAAACACTATCTACTAAGTTGATAAAATAAAAGAGACAACGTAAAAGTAAGTAATAGAAATATAGTTTGAAAAATAGTAAAGAAGATAATAAAACTAAAAATTAGTAGTAAAAAAAGTACTTTTAAACTTTTTTAAAAAAAATTATATTAATAAAAATACAGAAAAGAATTAATACTAAAACCACTTATTTTACTTATAGTTTTTATAGTATTTTTATTTATATTCTTTATAGTGTTTTATATAAATATTTTAATAAGAGGTTTTAAAAAGAATATATTATATTCTTTATAGTGTTTTATATAAATATTTTAATAAGAGGTTTTAAAAAGAATATATTATAGCTATATATTTTTAAGTAGTATAATTAAATAAAAGTATTTAATAGGGTATATATAGAAACTTTAAATAGTATTTTATAGTAAGTATTAGAGTATATAAGTATTTAAGGGTATAAATAACTTATAGTTATTTTAAGAAAAGATCTATACTATAAGGCGCTATACTTACTAGAGCGTTATATTTATACTTAGTCACCCTAGTACTTAAGGCGCAGCTTACGAGGCTAGAGCCTTAGAGGGTTTATTATAATACACCCCCTAATAATAGTAACGTTACTATTAGCTGCATTAAGACTATATCCCTTACTTCCTTTTTTATTTTAAATATAAATAAATAGAGTATTTAAAGTGCTTATTAAAGTTATATAAATAAAATTATATAAAAGAAATATTTTTATAGTTATTTTAACTATAAAGAGTATTAATAACTATAGGTAAAATTATAGTTATTATTTTTTAAAGTATAGAGATTTTTTACTAAGTAAACTATAGGTAGTAAAATATATATATTTTTTTTAACTACTACTTAAAATCCTTTTTTTAATATACTTATTTTAATAAATTATAAATTACTATTTTACTACCCTATACTCTATATACTACTTCTAAAGTATTTTTAATAATAAAAATATAAAAAAATAAATACTTAAAATACCCCCTAAGTATAAAATAATAAAAGAGTATAAAGTAAAGATTACTAAAGGTAAAAAGTATACTAAGTTTAAGTATAAGTATATAGTACGTAGTAGCTTTATTAACTCTTTTAACGCCATGCTATTAGTAAACTATAACTATAATATAAAAAATAGAAAAAATAATATATAAATAATTTCCTACTATTCATAATGCTTACTCACCTACTATAGCACATACACCTCTGTATTTTCTTCTTTAGCTGCCTTTTCTATACTCTATATAAAAAAAACTATACTCTTATACTATTTAATAAAAATAACTTTAAGTATAACCCCCCTTATAAAAAGTATACTAACTCTAGCCTTAAGAGCTACTTTTTTAACTACTACTTTATTACTAAGGGTAATACCTAAAACTACTATATATAGTATATTAATAGTTATAAATAATATACTAACTTATACTAAAATACTATTTTTTAGTATTACTACTTTATTAAAATATACTTTATAAGTATATTATATTATATAAGTCCCTTTAAGTACTTATAGTAGTTTAGAACTAATTTAGTTAAATTATAAAAGGTTTATAAAGTATATAATAATCTTTAAATAGTACTTAACTCTACTACTATACTTTTTTTTATTAAGAGTAAAGTTAAGGAGGAAGAGGAAGAGGAGAAGCTTAAGTTTAAAAAAAAAGAAGAGAAGGAGTTTAAGTTTAAGTTTAAATTTAAAAAGGAAAAAAAAAAGGAGTTTAATAAAAAGGAGAATAAGGAGGAAAATAAAAAAGAGATTACTAGTATACCTATAGAATAAACTATATACTAAGGTTATACTAAAACTATTATAAAGGGTATTTATTAGTTTATAAAATAGCTCTTTACTTTGTATAACTATACTGAAAGTAATTTTAAAAGGGTATTTATTAGCTCTTTGCTGTAAAACTGAAATTAGTACCTTTATAAAAGTACTTTTTTAAGCTATTATGTTTATTTCTAGTATTTAAAGCCTCTAGGCTATAATTACTTTACTCTTTTTACGCGCCCTAGTAAAGTAGTATAGGCCTTTTAGCTTAATATAATAACACTTATAGGCTATTTTTTTAATTAAGTATTATTTTTTCTTTATTTTATTATAATATATATATTAAAGTATTATAAAGGTTAAAGAGTACTTTAAAGTACTTAAACTTACTTTTTATAAGGTTTTTATTAAATTCTATTAACTAACGTTAACTATTTATAGGGTATATATATAATATTAAAGAAGTACTTAGTATATTTTTAATAAAGCTATATATTTTAAATATTTATATATTTTAAGTATATAGTTATATACTCTTCTTTACTTACTATAAGTTAAATTATTTACTAGTTATTATAGTGGACTTTTTAAGTATTTTTAAAGTTAAGATTTATTTTTTAAAGAGTTATTAAAGCGCTATTAATTTTTTAGTAGTATACTTAAGTATTAAAAGCTCTACTTCTATTATTAACATAATAACTATATTCTATCTCCTAGCCTTCTAGTATAATAAACTACTAAAAAACTTAAAAATATATTTATAAAATAATTTTTTTATTTTTTTATTATTTATAAAACAGGTATTTCCTACTATAAAAAGTACCTTTATATTACCTTTTATATTACTATAGTATATAGTAAAGTAATATATTAAGTATAAGTAGTAGATAACTTAGTTAATAGCCTTAAAATATACTTAAAAGGGATTTATTAAGAAGTATAAGAGTTATAAAGTAGTAAAGGCGATATTTAGGTGGATTATAATAGTAGTATAGAGGATTAAGCCGACCTTTTTTTAAAAATCCTTAACTTTTTAATATAATACTTAATTTAGGTTTTTAATAAAGTTAATTATTAATAATAGTGTAGCTAAGTATAGTATATTAATAAAGTTATACGTTTTAGTTATTTTATTAATATATATATTGTAAACTAGGAAAATATATTATTTAGGATAGTCTTTAATTACTTTAATACTAAGGAAATACTCTATAAGGCCCTACTTTTTAAGTTTATTTACGTTTTTAATACTCTTAATTAATATTTAAGTATACTTAGCCTTATTTAGGTAGTATACTATAAGTATATTATTAATATAGAATATAATAAAGACGTACTTTTAAGGATCTTAAAAAAGGTATAGCTTTTTATTATAGTGTTTAAAACTAAGGCTATAAAGAGTCTTTCAAAACTCTTTATACTATAAAAAAGGAGTATTATATAGTTTATAAAGTACTTACTTAAACTTAATATACTTTTTTAATTAATAAAAGTTATTTAAAAGTTTATAATAAATAAGTAAAGTATTAGGGTTAAACTTTATATTTCAAAAAGTATTTATAATATTAAACTACTAAATATTATAGTTCAACTATACTTTAAAAATATTAAAAAGACTAACTAAACTTCCTATACTACTCGTATATCCTATCTATATAAAGCAGTCTCTACTACCTATCTCTAGGCTCCTATTAGTTAGATCGAGTTATAATTAAAAATTAGTCTTAGTCATAGTTACAAACAACAAAAACAGTAAAAACAATAAAAGCTATAGTTTACACAACTAGCTCTAAATTACTTAAATTTAAGGTCTTTTTAATTCTAAATTAAATATTATATCTTTTTTACTATTATAACTATACCTAATTAAGCTTAACTACTTAAATAATTATATATATAAAGTTAAGAATTAATCCCCCTAGTTTTAAAATTAATAGCTAAATTACTCCTTAGTATGTTAAAGCTTAGTAAATATTTTAAGGGTATAAACCTAACTTATTTCTATTTATCCTACTTTACTAAAACTAAAACTAATTCTTTTTTATAATCCTAACTATAGTTCCGTTCTTAATATCCTCTATAACTAGCTCTTCTCTATAACTAGCTCTATAGTTAACTACTTTTTTATAGCTAGCTCTACAGCTAGCTACTCCTCTATAGCTAGCTCTATAGCTAGCTACTTCTCTATAACTAGCTCCTTAGCTAACTACTACTTTATAGCCCTTAGGTATATTAATTAGTATAGTAAAAGGTATTGTAATGGTATTATATTAAAGTTATTAATTAAAAAGGCTAATTGTAAAAAAGAAAATAACTAAATTAAAAAATAGCTATTAGGTGTACTAACTTAATTTAACTAATAGGAGCCTAGGGATATATAGTAGGGACTACTTTATATAGGTAGGATATATAGATAGTATAGGAAATTTAGTTAGTTTTTAAGTATTAAAAGGTAAAAGGATTATGTTATAAGAGTAGTAGTATAAGTATATTATAATAAAGTTATGTTTTAAAGGTTATTTTAAATATAAATATATACTTTATAGTAGTTAAGGATTTTATTAAGTTTAAACTTATAAGTAAAAACTTACTTTAGAGGGAGGGGTTATAATAAGGCTTTTTAATAGTTTAGTTCTTACTACGTTTTTATAAATATAAGTTTATAAATTTCTTTATGTACTATATTTATAAAGAGTTTTTAAAGTTTTAGAAAAAGCTTTTTTATTACTTTTTATAACTTTAAAGTACTAATAAAGTTATTTATATAAAAGTCACTTTTTTTATAGTATGTTTATAGTTATAGGGTATTATATAGATTGTATTTTAGATAATATAGTATACGTAAGTATAGTTATATTCTTTATTTTTAAATACTATTTATTAATTAAGTATAAATATTATAAAAAAGGTATTATTTAAGTTATTATATAGTATTTTATAAGTATTATTAATATATATATAAATAATATAATTTGTTTTTTTAGATTTTAAATTAAGTTCTTTAAAGTACTAGTTACTACATAATAATAGAGCTAGTATGTTTTAAGGTATTTATAGTATATTTAAAGGAATTATATTATTTAAGTTACCCTTACTAGCTAGTTAGGCCTTTTTTTATTAGGTAGTTAAAGGTTTAAACTTAATAGTTAGAGATTTTAAGTATTTTATAAAATCTTCTATATATATATAGGTTTAATTATTTATAAGTTTAACTAATTTAGGAGGTTCTACTAGTTTAGCCTTATTTATTCTAAGTCCTTTAGTATTAGTAGTTACTTTATATAGCCTTTTACCCTTAAAATATTATAGTATTAGTAGTTTAGGGGTAGGATTAGGAGTTAATAGTCCTCCTAAGGGTAATATACTATACTTTTTATATATAAAAGTACTACTTAGCTTAATAATATTTTATTAAGTAAGTTTAGTAAATTATATATTAATAAACTTATTATTAGCTTTTTTAAGTTACCTTTAAAGTCTTTTAGGGTTTTATAAACCTTACTTTAAAACTTTTAAAGCTTTTTAAGTTTTAAAATTATAGTTTTTATAATTTTTAAGTAAAGAGTATATTTAGTGTTGTTTTTTAAGTAGAATTTTGTTTTATTAAAAGTAACGTTATATATAATAATAACTTATTTAAGTACGGGTACTTAGATTTTATATAAGTTTATTATTTTAAGGACGTATTCTATAAAGTATTTAATATATACTTTTAGTATAACTTTAAACTATTTCCTTTTAATTCCTATTTTTTTTATACTTAAGGAAATAAGTATAGTATTTATAAGTATATAGTTTTTTTTAGTAAGGGCGCGGGTTGTGGTTTATAAAGTAGTTATAAACCAGAGCCTACTATTTAGAGTAATATTTAAACTATTTTACTTTAACTTTATTTAAGGAGTATTAGAAACTTAATTAATATAGGCTTATATTATAAATATTAATACTTATAAGTATTAATTTTTTTTAAAAACACTTAAAAAGCTCTACTCCCTTCTTTATATAAATCCCCTAGTTTATACCTTTTTATTTAGTATACTTTTTACTTTCTATAGGCTCTTTAGTATAAATTAATAGTATTTTAAAATTAATTCCTTCCTTTTATACTTATCTTTAAAATATAGTAATACCCTTAATAGTAATTATAGTATACTTATTATTTATATATATTTTATAAATATTAACTCCTTTATATTATTTAACTTATTTTTTAAATATTTAAAAAACTTTAAATACTTTAAAGTAATTCTTTTTAGAAAAAGTAAAGCTAAAAGGCTTATTAGAGTATTTATTTTTAATAATTAAGAGTTAGTTATTACTATTATATATATATATAGAAAGTTAAAAAGGTTCTAGAAAATATAGTAGTATAGTTTATTAGTTTTATTCTTAAATACTTAGTATTATATTTACTATATTATATATATAACTATATAGTTCTAGTACTTTATATAGGTTAGACTATAAATCCTTACCCCCTAAGTATAGTATACTAAGTACTTAAGAGCTTTATAACTAAGGTAACTTACTCTAAAGTACTAGAGTACTATAGAGTTAACGTAGTTATATAAAAGTTAGTAACTAAAATAGTATTATATGTATTTAATAAAATAGGTTATATAAACTAAAGTAGTATTATTAATAAATATAAAATATAAGTAAAAGAAAAATAAGTTATATTTAGAAAAGTAAATATTATTATAGGATTTTAAAGTTTTTACAATAATATTACTTTTTATATTTTTAACTCTAAATATATAATTATAACTATAGTACTAACTACTAGTTTTAGTTAAAAGTACTTTGAAAATAATATTAATATAAAACTCTTTAATTACTATAACGTTTATAAGTATTAGGTTTAACATTAAGTTGCTTTCTTTATCTATTAATACATTCTATATAATATACTTACTATATCCTAGAACTAGGATTTTATTTATACTAGTATTAATATAGTTATTTAAACTAGAGGGCTTAAATATACTTAGCTTTATAAACAATATATAATTAATAAAATAGGTTAAACTATAGGTATTATATATAGTACTTTAAAAAAGTAAATAAATTAATATAATAGTTAAAAAAACTAAATATTTAACTATATTACCTTTTAAAAAAGTATTAAATAAAAGGATAATACTAATAATATCTCCTAGGAATTCCAGCTTACTATCTATAGTAACTAAGGGTTCTTTATTATTACCACCCCGTTCTTAATATTACTTCTTAGACTACAAGTAAGTTATTTTATTAAGCTAGTTATACTTAATAAGCTTTTTTTAAAGTGCTCCTACTTTAAATCTATAAGAGCTATTTTAATTTTATTAATTTTAGTATTTAAAAGGAATAAAACGTACTTAAAGTACTTTATTAAAACTTTACTAAAACGTTTATAAGTATAAGTAGGCTATTAGTAAAGTATTTTATAAAGATATTTTTAAATACTAAATAGTAAGTTAGTCTGGCCTATAAGGATAAAGTAAGTAGCTTTACTACGGCCCCCCGTTTAATATATTAATTTATTCTTAACCTTTACTAAAAAGAGCTTTTTATATTAATATAATATTAAAAAGTCTTTACTAAATTAAAGCTCCTTTTAGATTTTATTAAGCTACTAGTATTTCTATATAGGGTTATATTAAATACTAACTACTTTAAAAAAACTTTATACTACTAGGATTCCTTAGACCTTTAGGACACCTCCGTATATGGCTTAAAGAAAGTAGTTATACTAGTGGTTATACTACTTTATAGGATTAAGGTTTGTATATGTAGTGTTTTTAAGGATAGTATTATATTTTTTTAAAGTAATATAAGTATAATAAAGTTATTTAGAATAAGTTATACTTTAAGTTTATAAATAAAGACTTAAGTTAAGTATAATTCTAGAGTAGTAAGCTTTTAATAAACTAAACTAGTATATAACGGGTCTATAGATAGATATATTTAGTATTAAACACCTTTTAAAGTAGCTACAATAGTTATATAGTATACTTAATATTATAAAGAGTATTTAATACTATTTATATAGTTTATAAAGATATTTTTTAGTATTTATTTATAAGAGTAATATAGTACTACTATAGCCTTTTTAGGAATATCTTTTGTATTAAAATTAGTTTACTCTTTAATTTAGGTTTTAAGGTCTATTTTATATTATTTTTTCATAGTTTTATTAACTTATATAAGGAATTTATAGTATATAGAATTAACTAGGTAGATATAGTTTATACGTAGTATATTAGGAGTATTTAGATTAATGTATTTTTAAATACTTTAAAGCTCTACTTAGTATTATAACTTTTTATAGAATTATAGCTAGTTATATAAGGCTTTAAGGATAATTATTAAGTTTATTAAAGTATTATAGGGAGTAGTTAAGACGTTTATTATAAAATAATATAACGCTTTTTAGGGAGCTTAAGAGAAATAAAAAAGAAGGAGCCTAAAGTTTATATTCCTTATTTAGGTAGTTAGGGGTAATAGATACTAGTTAGAAATAAGCTAGGCTTATAATTATAGTAAGTATTAGGGTGTATAAGTATTTAAGGGTATAGATAACTTGTGGTTGTTTTAGGAAGAGATCTATACTATATGGTGCTGTGCTTGCTAAAGCGTTATATTTATATTTAGTTACTCTAGTGCCTAAGGTGCGGCTTATAAAGCTAAAGCCTTAGAGGGTTTATTACGATATATTTTTATATGTATTTTTATAAATTATTTTAAAAGAATATATTATAACTATACATTTTAAAATAGTATAATTAAATAGTAGTATATAATAGGGTATATTTAGTAAGCTTAACTCCTTTTAGTTTTTACTATCTTTACTTACTTACTTCTTTTTGCTATAGTAGTATTTATAAATATAGATATAGATATAGATATACTAGTAATAATAATAATACTATTACTAATAAGTAGTAACATTAAAATAAACCTTTATTTATATAAATCTTTACTTAAACTATAGGCGCTATAATATACTATAGGGCCTAATAAGCTTTAGTAATATTTATAATTAATAAAAAAGATACTACTATAAATAATACCTTTATTAATTCCTTTTATCTTTTATATTTTTATATACTTAAGAATCTTTTAGAGTAGTAAAATAGTAAAAACTATTATTAATGTAAAAGTCCCTTAACTACTAAAGACTAAATAGTATAATTTAGTTACTATAGTTAAAAATAATATTTAGTAATATAATAATAAAACTATATAGTTTAGTATTAATACTATTAATATACAGTATAGTTAACTATTTTAACTCTTAAGTATAAATATTTAACTTTTTAGTTTTAACTTTTATTTTTTTAAACTAGTAGTACTAAAGTTAAAATAAGAAATATTAAACTAACTTTGTTAACTTATATATTTAATATATTTATAGTACTACTTATAGTAAAGTAAATAAAGAAATCTACTAAATAAGAAATATTCTTAGTAAAACATATAGTAAAAATGTGTTTTAGTTAAACGTATATATTTTGTAAAGTAATAAGTAAAGATTATTTAAAAAAAGATGTATTACTAATATTAACTCCCTTTAGCTATATTAAGTGCTCTAAGCTCTTAGTTAGAACTTAGTAGAGTAGCTTGATATATATACTAACTATTACACTTAAAGTTATTATAAGTAATAACTATACTTCTAATAACTTCTACCTACCTACTTTTATACTATAAAGCATAGTATAGTAGCTACTATAGTAACAGATATAGATATAGACGTACTAGTAATAATAATAATACTATTACTAATAAGTAGTACTAAATATATTAAAATAAATCTTTACTTCTATAAACCTTTATTTAGATTATACGTAGGGCTTAAAAAGCCCTAGTAGTATTTATAATTAATTAAAAGGCACTACTACTATAAATAAAACTTTTATTCATTCCTCTATTTTTTATATACCTATATATATAATAACCTAAAAGTACCCTATTAAGTAAACTACTTACTATAATATTTAATAAAAGGTTACTTACTATAAGTACTTATAAAAAGAATAATAACTATTCTACTACTATATAAATTAAAATAAACTTTAAAAAAGACTATATATATAGGTTATATTATTTATAAGTTAACTTATTTATAATTAAAAAGTTTACTAAGTAGTAGGCTTTTTACTTCTTTTAAGTATATATTATTTAGTAAAGAAATACATAAAAAAACGCTTATAAAGGGAAAATATACAAGTATTTAGTAAGGTAATTAGTAAAGGTTATATATAAGAATAGGTTAAATTTAAGTTAAAAGATACCTACTTATATAAAAAAAGGTACTATATACTATATATAGCCTAGTAGGGGTCGCCTACTCCTATTAGCTAGGAGCAGTATATAGGCTATGTAGTATAGCTAATTAAAGTTAGTAGGGCCCCTACCCTAAAAACTTTAACGGCTGTACTATACGGGCGCGTAATGTATAGTTAGGGTATAAAACCCTTTAGGCGGCGTAGGATTCGAACCTACTACCTCTACCTCTTACGAGGTAGGGTTAGGCAGGCTCTTAACTACTAAGCTAACTGCCTTTAAAAAAGACTATAACCTTTTTTTTAGTCTAGGCCTAGGCCCTAATACTAATTTAATACTTAATTAAAACAATTTCTTAAATAAAATAAAAGTGCTCTTTACTATATTTAGTACTATAATTTATAAAACTACTAAAAGTGAATTTAAATAAATAGAATAATAGTTAAATAATATAATACAACTATTATAAACTTTTTATAATTTAAGAATAACTATAAATACTTTAACTAACTAAGTAACGTAGTTATAAATATTATAAAACTCTAAAAGGCTAATATTAGTATATTTAATAAAGTCTATATATAATAGTATTAAAATAAATACTAATAATAGTAAAAAGTAGCTAAACTAGCTTTAGCTATATAGCTAAGGGAAGTAAAGAGATAGTTTAAATTAGATTTAATAGGTTTAAAGGGATAGTAATATTAGGTATAAAGGCATATAGAGATATATAAATAGTATTAGTAGTATAATTAGTAGTTTACTTTAAAATTAATTAAATACTTCTATTACTTTAAATCTATAGTAGCTGCGTTATAGTAAATAAGTTTATATATTAACTATTATTACTTATATATAACGTATAGGCTATTTATTAGGGGTAGGGGGGGGGGGGCGTTCTTAGTAGTAGGGGTTCATACACGAAAAGTAATGTATCTATAGTTAAGTAGCCACTTAGAGATACTAAGGATATCCTTTTTTTAATAGTACTTAAATTTACCTACTATAACATAGCCTTTATAAATTTAAAGTAATAAGTATTTTTTAATTACTTTTAACTACTAATTATACTATAAACACTATTAAAACTACTTACACTTTTTTAATAAACTATTCTTTTAAACCTATTTAATTTAAACTAAACTATTTTATTATTTTCTTTCCTTATTATATACAAGTTTTACTATCCGGGAGGTACTTTCTAGCTATCCGGGAGGTACCCCACTTATTTAGCTAATAGAATTAACCACATTAACTATACTAGTTACAACGCCGCTTATAGTGCTAGTTATAGCTACTTATATATAATAGTTATAATAGCTTAATTATAATAGTTATAACGGCTTGACCTATAAACAGATTTTATAACGTATTATATTAATTGTAAGAGCTTAAATTTAGTACTTTAATTATAATATAAATTTATAGTAATTATAGTACAATTATAATAATTCTGATAGTTTAATTACTTCATTATAATAGCTTAATTATACTAGTTATAGCAGCTTAATTATACCAGTTATAGTAGCTTAATTATACTAGTTATTTAACTAATTAAAGGGCTAGAAAATAGGATAGGTAGAGTACTTCCCGGATAGCTAGAAAGTACCTCCCGGATAGCAAAACTCAAGAGTTTTACTTCTTTAAAAATAAAAACACTTTACGCATCTAAAATAGGGTGCTAGTATTAGTATAAATGTAATATTAGAGTTATTTACCATTACTAATAAAAAATAATAATCTTATAATAGTAAACTTTTACTAATAGCTTAGTAGTTAAGAATAAAAGCCTTATAATAGCAGTATAATATCTATAAAAATAAAAGATAGACACGGGATGGAAATAATAGATAGGGACTATAAAATTTTAGGGTTGTATTTATAATACAATTATTACTTATAGATATATAATAATTATTATATAACTATAAAAGAGTATTTAATTTAAAAATCTATTTATAATAATTAAACTACTAATAGTAAGCTAGAAAGATTTCTTTGGCTAAAAGAATAATATATTACTTTACTCTAAATATAGTATTAGCATAATAATCCTTTATAAACTCTATTTTACTACGCTAAAAGGTATTAAAATTAAAGCTACTCTTAAATATTATACTACTAATACCTTTAATATAGAAAATAGTAATATAGATAAAGCCCTATTGAAACTCTTAGCCTAATATACTTATAATAGTATAATTAAGGGTAAGGCCTTATACTTTATAAATAGTAATAGTAAATATATTAAGAAAAGGAAATTATATTTATAAATAAATATATACCCCTTATAAAACTTATAAGTAACTTAAAGAATTAGTATAATATTAAAACTAAATACTATAATTAGCCCCTTATATATATTAAATTAGTAAAAAATAGTAAAGGGGGAATTATTATACCAATTAGTATTTGTCCTTAGTATCCCTAAGCGGCTATTTAACTATAAATGTATTACTAGTAGAGACCCTACCGCTAAGGACCCTTAAGTAACTAACGGCCCACGGGTTACGTATAAGTAGTTTAGAAGTTAAATTACTCTATTATAATTAACTACCTTTTTTAACTTTTATTTTAGTACGCAAATTCACCTACTATAACGCAGCTGATATAGATTCGAAGTAATAGTAGTATTTAATTAATTTTAAAGTAAACTACTAATTATACTACTAACGCTACTAAAACCACTAATACCGTCTATACACCTCCTAATAAACTATCCCTCTAAACCTATTAAATCTAATCTAAACCATCCTATTACTTCCCTTAACTATATTACTACGGCTAGTTAACCTTATTTAAAGGATCCACTCTACTTTTATTAGTATATATTTTAATATATTATAGTTTAATCTTAGACTATATACTAATTCCTAGCTTTCTTTATACTATTAAGGGCCCTAATAGCTATAGTAGTAGTATTTATCATACTACTATACTAAGTTAAAGCTCTTAAGTAATACACCTACGCCCTAACCTCTTTTACTATATTTTTAGTTAGTAGTTAATATAGTTAATTATATAAGGACTAGATTTATAAATCTCAATAAGTCTTTAGTAATAAGTAGTATTTAAACTTAGTAATAACTACTTATATTTTAAATAAAAGGTCTATAAAGTTAGTACTACTATTAAAGCTAATAAGGTCTATAGCTTTAGTGGCCTAGTTAAATTTAAAGAAGTCTCTATAGGTTATAGCTAAGAGACTAAAGTACTTAGGTATTATATAGTTATTTAGCTATATTAAATTTATTGGAATTATTAAATTTATTATAATTATTAAATATAAATATAAAAAATAAAAGGAATTAATAAAGGCCTTACTCGTAGTAGTACCTTTTTCTTTAATTATAAATACTACTAGGGCTTATTAGGCCCTATAGTACGTTATAGTACTTATGATCCGGCTAAAGGTTTATATAAGTAAAGGTTTATTTTAATACTACTACTTATTAGTAATAGTATTATTATTATTACTATTACTACTACGCTGCGCTTTATAGTGTAAAAGTAGGTAGGTGGAAGTTATTATAAAGACTTTAGGCGTTGTAGTTAGTACAGCTAGAGGGGGTTAATATTAGTAATGTGTTATGCGGCTAAGTACGAGTGGTTGAAGTGAAGTAAAAGTAACGGCTTAATCTTTAAGTCTTATGATATGGTAGAGTAAAAGCAAAGGCCCCTTTATAGGGGCGGGAAACAGAGTAAAGTCGCTTAAGTAAGCCGCTTAAGTAAGTAGTCACTTATGTACGTAGCTATAAATAGCTTTAGCTATTATAATACACCCCCTAGACTTAAAAGAAGTCTAAAGACGCTGTGCTCGCAGCCTCCTAATGCGTAGCTAAAAACATTTATATTAATATTTAATAAAAGAGAGTATAAATAAAAGATTTTGTGTTATAAAAGAGATTAATAAATAAAATAAAAATCCCTTTACTTTATTAATACCGCCCTTACCTTATTACAATACTTTTATTACTATTACTAGGGTGGTTATACTTTTATTTACGTAGTAGTAGGTAAGTAAAAAAATTAATAAATGTTCTTAGGTGCCTCTAATTAGCTAGATTTAAGTAAATACTTAGTTTAAGGTAGGTAAATAATAATCTTTTAAGGGCCTTAATCTCTTTTCTTTTCCTCTCCTAGTAATAATATTTATATAAGGTATAAATACCTTTAATTTTGCTTTTAACACTACAATACTTTACTTTATATAGTTTAAAGGTATTAATAGTATTTAGTTTAAGATATAGTATTCTAATAGTTTATATAGTATAATAATTAATAATACTTTTAAAAGAAAGTAAACTAAGCCTATTTATGCAGCGCGCGCCGCGAAGTATATAAAGGATAAGGCCAATAAGGAAGATGTAGTTACTATAGTGGCTATGGCTGTGGCTGCTAAGGCTACTACCAGTATATTTAATTATTTCTTTTTTATATTATTATTACTTAAACTAATATATATTTTAATTTAAATTAATTTAATAATATTAGTAGTAAGGGGGGCTTTATAGAGCCTTTTAAGTAATAAACTACTCCTACCCCCCCTAATAGTAAGTTTATTTATTACTATTTTAGTTAAGTTGTGTTTAACTTTGCGTTTATATAGACTCTAAAGAAAAGAAGTACCTTACCTTTATAGCTACTTAGTTAATTAACTATAAGGAGTTTATAGCCTTTTAGAGTAAGTTACTTTTATTTTTATTACTATAAGTCTATATTAACTATTTTAAATAACTTTATACTATACTAAAGAAGCGGCTAATACTACCTTTACTAGCTAGCCCATTATAGCTTAAAAGGAGGTTATAAAAGAGGGAGGTTTAGGGCCTTTTACTAACGCCCCTTTTTTTACTCCTAAAACACCTAAGCCGCTTCTAAGTAGTTATAGTAAGTTTAGTCTTCTTATATTATTCTTTTAGTTTAGTTACTAACTTTACTTTAGTATAGTTAAAAGTATAGTAGTTTTTAATAATAAGGGTATTTAGTTTAAAGCTTTTATTTATATTTAGTATATTTATAGTATACTAACTAGTAGGGACCCTAGTGTATATAACACCCTAACTAATAACTTAAAGTATTATTACTATAAAAATAAAAAAAAGTTTTATACTTCCTTTTTTAGTAATAACTTTATTTAGTATTAATAAAACGGGTTCCTTATTATAAAGACTATAGCTTAATATAAGGACTTTAAGTATATTATTTTTATAGTTCTTAATAATATAAAGGCCTAGTTTTTACTAGTATTTATACTAAAAAGTAAAAGTAGTAATTAGGGGTTAACTCTTTTAGGGAAAGAGAAGGAGAAGGCTTTAGTCTTTTTAATACTAGCTCCTAAGGTTAAAATGACTTTTATAAAAACAACTTTTTTAAAGTTATTTAAAGTAGTTATTACTCTATAGACCCCTAAAAAGGTAGTTAAAGTAAGTATTAAAGACTGTTTTTTTATTTATAATAAAGAGTCTTTGTATTTAGCTATTGTTTAAGTGAACTTTAATACTTTAGTTACGGTTAACTTTAACTAAAGTATGGCCTTTTTGTTTTAGTTTGTGTTAGATATATTTAAGGATACTTTGTGGGCTAAATATAAAGAGGTGTAAGTTTACTTTAGTAGTAGTAGTATTATTTAACTTTAACTTAGTATAAATTTACTTTAGTAGTAGTAGTAATAATAAAAGTGTAAATCTACTTTAGTAGTAGTGTTAATAGTAGTAGTAGTATTTAGTGTAGTGGTGGTACTTAGCGCGGTGCAGTAGTGGCTTTTTTATAAAAGCTTTTTATAGTCTTTAGTTCTTAGGTTAAAAGGAATTAAATAGATATAGGCCTAAAGCTATATTTGCTTTGTATATTTCTTTTACTTTTTATAATATATAACTTAATATTTTAAAGGTTAAGGAGTGTTTTAAATTATTTAAACTTTAAACGAGAGAGTACTTTAGTAAGGCTATTAGTGGGTATTTTATTAGTTAGTATATAGATAATATTAAATGATTTTTTAGTATACTTTTAGTAAAGTTATATATTTTGTATATTAATATAGTAAAGTTTTATTAAGATACGCTTTCTTTTCTCTACTATAAAGTGTATAGTTTAATGGTTATTATAGTAGATTTATTATACGTTACTTAGTTTGAGTTTAAGGTTTTTAAAGAGCCTTTTAAGAGTAATTGTTTTTTTTATAGTATATTTAAGGCTAAGAAGCTTAGCTTTAGTTATTAAAGTTGTTACAGTATTTTGCCTTATAGCCTTCTATTAAACGGAGCTACTAAAAAGTGAAATAATATATCTTTAGAACGACCTTTGTGTTTCCTTATTATCTATAAATAAAGTATTTTTAGTAATTAAGAGTGCCTGTACTTTTCTACCTCTTAAGCTATTATAGTAGAGTAAGAGGTAGTGAGTATAGTATAGGTAATAAATAACTTAATTTGTAGTGATTTAGTGTTTATAGGAAGGGTTTATTAGGAATTTTAAAAAAATAGTATAGGTAAAAGCTATATTAGGGTGGATTATAATTATAGTATATAGAATTAAATTAATTTTTTTTTAGTATAGTTTTATATTAGTGTTAATGGGGTTTTTAGTGTTTTTTTTTAAGGGGGGTAAGTGGTAATAGAGTTAAAGGGTAGTAGGAGTTTATAAGGCTGAACTTTTCTACAACGCATTAAATATACTAACTATAGGTAAAATAGATCTTTTTTACTTTATAGTTATAAATAACTTAGATTTTAAAGTACTATTTAATAGCTTTTTACTTTTTAAGTTTATATTTTACTTTAATACTTTTAACAATTTACTTTACTTTTATAGTATTATTCTTATAGTTTATAATAAAAATATTATTTATATAAAAAAGAATAAGTATATAGTAGTTATAGCTTTAAAAGAGATATAGGTCTTTATTAGTTAGTATAAGCTTAAGGCTTTAAAGGGTTAAAGAGAACTCCTTGTACTAAAGGAGAGGGGTATTCCTTAAACTATAAAGGGTATAGTAAAGTTTAAAGAGTTTATTACTCTACTTAAAGCCCTTAGGGAGGTAGTATATAACTAGAGGGTTATTAGGTCCCCTTTTAGTATTTAGGAATATATTAACTATATCAAACTAGTTAACTTTAAGGTTAAATTATACTGTGAGGGTTATAATAACTTTAAAAGTATAAGCTGTAAGTGTGGTTGTGTAGGTCTACTTAAGGGGATGCTTTTTTTAAAGATCCCTATAGATATAGAGTCTTACTTTATAGTACTAGAAATACTCGTTTTTATTAAGTTTATATATGAATACCTACTTAAGGGGGATTAGCTTTACTTTAGTTTTATAAAAGTTAATAACTTTTTATACTTTTATTTTTTTAAGTTTAGATACTTTTTTATTAGTTACTTTATAGAAGTGGTTTTTTAGTTTTAGTAGTAGTAAGTAAATACTTTAGTATATAGTTAGAGTTTTATTAAGTTAGCTTAAGTGGACCCTTATGTCTAGTATAGTTAACTTGGTTTATTTTATTTTATTAATTAAAATAAAGACTATATAGTAATATATATAGTATTTTTAAGTTGCTTTTTTTAGGGTGTAGTTGTGATTTAGTATATATATATATTAAAGAAGGTGTTTTAGTTATGTTTAGTATTAAGGAATATAAAGTAGTTATAGAAGTGTAGTGATTTTTGTGGCTTTAGTTTAGGTTGGCCTGGATTTTTATAGTTATATACTTACTCTGATCCCTTTAAGGGGCTACTTATTTTTTTTAAATTTATATATAGTTGTATTAGAAGAGAAAGTAAGTTGCTTTTTTAAAGTAGAAAAGATTTAGCTTTTATATTTAGTTTTTATAGGGCTTTAGTATTAGTTACTATAATAATTTTATTTTTAATTTTTTTATAAAAAGAGTTAATTTTTAGAATAGAGAGTAGGTTAGGGGACGATAATAGTTTATAGGCTTAATATACTTTTATATTAAGTACAGGGCTCTTTACTTTTTATATATAATCCTAAGTCTCTTTATGTACTAGTATAGGGTCTAGGGTTAATAGCTACCCCCTGTGCTAGTTAGACGGCTTTAGGTTAGTTTTTAAAATACCTTTATTTAGGTTTTTAGTTACTAGAGTAAGTATTAGTAGAAATGGTTCTTTTTTATTATATATTAATAGAGTATTAGTTATTTTAAGGATACTTAGAACTTAAAGCTTAGTATTAAGGGAGGAGATAGACTTTTAAATAGCCTTAACTATAGCGCGGGCTACTTTACTTTACTCTACTGCTTTTATATTAAGCTTTAAGTAAAACTTTATTTTATTAAAGGTTATATTATGTATAATAATAACTTATTTAAGTAAGGGTACTTAGATTTAATAAAGGTTATAAGTATTTAGAATATATTTTATAAAGTATTCAAAGTATACTTTTGTTTTTATTTTAAAGTTATGTTTTTTTTAATTTACTTTATAGTTTTTTTTAAAGGGGTATACTTTATAACTATATATATACATTTAGTTTTAGTAAGGGCGAAGGTTGTGTGTTAGAAGGGCTTAGTAAAAGGGTTACTACTAGTAGAAGTACTAGTGGAACTAGGCTTCTTTAGTTTAAATTAAAGAGAGTTATGCTTTTTACTTAAGGGGGCTTATATTATAGAAAAAGGCTGTAGCTATAGGTATTTTTATTTATAAGATAAGGGGGAGGCTAGATAAAGTAAGTATTTTAATAACTTATAGTATTATTTTTTATTTAGTGTGCTTGCCCCCTTAATTTAGTTCTTTTATATATAATAGAGTTATTTTAATTTTAATTCCCTTTTTTAAAGCCTATTATTAGTACTTAGTATAGCTATATATTATAATTACTATGCGTTTAATATTTTAATAGATTTTATAGATAAATACACTATACTACTTTACTATTTAGTATTTAAATATCTTTAGTATATAAAAGATAGATTTGTGTTGTTTATTAATGTGGGGGAAGGTAAAGAGGTGGCTAGTATACTCGTTTTTAATTACTGTAAGTTAGTAGCTTTAATTATACTCTTTAGGGTAGTTAAAGAGGTTTTAAAATATTTGTTTATATAGCTATATAGCTTGACTTTTAGAGGTTTATTTTAAGACTATTTAAGTAGTATAGGTTATTGTATAATACTTGTATTAAAGGTATATTAGGCTTTTAAGTTTTACCCCCTAAGTGTTATATAGAAGATAGCTAAGTACTTTAGGTTTTAGGTGGCTAGAGCAAAGATGCTATATAAGGGGATTATTGTTGTGGTTTTTTAGTTAGTAGTAGGACTTTTAAAAGGTTGTGGCTAATATAGCTATATTTATAGTTATAGTAAAGTTAATAGGGATATAGAGGGATATAGAGTAGGAGGAAGTAATTTTAAATTTAAAGAAGATAATATTTATTCTTTTTTTTAACTTTTTAATTATAAGACTTTTTTTATTGTTGTTTATATAGAGTAAAGTGTTATAATTAGTATACTAAATACTTTTTTTTTATAGGAGTGCTTTAGAGATAATGTTTATATAGAAGTTCTTTATATAAGTAATATTTATTAGTATTAGGTTAAGGGTATTTAGTTTATTTAAGTTATTAAGTACGTTTTTTATAACCCTTATACCTACTACTAGAATAGAGTATAAAGTAGTTTTTAATTTAATATATTTTTCTTTATTAGGGGGGTAAATAGAGCTTTTTTTAAAAAGGGAATGGTTGTTAATAAAATGGGTTGTGCTGTAGTTATTAAATACTGTATTTGTACTTAAAGTGTAAAAAGTAGTTAGGGAAGTAGAGAAAACGTTTATAGTGTGTGTGGGTGAGGTGGGGGTCCCTAGGGCTTTATAGATTAGTTTACTACTACTTATAACTATAACTTAGTATATTATTAAAAGGGTTAGTTTAGAGGTAGCTTTAGTATTTAAGGTGTTTGTATTTTTACTTCTTTTTTGTCTTTTTTTTTATTTAGTAAAGTATACTGTACTTAAGTAATAGAGTGGGTTAACTTTGATTTAACTGGCTTAAGTGAGTTTAACTAGGAGGCCCTAGTGCTTTTTTATATTAAGTTTCCTTTAAATCTCTTTAGCTTTATTAGGGGTAATTTTAGTAATAGTATAGTTACTTTTTTTAGAGACTATAAAGTAGATATATTTATAATCTATAGAAGCTTAATTATAGTTTTAGCTATAAATATACTAGGTCCCCTTAGGTTTAGTAGTAGAGGATTATAGAGCTTTAGAGATTGTAGTATTAGAGTAATTTATAAAAGTTAAAAAGATACTAAATAATATACTTTTAAACTTAAAAAGTGAGTTTTTATAAAGGAGGTTTTTAAGTATAGATATGTAGTTCTTAAGTGAAATTTAGGCTTAATTAAGTCTCTTTTTTATAAAAACCTATTTAAGTTTATTTTGTATTTATTTTAAAGTGAATTTTTATTTTATAGTAAAAAGGAAGTTTTAAACTATAAGTAGTTCTATTATATTTAGAAAGTAGTATTGTGTTACTTAAAGGTATATAGCCCGGAATTCCCTTAGTTAGATACTTAGTATAGTACTACTATTTACTTTTTTTAGTATTACTTAGTACTTCTATTATATTATAACTAAGAGACTAGTATTATTTAGAAAGTATTAGGTTTAAAGGCTTTAGAGTAAACTATAAAGGGAGGTGTTTTTTTAGTTAAAGAGTTTAAACTAAATTAGTTTAAGGATATCTAGAAATACTAACTTATTAATATATAACTTAATTTCCTCAAGAGCTTTTACTTTTTACTTTTAAACTTTATTATTAGTAGTTTTATTAAAAATATAATTAAAATAGTTATTAAGTGCGCTTTTGTTTTATTTAATAAGAGGCGGGTTGTACTTTAGCTTGGATTTATTACTATTAGGTGTTGGATTATTTGGGGTTTTATTACTTAAAGAGGGCCCCGGGGCGCCTTTAGGCTACTTTCCTTTACTTTAAAAGTAAGTTTATACTTTAGGGGCCTCTATAAGGTTAATACTATTTTTATATTTAATTAAGGTATTAAACTAGTACCTAGTAGTACTATTCTTTTATAAATTAAGGTGGATTTAATAAATTCTTTTTACTTCTGTGTTTTAGTTATAAAGCTACTAAGTAAATAAAATTAAAAATACTTTTTTTAGGGGCTTGTTTAGTAAGACTAAGTTGTTGGGTTAAGTTAGGGCTAGACCCCTTATGTAACTGCTTTAATTTAAAGGTTTTTAAACTATATAAAGTAGTTATACTACTCTATAAACTTATAGAAAGATAAAAGGAAGGAAGTTAAAGTAAAGTTTAATATAGTTAAAATCAAATAGTAGTTAAAGAATTAAAATATTATAATAAAAGAGTATTTATATAAATATTTTTCTAGTAAGTACGTTTACTTTAAAAATAGTAGTTTAGAAGTATAGTATAAGCTAGGCTTATAACTATTACGTAGTTAAGTATAAGTAGTTAAAGTAAAGTAAAAGTAACGGCTTGATCTTTAAGTTTTATAATGTAGTGGAGTAAAAGTAAAGGCCCCCTTATAGGGGTGGGAGATAGAGTAAAGTCACTTAGGTAAGCCGCTTAAGTAAGTAGTTATTTATGTACACAGCCATAAATAGCTTTAGCTATTACAATATAATGTATTTACTTTTTTTTTAAATAATCTTTATTTATTAACTTACTAGATATATATATTAGTTTAAATATATTCTTTACTAAATTCTTTACTTAAAATATTCTCTACTTAAAAGATTTTTTTTTACTTTACTATAAGTAGTATTATAGCTATAAAAACATATATATAGTTTAATAGCAGTAAATTCTAGTAATAGTAAACTTTACCTTTTTTTTATTAAAGAATTTGTACTAGTTTTAGGTTAAGTTAATTATATTAACTCCCTTAGCTATAAAGTACTTATTATTAGTTTAATAGTTAATTAATAACTATAGAGTTTTACTATCCAGGAGGTACTTTCTAGCTATCCAGAAGGTACTCTACCTATCCTACTTTCTAGCCCTTTAGTTAACTAAATAACTAGTATAATTAAGCTACTATAACCGGTATAATTAAGCTACTACAACTAGTACAATTAAGCTATTACGACTAGTATAATTAAACTATTATAACTATTATAATTAAAGTACTATAATTACTATATAATTTATATTATAATTAAAGTACTAGATTTAAGCTCTTGTAACTAATATAATTAAGCTATTATAACTATTATAATTAAGCCGTTATGACTATTATAATTAAGTCGTTATAACTATTATAATTAAGTGGCTACGACCAGCGCTGTAAGCGGCACTGAGAGTAGTACTGTGACTAATGTAGTTGATGTAGTTGATCTTATTAGCTGGATAAGTAGGGTACCTCCTGGATAGCTAGAAAGTACCTCCTGGATAGTAAAACTCTTATATACCTCTATAACTAATATAGTATTACTATATAGTTTTAACTAGTTTAGTTACTCTTTACTATTATAAGTATTTATATTAATATTACTTTACTAAATATACTAATATTAACTATTTAAACTAAATAAAGTCTAGTAGTTATATTATTTAACTAGTTAAAGTATTTATAGTTAATGTTTTTATTAAAGAGCTTTTATGTTTTTATGTAGTGTTTAGTATAGACATTTCTATAAGTTGTTCTAAAAGGAATACATTAAAGCAAAATATTATTAAGTAGTATAATAAATAAAAGTATTTAATAGAGTGTATTTAGTAGGTTTAACTCTCTCTAGCTTTTAATACTTCTACTTACCTACTCTTCCTATAGTAATAACAACAATACTATTACTAATAAGCGGCGATATTAAAACAAACCTTTACTTATACAAACCTTTAGCCAGATTATACTATAGGCACTATAATATACTATAGGGCCTAATAAGCTCTAGTAGTCTCTACAATTAAAAAGAAAGGCACTATAAGTAAGCTCTTTATTAATTCGTCCTATCTTCTATATTTCTATATACTTAAGAATTTAATAAAATAATAAAAGCTACTATAAATATAAAAGTCCCCTAACTACTAAATACTAAATACCATAACCTAGTTACTATAGTTAAAAATAATATCTAATAGTATAGTAAAGTAACTATATAGCTTAGTATTAATACTATTAATATATAGTATAGTTAACTAGTTTAACCCTTAAGTATAAAAATCTACATTACTATCTTTAGCCTTTACCTTTTTTAAACTAATAATAATAAAAACTAAATAAAAAATATTAAACTAGACTTATTAGTTAATTTAATACTAAATTAGAGTTTACATTTACTATTTTTAAAAAATAACTAATACTACTTTAAATAAATAATAGAAGTAGTAATAATAACTATAGATCCCCTAGAGTTAAGAGATTAGTAGGTTTAATAAAGTATATTAAAACGTTTACTAATAAGTATAGAGAAAAGTAGTTTAATTAGGTTAGTTAACTATAGTATAGTTCATAATAGCGCGTTAGTTATAGAGGGATTTAATAGTTAAGGTAAAAGATAGTTTAGTTTAAATTAAATTTAATAGGTTTAGAGGGATGGCTTAGAAAGGCATTAGTAGTTTGAGTAGTATTAATAGTATAATTAGTAGTTAAAATTAATTAAAAATACCTATTACCTTAAATCTATAGAAGCTATATTATAGTAAGTAAATTTATGTTTTTTTAAGTAGTATCCTATACAGACATTTCTATAAATCAATTTAAAAAGAATGTATTATAGCCATACATTATTAAGTAGTGCAATAAATAGAAGTATCTAATAGGGTATATTTAGTAGGTTTAACCGACCCCCTTTAGCTCTACTAAATAGTCTTAAATAGAGCTTAGTAGGGCGTACGTACTTTAACACTTATACTTACCTATTTTTCCTATAGGAATAACGACAATACTATTACTAATAGGTGGCGGGTACAACTAATATATTAAAATAAACCTTTACTTATATAAACCTTTCGCCGGATTACGGGTGCTGTGGCGTACTATAGGGCCTAACAAGCCCTAGTAGCGTTTACAATTAAAGAAAAAGGTACTACTACTACAAGTAAGGCCTTCATCAATTCCTCCCGTTTTCCATATTCCTAAGAATCCTTCAAAGTAATAAAATAGCAAAAACTACTATAAATACAAAATTCCCTTAGCTATAAAATACTAAATACCACAACCCAGTCTCTATAGTTAAAAACAATATTAAGCAGTTTAGTAATATAGTCATATAGTTTAGTATTAATACTATTAATATACAGCACAGCTAACGAGCCTAACCCTTAAGTATAAAAATCTAAATTACTATTTTTAGTTTTTATTTTTTTTAAACTAATAGTAATAGGGACTAGAGAAGAAATATTAAACTAAACCTATTAGGTAATATAATACTAAATTAGATTTTAGACTTATTGTTTTTAAGAAATAACTAATACTATTTTATATAAGTAATAAAGCTAGTAATAATAACTATAGATCCCCCAGAGTCTATAAAAAACTAGTACGTTTAACAAGGCCTAGCTAACTTAATATATTAAAACATCTACTAATAAGTATAGGGAAAAGCGGTCCAATTAAGTTAACTAGCTATAGCGCGGTTAATAACGGTGCGTTAGTTATAGAGGGATTCGATAGTTAAGGGAAGGGACGGTTTAGTTTAGATTAGATTTAATAGGTTTAGAGGGACGGTTTGCTAGACAGTTAGGCGTATAGAAGGCGTACAAAAGGCGTTAGTGGTTTTAGCGGCGTTAACGGCGTAATTAGTAGTCTATTTTAAAATTAATTAAAAATACCTATTACTTTAAATCCGTAGGAGCTGCGTTGTAGTAGGTGAATTCGAGTACTATTTATTATAACTAACAACAAAAAAGATTAACAAGGTAGGTAGCTAGATGGCTATTTCCTAGAGCACGTGGCCCGTGGGCTATTAGTCACCCTAGAGGGGGTATAGTAGGTAAATTTAAGTACTATAATGAAAAAGATTAACGAGGTAGGTAGCTAGATAGCTATTTCCTAAAGTACGTGGCTCGTGGGCCGTTAGTTATTCTAAAGGGGGTTTTATATATAAATTAAGTATTATTATATTTATATAATAGCTATTACTAGTAGTATTATAATATAGTATATAAATTTATATTATATTTATTTTATATAAATATAATAAAAAAGGGGGCTTATAAGTTTATAGTAGATTTTTAATAGTAGATTAAATAGTATAGATACTGTGTTCTAAATAGTAGAGGTTATACAGAAAACCTCTATAGAAAAGCCCTACCTAAATAGTAGTTTAGAAGTCTTCTCTATACGTTATATAGCTACTATTACCTACTTTTCTTATTAAGTTAAAGATAGACTAGTAGTATTCTAACTAATTAGAGTTTACTATGTTTTAGTTACTTAGTATTTCTACTATAGTTTAGTCCTTAAGAGGGCGCATATATACCATCTAACTTAAAAAAAAACTCTAATATAATATAGAGTTTATTTTGTATAGTATAAAACTCTTCAAATCATAAGTATTACTTTATTATTTTTATTTTAATAGTACTAATTAAGGCTTAGATTAATTATATAAGCTTTTATAGTATATTTCTTTTTATATTTATAATACTACTTATAGTAGAGTAAAAAAATAAATCCAGTAAGTAGAAAACATTCTAAGTAAAAAATCTAGTAAAGAATATACTTAGGCTAATATATATATTTAGTAAGTTAATAATTAAAAGTCATTTAAAAAGAAAAGTAAATATATTACTCATGTTAACTCTCTTTAGTAACTATAACACTTAAAGTTATTATAATAACTTCTACCTACTTCCTTTTATACTCTAAAGTATAGTATAGTAGTAGCTATTATAGTAGTAAACGTAGACATAGACGTAAATGTACTAGTAATAATAATAATGCTATTACTAATAAGTAGTAATATTAAAACAAACCTTTACTTATATAAACCTTTAGCTGGATTATACTATTAGTACTGTGATATACTATAGGTCCTAACAACCCCTTATAGTATTTTTAATTAAAAAAAGGCCCTATAAGTAAGGCCTTTATTAATTCCTTCTATCTTCTACATTCTTGCATAGTTAATAATTCTATATAAAAAGTTTAATATAGCTTAAAAAATATATAAAGCTTAAGTACTTTAGTTTCTTAGCTATAGTCTATATGGACTTTTTTAAAGCTAGCTAGACTACTAAAAATGAGTTCTACTAGCCGGGCAGTGTCGTTCGGCTAGCCGGGCAGTGTTTTTACTTTTTACTATTCTAAGCCTTTCTCTTAGCCCTATAAGAAATATACTATAATTAGTATAGTTATTGATATATATAGTAACTATAGTAATTATACTATAATTAATATATATAACTATATAAGTTAAAAAAGTAGAGATATATAAAGTTTTATTAAGTAAGTAGTATTACTTAACTAAGTAGTATTTTTACTTTTTCTTATTCTAAGTCTTTTTATCAGTTCTCTGAAAAATCATACTATTACTAAAATTACTTTTTATATATATAGTACTTTTAATAATTATATATATATATATATTTATAGTTATGTATGTGTTTTTATAGTTATAATACTACTTATAGTAAAGTAAAAAAAAGAAATCTACTAAGTAGAGAATATTCTAAGTAAAAAATATAGTAAAGAATGCATTTAGGCTAATATATATATCTAGTAAGTTAATAAGTAAAGGTTATTTAGAAAGAAGAGTAAATGTATTACTAATATTAACACCCTTCTAGTAGGTGCTTGTAAGCAGAGCTTGGCAGGGCAGCCTAACGTACGTACTAACTATAACGCCTAAAGTTTTTATAATAACTTCTACCTACCTACTCTTACACTACAAAGCGTAGTATAGTAGCAGCTGTAGTAGTAAATATAGATATAGACGTACTAGTAATAATAACAATACTATTACTAATAGGTAGTAATATTAAAATAAACCTTTACTTATATAAACCTTTAGCTAGATTATACTATACGTAGAGCCTAATGAGCCCTAGTAGTATTTATAATTAAAGAAAAAGGTACTACTATAAGTAAGGCCTTTATTAATTCCTCCTATCTTCTACATTCCTATATATTTAATAATCCTTTAAAGCTAAAACACTAAACTTACTACTATATAATAAGTTTAATATAGTTTAATAACTATATAATACCTAAGGACTTTAGCCTTTTAACTATAACCTTTAAAAACTTCTTTAAAGCTAGCTAGACTACTAAAGATATAGGCCTTAATAGCCTTAATAGTAGTACTAACTTTACAAACCTTCTACCTAAAACACAAAAGGTTATTACTAAGTTTAAACACTGCTTACTACTTAAAAATAGCCTAGACCTATAAATTAGAATTTTCTATAATCTTCTATATAGCCTTTTTATTAATATATTTATTAAAATAGTTAGAGTGTAAGTATATTACCTAGACGCCCTAGCTTAGTATAGTAGTATAATAAGTACTACTACTATAGCTATTAAGGCCCTTAATAGTATAAGGAAAGCTACTAGGACTTAGTATATAGCCTAAGGCTTAATAATATATTAAGATATATACTAATAAAGGTAGAGTAGATCCTTTAAATAAAGTTAACTAGCTATAGTAACGTAGCTAATAATAGTGTATTAGTTGCGGAGGAGGTTAATAGTTAAGGGAAGTAGAGGGATAGTTTAAATTAAATTTAATAGGTTTAGAGGGATAGTCTAAAAGGCGTATAGACGGCGTTAGTGGTTTTAGTAGTGTTAGTAGTGTAATTAGTAGTCGAAATCAATCAAATACTACTATTACTTTAAATCTATAGAAGCTGCATTATAGTAGGTAAATTTGCGTACTAAAACAAAAGTTAAAGAAGGTAGTTAATTAAAAGTAATTTAACCTCTAAATTACCTATACGTAACCTATAGACTGTTCGTCACTTAAGAGGGGGGGGGGGTCCTTAGTAGTAGAGTCTTTACTAATAACACATCTACAGTTAAGTCGCTACTTAGAGATACTAAGGACTTAATAATTATATATATAGTAATAATAGTAATTATTTATATAGTAAGTATAGTAATTATAGTACTATAATTATAATAATTATATAATTATAGTATTTATACTATTATTATAGTAACTAAACCATAACTATAGTAATACTATAATTATAGTAATTATACTATAACTAATATATATAACCCTATTAGTTAAAAAAGTAAAGATACTACCCAGCTAGCTAAATAACACTACCCAGCTAGTATAACTCTACTCTAATTAAAGCCTATTACTTAATTAAAAAGGTTAAATAGTATTATATAATACTATACTAAGTTTTTACTATTATTTACTATAAAACCCTAAAAATAAGTAATAATATATATCTTTAAGTAACTATTAAAGTAATAAATAGTAATACTAAACTAAATAGCTTTATACTAATTCTTCTTATTTTTAAAGTATACTTAAAAATAAATAATAACTCTACTTTATCCCTTAATATTACTAAAAAAAGTAGCTATAATATATAAATTTATAAAAAAAGTCTATTATTACTATATAAATTAAGAAGTCTAAAATGCCCTTAGGGTATAGAACGGCTTTAATACTATAGTAACTATTAACTTCTATTTATAATTAATAGTATATATATAGTATAAAAGAAGTAGGTAGTAAGAACTATATTATTTTGTTTTCATAAACAGTAAGACCTAGATACTCCAACTTCTATTAGCTCTATAATTATATAAATTAATAACTATTAAACTATTTTATAATAATATTAAAGAAACTAACTTTAAAGTCCATAAACTCCTAGACGCTCCTTAGAATAATAAAGCTAAAAGCCCTATAAAGACCTATAGTAAAACTAACTATTGTAAAAAGGTCTTGAATAAAATTATTATTAATAGTACTCCTACTCTCTTAACTAAAAGCTACTATAAATAGCTTAAATAGCGCCTAAACTAGCTTTATAAATACTAGTTTATAGGATGAGTTTTGCTATCCGGGAGGTAGTTTCTAGCTATCCGGGAGGTACCCTACTTTTCTAACTAATAGGAGCCGTGGGATCCAAAGACACTAGAAAACGGCATATTACGTAATTACTTAATATTTAATTTAATTACGTTTTTATTATAGTAATAGCCGTATCTTAGCGTAATAAGTTTATAACTGTCTTTAGTTAATTATAGCCCCTTTTACCCCTAAATTAATTAATCCTAGTATAGCATAACTAGCGCCGCGGTCTTTTAGTGCGTTAAAAGATATTATTATAGTGGTGGTGCGACGTTAAAAGGCGACGCGACGTTATTATAGGTAGTGAAAATATTTGTGCTAAGCTAAGGTAGGAGAAGGATTTCTAATGGTTTAGATCCCACGGCTCCTATTAGTTAGAAAAGTGGGGTACCTCCCGGATAGCTAGAAACTACCTCCCGGATAGTAAAACTCTTATATAATTATTTATTTACTAATAGTAAAGTAAAGTTAGTTATAAACCCCTTCATATATATCTATAAGGTTAAATAGGTATATATATATATATTATATTATTCTATAAGCTTGCCTAGATAATAATTAATAAGTCCACTAAGTAGTAGACTTTTAACCTTTTATAAATAAATATCTTAATAAAGGTATATAGGAAAAACCCTAGTAGGGAAAATATATAACTATTAAGTAAGGTAATTAGTAAAGGTTATATATAAAGATCTATTTAAGTTTAGATTAGGGGATGCTTATTTATAAGGGAAGGTGCTGTTTATTATATATAGCTTAGTAGGGGCTGCCTACTTCTATTAGCTAGAAGTAGTACACGGACTATATAGTATAGTTAATTAGAGTTAGTACGGCCCCTACTCTAAAAACTCTAATAGCTATACTACACGGGCGCGCAACGCACAGTTAGAGTATAAAAAACCCTTTAAGTAGTATAGGATTTAAACCTACTACCTCTACTTCTTATAAAGTAGGGTCGGGCAGACTCTTAACTACTAAGCTAACTACTAGTTAAATAGGTATATACCATATTTAAGTATTCTTTAGTAAGTAGTAAGGAGGATATTTTAAAGAAATATATTTCTTTAGTAAGTATATAAAAGCCCCTTTTAAATTATAGTTATTTTAGAAATAAATATTTTAAAGACTTTATTTTTTTATTAGGGTTAATTTAAAGAATAGTTATAAATAATATATTTCTTTATTCTATAAAATATAAATAAAATACTTTATTAGTTTTAAAGTAGTATTTTATTTATAGTAGTATTTCTTTTTAAGTATACTTTTAACTATTATAGAAGGTATTACAGTAATATTACAGAGTATAATCTTTTAGTATTAAAAAAAAGGTAAACATATACTAGTTAGGTAGGAGTTTAGCTTTCATATAGTTATTTTTAAAAATATAGAGTTTGTTTTTAAAGAAGTTATATTTACCTCTTTTATACTTTAGTTTATTAGTATATAGTTTTATAAGATTTATTAGACTCTAGGGGTATAGAGAAGAGTTAAGATAGATATTTTAGTGCTATTATAGTAGTAGTATTAATGATTATTACTGTGAAAATACTAGTATAGGTAGTATTTAATAATTTATTTAGAAGTTTATAGGGTTGTTAAATATTTGGCTTTATAGCTTAAAGTCTAGTTTATAAAGTTATTAGAACCTAGGATAGAGTTTTAATTTTTATATTTAGTAGAATAGGGATTAGTGTATTAGTTGTGTAGTTAGTTTTTTAGCTTTTGGTTAGGGAGTTAGAGGTGGTAGTGTTAGTAGTAAATCCTTTAGAGTAAATAAATAGCCTTTAGTACTAGCTACTATTTTTCTACCTTCAGGGTTATTAATTAGAGTCATTAGTGATATTATATTACTTTTTAGTAAAGAGTATTTTAAATATATTTATTATTATAGTTTTTTAATTAATAGTATAACTAGATCTTTTAAGAGACTTAAGTCAAGCTCTAGATTATTAAGTAATATTTCTTTAAAGTATGTTAATATTCTTATTATATATATGATATATTAGTTTATTTATAAGGGAAATTTATTAGTTTTAGTAATATTATAGAGTACTTTTATATTATTTATTCTATTATATATTACTTTATTATAGGTAAAGTATTTATTTATAATATAGAGTATATTTTTAAGGCCTTACTAAATAGTATATTTATTTATTTTTTAAAGTATTATTAAAATAATATAAAAAGGTTTTGTTTTTTAGGTTTTAGTTTTATATATTAGTATAAGTAGTATACTATTTAAGTATTAATATAGGTTAAAGATATTAGTTTATTAGTATTAAGATCAATAGGCTTTTTTTAATACTTCAAGTCTATTTACATCATAATTTTATATAGTAAGATGTTTAATTATGTTTTTTTAAAGTTTAAGTTAAGTAAAAAAAACCTTAAAAGTACTTTAAATATTTATATTTTTTAAGTAGTGTCTGTCTTGTATAGACATTTCTATAAGTTAATTTAAAAAGAATATATTATAGCTATATATCATTAAGTAGTGTAATAAATAAAAGTATTTAATAGAGTGTATTTAGTAGGTTTAACCCCCTCTAGCTTAAGTAGTCTTAAGTAGAGCTTAGTAGGGCGTACGTACTTTAATACTTCCACTTACCTGCTCTTCCTACTGTGGTGGCAGACGTGGATATAGACGTAAACGTACTAGTAATAACGACAATACTATTACTAATAGGTAGCGGGCACGACTAATATATTAAAATAAACCTTTACTTATACAAACCTTTAGCTAGATCATACTATAGATACTATAATATACTATAGGGCCTAATAAGCCCTAGTAGTGTTTATAATTAAAGAAAAAGGCACTACTACTACAAACAAGGCCTTTATTAATTCTTCCTATCTTTTATATTTATACTTAAAAATCTAATAAAATAGTAAAAACCACTATAAATACAAAAGTCCCCTAGCTATAAAATACTAAATACTATAACCTAGTCTCTATAGTTAAAAATAGAGTTTTGCTATCCGGGAGGTACTTTTTAGCTATCCGGGAGGTACCCTACTTATCCAGCTAATAGGATTAACCACATCAACTATATTAATTATAGCGCCACTCACAGCGCCGCTTATAGCGCCGGTTATAGCTACTTAATTATAATAGTCGCAACGGCTCAATTATAACAGTCGTAACGGCTCAATTACAACAGTCGCAACGGCTCAATTACATTAGTCGCAAGAGCTTAAATCTAGTACTTTAATTATAATATAAATTATATAGTAATTATATTACCCTAATTATAATAGTTGTAATAGTTTAATTACGCTGGTTATAATAGCTTAATTACACTAGTTATAGTAGCTTAATTATACTAGTCACAGTAGCTTAATTATACTAGTTATTTAGCTAATTAAAGGGCTAGAAAGTAGGATAGGTGGAGTACCTCCTAGATAGCTAGAAAGTACCTCCTGGATAGCAAAACTCTAAAAATAATATTAAGCGGCTTAGTAACACAGCTATATAACTTAGTATTAATACTATTAATACGTAGTATAGCTAGCTAGCCTAACCTTTAAGTATAAAAATCTAAATCACTATTTTTAGCCTTTACTTTTTTTAAACTAATAGTAATAGAGATTAAAAAAAAATATTAAACTAAACCTATTAACTAATCTAATACTAAATTAAATTTTAAACTTACTATTTTTAAAAAATAACTAATACTATTCTAAGTAAATTATAGAGGCGGTAATAATAACTATAAATCCCCTAGAGTTAAGAAACTAGTATGTTTAATAAGGCCTAGTTAACTTAATATATTAAAATATCTACTAATAAGTATAGGGAAAAGCAGTCTAATTAGGTTAACTAGCTATAGTATAGTAATAGTATATTAGTTATAAAGGGATTTAATAGTTAAAGGAAGGGATAGTTTAGTTTGGATTGGATTTAATGGGTTTAGAGGGACGGTAGGAGGTGTATAGAAGGTGTTGGTGGTTTTGGCGGTGTTAATAGTGTTATTAGTAGTTTATAAAATTAATTAAAAATACCTATTACTTTAAATCCATAGAAGCTGCGTTGTAGTAGGTGAATTTGAGTGCTGTTAACGACGAAAAAGATTAATAAGGTGGGTGGCTGGATGGTTTTCTAGAGTACGTGGTCCGTGGGCTGTTAGTCACTCTAGAGGGGGTATACTTTAAATATATTTATTAGTTTTATTAGTGTTTAGGAAGGGGAGAAAAGTGGGTCTAGAGGTAGTACTAGCTTTTTATTCTTTTTTTTTAATATTGATACTTTTTAAAATATTAAAAATACTTAACTTTACTAAAAAAGATTTAAAAAGGAGTTTTTATTTATTTATTAGTAGGTTTTTTTTTAGTAGGAATTTACTATAAAACTTAAGAACTATAAATTTTAGTAATTAATTTTAAAAATAGTTTAATATTTATAGAATAGTATTATTAAGTACTAATATTGTTAATTTACTTTTATAGATATTAATGTTATATTTAGTATATATACAATAAGGGATAGTAATAATAAATAAGGGGTAGATATAAAGTAATAAATTAGTACTTTATAAAGTCTTTTTATAGTTTTATTAATTTAGGGTTTTGTTTTTAATATTAATATTATTTAGTTTTTCATTTTACTAGAGAGATACTAAAAGGTTATAAAGTGTATTTTAGTAGATTAAATTTTAAAATAGTATCAATAGGTCCCTTTTTATATTCTATTTAGAAAACTAAAGCTAGGCCCTTTATAGGTACTAATATTTAGGTTTTATAATAAGTATTATAAGGAAGTTATTATTAATAAGTAATAGATATAGGTTAAGTAATAGATAATAGAGCTTAATAGAAACGGGTAGTGATATTTAAGATTTAGTAGTTACTTATAATATTATTAATTTAGTGCTTTTTATAGCTTTTTAAGAGGTTATTATTTTTAACCTTACTCTATTCTAACTAGTAAACTATTAATAGAAAACATACTAAAGAAGCTTAGTAATACTATAGTTAATTTCTTTTTATATACTTTTTAGACCCTTAATAGGTATAGAAAGATAAGAATATAGTTGGGCTTTTAATAGGTACTTGTGCTTATAGACTTAAACTTATAGTATTATAAAAACCACTAGGGATTTATTTTATAAATTAAACTAAGCCGGTCAAGTAGTCCTTAGCTGTTTTTTAGGGACTATTTCGTTTAGCGCGCGTTAGAATAAGTAGTTTTGTATTAAGGACTTTTCTTTAAAAGTAAAAGGAAAAGAGTTGTAATAGTTTTAAGGGTTCTGTTTATTATTTATTACTATTTTAGTATAATAATTTAGAAATAGTAAAGGATAAGGGGTAGATAGAGAAGATATAGTAAAAAGCTAGTAATATTTAAATTAGTGTTTTTTAGTAAAGTTTCAACTCCTTTAGGGATTTTAAAGAGTTATAGTAAAAAGTTACTAGCTATTAGTTTAAGAAGAGGGATTTTAAGATCTATAATAGGTACTTAAATAAGTACTAAAGTATACTATAATACTGTTATTAAATAGTACTTTTTATTAGTATAGTACTAGCTATTTATTACTATAGTAATATAAGTAAATAGAATAATCTTTTTTAAAGTTTTATAAAAAAACCTTTTACTATTAAAAAAAGAAGAAAAGTTATTAATTATGAGAATTAGTTAATTTATAAGTTTATCTATTCTATAGGGGTAGTAGATGTGTTTTATAGAAAAGTAGTGTGTTCCTTTCTAAACTATTAGTAAAGATAATAAGGGGATAAGGCTCTAAGATTTTAGAGGGGGAGAGATTCTAGGTTTAAAAAGAGACTATAATACTTTTTATTTAGTAGTAAATATAGTAAGGTTAATTTACAATAAAAATAAAGGATAATACTATAAGGATTAGGGTTAAGTTGTTATTGTATTATAAAGTTAAAGTTATCTTATATATTTTTATTAACTTATAGTTTGGTAGAGTAATTAATTGTACTATTAACTACTAATTAGTGTTAGATTTATAGTATTTAATAGAGTAGTAATTAGGCTTTATAAGGGTTTAATTATAGTAGTTAAAGATAGATAGATTTATATAAGTTTAGTTAAGTTACTAGTGCTAATGTTAAGATTAGTGCTAAAGATAGTTATATAATTAATTACGTAACTAGACTATTTATTAATCTAGACTAGTGCTGGGTCCTAAGGGTCCTAGTGCTGCTGCGTGTGCTGTAGCTAGTGTGGGTGCTGCGCTATATTACCTATAACTTAAGTTTACTATATTTTACTAAATAAGGAAAAAGAAAGTAAAAATATAAATACTTTAAATACTAAAGTTACTTCTAAACTAACGTTTTTAATAGTATATTAAGTTATAGTTATAATTAGTAGTAAATTAGTTTAAAAGGCTTTAAGGACTACTACTTTACCTTTATGTACTAATTACGTTTTTTTTACTCCCTTAACTACTCCTTATACTTTAAGTATAAGTAAAGTATTTAATAACTATAGTATAAGTTATTTTATTAATACCTTTTTATTAAAAAAGCACTTTATTTAATTCTTTAATAAAAAGATAAATATTAAATTAAAAACTATATTATACTTTATTTTAGTAACAAGAGTAAGGGTTATAAAGAATATACTTAGTAGGTTTAAATTCTATACTACTTAAAGGATTTTTATACCCTAACTATATATCATACGCCTATATAGCGTAGCTAATAGAGTTTTTAGAGTAAGGGCCCTACTAACTCTGATTACCTATACTATATAGTCTATATACTACTCCTAGCTAATAGAAGCAGGCAGCCCCTGCTAAACTATATATAATATATAATACCTTCTTTTACAGATAAGTATCCTTTAACCTAAACTTAAATAAATCTTTATATATAACCTTTATTAATTAGCTTACTATATAATTATACATTTTCCCTACTAGGGTTTTTTTATATATTTTTACTAAAATATACTTACTTAAAAGAAGTTAGAAGCCTACTACTTAGTAGATTTCTTAATTATATATAAGTTAGTTTATAGAATAATATAACCTATATATAAAAAGAATATACTTAATATTTTAAATAAGTTAGATACTCTTAACTTTATATTAATTAATATTATATATATAAAGAACTATTATATTTATATATTTAATATATTTACAGTAGTTATAAAATTATATAAAAGAATATAAAGTCTAATATAGTACTAATATAGTAATTATACTATTATTACTACTAAAAGTAATTATATACTATTAAAAGTACTATAATACTACTTATAATATAAAAGCTACTCTATAAGTACTAAAAACTCCATTACGTACTATATTTAAAAATCACTTATAATAAGTATAACTTTATAACCATAAAAGCTATATAAATAATTTCTAGTATACTAATACTATTATATAGTAATATATACTAAACATATATATATAACTATATTTAAATACTTAATAAGTAAATATAGTTATTAATAGAATTGTTAAAATCTAAAAGCTTTAATTTAATCTAAATATTAACTAAAGTAATATTACTAAATATAGTAATATATATAATTAAGTAATATATATAATTAAGTAATATATATAATTAAGTAATATATATAATTAAGTAATAAATAAAAGTATAATAGTTATATAATAACCCTATTATAGGACCAGTATATAAATACTAAAAGTATATTACTTTAGTAGTAATTAAGTTAAAGTTAAAAATATTAATTAAGTTTATTTTTAACTAAAATAGTTAAATAACTATAAGCCGGTTTTATACTAAAACCCTATTATATAAGTAAAACATAGCTATTATAGATCTAAATATTAGTATTAACTCTAATTATAAGTAAAATATAGATACCCCCTCTAGAGTAACTAACGGCCTACGGGCTATGTACTTTAGGAAACCGTCCGGCCACCTACTTTATTAATCTTTTTTATTATAGTACTTAAATTTACCTACTATAATACAGCTTCTATAGATTTAGAGTAATAAGTATTTTTAATTAATTTTGAGACTGACTAAATTTCTTATGCTGCCCACATATCCTTCCTATGTGGGGCAGTCCCTACTACCCATCCCTAGGCTTTTATTAGTTAGATTAGGTTATAGTTAAAAATCGGTTTTAGTTATAGTTATAAATAATAAAAATAGTAAAAATAGCGAAAACTATAGTTTATATAGCTAGCTTTAAATTGCTTAAAACTAAGGTCTTTTTAATTTTAAATTAAATATTATAACGGACGTTTGTGCCCTGCTAACCACACCCCCAGCGATAGACAGCACTCGAATTCACCTACTGTAACGCAGCTTTTATGGATTCGAAGTAATAGGTGTTTTTAATTAATTTTATAGACTACTAATTACGCTGTTAACGCCGCTAAAACCACTAACGCCTTCTACTATCCCTCTGAACCTATTAAATCTAATCTAAACCGAACCGTTTCTTCCTTTAACTGTTAAATCCCTCTACGACTGACGCGCTGTCGTTAACCGCGCCACGGCTGGTTGACCCGATTGGACCGCTTTTCCCTGTGCTTATTAGTAGACGTCTTAATATATTAGGTTAGCTAGGCCTTATTAAATGTACTAGTCTCTTATAAACTCTAGGGAATTTATAGTTATTATTACTACCTCTATTACTTACTTAAAGTAGTATTAGTTATTTTTTAAAAATAGTAAGTTTAAAATTTAATTTAGTATTAAATTAACTAATAGATCTAGTCTAATATTTCTTATTTAGTCTTTATTACTACTAGTTTAAAAAAAGTAAAAGTTAAAGACAGCGATCTAGATCTTTATACTTAAGAGTTAGACTAGTTAGCTATACTATATATTAATAGTATTAATACTAAGCTATATAGCTGCGTTACTAAGCTACTTAATATTGTTTTTAACTATAAAAACTGGGTTATAGTATTTAGTATTCTATAGCTAGGGGACTTTTGTATTTATAGTGGTTTTTGTTATTTTATTAGATTCTTGGGTATAAATGTAAAAAACGGGAGGAATTAATAAAGGCCTTACTTATAGTAGTAGTGCCTTTTTCTTTAATTATAAACGCCACTAGGGCTTATCAGGCCCTATACATAGCGTAATCCAGCTAAAGGTTTGTACAAACAAAAGTTTATTTCAACATCGCCACCTATCAATAATAGTATTATTATTATTACTATAGGAAGAGTAGGTAAGTAGAAGTATTAAGGTACGTACGCCCTACTAAGCTCTGCTTAAGACTACTTAAGCTGGAGGGGGTCAAACCTACTAGATACACTCTATTAAATACTTTTATTTATTACACTACTTAATAATATATAGCTATAATATATTCTTTTTAGATTAACTTACAGAAATGTCCGTACAAAACACTACTTAAAAAAAAACACAAAATTAAATATTATATCTTTTTTACTATTATAACTATACTTAATTAAACTTAATTACCTAAGTAATTATATATATAAAGTTAGGAATTAATCCCCCTAGCTCTAGAATTAATAACTTAATTACTCTTTAGTATTTTAAGGCCTAGTAAATATCTTAATAGTATAAACCTAACCTATTTCTGTTTATTCTACCTTACTAAGGCTAAAGCTAATTCTCTTTTACAATCCTAACTACAGCCCTGTCCCTAATATCCTTTATAGCTAGCTTTATAACTAGCTCTTACTCTACAGCCAGCTCCTTAGCCAGCTACTACTCTACAGCCTTCTCTACAGGCCCGGCTTTTATAAAGATAACCACAGGGACGGCTATATAGTAAAGCAGCTACCAGCTACAGTACGACAAGTAGCTACTAAAGTTTTATAATAATATTATTCTATAGCTACTTAGCTTTACTATCCCTCTTTTAATAAGATAGATTCCGGGCCTGTATTACTTATAAACCTTATTAATAGTTAGTTTTATAGAGTAACTATTAAATAGTATTAAAATCCTAGAATAAAAGTATAGTAATAGGGATATTCTAAAGCCTATTATAAAGCTAGTTATAGCCTATAACTATAATAGAATTAAGGATTTAGTAAAAAGGATCTTTATTAAGTAGGTTATAGTAGAGATACTATTATAGGTAGTAGTTAAAGTAAAAAAGTAGAGTATTACTTTAAAGATATTATTTAATAGTATAGGAGTAGGGGAAGCTATACTATAATATAAACTACTATATATAAGCCTTATTAATAATTTGACTCTTTAGCTTTGTATAGACAAGCTAATACTATTTATTAATAAGTCTTAGAGCCTTCCTAGTATAGTGGCTCTAAATATTACCTATCTATACTTTAGTATAGTTACTTATACTAAATTTATAGAATTAATAGGTTTTTTTATTTGTAAGACTTAATATATATATATATTTTTAATTTTTAATTAACTACTTTATACGTTTAATAAAAAAGTGTAGATTAGCTATTAAATTAAAGAGGTAGCTTTTAATCTCCTTATATAAGCTCTTTATACGCAATGTAACGCGTATACTAAAGTTATAGTACTAATTAATAAAGTAACTAATAAACTCTTTATAAAAGGGAAGGTATATTTTAGGAATATAAAAAACATATACCTCTTAGTAACTAAACTTCTTAAGGATTATAGCCTAGGCCTCTTTAAAAGTATCCTTATTATTAGTATAGATTATAGCCTTCTATAGTATAAAGAAGCTATTTGGGTTATTAGGGACATCCTTAGCCTAAGGCTAGCCAGTAGTAACTAGCTCTTCTATATTAAAACTAGCTATAAGCTACTAAAAAATAGAGTTAATATAGACCTTCTCTTTAGTTACTAGGGGAGCTTTAGTATTACTAATCTATTTATACTTAACTTCCCACAAAATATTCTTATTTATATACTAAATATATAGTTATTACTAAATATTAAACTATATATTATTAAGTACGTTTTTAAGGGCTCTCTTAAAGTTAGTAATAACTATATAGAAATACTTAATATTAAACTATAAGTAAAGCTCTTTAAGGCACTTAATAGCCTACTTAAATACCTCCCCGTCTTCCTTATTAAGTAAGTAAAAGCCAATATTAAATGTAGAGCTAATATTAGTAACGCTAGTAATATTTATAAGTAGTATACTTAAGTAGTTTGTTTTATAAGTATTGTTAATTAAAAGGACAACTAGGAATAGCTTCTAAAGCTCCTTATAGTATAAAAAGGTCTAGATAAGGGCCGTCACGTAGCTACTAAGCTACTGGAGGTAATACTTAATACCGCGGATTTATAAATTATAAATAAGGGCTTGGGTTAGAGTATTACCACTAAGTAGCTTAAACCTCGCCCTCTACTACTCGTTCTTAATATCTTACCGCTTCTAAGGCTAGTTAGAATAATGTATAGCTATCACCGCAGTTATAGAGTAACTACCCAACGTTATCTTTTTAAAAATATTTTAGATCTTTTAATATTAGCTATTTAAGTACTTATAATAAAATAAATACATAACGTTATTATTAAAAAGATTATAATTATATTAATTAATATATATAGTAAAATACTAGTAGTTGCCTTAGAGTTTATATTAAATAGCCTTTACCGCCCACTTATAATTAGTTTTTCGTAATATTATTTTACAAAGATTTATTATACTAAGTAGATTTTAGCTGCCCGCGTTATAGTAAAGATTCTATTACTACAGAAGTTTATTTTTATTGTTTAATAGTTAGTAAGGAATAATTACATAAACCTTAGTCTTTACCTAATTAGTAATATTAATAAAAAGCTCTTTAAAGGTCTCGTAGCCCTTGGGCGCACTAATTAGTATAGTAAAAGGCATCGCGACGGTGTTGTATTAAAGTTACTAATTAAAGAGGCTAATTATAAAAAAAAACAACTAAGTTAAAAAACAGCTATTAGGTATAGGAAAAAAACCAGTAGCAGTAGCGCTAAGTTAATCTAACTAATAGAAGCCTAGGGATAGGTAGTAAGGACTGCTCTATATAGGAAGGATATACGGGCAGCACAGGAAATTTAGTCGGTTTCTTAATTTTAAAGCAGACTACTAATTACGCTATTAACACTACTAAAACTACTAACACCTTCTATACGCCTCCCTAGACCGTCCCTCTAAACCTATTAAATCTAATCTAAACCGTCCCGTCACTTCCCTCGGCCGTCGCATCCCTCTATAACCAACGCACTATCGCCGTACAGCTACAGCTAGTCCAGCCGCTCCCTACTATTATCAACTATCAGATTTCGCGTATATTTATATATATATAAAGCTATACCTTAACGGCCATTAACGGGTTTTTTGCTTTAATGGTACTGTAGGCCTTTAAACCCCCTAAACATAGCTACGGCCTTTAAAGCCAGTGAAATGTTACTCTAGAGCAGCTATTAGCCACTTTAAACACTAAAATCCACCTATATATTATAGTATACTAGCAGCTTTAAACTATATAATTTAATATACCTCCCTAATAAAGGCCTCTTAAGGGCTTTATTAAATCTAATTATAAATAAAATTATGTACTAGCCGTACTTTAACTACTTTATAATTACTTTTATATAGCTTACTTTTCTAGAACTATAATCCCTTTAAAGTCCTTGTCTTAAGTAGTTCCATTATTCTTATTAAACCTTTATCCCTATAGTAAAAAGAGTAATACTGTTTTTAAAATACTTAAAAGTTATAATCCTTTTTATTTATTCCTTATTAATAAAGTTAAGGCCCTTATAATATTTACTTTAAAGCTTAGTATTATAAAGTACTTAAAGCTAAGCTGTTTAATTTACTATATTAAGTTATTTAAAAAAAAGTTTAAAGTAGGTACTAGTAAGTGGTTTTATAAGGCTATTTACTATTAACTATACTATAAACTAATATTTAACTTTAATATACTCTTTTTAAGCCTTTTAATATAACTAGTAGTTATAAATATTAATGTAATAAAGCTTTATATATAGTTAGACTGTTTTTTTATTGACGAGATAGATTATTTATTAATTATTGTATTAAATACGTATACTTAGCACAGTAGTATTAAGAGTAGGAGTAGTACTAAAAGTCTACTTATTAAGGTTTATATAAAGTATAGTTATTAAATAACTTATAAAAATAGTCTCTTTAACTACTTAAAAAAGAATAAAAAACTTAGCCTTAGTTATTAATGTAGTCATAGTATTCTATTTATTAGCTTACTACCTAATAAAGCTACTAAAAAGCTTAATTATAAATACTTAAGAGCTTTTACAGTCTAGTATATTATTAGTAAAGCTAGTATTTAAAGCAATTACTAAACTATTATTAGAGCCGCTTTTTTTATAACTAAATTTAAAGTAAAAAGTACGCTTTATAAAAAGGTATTTAATTACTTATTCCGCTTTTTTAAAGTACTTAAAGCTGGAGTTATAGTTAAAGTACACAAAACAACTTACTATAAGGGCTATATCTAGCCTCGTTATTATTATACTATATATAATTAAACTAATATTACTTTAGTAATAGTTAATGTTTATATATAGAGTAAAGCCTTTATAAAGGAGTAGCTTAAGTAATTAAATTAAAAAAGTATATAGTTACTTTATTTATAAGCCTTACTTTTTTAAGTACTTAATAACTTTATTAATATAAATAAACTATAAAAACTAAAAGCACTTTATAGTATAGTTATAAATAACTTTAATTCCTAAAAACTATTATAAATCTTTATTACCCTTAAAAAAGTATTACTTTTAAAGTACTCCTACGAGTAAAAGGGCCTCTTTGTAGTATTTAAAGGGAAAGTATAGAACGTAGTTATTAATATAAAAAAAGAAAATAATATAACTATATTTAATAGTAATTCTTATTTACTATATACTCTAGTTTAAACTTTTTTAAACTAGCTTTTAAATAGCATTACTACAAAAGCAAAAAGCAGTATAAGCTATAAAGTACTTTATTAAACTTAAAAATATACCTAGGCTTTTAATACTTAAAAAGTATTTATATATAAACGTTTTTATTAAATAAAACTTATATAAACGTATTTACCGTATTATATTATAGAAGCTTAAAATTAAAGTAGTTTATAATAGCTATAAACGTTTAAAATAATATACTAGTAAGTATTAAAGTATAAATATTTTACTTATTTTTTAACTACTAGTTACTATATATAATAAAGTATACTTTAATTTTAAAAAGTTTTTTATATTTATTTAATTTATATATATATACTTAATAGTATCTTAGGATTTAAGAACTATTAGTAGCACTTTTAAGAACCTTTTTCTAAAAGTTAGTCTTATAATAGCTTTATAAATAATTTACCTTAGCTACCTATATTAAAATTGTATAAGGGTAAGTTAATACTTTTAAATAAAATATAAATAGGGGCTAAAGCTTTTATTAAAGAGTACTAAAAGTAAAAACTTTAATTTATAGTTAGTATAGTACTTTATACTTACTTAATAAAATTTAAGTACTTATAACCCCTCTCTATAGTTAAATTTTACTATTAAAGTATTTAATATCTGTATTTTAAAATACCCTTATAGTATATTAAATATTAAGGGTCCTTTCTAATAAATTGTAAATAACTAAATAACTTATTTAGAAGTAGTTTTACTATAGAATATTTTAAAATAATAATAGAGTACTAGCTAAAAAAGTAGCTTTATAAGATATTTATTTATACTGGAGTATATAAACTACTAAGGTAGTTTAGTTTATAAACTTAACTACAAATACAAACTAATAAGGGTTTATAAAAAAAAGGTTTTTATTTACTAACTTAACTATAATCCACCTCTTTAAGTATTAATTTTTTTTAATTAGTACTTAAAAGAATAAAATAAATAAGTTAAGAGGGGTAAGTAAAAGTTTAAAGTAAGTAAAGGAGTATTTATAGTTATAGGGTTTATTATTATTAAAAGTAGTATTACTTAAGTTAAGTTTATTAAAAATGTTATTAGAGGAGTTTATAAAAGGGGATACTTTATTGTCTTCTTTACTTAATAAAAATAAGTAGAGCTACGTTTAAGAGTTAGTCTTACTAACTATAATAAGGCTCTTTTAAACCTACTTAGTAATAACTTAAAAGTTAAAGTTATTATAGTTACTAGTAAGTAAATCCGGGTTACTATTATAGTATTCTTTTTTGTTAAACGTAATATTATATATAGTAATAATCTTTCTAGTTATAGAGTTTTATATTTAATACTAATTTATAAATGTATAGTTAATAAAAAAGTTTATAAAGGTATAGTTATAAAGGCGGTTAAAATACTTTTTTTTAAACTATATAGTAGCTATAAGGGTATATACTTTATACTTATATAATTTTAAGTATATAAGGCTTAGTTTTATAGTTTTATTACTATAGAGCTATTAGTAAAGTACTTTATATAAAGTCTTTTAATTAAAGGCTACTTAAAGTATGTAGTTATAAAAATAGGTTGCTACTTTATAAATATTAAGCTATACTTTATAAAGTAACTTACTACCTTTGTATATTATTTAAACCTTTATTTTAATTATAATACTAATACGCTTAGTACTACTGTTTTAATTTTATATATATAAAGCGGATAGCTTAATGTATTTACCACGCTTCTAAAAGTTATTTTTAAAGTAGTAGTACCTTTTAATTTTATTATCGTACTTAAAAGTAAGTATCTTAATATTATATTAAACCTTTAAAAGTAAAATAAACTTTTTAAAAACCTTAATAAGTATCTCTATACTATAGTTATATAAGTAGTAGTTCTATAAGTACTATAAGACGTAGTTAGTAAATACTAATATAAATATAAACCTACTATAGTCTTTAGTATATAAATAAAGGTTAAATATAATACGCTTATTAAAGCGGGCATACGCGTTACTCTCTTATAGTTTATAGTTAATAATTTACTTTACTTTATTAATACTATAAGTATTGTAGCTTAAAAGGGTATTATTAAGTACTATTCTAAAGGTAATAAAAATTTAAATACTACGGGCTAATAAAAAAAAGCACTAAAGTGGTTTAAGGCCGGGGTAGCTAAGCCGCTAGTACTACGTTTCCTTAAAGCCTTTTAGAGATCTTTATTTTTATTAAAAGTACTTTATTTAATAGCACAAAGTATATATATACTAAATAACCTATATAGAGTCTTTATATATAAGCGCTTTATTAAAAAGTTTATTATACTCTAATACTCTTTAACTATATATAGTTTTAATAAAACTAAAAAGAAAATAATTGGATTTATATAGTATAAAGCACTACTTAGGGCGCTTGTTCCACTAGTACCCGTACTTATAAAGTTAATTATAAAAGATAAAGTTAGTTACTATAAACGTATATAATGTAACATTATATAAGTATAAGTTAGATCGTTTACTATTAATTAATATAATATATATACTTATATCTTTATATCCTTTAATTATAAAGAGCTTAAAATTAGTTTATAAATAATTACTTATGCTAGTTACTTAAAGGTTATTAAACTATTATTTATTTCTAAAAATATAAATAAACGTACTAGAGTTAAAAAAGTAGGAGTCCCTAAGGGAATATAGTAACGGGCCCTTATGTTAAGCGGCCTAAAACGCTATGGGTAAATACTTAATACTCCCTATATAGTAACTATATAGTTACTAACTTTAAATCTCTTTAACGTACTAAATTAGTTATTTATTATTTATAAAGTTTTTTTTAGCTCTTTCGCAGTAGTAGTTAAGCAGCTTCTACCCGTTATACATATACTTTAAAAAAGTATAAGAGTAATTTTTAAAGTAGTAGTATATAAAGTATACTAAGTAGAAAAGGGCTAATAGAGCAAAGGGAGTAAGAAATACTAATAAAACTTTACTCTATAATCTCTTTAAATTAGTATTATTATATTTATAGCTATTAAAGTACTTAAGAAGGCTGTAAAGAGCTACTTTATTAATAGTAAAAGTGCTTTATATACTTTTCCTGTATCTTATAGACTCTAGTATTTATTTAATTATAGCGGTTATTTTAGTAATAGCTTTATTAAAACTATAGTTGTTCTAGCTATTACCTATTATTATATAATAACTCTTAGCCTAAGATTAAAGTAGTAAATAGTTAAAAAAGTAAAGTAGTTTATAGATTTATAAATCTCCTTTACAAGCTACTTTGAACCTAATAGTATAACTCTTATATATATAGTTAACCTATATTATAAACTATTTAACTATAGTAGCTTTTATTATAAACTACTTATTATAGAGTATAGTAAGGTAGTTAATATAAAGCTAGTTAGTGTATTAGTGGTGTATACTTTTTATAAGTTTAAAGTGTTTATAAAGGTTTTAAATCTAAACTACTAGCCCTAAAGCGCTTAAGTAGTACTAAATTTTAAGTTTTTTAATAATAGTACTCTATATTTAAAGAATAATAGTATTTTTAGCTTTTTTTTATTCTTAATATATTACTTTTATAGTATAGTATAGGGATAAAGAATTAATGTAGTATTTAAGGGCCTTTTTAGAAAAGTTAACTATTGTTTTAGTATAGTAGTAGTTTATTACTTTAAACGGGAGTAGGAGGTTCTCTCTTAAAGGTACTTAAGGAGGAGGGTTTATAGTAAGCTTGTCTACTCTAGATCCTATAGTCTAGGAGTAAAGGGCTTTTAATTTAGGGTTATAGTAAGTAATGGACTTTAGGTAGTTACTAAGGTGTAGCTTTTAGGGCGGAGTATTATTAATAAGGGGCTTTAGATTTATAAAGGTTAGGTTAAAAGCTTTTTATATATTAAAAGTATTTATAAGTACTTAAAAGTTATAGAGCTATAGGTACTAAGTAGCTAGGCTGTTAAGGATAGTCTTTTAAGGGGTTAAAAGGACGTTTATAGTAATTTTTGTGTTTAATAGAGTAGTTTAAAAATAATTAATTATATATAGTAGAGGGGGTAGTAGAATAAGACTTTTAATTATTAAATTTTGTGTATATTTATATATATATAAAGCTATACTTTAAAGGCTATTAATACGTTTTTTACTTTAACGGTACTATGGGCCTTTAAACTCCCTAAATATAGCTACGGCCTTTAGAACCGGCAAAACGTTGCTCTAGAGTGGCTATTGGCTACTTTGAACGCCGAAATCCGCCCATACGTTGTAGTATACCAGCGGCTCTAAGCCACGTAATCTAACATCAGCATCCCCCTTAACATTACCTCACTAAACATAGTAATATTAAATATCGCTAAAGTAGCTACTTAGAGTACTATAAATTTAGTAGCCGCGTCCTTTAGCTAGTTAAAGTATTTATAGTTAGCCTTAGACTATAGAATACTTAAAAGGGTTCCGTTTTATAATCTAAGAATTGTTATATTTATATTAAGCCTATCACTAGTAGTTTAATAATAATAAATTATAATAATAATAAACTTCTTTTTCTCTTTATTAAAGAATATATACTAGTTATAAGTTAAGTTAATTTTATTAACTTTCTTAGCTATAAAGTACTTATTACTACTTTAAATAAGAGTAAGAGGTTTTTTTTTAGAGTTACTTAAGGAAAAGGGTTTATAGTCAGCTTATTTACTTTAGATTCTACAGTCTAGGAGTAAAGGGCTTTTAGTTTAGGGTTATAGTAAGTAATAGACTTTAGGTAGTTACTAAAGCGTGGCTCTTAGGGCGGGGTATTACTAATAAGGGGCTTTAGATCTATAGAGGTTAGGTTAAGAGCTTTTTACGTATTAAGGGTATTTATAAGTACTTAAAAGTTATAGAGTTATGGGTACTAAGTGGCTAGGCTATTAAGGATGGTTTTTTAAGGGGTTAAAAGGACGTTTATAGTAATTTTTGTATTTAATAGAGTAGTTTAGAAATAATTAATTGTATGTGGTAAAGGGGGTAGTAGAATAAGACTCTTAATTATTAGATTTTGTGTATATTTGTATATATATAAAGCTATGCCTTAAGGGCTATTAATACGTTTTTTTTGCTTTAACAGCGCTATGGGCCTTTGAACCCCCCTGAACGCAGCCACGGCCTTTGGAGCCGGCAAAACGTTGCTCTGGAGCGGCTATCGGCCACCTTGAACGCCGAAATCCGCCTATACGTCGTAGTGTACTAGCGGCTCTAAGCCACGTAATCTAACAGTTACTTTAGTGCTTAAGGCGTAGTTTACGAGGCTAGAGCCTTAGAGGGTTTATTATAATACACCCCCTAGTAATAGTAACGTCACTATTAGCTGCGTTAAGGCTATATTCCTTACCTCCTTTTTTATTTTAAATATAAGTAAATAAAGCGTTTAAAGTACTTATTAAAGTTATATAAATAAAATTATATAAAAAAAATATTTTTATAGTTATTTTAATTATAAAGAGTATTTATAACTATAGGTAAAATTATAGCTACTATCTTTTAAAGTATAGAGATTTTTTACTAAATAAGCTATAGGTAGTAGGATATATGTATTTTTTTTAGTTACTACTTAAAATCCTCTTTTTCTTCTTTTTAGTATACTTATTTTAATAAATTATAAGTTACTATTTTACTACCCTATACTCTACACACTACTTCTAAAGTATTTTTAATAATAAAAATATAAAAAGATAAATATTTAAAATACCCCCTAAGTATAAAATAATAAAGGAGTATAAAGTAAAGATTACTAAAGGTAAAAAGTATACTAAGTTTAAGTATAAGTATATAGTACGTAGTAGCTTTATTAACTCTACTAACCCCTTTAATACTATTAGTAACTATAGCTATAATAATAAAAAAAATAAAAATAATAATAATAAGTACCTACTGTCCTAACTAACTACTCTACCTACTATAACCCCTCCCCCCTATAACCCCTTTTCTACTTAAGCCCCCTCTTATACTCTATATAAAAAAAACTATACTCTTATACTATTTAATAAAAATAACTTTAAATATAACCCCCTTTATAAAAAGTATACTAACTCTAGCCTTAAGGGCTACTTTTTTAATTACTACTTTATTACTAAGAGTAATACCTAAAACTACTATATATAATATATTAATAACTATAAATAGTATACTAACTTATACTTAAATACTATTTTTTAGTATTACTACTTTATTAAAGTATACTTTATAAGTATATTATATTATATAAGTCCCTTTAAGTACTTATAGTAGTTTAGGACTAATTTAGTTAAATTATAAGAGGTTTATAAGGCGCGTAATAATTTTTAAATAGTACTTAACTCTACTACTATACCTTTTTTTATTAAGGGTAAAGTTAAGGAGAAAGAGGAAGAAGAAAAGCTTAAGTTTAAAAAGAAAAAAGAGGAGGAGTTTAAGTTTAAGTTTAAATTTAAAAAGGAGAAAAAAAAGGAGTTTAATAAGAAGGAGGATAAGGAGGAAAATAAAAAAGAGATTACTAGTATACTTATAGAATAAACTATATACTAAGTTTATACTAAGACTATTATAGAGGGTATTTATTAGTTTATAAATAAACTCTTTACTACTTATAACTATACTTAAGTAATTTAAAAGGGTATTCATTAGCTCTTTATAAAGCTAATTAATACCTTTATATATTAAAAGTACTTTTTAAGCTATTATGTTTATTTCTAGTATTTAAGGCCTCTAGGCTATAATTACTTTACTCTTTTTTACGCGCCTAGTAAAGTAGTATAGGCCTTTTAGCTTAATATAATAACTTACTTATAGGCTATTTTTTTTAATTAAGTATTCCTTTTTTCTTTATACTATTATAATATATATTAAAGTATTATAAAGGTTAAAGAGTACTTTAAAGTACTTAAACTTACTTTTTATAAGGTTTTTAGTAAGTCCATTAGTTAGTATTTTATTTATAAGTATATATATAATATTAAAAGAGTACTTAGTATATTCTTAATAAAGCTATATATTTTAAATGTTTATGTGTCTTAAGTATATAGCTATATACTCTCCTTTACCTACTATAAGCTAGATTATTTACTAGTTATTATAGTGGACTTTTTAAGTGTTTTTAAAGTTGAGATTTATTTCCTTAAGGAGTTATTAAAGTACTATTGATTTTTTAGTAGTGTACTTAAGTATTAAGAGCGTTGCTTTTGTTGTTAATATAGTAACTATATTTTATTTTTTAGCGTTTTAGTATAGTGGACTGCTAAAGAGCTTAATGATATATTTATGAAATAATATTTTTTTGTTTTTTTTTATTATTTATAAAAGAAGTATCTCTTACTATAAAAAGTGCTTTTATATTACCCCTTATATTACTATAGTATATAGTAAGGTAATATGTTAAATATAAGTAGTGGATAACTTAGTTAGTAGCCTTAAGATGTGCTTAAGAGGGATTTATTAGGAAGTGTAAGAGTTATAAGGTAGTAAAGGTGATATTTAGGTAGATTATAATAGTAGTATAGAGAATTAAGCCGACCTTTTTCTAGAAATCCTTAACTTTTTAATATAATATTTAACTTGGGTTTTTAATAAAGTTAATTATTAGTAGTAGTATAGCTGGGTATAGTGCGTTAGTAAGGTTATACTTTTTAGCTATTTTATTAATATATATATTATAGACTAGGAAAATATATTATTTAGGATAGTTTTTAATTACTTTAATACTAAAGAAATACTCTATAGAGCTCTGCTTTTTAAGTTTATATATGTCCTTAATACCCCTAATTAATATTTAAGTATACTTAGCCTTATTTAGGTAGTGCGCTATAAGTATATTATTAATATAGAATATAATAAGGATGCGCCTCTAAGGATCCTAAAAGAAGTATAGCTCTTTATTATAGTATTTAAGATTAAGGCTATAAAGAGTTTTTAAAAACTCTTTATACTATAAAAAAGGAGTATTATATAGTTTATAAAGTACTTACTTAAGTTTAATATACTTTTTTAATTAATAAAAGCTATTTAGGAGTTTATAATAAATAGGTAGAGTATTAGGGTTAAGCTTTGTATTTAAAAAGGTATTTATAATATTAAACTATTAGATATTATAGTTAAACTATACTTTAAGGGATATTAAGAGGTAAAAGGATCATATTATAACAGTAGTAGTGTAAGTATGTTATAATAGATTTATATTTTAGAGGTTTCTTTAAATATAGATACGTGCTTTATAGTAGTTAAGGACTCTATTGAGTTTAAATTTATAAGTAAAAACCTATTTTAAAAGGGGGGGTTGTGATAAGGCCTTTTGATGGTCTAGCTTTTACTACGTCCTTATAGATATAAGTTTATGAATTTCCTTATACGCTGTGTTTATAAAAAGCTTTTAAAGCTTTAGGGGAAGCTTCTTTATTACTTTTTATAACTTTAGAGTACTAGTAAAGTTATTTATATAAAAGTCACCCTTTTTTATAGTGTGTTTGTAGTTATAGGGTATTGTGTAGACTGTATTTTAAATAATATAGTATAGGTAGGTGTAGTTACGTTCTTTATTCTTAAACGCTTTTTATTAATTAAGTATAAATATTATAAAAAAAGTATTACTTAAGCTACTATATAGTATCTTATAGGTGTTTTTAATGTATATATAGATAATATTGTTTCCTTCTTTAAACTCTAAATTAAGCTCCTTAAGATACTAGCTATTATATAATAATAGAGCTAGTATATCTTAAAGTGATTCTAGGATATTTAGAGGGATTATATTATTTAAGTTACCCTTACTAGTTAGTTAGGCCTTTTTTTACTAAGTAGTTAGAGGTCTATACTTAATAATTAAAGATTCTAAGTATTCTATAGAATCTCTTATACGTATATAAACTTAGTTATTTATAAGTTTAATTAATTTAAGAAGTTTTACTGGTTTAGTTTTATTTATCTTAAGTCTTTTAGTATTAGTAGTTATTTTATATAGCCTTTTACCCCTAAAGTATTATAGTATTAGTAGTTTAGGGGTAGGATTAAGAGTTAATAGTCCTTCTAAGGGTAATATACTATACTCTTTATATACAGAAATACTACTTAGTTTAATAACGTTTTATTAAATAAGTTTAGTAAATTATATATTAATAAACTTATTATTAGCCTTTCTTAAGTTACTTTTAACGTCTCCTAGGGTTTAATTAACTTTACTTTAAAACTTAAAAGGCTCTTTAAACTTTAAAATTATAGTTTTTATAATTTTTAAGTAAAAAGTATGACCAGCTTTAGAGGTTGAATGGTCTAGCGATCTCGCCGTCCCGTCCCGCGTTAGAACCGCCCTAGGAGATCCTAGCTAACTGGTCAATTGTGTCACCCCTTCTAGTAGCCATCCAGCCACCCACCTCGTCAATCTTTTTCGTCACAGCACTCAAATTCACCTACTACAACACAGCTTCTATAGAGTCAAAGTAATAGGTATTTTCAATTAATTTCATAGACTACCAATTACGCCGTTAACGCTACTAAAACCACTAACGCCTTCCCAGCAGACCGTCCCTCTAAACCTATTAAATCTAATTTAAACCAAACCGTTCTTTCCCTTAACTATTAAATCCCTCTATAACTAACACACCATCATTAACTACACTATAACTAATTAACCCAATTAAACTACTTTTCCCTACACTTATTAATAAACGTTTTACTATCTAGGCCTTATTAAACATACTAGTCTTTTATAAACTCTAGGGGATCTATAGTTATTATTACCGCCTTTATTACTTACTTAAAGTAGTATTAGTTATCTTTTAAAAATAGTAAATCTAAAATCTAATCTAGTATTAAATTAACTAATAGGTCTATTTTAATATTTCTTATCTAGCTCCTATTACTACTAGTTTAAAAAAAGTAAAAGCTAAAAACAGTAATTTAGATCTTTATACTTAAGGGTTAGGCTAGCTAGCTATACTATATATTAATAGTATTAATACTAAACTATATAGCTACTTTACTAAGCTGCTTAATATTGTTTTTAACTGTAGAGACTGGGTTATAGTATTTAGTATTCTATAGCTAGGGGACTTTTGTATTTATAGTAGTTTTTACTATTTTGTTAGATTCTTAGGAATGTGGAAAATAGGAGGAATTAACAAAGGCCTTGCTTATAGTAGTACCTTTTTCTTTAATTGTAAATGCTACTAGGGCTTGTTAGGCCCTATGGCACGTCACGGCGCTGTAACGTGATCTAGCTAAAGGTTTATATAAGCGAAGGTTTGTTTTAATATATTTAGCGCTGCCTATTAGTAATAGTATTATTATTATTGTTAAAAGAGTAGGTAAGCGGAAGCGTTAAGGTAGAGCTAGAGGGGGTCAAACCTACTAAATACACCCTATTAAATACTTTTATTTATTACACTACTTAATAATATATAGCTATAATACAGTCTTTTTAGATCAACTTATAGAAATGTCCGCATAAGATACTACTTAAAAAAAAGCATAACTAAAAAGTATATTTAGTGTTATTTTTTAAGTAGAATTTTATTTTATTAAAGGTGATGTTGTGTATAATAATAACCTACTTAAGTATAGGTACTTAGATTTTATATAAGTTTATTATTTTAAAGATATATTTTATAAAGTATTTAATATATACTTTTAGTATAACTTTAAACTATTTTCTTTTAATTTCTATTTTTTTTTATACTTAAGGGAATAAGTATAGTATTTATAAGTGTATAGTTTTCCCTAGTAAAGGTATAAGTTATAGTTTATAAAGTAGTTATAAACTAAAGCCTACTATTTAAAGTAATATTTAAACTATTCTATTTTAACTTTATTTAAAGAGTATTAAGAGTTTAATTAATATAGGTTTATATTATAAATATTAATACCTATAAGTATTTATTTTCTTTAAAAGTACTTAAAAAGTTCTGCTCCCTTTTTTATATAAATCCCCTAGTTTATACTTTTTTATTTAGTATACTTTTTACCTTTTATAGGCTTCTTAGTATAGACTAGTAGTATCTTAAGATTAATTCCTTCTTTTTATACTTATATTAATTATAATAGCTAAAGCTATTCGTGGCTGTGTATATAAGCAACTACCTACTTAAGTAGCTTACTTAAGCAACTTTACTCTATCTCCCGCCCCTATAAGGGGGCCTTTACTTTCACTCTACTATATTATAAAACTTAAAAATTAAGCTATTACTTTTACTTTACTTTAACTACTTATACTTAACTATATAATAATTATAAGCCTAACTTATACTACACTTCTAAACTACTATCTCTAAAATAAACGTACTTATTAAAAAAATATTTATATAAATACTCTTTTATTATAATATTTTAATTTTTTAATTACTATTTTAATTTAACTATATTAAGCTTAACTTTAACCTCCTCCCTCTTATCCTCCCATAAGTTTATAAAGTAGTACAACTACCCCGCGTAGTTTAAAAACCTTTAAATTAAAGTAGTTATATAAAGGGTCTAGTTCTAACTTAACCCTAATAACTTAGTTTTATTAAATAAGTCCCTAAAAGAAGTATTTTTAATTTTATTTACTTAGTAACTTTATAACTAAAATATAAAAGTAAAAAAAATCTATTAAATTTACTTTAGTTTATAAAAGAATAGTACCACTAAGTACTAGCTTAGTACCTTAATTAAATATAAAAATAGTATTAACTTTATAAAGGCCCCTAAAGTATAAACTTACTCCTAGAGTAAAAAAAAGTAGTTTAAAAGCGCCCTAGGGCCCTTTTTAAATAACAAAACCCCAAGTAATCTAATACCTAATAGTAATAAACCTAAGCTAAAGCGCAACCTACCTTTTACTAAATAAAGTAAAGGTGCACTTAATAACTATCTTAGTTATATTTTTAATAAAGCTACTAATAATAAAGTCTAAAAGTAAAAAGTAAAAGCCCTTAAGGAAATTAAGTTATATATTAATAAATTAGTATCTCTAAATATCTTTAAACTAATTTAGTTTAAACTCTTTAACTAAAAAAACACCTCTCTTTATAACTTACTCTAAAGCCTTTAAACTTAATACTCTCTAAGTAACACTAGTTTCTTAGTTATAATATAATAAGAGTACTAAGTAATACTAAAAAAAGTAAATAGTAGTACTATACTAAGTATCTAACTAAGGGAATTCCACACTATATACCTTTAAGTAACGTAATACTACCTCCTAAATACAACAGAACCACTTATAGTTTAAAACTTCCTTTCTACTATAAAGTAAAAGATCGCTTTAGAATAAATATAGAACAAACTTGAATAGGTTTTTATAAAAGAAAGGCTTAATTAAGTCTAAATTTTACTTAAAGACTATGTATTTATACTTAAAGACTTTCTCTATAAGGACTTACTTTTTAAATTTAAAAGTAAATCGTTTAGTATCTTTTTAACCTTTATAAATTACTTTAATACTATAATCTCTAAAGCTCTATAATCCTCTACTACTAAACCTAAAGGAATCTAGTATATTTATAACTAAAACTATAGTTAAGCTCCTATAAATTATAAATGTATTTACTTTATAGTCTCTAAAAAAAGTAACTATACTATTACTAAAGTTACCCCTAATAAAGCTAAATAAATTGAAAGGAAAATTAATATAAAAAAGCACTAGGGCCTCTTAGTTAAACTTACTTAAACTAATTAAATTAAAGTTAACCTACCTCGTCGCTTAGGTATAGTATACTTTACTAAATAAAGAAAAAAATAAAAGGGAAGTAAAGATATAAACGCCTTAAATACTAAAGCCGCCTTTAAACTAACCCTTTTAATAATACACTAAGTTATAGTTATAATTAATAATAAACTAGTTTAAAAAGCCCTAGGGACCCCTACCTTACCTATATATACTATAAACATTTTCTCTACTCCCTTAACTACTCTTTATACTTTAAACATAAGTATAGTATTTAATAACTATAGTACAACGTATTTTATTAACAACTTTTCTCTTTTTAAAAAGGGCTCTATTTACCCCCCTAATAAAGAAGGATATATTAAATTAGGAACTACTTTGTACCCTATTCTAGTAGTAAGTATAAGGGTTATAAAGAATGTACTTAACGGCTTAAACAGGCTAAATACCCTTAACCTAATACTAATAAACATTACTTATGTAAAGAACTTTTATGTAAATATTGTCTCTAAGGTACTTTTATAGAAAAAGGGTATTTAGTATACTAGTTATAATGCTTTACTCTATGTAAGTAATAATAAAAAGAGTTTTATAGTTAAAAAGTTAAAAAAAAGGATAAATATTATTTTTTTTAAATTTAAAGTTACTTCTTTTTACTTTATATCCCTATGTATTCCTATTAGTTTTACTATAACTATAAATATAGCTGTATTAACTATAGCCTTTTAAAAGTTTTACTACTAACTAAAAAACTATAATAACAATTCCTTTATATAGTATCTTTACTCTGGCTACTTAGGACCTAAAGTACTTAGTTATTTTTTATATAATACTTAGGGGGTAAGACTTAAAAACCTAATACGCCTTTAGTGTGAGTATTATGTAACGACTTATACTACTTAAGTAGTTTTAAAATAAACCTTTAAGAGTTAAGCTATATAACTATATAAACGGATATTTTAAAACCTCTTTAACTACTCTAAGGAGTATAATTAAAACTATTAGTTTATAGTAATTAAAGATAAGTATACTAGCCGCTTTTTTGCTTTTTTCTATATTAATAAATAATACAAATTTATTTTCTATATACTAAAGATATTTAAATACTAAGTAATAAAGTAGCGCGGTGTATTTATTTATAAGATCTATTAAAACGTTAAACGTATAATAATTATAATATACAGCTATACTAAGTACTAGTAATAGGCCTTAAAAAAGGGAATTAAAATTAAAACAACTCTATTATATATAAAAAAACTAAATAAAAGGGGTGAATGTACTAGATAAAAAATAATACTATAAGTTATTAACATACTTGCTTTATTTAGCCTCTCCCTTATTTTATAAGTAGAAGTAGCTATAGCTATAGCCTTTTTCTATAATATAAGTCCTTTTAAGTAAAGAGTATAGTTCTTTTTAATTTAAGTTAAAAAGGCCTAGTTCTGCTAGTACTTTTACTAGTAGTAACCCTTTTACTAGGCCCTTTTAATGCATAACCTTTGCTCTTACTAGAGTTGGATATATATATACAGTTATAGAGTATACTTCTTTAAAAAAGACTATAAAGTAAATTAAAAAAGATATAACTTTAAAGTAAAAGTAAAAGTGTACTTTAGATACTTTATAGAATATATTTTAAATACTTATAACCTTTATTAAATCTAAGTACCTTTATTTAAATAAGTTATTATTACGCATAATGTGACCTTTAATAAGATAAAGTTTTACTTAAAGCTTAATACAAAGGTAGTGGAGTAAGGTAAAGTAGCCCATACTATAGTTAAGGCTATTTAGGAGCCTATCTCCTTTTTTAATACTAAGCTTTAAGTTTTAGGTGTCTTTAAAATAACTAATACTTTATTAATATATAATAAAAAAAAACTATTTTTATTAATACTTACCCTAGTAGTTAAGAACTTAAATAAGGGTATTTTAAAGGCTAACTTAAAACTATTTAACTAGTATAAAGAGTAACTATTAACTCTAAACCCTATACTAGTCTTTAAAAAGATTTAGGATTGTATATAGAGAGTAGAGAGCCCTGTACTTAATGTAAGAGTATATCGGGCCCGCGAGCTATTATTATCCCCTAACCTACTCTTTACTCTAAAAGTTAACTCTTTTTATAAAAAAATTAAAAATAAAATTATTATAGTAATTAATACTAAAGCCCTATAAAAACTAGATATAAAGGCTAAATCTTTTTTATTTTAAAAAGGTAACTTACTTTTTTCCCTAATATAGTTATATATAAATTTAAAGGAGATAAGTAGTTTTTTAAAGGAATTAAAGTAGGTATATAACTATAAAGATTTAAACTAACTTAAACTAAAGCCATAGAGATTACTATACTTTTATAACTACTTTATATTCTTTAATACTAAATATAACTAAAACGCCTTTTTTAATATATATATACTAAATTATAACTATACTTTAGAAAAAGTAACTTAGGGATACTATATGTATTACTATATAGTCTTTGCTTTAATTAATAAAGTAAAGTAAGCTAAGTTAGCTATACTAAATATAAGGGTTTATTTAAACTAACTTAGTAAAACTCTAACTACGTACTAAAGTATTTACTTACTACTACTAGAGCTAAAGGACTACTTTTATAAAATAATTAATAAAGAGGTATTTAAGTTTAAAAAAATAGGAGTATAAAAGGTTATTAACTCCTATAAAACTAAAGTAAAGTTAATCCCCTTTAAGTAAGTATTTATATATAAACTTAATAAGAATAGGTATCTTTAGTACTATAAAGTAAGGCTCTATATCTATAGGGATTTTTAAAAAAAGTATCTCCTTAAGTAGACTTATATAGTTATACTTATAACTTATACTTTTAAAGTTACTATAGCCCTTATAGTATAATTTAACTTTAAAGTTAACTAGTTTAATATAATTAATATATTCTTAAACACTAAAAAGGGACCTAACAACCCTCTAGTTATATACTACCTCTTTAAGGGCTTTAACTAGAGTAGTAAGTTCTTTAAGCTTTACTACGCCCTCTATAGCCTAAAGAATACCCCTCTCCTCTAGTATAAGGAGTTTTCTTTAACCCTTTAAAGCTTTAGACTTATACTAACTAATAAAGACCCGTGCCTTTTTTAGAGCTGTAACCACCGCGTACTCGTCCTTTTCTATATAAATAATATCCTTATTATAAACTATAAAAACAATACTATAAAAGTAAAGTAAATCGTTAAAAGTATTAAAGTAAAGTATAAACTTAAAAAGTAAAGAGCCGTTAAGTAGTACTTTAGGATCTAGGTTATCCACAACTACAAAGTAAAAAAAATCTATTTTACTTATAATTAATATATTTAATATATTATAAAGAAGTTTAGCTTTGTAGACTCTTACTACCCTTCAACTCTATTACTACTTACCCCCTTTAAAAAAAACACTAAAGACCCCGTTAATACTAATGTAAAGCTATACTAAAAAAAAATTAATTTAATTCTATACACTATAATTATAATCCACTCTAATATAGCTTTTACCTATACTATTTTTTTAAAATTCCTAATAAACCCTTTCTATAAATACCAAATCGCCGCGTATCAAGTTATTTATTACCTATACTATACTTACTACCTTTTACTCTATTATAGTAACTTAGGGAGTAGGGGAGCGTAGGTACTTTTAATTACTAAAGATACCTTGTTTATAAATAATAAAGAAACACAAAAGTCGTTCTAGGGATACATTATTTTACTTTTTAATAGCCCCGTCTAATAGAAGGCCGTAAAGTAAAATACTATAACAACTTTAATAACTAAAGCCAAACTTCTTAGCCTTAAGTATACTATAAAAAAAACAATTACTTTTAAAAAGTTCTTTAGAAACTTTAAACTTAAACTAAGTAACGTATAGTAAACTTACTATAATAACTATTAAACTATACACCTTATAGTAAGGAAAAAAAAGCGTATTTTAATAAAACTTCACTACGTTAATATATAAAATATATAGCTTTACTAAGAATATACTAAAAAGTTATTTAATATTGTTTATATACTAACTAATAAAATACCCACTAATAGCCTTACTAAAGTACTTTTTTATTTAAAGTTTAAATAGTTTAAAGTACTCCTTAACCTTTAAAATATTAAGTTATATATTATAGGGAGCAAAAAGAATATATAAAGTAAATACAGCTTTAGGCCTACGTTTATTTAATTCTTTTTAGTCTAAGGGCTAAGGAGTATAAAAAGCTTTTATAAAAAAGCCACTACTACACCACGCCGGGCGCCACTACTACACTAAATACTAGTACTACTATTAATACTACTACTAAAGTAGACTTATACTTTTATTATTACTACTACTACTAAAGTAGACTTATACTGGGTTAGAGTTAGGTAATACTACTACTACTAAAGCGGACTTATACCTCTTTATATTTAACCTATAAAGTATCTTTAAATATATCTAATATAAACTAGAATAAAAAGGCTATACCTTAGTTAAGGTTAACTACAACTAAGGTATTAAGGTTTATTTAAGTAATAGCTAAGTATAAAGACTCTTTATTATAAGTAGGAAAATAGTCCTTAATACTTACTTTAACTTCCTTTTTAAGGGTCTATAGAGTAATAACTACTTTAAATAACTTTAAAGCAGTTATTTTTATAAAGGTTATTTTAACCTTAAGAGCTAGTATTAAAGAAGCTAAAGCCTTTTCCTTTTCCTTCCCTAAAGGAGTTAACCCCTAGCTACTACTCTTACTCTTTAGTATAAATACTAGTAAAGGCTGGGCCTTTATATTATTAAGGACTACAAAAACAATATACTTAAAGTCCTTATACTAAACTATAGTTTTTATAATAAAGAACTTGTTTTATTAGCACTAAGTAAGGCTATTACTAGAGAAAGAAGTATAAAGCTTTTTTCTATTTTTATAGTAATAATACTTTAAGCTATTAATTAGGGCGTTATATATACTAGGGTCCCTACTAATTAGTATACTATAAATATACTAAATATAAATAGGAGTCCTAGGCTAAATACCCTTACTATTAAAAACTACTATACTTTTAACTATACTAAAGTAAAGTTAGTAATTAAACTAAAAAGATAATATAAAAAAACTAAACTTACTATAACTATTTAAAAGTAGCTTAGGCGTTTTAGAAGTAGAGGGAGGAGTATTAGTAAAAGGCCCTAAACCTCTCTTTTTTATAACTTCTCCTTAGGCTATAGTGGACTAGCTAGTAAAGGTAGTATTAACCGCTTTTTTAGTATAGTATAGAACTATTTAAAATAATTAGTATAGACTTATAGTAATAAAAACAAAAGTAATTTACCCTAAAAAACTATAAACTCTTTATAGTTAACTAGTTAAGTACTTATAAAAGTAAGGCGCTTTTTTTCTTTAAAGTCTATATAAATATAAAGTTAAATATAACTTAACTAAAATAGTAATAAATAAACTTACTATTAGGGGGGGTAGGAGTAGTTTTTTACTTAAGAGGCTTTATGAAGCCCCTTTTACTACTAGTATCGTTAGGTTAGTTTAAATTAAAATATATATTAATTTAAGTAATAATAATACAAAAAGGAGATAATTAAATATACTAGTAGTAGCCTTAATAGCTATAGCCGTAGCCGCTATAGTAGCCACAGCTTCCTCGTCGGCCTTGTCCTTCGCACACTTCGCAGCGCGCGCCGCGCGGGTAGGCTTAGTTTACTTCCTTTTAGAAGTATTATTAACTATTATACTATACAAACTGTTAAAATACTATATCTTAAACTAAACACCGTTAACACCTTTGAACTATATAAAGTAAAGCGTCGTAGTGTTAAGGGTAAAATTAAGGGTATTTATACTTTATATAAATATTATTATTAAAAAAAGAAAAGAAAAGAAATTAGGGCCCTTAAAAGATTATTATTTACCTACTTTAAGCTAGGTATTTACTTAAATCCAGTTAATTAAAAGTACCTAAAGACATTTATTAATTTTTTTACTTACCTTTTACTATACAAATGAAAGTATAACTACTCTAGTAATAGTAATAAAAGTATTATAATAAAGTAAGGGTAGTATTAATAAAGTAAAAGGATTTTTATTTTATTTATTAATCTCTTTTATAATATAAAATCTTTTATTTATACTCTTTTTTATTAAATATTAATATAAATATTTTTAACTACGTATTAAGAAGCTATAAGTATAGTATTTTTAGACTTTTTTTAAGTCTAGGGGGTGTATTATAATAGCTAAAGCTATTCGTGGCTACGTACATAAGCAACTACTTACTTAAGCAGCTTACTTAAATAACTTTACTCTATTTCCTACCCTTATAAAGGGGCCTTCACTTTTGCTCTACCACATTATAGAACTTAAAGATTAAGTCGTTACTTTTACTTTACTTTACCTACTCGTACTTAACCGTGTAACAATATTTAAAATATAGTAATACCCTTAATAGTAATTATAATATACTTATTATTTATATATATTTTATAAATATTAACTCTTTTATATTATTTAACCTATCTTTTAAACGTCTAAAGAACTTTAAATACTTTTAAGTAATTTTTTTTAAAGAGAGTAAAGCTAAAGAGCTTACTAAAGTACTTATCTTTAATAATTAAAAGTTGGTTATTACTATTATATATAAATAGGAAGTTAAAAAGGTCCTAAAAAATATAGTAGTATAGTTTACTAGTTTTGTTTTTAAATACTTAGTATAATATTTATTATATTATATATATAACTATATAGTTTTAGTATTTTATATAGGTTAAACTATAAATCCTTACTCCCTAAGTATAGTATATTAAGTACTTAAGAGCTTTATAACTAAGGTGGCCTACTTTAAGGTACTAGAGTACTATAGAGTTAATACAGTTATATAGAGGTTAGTAGTTAGAATAGTATTATACGTATTTAATAAAATAGGTTACATAAACTAAGGCAGTTTTACTAATAGATATAGGATATAAGTAAGAGGAAAATAGCTTATATTTAAAAAAGTAGATATTATTATAGTATTTTAGAGTCTTTACGATAATGTTACTTTTTATGTTTCTAACTCTAAGTATATAATTATAGCTATAGTACTAAATACTAGTTTTAGTTAGAAGTACTTTAAAAATAATATTAATATAAAACCCTTTAATTACTATAATATTTATAAGTATTAAGTTTAACATTAAGTTACTCTCTTTATTTATTAATACGTTTTATATAATATACTTACTGCGTTCTAGGACTGGGATTTTATTTATACTAGTATTAATATAGTTATCTGGGCTAGAGAGCTTAAACGTGCCTAGCCCTATAAACGCTATATAGTTAATAAAATAGGTTAAGCTATAGTTATTATATATAGTACTCTAAAAGAGTAAATAAGTTAATGTGATAGTTAAAAAGACTAAATATCTAACTATATTACTTTTTAAAAAGGTAGTAAGTAAGAAAATAATACTAATAATATTTTTTAAGAATTCTAGTTTATTATTTATAGTAGTAAAGGGTTTTTTATTATTACTACTTAATCTTTAACGTTACTTTTTAAACTACAAGTAAGTTATTTTATTAAGTTAGCTATACTTAATAAACTTCTTTTTAAGGTTCTTTTATTTTAAATCCATAAAAGTTATTTTAATTTTATTAATTTTAGTATTTAAAAGGGATAAAACGTGCTTAAAGTACCCTATTAGAGCTTTACTAAAATATTTATAGGTATAGGTAGGCTATTAGTAAGGCGTTCTATAGGAATATTTTTAGATATTAGATAGTAAGTTAGTCCGGCCTATAAGGGTAGAGTAAGTGGCTCTACTATAGCCCCCTATTTAATATATTAATTTATTTTTAACCTTTACTAAAAAAAGCTTTTTATACTAATATAATATTAAAGAATCTTTATTAAATTAAAGCTTCTTTTAGATTCTATTAAGCTACTAGTATCTTTATATAAAGTTATATTAAGTACTAACTACTTTAAAAAAATTTTATATTATTAGGATTCTTAAGACTTTTAAAATACCCCTATATATAACTTAAAAGAAGTAGTTGTACTAGTAGGTATACTACTTTATAGGATTAAGGTTTATATATATAGTGTTTTTAAGGATAGTGTTGTATTTTTTTTAAAGCAATATAAGTATAATAAGGTTATTTAGAGTAAGTTGTACTTTGAGTTTATAAATAAAGACTTAAGTTAAGTATAATCCTAGGGTAGTAAGTTTTTAATAAGTTAGATTAGTATATAATAGGTTTATAAATAAATATATTTAATACTAAATACCTTTTAGAGTAGTTGTAATAGTTATATAGTATACTTAATATTATAAAAAGCGTTTAATACTATTTATATAGTTTATAAAAATATTTTTTAGTACTTATTTATAAGGGTAATATAGTAGTACTATAGTTTTTTTATAGATATTTTTTATATTAGAATTAGGTTACTCTTTAATTTAGGTTTTAAAGTTCGTTTTGTATTAATTTTTTATAGTTTTATTAATCTATACAAGGAATTCGTAGTACGTAGGATTAATTAAGTAAATATAGTTTATATTTAGTATGTTAAGAGTATCTAGATTAATATATTCCTAAATACGTTAAAGCTTTACTTAGTATTATAGTTTTTTATAGAATTATAACTAGTTATATAAGGTTTTAAGGATAATTATTAAGCTTATTAGAGTATTATAGGGAGTAGTTAAAATATTTATTATAAGATAGTATAAAGCTTTTTAGGGAACTTAAAAAAAATAAAAAAAAAAGAAGCCTAAAGTTTATATACTTTATTTAAGTAGTTAGGGGTAATAAATACTAGTTAAAAATAAGCTAGGCTTATAACTATAGTAAGTATTAGGGTGTATAAGCGTTTAAGAGTATAGATAACTTATAGTTATCCTAAGAAGAGATCTATACTATAAGGCACTACACTCACTAGAGTGTTATATCTATACTTAGTTACTCTAGTGCCTAAGGCGCAGCTTATAAGGCTAGAGCCTTAGAAGGTTTATTATAATAATATTAAATACTGTTTTTTATACTATTTTTACGTATAGAAATACTATAAAACCACTACTTTCTTTAATATATTCCTACCCTACTATTAAGGACGTTTAGTAATTTATTTATAATTCTATATTATACTATAAGTACTATAATATACTATAGGGCTTAATTAGCCTAAGTAGTATTTATAATTAAAGAGAAAGGTACTACTATAAGTAAGCTTTTTATTAATTCTTCCTATTTTTTATATTTATACTTAAGAATCCTTTAAAGTAATAAAATAGTAAAAACTACTATAAATGAGAAAGTCTTTTAACTACTAAAGACTAAATACTATAATTTAATTATTATAGTTAAGAATAGTATTTAGGAGTATAGTAAAGTAGTTATATAACTTAGTATTAATATTATTAATATATAGTATAGTTAGTTAGCTTAACTCTTAAGTATAAAGATTTAAATTACTATTTTTAACCTTTAAACTTTTTAAACTAGTAGTAATAAAAACTAATTAAAAAATATTAAACTAAACTTATTAACTAATTTAATACTAAATTAAATTTTAGACTTACTATTTTTAAAAAATAACTAATACTACTTTAAGTAAGTAATAGAAGTAGTAATAATAACTATAGATTCTCTAGAGTTAAAAGACTAGTACATTTAATAAGGTATATTAAAACGTCTATTAATAAGTATAGGGAAAAGTGGTTTAATTAAGTTAACTAGCTGTGGTGTAGTTAAGGAAAGAAATAGTTTAGTTTAAATTATATTTAATAGGTTTAAAGAGATAGTTTAAAAAGGCGTTAGTAGTTTTAGTAGTATTAACAGTATAATTAGTAGTCTATAGAATTAATTAAAAATACTTATTACTTTAAATCTATAGAAGCTGTGTTATAGTAGGTGAATTTAAGTGCTATTTATTAGATAAAAAAGATTAATAAAGTGGGTGGCTAAATACTTTTTTAGAGTATATAGCTTATAGACTGTTAGTTACTTTAGAGGGAGTGTATAGTTTATAGTTAATAATGTACTTAACTTGATTAATACTATAGGTATTATAGTTTAGAATTACTTTTTTTAATACTACTTAGGGAGTAATAAAGATTTAAATACTATAAGTTAATAAAAAAAGGTACTAGAGTAGTTTAGAACTAGGGTAGCTAAGTTGCTAATACTATGTTTTTTTAAAGCCTTTAAAAAATCTTTATTTTTATTAAATATACTTTTTTTAATAATATAAAGTACGCATATACTAAATAGTCTATATAAACCCCTTATATATAAGTACTTTATTAAAAAACTTATTATACTTTAATACTCTTTAGCTATATATATTTTTAATAAAACTAAAAGGAAAGTAATTAAATTAATAAAGTATAGAGTACTTGTTGTAATAGCTAAAGCTATTTATAGCTGTATACGTAAGCGACTACTTACTTAAGCAGCTTACTTAAGTAACTTTACTCTATCTCCCACTCTTATAAGGGGGCCTTTACTTTTACTCTACTATATTATAGGACTTAAAAATTAAGCTATTACTTTTATTTTACTTTAACTACTTATACTTAACTACGTAATAGTTATAAATTTAGTTTATACTATACTTCTAAACTACTATTTTTAAAGTAAATATACTTATTAAAAAAATATTTACATAAATACTTTTTTATTATAACATTTTAATTCTTTAACTACCATTTTAATTTAACTATATTAAACTTAACTTTAACTTCTTTCTTTTTATTTTTCTATAAGTTTATAAAGCAGTACAACTACTCTACATAGTTTAAAAACCTTTAAATTAAAGTAGTTACGTAAGGGGTCTAACTCTAACTTAACCCTAATAACTTAATCTTACTAAATAAGCCCCTAAAGGAGGTACTTTTAATTTTATTTATTTAGTAGCTTTATAACTAAAATACAGAAGTAAAGAGAATTTATTAAATCTACTTTAGTTTATAAAAGAATAGTACTACTAAGTACTAATTTAGTACTTTAATTAAACACAAAGATAGTATTAACTTTATAAAGGCCCCTAGAGTATAAACTTACTTTTAGAGTAAAGGGAAGTAGCCTAAAGGCGCCCCAGGGCCCTCTTTAAATAACAAAACCCCGGGTAATCTAATACCTAATAGCAACAAACCCAAGCTAGAGTATAACCCACTTCTTACTAAATAAAGTAAAAGCGTACTTAACAACTATTTTAGTTATATCTCTAATAAAACTACTAATAATAAAGTTTAAAAGTAAAAAGTAAAAGCCCTTAAGGAGATTAAGTTATATATTAATAAATTAGTATCCCTAAATATCCTTAAACTAATTTAATCTAAACTCTTTAACTAAAAAAACACTTTTTTCTATAACTTACTCTAAAGCTTTTAAACTTAATACTTTTTAAATAATACTAATCTTCTAACTATAATACAACAAAAGTACCAAGCAATACTAAAAAAAGTAAATAGTAGTACTATACTAAGTATCTAGTTAAGGGAATTCTATACTATATACTTTTAAGTAATACAATACTACTTTCTAGACGTAACAGAACTACTTATAGTTTAAAACTTTTTCTCTACTATAGAGTAAAGGATTACTCTAGAATAGGTATAGAATAAACTTAAATAGGTTTTTATAAGGGAAAAGCTTAATTAAGTCTAAATTTTACTTAAGGACTATATATTTATACTTAAAAACCTCTTTTATAAAGACTTACTTTTTAAATCTAAGAGTAAATTATTTAGTATCTTTTTAACCTTTATAGGTTACTCTAATACTATAATTTCTAAAGCTCTATAATCCTTTACTACTAAACCTAAAGGGATTTAGTGTATTTACGGCTAAGACTATAGTTGGGCTTCTATAGACTATAAATATATTTATTTTATAGTTTTTAAAAAAGTAACTATACTATTACTAAAGTTACCTCTAATAAGGCTAAAGAGATTTAGAGGAAATTTAATACAAAGGAGTACTAGAGCTTCTTAATTAAACTTACTTAGGCTAGTTAAATTAAAGTTAATTCACTCTATTACTTAAGTATAGTATACTTTACTAAATAAGGGAAGAGATAAAAGGAAAGTAAAGATATAAATACTTTAAATATTAAAGTTATTTTTAAGTTAACCCTTTTAATAGTATACTAAGTTATAGTTATAATTAGTAATAAACTAGTCTATAAGACCCTAGGGACCCCCGCCTCGCCTATACATACTATAAACGTTTTTTTTACTCCTCTAACTACTCTTTATACTTTAAGTATAAGTACAGTATTTAATAACTGCGGCGCGACTTATTTTATTAACGACTTTTTTCTTTTTAAAAAGGGCTCTATTTACTCCTTTAATAAAGAGGGATACGTTAAATTAAGAACTACTTTATACTCTATTTTAGTAATAAGTATAACGGTTATAAAAAATATACTTAATAGCTTAAATAGGCTAAATACTTTTAATTTAATACTAATAAATATTACTTATATAAAAAACTTTTATATAAATATTATTTTTAAGGTACTTCTGTAGAAAAAGGGTATTTAGTATATTAGTTACAACGCTTTACTCTATATAGGTAATAATAAGAAGAGTTTTGTAGTTAAAAAGTTAAAAAGAAAAATAAATATTATTTTTTTTAAATTTAAAGTCGCTTTTTTTTACTCTGTGTCCCTGTGTGTTCCTATTAGTTTTATTATAACTATAAACATAGTTATATTAATTATAGTTTTTTAAAAGTCCTACTACTAACTAAGAAACTACAACAACAATCCCTTTATATAGCATTTTTACTTTAGCTACTTAGGACCCAAGGCGCTTAGCTATTTCCTACGTAATACTTAAAGGGTAAGACTTAAAGGCCTAATATACTTTTAGTACAAGTATTGCGTAATAACTTATGCCACTTAAGTAGTCTTAAAATAAACTTTTAAGAGTTAAGCTATATAGCTATATAAACAAATATTTTAAAACCTTTTTAACTACCTTAAGGGGTATAAATAAAGTTGCTGGTTTATAGTAATTAAAGACAAGTATACTAGTTGTTTTTTTACCTTCCTCTACATTAATAAACAATACAAATTCGTTTTTTATATACTAAAGATATTTAAACACTAGGTAGTAAAGTAGTATAGTATATTTATTTATAAAATCTATTAAAACATTAAATACGTAGTAATTATAATATATAGCTATACTAAGTACTAGTAATAAACTTTAAAAAAGAGAATTAAAATTAAAATAATTCTATTATATATAAAAGAATTAAATAAAAGGAGCAAGTACACTAAATAAGAGATAATACTACAAGTTATTAAAATACTTACTTTATCCAGCCTCCCCCTTATTTTATAGGTAGAAGTAGCTATAGTTATAGCTTTTTTTTATAATATAAGCTCCTTTAAGTAAAAAGTATAGCTTTTTTTAATTTAAGTTAAAGAGGCCTAGTTCTACTAGTACTTCTATTAGTAGCAACCCTTTTACTAGGCTTTTTTAATGTATAACCTTTGCCCTTACTAGGGCTAGATATATATATACGGTTATAGAGTATACTTCCTTAAGAAAGACTATAAAGTAAATTAAAGAAGACGCGACTTTAAAGTAGAAGTAAGAGTGTACTTTAGATACTTTATAGGATATGTTTTAAATACTTATAACTTTTATTAAATCTAAGTACCCTTACTTACATAAGTTATTATTATATATAATATAACTTTTAATAAAATAAAGTTTTATTTAAAGCTTAATATAAAGGTAGTAGAGTAAGGTAAAGTAGTTTGTACTATAGTTAAGGCTATTTAAGAGCCTATCTCTTTTTTTAATACTAAGTTTTAAGTTTTAAGTATTTTTAAAATAATTCATACTTTATTAATATATAATAAAGAAGAGCTATTTTTATTAATACTTACTTTAGTAGTTAAGAACTTAAATAAGGGTATTTTAAAGGCTAATTTAAAGTTATTTAACTAGTATAGGGGGTGGCTATTAACTCTAGACTCTATGCTAGTATTTAAGGAGACTTAGGATTATATATAGGGAGTAGAGAGCTCTATACTTAATATAAGAGTATATTAGGTCTATAAGTTATTATTGTTTTTTAACTTGCTTTTTGCTTTAGAAGTTAACTCTTTTTATAAAAGAATTAAAAACAAAATTATTATAGTAACTAATACTAAGGTTCTATAAGAACTAGATATAGAGGCTAAATCTTTTTTATTTTAAGAAGGCGACTTGCTTTTTCCTTTAATGTGGCTATATACAGATTTAGAAGAGATGAGTAGTCCTTTAGAGGGATTAAAGTAGGTATATAACTATAAAGATTTAGGTTAACCTAAATTAAAGCTATAGAGATTACTATACTTTTATAACTACTTTGTATTTTTTAATACTAAACGTAACTAGGATGCTTTTTTTAATATATATATATACTGGATTATAACTATACTTTAAAAAAAGTGATTTAGGGATACTATACGTATTACTATATAGTTTTTACTTTAATTAATAAAGTAAAGTAAGTTAAGTTAGCTATACTAGATATAAGGGTTTACTTAAGTTAGTTTAGTAAGGCTTTAACTATATACTAAAGTATTTATTTACTACTACTAAAGCTAAAGAACTACTTTTATAAAGTAGTTAATAAGGAGGTATTTAAGTTTAAGGAGATAGGGGTGTAGAAGGTTATTGATTCTTATAAAGTTAAAGTAAAGCTAATTCCTTTTAAGTAGGTATTTATGTATAAACTTAACGAGAACGGGTATTTTTAGTACTGTAAAGTAAGGCTCTGTATTTATAGGGATCTTTAGGAGAAGTATTTCTTTAAGTAGACCTATACAGCTACACTCACAGCTTATACTTTTAGAGTTACTATAGCCCTAATAGTATAATTTAACTTTAAAGTTAATTAGTTTAACGTAGTTAATGTATTTCTAAACGCTAAAAGGGGACTTAATAACCCTCTAGTTGTATACTACTTCCCCGAGGGCTTTAAGTAGAGCGGTAAGCTCTTTGAGCTTTACTACACTTTTTATAGCTTAAAGGATGCCCCTTTTTTTTAGTATAAAGAGTTTTTTTTAATCCTTTAAAGCTTTAGGCTTATACTAACTAACAAAGACTTATGCTTCTTTTAGAGTTGCGACTACTGTGTACTTGTTTTTTTTTATATAAATAATATTTTTATTATAAACTATAGGGACGATACTGTGAAAGTAAAGTGAATTATTAAGGGTATTAAGGTAAAGTACGAACTTAAAGAGTAGGGAGCTATTAAGTGGTACTTTAGGATTTAGGTTATTTATAATTATAAGGTAAAAAAGATTTATTTTACCTATAATTAGTATATTTAATACGTTATAGAGAAGTTTGGTTTTGTAGACTCTTACTGCCCTTTAACTTTATTACTACTTACTCCCCTTAAAAAGAATACTAAAGACTCTATTAATACTAATATAAAGTTATACTAGAGAAAAGATTAGTTTGATTCTATATACTGCAATTATGATCCGCCCTAATATAGCTTTTACCTATACTATTTTTTTAAGATTTTTAATAAACCCTTTTTGTAAATACTAAATCGCTATAAATTAAGTTATTCGTTACTTATACTATACTTACTACCTTTTGTTTTACTATAGTAGTTTAGGGGGTAGGGGAGTATAAGTACTCTTAATCACTAGAGATGCCTTGTTTGTAGATAATAAGGAAACGTAAAGGTTGTTTTAGGGATATATTATTTTACTTTTTAGTAGCTCTGTTTAATAGAAGGCTGTGAGGTAAAATATGGTAACGACTTTGACAACTAAGGCTAAGCTTTTTAGTTTTAAGTATACTATAAAAGAAATAATTGTTTTTAAGAGGCTTTTTAGAGACCTTGAACTTAAACTAGGTAATATATAGTGAATTTACTATGATAACTATTAAACTATATACTTTATAGTAGGGAAAAGGGAGTGTATTTTAATAAGACTTTACTATATTAATATATAGAATATATAGCTTTATTAAGAGTATATTAAAAAGTTGTTTAATGTTATTTATATACTAACTAACGAGATGCTTATTAATAGTTTTACTAAAGTACTTTTTTGTTTAAAGTTTAAACAGTTTAGAGTACTCTTTAACTTTTAAAATATTAAGTTATATATTATAGGGAGTAAAGAGAATATATAAGGTAAATATAGCCTTAGGCTTATATCTATTTAATTCTTTTTAGCTTAAGGGCTAGAGAGTATAAAAAGCTCCTATAAAAAAGCTACTACTACACCACACTAGGCACTACTACTATACTAAATACTACTACTGCTGTTAATACTACTACTAAAGTAGACTTATACTAAGTTGAAGTTAAGTAATACTACTACTACTAAAGTAGACTTATACTTCTTTATATTTAGTCTATAAAGTATTTTTAAATATATTTAATATAGACTAGAATAAAGAGGCTATACTTTAGTTAAAATTAACTATAACTAAAGTATTAAAGTTTACTTAAGTAATAACTAAGTATAAAGGCTTTTTATTATAAAAAGAAAAATAGTTTTTAATACTTACTTTAACTACTTTTTTAGGAGTCTATAGAGTAATAGCTACTTTAAATAGCTTTAAAGAAGTTGTTTTTATAAAAGTTATTTTAACCTTAAAAGTTAGTATTAAAAAGGCTAAAGCTTTTTTTTTTTTTTAAAGGAGTTAATCCCTAGCTACTACTTTTACCTTTTAGTATAAATACTAATAAAGACTAGGCCTTTATATTATCAAGGGCTATAAAAATAATACACTTAAAGTCTTTATACTAGGCTATAGTTTTTATAATAAAGAACTTATTTTATTAGTACTAAGTAAGGCTATTATTAAAGAAGAAAGTATAAAGCTTCTTTTTATTTTTATAGTAACAATACTTTAAGCTATTAATTAAGGCGTTATATATACTAGGGTCCCTACTAACTAGCATACTATAAACGCACTAAACGTAAGTAAGAGCCCTAAGCTAGATGCCCTTACTATTAAAAACTACTATACTTTTAGTTATACTAAAGCAAAATTAATAACTAAACTAAAAAAGTAATATAAAAAAACTAAACTTACTATAACTACTTAGGAGCAGTTTAGGCGTTTTAGGAGTAGGGAGAGGAGTATTAATAAAAGGCCCTAAACTTCCTTCTTTTACGACTTTTTCCTAAGCTATAGCGGACTAGCTAGTAAAAGTAGTATTAACTGCTTTTTTAGTATAGTATAAAACTATTTAAAATAATTAGTATAAATTTATAGTAATAAAAATAAAAGTAACTTATTCTAAAAAGCTATAAACTCTTTATAGTTAACTAGCTAGGTAGCTATAAGGGCAAGGCGCTTTTTTTCCTTAGAGTCTATATAAACGCAAAGTTAAATATAACCTAACTAAAATAGTAACGAATAAACTTATTATTAAGGGGGGCCGGAGCAGTCTCCTACTTAAGAAGCTCTATAAAGCCCCCCTTACTACTAGTATTATTAAGTTAGTTTAAATTAAAATACATATTAGTTTAAGTAATAATAACGTAAAAAAAAGATAATTAAATATACTGGTAGTAGCTTTAGTGGCCGTAGCTATAGCTACTATAGTAGCTGCGGCTTCCTTGTTAACCTTGTCCTTTACGTACTTTATAGTACATACTACGCGGACAGACTTAGTTTATTTCCTTTTAAAAGCATTATTAACTATTATACTATACAAACTATTAAAATACTATATTTTAAACTAAACACTATTAATACTTTTAAACTATATAAAGTAAAGTATTATAGTATTAAGGGTAAAATTAAGGGTATTTATACTTTATATAAATATTATTACTAAAAGAAAAAAAGAAAAAAAATTAAGACCCTTAAAGGATTATTATTTACCTACTTCAAGCTAAGTATTTACTTAGATCCGGCTAATTAGAGGCACCTAAAGATATTTATTAATTTTTTTATTTACTTTTTACTATATAAATAAAAGTATAACTACCCTAGTAATAGTAATAAAAGTATCGTAACAAGGTAAGGGTAGTATTAATAAAGTAAAGGGATTTTTATTTTATTTATTAGTTTTTTTTATAATACAAAATCTTTTATTTATACTCTCTTTTATTAAATATTAATATAAATATTTTTAGCTATATATTAGGAGGCTGTAAGTATAGTGTTTTTAGACTTTTTTTAAGTTTAGAGGGGTGTATTGTGATAGTTGAAGTTATTTGTGGCTGTGTATGTAAGTGACTGTTTATTTGAGCGGTTTATTTAAGTAACTTTATTCCGTTTTTTGCTCCTATAAGGGGGCCTTTGCTTTTACTCTACTATATTGTAGGACTTAGAGATTAAGCTATTACTTTTACTTTACTTTGACTATTTGTACTTAGTTGCGTAATAGTACTACTTAAAGTACTTATCCTATTAGTATCTAAACTTATAAAGTTAGTTATAAAAAATAAAGTTAATTACTATAGATATATATAATATAATATTATATAAATATAAACTAAATTATTTACTATTAATTAGTATAATGCGTATACTTATATTTTTAAATCTTTTAATTATAAAAAGGTTAAAGCTAGTTTATAAGTAGTTACTTATATTAGTAATTTAAAAATTACTGAACTATTATTTATCTCTAAAAATATAAATAAATATACTAAAGTTAAAAAAGTAAGAATCCCTAAAAAAGTATTATAATAAGCCTTTATATTAAGTAGCTTAAAACGTTACTAGTAATTACTTAAAGCTTTTAATATAGTAACTATATAGTTACTAACTTTAAATATCTTTAATATACTAAATTAGTTATTTATTATTTATAAGGTTCCTTTTAACTCTTTTGTAGTAGTAGTTAAGTAGCTTCTAGTTATTATATATATACTTTAAAAAAGTATAAAAGTAATTCCTAAAATAGTAATATATAGAATAAGTTAAATAAAAAGAAACTAATAGGGTAAAAAGTACTAAAGATATTAATAAAACTTTACTCTATAATCTCTTTAAATTAGTATTATTATACTTATTATTACTAAAGTACTTAAAAGGGCTATAGAGAAGTACTTTATAAATAGTAAAAACACTTTATATATATGTTTTTATAGTTATAATACCACTTATAGTAAAGTAAAAAAAGAAATCTACTAAGTAGAGAATATTCTAAGTAAAAAATCCAGCAAAGAATACATTTAGGCTAATATATATATTTAGTAAGTTATTAGATAAAGATTATTTAAAAAGAAGAGTAAATGCATTACTAATATTACCCCCCCTCTAGCTATACCTTAGTAGACAACTATAACGCCTAAAGTCTTTGCCTAGAGATGACTTCCGCCTGCCTGCTCTTGCGCCACGAAGCGCAGCGCGGTAGCAGCTGTAGCGGCAGACGTAGACGTAGACATAGACGTACTAGCGATAACGATAATACTATCACTAATAGGCGGCGATATTAAAACAAACCTTCACTTATACAAACCTTTAGCCGGATCACGCATAGGGCCTAACGAGCCCTAGTAGCGTTCACAATCAAAGAAAAAGGCACTACTACTACGAGTAAGGCTTTTGTAAATTCCTCCCGTCTTCTTTATTCCTATATATTTAATAATCCTTTAAAGATAATAAGTTTAAAATAGCCTAACTACTTTATAATACTAAAAGACTATAGTTCCTTAACTATAGCTTATAGAGACTTCTTTAGAACTAGCCTAGACACTAAAATACTAGACCTTTATAATATTAATAGTAATACTACGTTAAGACTCTATTATTATATAAATAAGTAGCTATTATTAAGGTTAAATATATTTTACTATTAAAGAACTACTAAGATTTATAAATCTAGTCCTTATATAATTAACTATACTAACTACTAATTAAAAATATAAAAAAAGAAGTTAGAGTATAGGTATATTACTTAAGAGCTTTAACCTAGTATAGTAGTATAATAGGTGCTACTACTATAGTTATTAAGGCCCTTAATAGTATAAGGGAAGTTACTAGGAATTAGTATGTAGCTTAAGGCTTAAATATTAAGACGTATACTAATAAAGGTAGGGCGGATCCTTTAAATAAGGTTAACTAGCTATAGTAATACAGCTAAGGGAAGTAGAGGAACGGTTTAAATTAAATCTAATAGGTTCGGAGGGACGGTCTACTAGGCGTTAGTGGTTTTAGTAGCGTTGGCGGCGTAATTAGTAGTCTGCTTTAAAATTAATTGAATACTACTATTACTTTAAATCCGTAGAAGCTGCGTTATAGTAGGTGAATTCGCGTGCTAAGATAAAAGTTAAAGAAGGTAGTCAATTGCTACACGTGACCCGTGGGCTATTAGTTACCTAAGAGGGGGGGGGGGGTCCTTGGCGGTAGGGTCTCTACTAGTAACGCATCTACAGTTAAGTAGCCGCTTAGGGATACTAAGGACGTAAAAACACTTTATATACTCTTTCCGCGTTCTATAAACTCTAGTATTTATTTAATTATAGTAGTTATTTTAATAATAATCTTATTAAGACTATAATTATTTTAGTTATTATTTATTATTATATAATAGCTGTTAGTTTAAGATTATAGTAGTAAATAGTTAAAGAAGTAAAGTAGCTTATAAATTTATAAATCTTTTTTATAGACTACTTTAAGTCTAATAGTATAACTCTTATATATATTATTAACCTATATAGTAAACTATTTAGCTATAGTAGCTTTTATTATAAGTTACGTATTATAAAGTATAGTAAAGTAGTTAAATTAAAGCTAGTTAGTATACTAATAGTATATACTTTTTATAAGTTTAAAGTATTTATAGAGGTTTTAAATCTAAATAACTAACTTTAAAGTACTTAAATAGTACTAAATCCTACACTTTTTAATAATAGTACTTTATATTTAAAAAATAATACTATTTTTAGTTTTTTTTACTTTTAGTACGTTACTTTTATAGTATAGTATAGGGATAAAGAGTTAATATAGTACTTAATAGCCTTTTTAAAAAGGTTAACCGTTATCTTAGTATAGTAGTAGTCTATAGCTTTAAATAGAAGTAAGAGGTTCTTTCCTAGGGGTACTTAAAGAAGAGGGTTTATAATAAACTTATCTACTCTAGATCCTATAGTTTAAAAGTAAAGGACTTTTAATTTAAGACTATAGTAAGTAATAAACTTTAAGTAGTTAGTAAGTTATAGCTTTTAGAGTAGGGTATTACTAATAAGGGGCTTTAGATTTATAGAGGTTAGGTTAAAAACTTCCTATACATTAAGGGTATTTATAAGTACTTAAAACTTATAAAGTTATAAGTACTAAGTAACTAAGCTATTAAGGATAGTTTTTTAAGGAGTTAAAAAGACGTTTATAGTAATTCTTGTATTTAATAAAGCAGTTTAAAAACAATTAATTATATATAGTAGAAGGGGTAGTAAAATGAGACTTTTAATTATTATATTTTACGTATATTTATATATATATTAAGCTAGGCCTTAAGGGCTATTAATGCGTTTTTCTTTTTTTACTTTAATAGCGCTATAGGTCTTTAAACCCCTAAACGCAGCTATAGCCTTTAGAGCTAGTAAAACGTTACTCTAGAGTAGTTATTAACTACTTTAAATACTAAAGTCTACCTATACGTTATAGCGCACTAGCGGCTCTACGCTACGTAATCTAATAACGTTTAGTATCTTTACTTTAAAGAATTATTAAATATATATATAAAAGATAAAGGAATTAATAAAAGCCTTATTTATAGTAGTAGTATCTTTTAATTAATTATGAATACTACTAGGACTTATTAAACCCTATACGTAATTTAAATAAAGGTTTATAAAGGTAAAGGTTTATTTTAATATTACTACTTATTAGTAATAGTATTATTATTATTACTAGTACGTCTACGTCTATATCTACGTCTACTACTACAATAGCTACTATTACACTGTACTTCATAGCGTAAAAGCAAGTAGGCAGAAGTTATTATAATAACTCTAGGCGTTATAGTTACTAAAGGGGGTTAAGATTAGTAATGTATCTTTTTTTAAATAACCTTTACCTATTACCTTACCAAATATATGCGTTTAGCTAAAACACATTTTTACTAGATTTTTTACTAGGAATGTTCTTTATTTAGTAGATTTCTTTGTTTACCTTACTATAAGTAGTACTATAAATATATTAAACGTCCTTAGTATCCCTAAGTAGCTACTTAACTATAGATGCGTTGCTGGTAGAGACCCTACCGCTAAGGACCCCCCCCCCCCCCTCCCTTTTGGGTAACTAACGGCCTACGGGTCATGTATAGGTAATAATTAACTACCTTCTTTAACTTTTATTATTAGTTAATAATTAATACGCGAATTCACCTACTATAACATAGCTTTTATAGATTTAAAGTAATAGTAGTATTTAATTAATTTTAAAGTAGACTACTAATTACACTACTAACACCACTAAAACTACTAATACTATCTATACGCCTCTTAGTAGACTATTCCTTTAAACCTATTAAATCTAATCTAAACCGTCCCTCTACTTTCCTTAGCTATATTGCTATAGCTAGTTAACCTTATTTAAAGGACCATGTTTAAAGGATCTACCCTGCCTTGATTAGTATATATCTCAACATTTAAGCCTTAAGCTATGTACTAATTCTTAGTAGCTTCTCTTACACTATTAAGGGTCTTAATAGCTATAGTAGTAGTATTTATTATACTACTATACTAGGCTAGGGCTTTTAAGTAGTATACTTATACTTTAATTATTTTAATAAATATATTAATAAAAAAGCTATATAAAAGATTATATATAATTTTAATTTATAGGTTTAAACTATGTTTAAGTAGTAAGTAGTATTTAAATTTAATAATAGCCCTTTATATGTTAAGTAGAAGGTTTATAAAGTTAGTACTACTATTAAGGCTATTAAGGCCTATATTTTTAGTAGTCTAGTTAGCTTTAAAAAAGTCTCTAAAGGCTATAGCTAAAAGGCTAAAGTCCTTAGGTATTTTATATTTATTAAGTTATATTAAACTTATTATTAGTAAGTTTAGTATTTTAGCTTTAAAGGATTATTAAATATAAATATAGAAGTTAGAAGGAATTAATAAAGACCTTGCTCGCAGTACCTTTTTCTTTAATTGTGAACACTACTAGGGCTTGTTAGGCCCTATGCACAGTGTGATCTAGCTAAAGGTTTGTATAAGTAAAGGTTTATTTTAATATGTTAGTTGCGCCGTTTAGCACCGCCTATTAGTGATAGCATTGTGGTGATCACTATAGCTGCCACTATACTACACTTTGTAGCGCAAGAGTAGGTAGGTAGAAGTTATTTCTAGGTAATGACTTTGGGCGTTATAGTTGTCCACTAAGGCACAGCTAGAGGGGGGTTAATATTACTAGTATATTTACTCTTTTTTTAAATAACCTTTACTTATTAACTTACTAGATATATGTATTAGCTTAAATATATTCTTTACTAAATCTTTTACTTAAAATATTCTCTACTTAGTAGATTTCTTTTTCTACTTTACTATAGGCAGTATTGTAACTATAAAAGAATTTATATAAATATATTAAATATATTGATAAATCGAAATTATATATAATTTTTTATAAAATCTCTTTATTAATATATTTATTAAGATAGTTAAAGTATAAGTAGACTACTTAAGAGTCTTAGTTTAGTATACTACTTAAGAGTCTTAGTTTAGTATACTAGTATAGTAAGTACTACTACTATAGCTATTAGGGTCTTTAATGCTATAAAAAGAGCTAAGAATTAGTATATAGTTTAAATCTTAATAAGATATTAAGATATATACTAATAAAAGTAGAGTAGATTCTTTAAATAAAGTTAATTAGCTATAGTAATATAGTAATAGTATATTAGTTAAAAAAAAGATTAATAGTTAAAAGAAGTAAAGGGATAGTTTAAATTAAATTTAATAGATTTAAAGAGATAGTCTAAGAGGCATATAAATAGCATGAGTAGTTTTAGTAGCTTAAGTAGTATAATTAGTAATCTATAGAATTAATTAAATACTACTATTACTTTAGATCTATAGTAACTATGTTATAATAAGTAAATTTATATATTAATAATAATAAAAGTTAAAAAAAGTAGTTAATAATTACTTATACGTAAATTATAGGCTTTTAGTTACTTTAAAAGGGGGAAGGGGGGGGTCTTTAGTAATAGGGTCTCTACTAGTAATGTATTTATAGTTAAGTAGCTATTTACGGATACTAAGAGTATATTTAGTACTATAAGTTATTGAACTATTATAAATTAAATTAAAGTAAATATAAGAATAGTTAAATTTTAAAATAAAACTACTATAGATTCTCTATAGTTTAAGAATAACTATAAATACTTTAATAAACTAAAGGATATAGCTACTAGTATTATAAAGTCCTAAGAGAGTTATTTAATAATATTTAATATCAATATATTTAGTAAGGCCTATAGATAATACTATGAAAATAAAAACTAATGATAGTAGAACTAAAAAGCTAAACTAGTTATAGTTATATAGTAATAGTATATTAATTATAAAGAGGTATAATAGTTAAGGGAAGTAAAGGGATAGTTTAAATTAAATTTAATAGGTTTAAAGGCGTTAGTAGCGTAATTAGTAGTTAATAAAATTAATTTAATACTTCTTTTATTTTAAATCTATAGTAGCTGCGTTATAGTAGGTAAATTTGTGTACTAATTACTAACTAATAATAAAAGGTAAAGAGGCTAGTTAAAGAATAACTTAACCTTTAGGGACGTAATGCGTAGCTATTAGTTAGGAAGAGGGGGGGGGGGGTTCTTAGTAGTAGGGTTTACTAGTAATATATCTATAGTTAAGTAGCTACTTAGAAATACTAAAAACGTTTTAAAAATTTTAAAAGTAGAATTATATACTTTTTAAACTAAGTAAAATAAAGTTTAACTTTAAATTTTAAATATTTATTTTACTTTAAAATAGTACTAATAACAATATATAGAATACTACTACTCAAAACCCTTTTTTTAACTTAGTATTCTTTCTAAAATAAATAACTATTTACTTATTTTTACTTAAAACTAACTAAATTTTCTATACTACCCGTATATTCTACCTATATAGAGCAGTCTCTACTCCCTATCCCTAGGCTCCTATTAGTTAAATTGGGTTATAGTTAGAAATTAGTCTTAGCTACAGTTACAAATAATAAAAACAGTAAAAATAGCAAAATCTATAGTTTATATAGCTAGCTCTAAATTACGTAAATCTAAGGTCTTTTTAATTTTAAATTAAATATTATATCTTTTTTACTATTATAACTATATTTAATTAAACTTAACTACTTAAATAATTATATATATAAAGTTAAAAATTAATCCCCCTAACCCTAGAATTAAATAACTAAATTACTCCCTAGTATTTTAAAGTTTAATAAATATTTTAAGGGCGTAAACCTAACCTATTTCTATTTATCCTACCTTACTAAAGCTAAAACTAATTCTTTTTTATAATCCTAATTATAGCCCCGTTCTTAATATCCTCTATAACTAACTTATTTCTATAACTAGCTCCTTAACTAGCTCCTTAACTAGCTACTCCTCTACAACCAGCTCTATAGCTAGCTACTCCTCTATAGCCAGCTCTATAGTTAGCTACTTGTTTATAGCTAGCTCCTTAGCTAGCTACTACTCTATAGCCCTTAAGTACGATAATTAGTACAGTAAAAGGTATTATAATAGTATTATATTAAGGTTATTAATTAAAAAGGCTAATTATAAAAAAAAACAGCTAAGTTAAAAAACAGCTATTAAGTATACTAACCTAATCTAACTGATAGGAGCCTAAAGATATATAGTAGGGACTGCCCTATATAGGCAGAATATACGGGTAATACAGAAAATTTAGTTAGTCTCTTTTACTTATATTTCTAAGAATTACTTTAACTAACTAAGTATAGTAACTTACTACTTATACTTAAAATATAGTTAATATAGCTAAAATAGTATAGTTATAATAAACAGTCTTATAATTTTATTTTATAATTAAATTTAATAAGGCCCTTATAACGCCCTTACTTAAGAGGTATATTAAATTATATAGCATAAAGCTACTAGTATACTATATAATATAAATAGAATTTAGTAACTAATAAAGCTAAGAGTAGTTTTAAAATAATAAATTAGTAGCTTTAAAGGCTATAGCTATATTTAAAGACTTAAAGGCCTATAGTAGTATTAAAGTATAAAAATATATTAATAGCTCTTAAGGTATAGCTTTATATATATATAAATACCCCCTTTAGAGTAACTAACGGCCTACGGGCTACGTACTTTAAGAAATAGCTATCTAGCTACCTACTTTATTAATCTTTTTTATTATAGTACTTGAATTTACCTACTATAACGTAGCTTTTATAGATTTAAAGTAATAGGTATTTTTAATTAATTTTATAAACCACTAATTACACCGTTAACACTACTAAAACCACTAATACCTTCTTAAACCGTCCCTCTAAACCTATTAAATTTAATCTAAATCGTCTCGTTCCTTCCCTTAGTTATTATATCCCTCTATAACTATTGCACTATTATTATAGGCCGCGCAGCTATAGCTAGTTTAACTACTCTCTACTATTATTAGTATCCGTCTTAATATTATTAGCCTCGCTAAATATACTAATATTAAAAGCCTTTTAGGACTTTATAATACTAGTAATCGTCTCTTTTAACTAGTTAAAGTATTTATAGTTATTCTTAAACTATAGAAAAGCTATAGTAGTTTTATTATATAATTTAGTTATTACTATATTTACTTTATACTAATTACTAGTAGTCTAATAGCTAATAGTACTAAATAAAGTAAATAATACCCTTATATTATTTAAAAAATTATTTTAATTAAGTATTAAATTAGTATTAGGGCCTAGACCTAAACTAAAGAGGTAATTATAGTCCCTTTTATAGTCTATTCTAACCTATAAAGCTATAGAATAGTTATTGTTTTAGTTATAAGTACTTATAGTAGGTAACCTTTTATTAGATATTGTAACTTTAAGGGTTGTTATATATAAATATAAAAGACGGGAAGAATTAATAAAGGGCTTACTTATAGTAGTATCTTTCTCTTTAATTATAAACGCTACTAGGGCTTGTTAGGCCCTACGCGTAGTCCGGCTAAAGGTTTGTATAAGTAAAGGTTTATTTTAATATATTAGTTACGCTAAAAAGCAAGTAAGTAGAAGTGTTAAAGTACGTACGCCCTACTAAACTCTACTTAAAACCACTTAAACTAAAGGGGGTTAAAGCTACTAAATACAGCTTATTAAATACTTCTATTTAATTACACTACTTAAAAATATATAGCTATAATACATTCTTTTTAAAACCCCTAATCAAAACGTCCACATAAAACACTATAAAAAAACATAAATATATATATAAATATATATTAAATCAAATAAATCTCTACTAGTAGTATATTGATAGTTAAAAAGCTACTTATAAATACTAGTAATATAAATATTTAGGATTTATACTATAAATACTTAATAAATTTAAGTTTATACTAAACTTAATCTTTACTAAAGCTTTATTAAAACTATAAAAAATATATTAAAATACTAGTTTTCTAAAAGGGGTTTTAAAAAAATATATAGATTATTATAAAAAGGGGTTTAGTTCCTACCTTTAACCTAAATATAAATTTTCCTAGGAGTTTTTACTATCTAAGTAGTATCACTTAGCTATCAGGTAGTACCTACTTTTTTAGCTATTTATCTTAATAGGATCCCTATATATAAGTACGCGCGGCTCTATATAATTAAGTACTATACCACAAGGGTAATTAAGCGCTATAAGGGTAATTAAGCACTATAAGGGTAATTAAGTACTACACTATAAGGGTAATTAAGTACTATAAGGGTTATTAAGCACCGTAAGAGTAACTACGCGCAAGTACTACGTACTAGTTATTGTGTGCTGATTAGTTAGAAAAGTAGGTACTGCCTAAATAGCTAAGTGATGTTAGATTTTTGCGTATATTTGTATGTATGTAAAGCTACGCCCTTAGGGCCATTAATGCGTTTTTTGCCTTAACGGCGCTATAGGCCTTTAAACCCCTAAATGCGGCCACGGCCTTTAGAGCTAGCGAAACGTTACTCTAGAGTAACCATCAGCCACCTTAAATACTAAAATCCGCCTATATATTATAGTATACTAGTAGCTTTAAACTATGTAATTTAATATACTTTTTTAATAAGGGCCTTTTAAGGGCCTTATTAAATTTAATTATAAACAAAATTATGTGCTAGCTATACCCTAACTACTCTATAATTACTTTTATATAACTTATTTCCTTAGAACTATAATTCCTTTAAAGTCCTTATTTTAAGTAGTTCTATTATTTTTATTAAACTTTTATCTCTATAGTAGAAAGAGTAATACTATTTTTAAAGTACTTAAAAGCTATAAATCCTTTAACTTATTCCTTATTAGTAAAATTAAGGCCTTTAAGACGTTTACTTTAAAGTTCTATATTATAAAATACTTAGAGTTAAGCCGTTTAATTTACTATATTAAGTTACTTAAGGAAGAGTTTAAAGTGAGCGCTAGTAAGCGGCTTTATAAGCCTATTTACTATTAGCTATACTATAAACTAGTATTTGACTTTAATACGCCCTTTTTACACCTCTTAACGCAGTTAGTAGTTATAGATATTAATATAGTAAAGTTTTGTATATAGTTAGACTATCTCTTTATTAATAAAGTAAATTATTTATTAATTATTATATTAAATATATATACTTAGTATAGTAGTATTAGGAGTAGGAGTAGTGTTAAAAGTCTTTTTACTAAGGTTTATATAAAGTACTATTATTAAACAGCTTATAAAAATAGCTTTTTTAGCTACTTAGGAGAGAGTAAGGAGCTTAGCTTTAGTTATTAATGTAGTTATAGTATTCTATTTATTAGTTTGTTAGTTAATAAGGCTACTAAAAAGCTTAATTATAAATACTTAAGAGTTCTTGTAGTTTAGTGTATTATTAGTAAAGCTAGTATTTAAAGCTATTACTAAATTGTTCTTAGGGCTACTTTTTTATAGCTAAATTTAAGGTAGAGAGTGTACTTTGTAGAAAGGTATTTAATAGTCTGTTTTACCTTTTTAAGGTATTTAGGACCGGGGTTGTAGTTAAAGTATATAAGATAGTTTACTATAAGAGCTATATTTAGCTTTATTATTATTACTCTATATATAATTAAACTAATATTACTCTAGTAGTAGTTAGTATTTATGTATAAAGTAGAGTCTTTATAAGGAAGTAGTTTAAATAATTAAATTAGGGATATATATTGTTATTTAGTATACAGGCCTTGCCTTTTTAAGTACTTAATTACTTTATTAATATAAATATACTATAAGAACTAAAGGTACTTTATAGTGTAGTTGTAGATAACTTTAATCTTTAGAAACTATTATAAGTCTTTACTGCCCTTAAGAAAGTATTACTTTTAAAGTGATTTTATAAGTAAAAAGGCTTTTTTATAGTATTTAGAGGGGAAGTATAGAACGTAGTTATTTATATAAAAAAAAGATAATACGGCTGTGTATTTAATAATAATTCTTACTTACTATGCACTTTAGTTTAAGCTCTTTTAAACTGGCTTTTAAATAGCGTTATTAAAGGAGTAAAGAGTAGTATAGGCTATAAAGCGCTTTATTAAGCTTAAGGATATACCTAGACTTTTAATACTTAGGGGGTATTTATATATAAATATTTTTATTTAGTAGAATCTATATTAATGTATTTACTATATTATATTATAAGAGCTTAAGATTAAAGTAGTTTATAATAGCTATAAGTATTTAAAATAATATACTAATAAGTATTAAAGTATAGGTATTTTGTTTATTTCTTAGCTACTAGTTACTATATATAATAAAGTGTACTTTGATCTTAAGGAGTTTTTTGTGTTTATTTAATTTATACGTGTATACTTAATAGTATTTAAGGATTTAGGAGCCGTTAGTAATACTCTGGAGAACCTTTTTTTAAGAGTTAGTTTTATAGTGGTTTTATAGATAGTTTACTTTAGTTATTTGTATTAAAATTGTATAAGGGTAAGTTAATACTTTTAAATAAGATGTAGGTAAAGGCTAGAGCTTTTATTAGGGGGTATTAGGAATAGGATTTTTAGTCTGTAGTTAGTATAGCACTTCGAGCCCACTTAATAAAGTTTAAGTGCCTATAACTTTTCCTTATAGCTAAATTTTGCTATTAGAGTGTTTAATATTTATATTTTAGAACGCTTTTATAGTATATTAAATACTAGGGGTCCCCTTTAATAGGTTATAAGTAACTAAGTAGCTAGTTTAGAAGCGGCTTTACTATAGAGTATTTAAAAATAATAATAAAGTATTAGTTAAAAAGGCGGCTTTATAAAATATTTATTTATACTAGGGTATATAAGTTACTAGGGCGGTTTGGTTTATAGGCTTAGTTGTAAATGTAGACTAGTAAGGGTTTATAGAAAAAAGGTTTTTATTTACTAACTTAGTTATAATTTACTTTTTGAGTTTTACTATCCGGGAGGTAGTTTCTAGCTATCCAGGAAGTACCCCACTTTTCCAACTAATAGGAGCTATAGAATCTAAAGACACCAAAAAACGGCATGTTATATAATTACTTAATATTTAATTTAATTACGTTTTTATTACAGTAATAGCCGTATCTTAGTATAATAAGCTTATAACCGTTTTTAGTTAATTATAGCCCCTTTTACCCTTAAATTAATTAATCCTAGTATAGTGTAGCTGGCGCTGTAGATACTGGCGGCTTTAATCCTCCTACTATTTTCTAGCTACTATACTGGGGCTTTTTTACTGCTAGGGTACTACTAGAAGTGCTGTTACTACTTCTACCTACTATAATGTATTTCTAGGTTAACTAACTACTACTATACACTACTTAAGGCTAAAAAAGTTTATTATTAAAGCTATACTTAAAGTATAATTAGTTATAGTAAATACTGTTCCGGACCGGCCTTAGTACTAGGTTTTTTACCTTTTTTAGAGCCTTTAGCTTTACTACTTTTACTACTAAAGCCAAAAAGGCCACTAGTACACTACTTAAAGGTATTACTATAAAAGCTACTAGTAACTTAGTATTTTAGAGCCTTCCTCGGGTACTAGTTACTATATACAGGTTCTTAATCTTAAGGATTATATTATAAAAATCTAAGGGCTATAGTAGCCACTACTAGGGATTAATATACTACTTTATTAGCTCTTCCTTTTCCTTTATAAAGCTAAGGAGCGTATAATTATAAGAGAATTTATACTAATACTTAAAGTAGTCCGTATAGGGTAAGAGGTCTAAAAAAGGCACTCTCTTACCCAGCTTTAGTTTTACTATTAAAGTAATTTAATACTAGTAGGCTATAAAATCAAGGGCCTTATAACTAACTATTTTAGTAATACTTACTAACTAAAGTTACTAAAGATACTTATAGTAAGTATACTACTCTATAATAGTACTATTAAAAGTATATATAGACTCCTTATTTAATAGTATTTTATTAATTACTTTAGTAATACTAAAAAGGTTAGAGTTACCTATAACTATATATAACTTTAAATCCTTATAAGTAGTTTTAGTAAGAGAGTTAGTCTATACACCGAAGTTTTTATACTTACTAATATAGTACTAAGCCCACTAGTAATAATAAGGGTAGTATATATTATTAAGGTACTTAAGGGTATTATTCTAATTAATAAACTCTTACTATAGCTAGCACTATACTACATTAAAGTCCTACTTAGTATTAGTATAAATAATATAGACCTAAAACTAGTAAAAGCTAGTAGAGGTATATTTAACTTTAGTAGTAAAGAACTAATACTTATTTAAAACTTTATTAGTATAGTTAAGCTTATTAAGTACGTAGATCTAAGAATTATAGAGTAAAGTAGCTAAAGTTAGGTCTAAAGCTAGGGCTAGAACTAGAGCTAGAGCTGGGGCTATATTGTTATAAACGTTACTATTAGGAGGAACCTTAAACTCTATATTACTAGGGCCACTAGAACCCTTCTACTTACGCTTAATATTAGCATTAACGTTTATATTAATATAAAAGATATAGAGTTAAAGCTGTATAAAGGGGAAGGTTTTTATAAAAGTAGTCTAAAGAGTGTTTTTAAAGTCTATTATAGCTACCTAAGGCGGCTAGGTACTAGCCTTAACGCATAGCTTATTAAGCAACTTAATAAGGAAGGTTTACTCCTCTTTACACTTATTAAAAACTAAGCTAAAAGCGGTATTATATAGAAAGCTAATATTAGTAGTCCTAGTAACTTAGAATAGTAGTATCTTATACTAGTTAATTATATACGTATTATTAAAGCCTAAGACTTTTAAAAAATAATACTATATATACTTATAAAAGGAATAGGTCTAAAGGATAGCCTTAGGTATATTAGGATTATCCTTACTCTAGAGTATATAATACTTTAGGCCCCATTACTATAGTTAATAAAGAAATGCCTGGGTTGTAGTATACTTATTAAGCTTAAGAAGATAAAGGTACTAGTATTTATTATTAATATCCTTTTAGGTAAAGACTATACTAGGATAAGTATTATAGATAATAGATTTAACTTTTTAAAGTTTAATAGTATTATACTTAAAAAAACTAGTAATAAGAGTAGTTTATTATAACATAAAGTAATAATACATTAGATAAGCTACTGTATAGAGAGAGGGACTATAGTTATAATAAAGATACTTAAAAAACTATATTTACTTTTAATTCTTTTTTTTAATACTAAAGCTATGCCCTTTTAAGAGTAGCTTATTTTTAATATACTTAACTAATATAAACTAATAGCCTTAGTTTAATATACTTTATTATAGTTATAGTAAAAGTAAAAAAAGGTATTCTTACTATTACGTAAGTTACTACTATCTTTATAAATAATTATAAAGTTATTAACTTAGGTAAAGTCGTTAAGATAGTTCTAAAGCTACTAAACTAAATCTACGGGTACTCTATTAATACTACCCTTAAAAGAGTTTAAAATAGCCTTATAATTAAGCTTAGTAGTATCGCTACAGTATTCTAGTATATTAAAAGATATTATTATAGTAATAGTATAATATTAAGAAGTAATATAATATTATTATAAGTAGTAAAAATATTCGCACTAAGTTAAGGTAAAAGGAGGATTTCTAACGGTTTAGATCCTACGGCTCCTATTAGTTAGAAAAGTAGGGTACCTCCCGGATAGCCAGAAACTACTTCCCGGATAGTAAAACTCTACTTTTTTAAGTACTAGTTTTTTTTTAATTAGTACGTAAAAGAATAAAATGGGTAAGTTAGAAGGGGTAGGTAGGAGTTTAAAGTAAGTAAAGGAGTATTTATAGTTATAGGGTTTATTATTATTAAGGGTAGTATTACTTAAATTAAGTTTATTAAAAAAGTTATTAAGGGAGTTTATAAAAAAGAATACTTTATTATCTTTTTTATTAAATAAAAAGGGGTAGAGCTATATTTAAAAGTTAATTTTACTAGTAATAATAAAGCTTTTTTAAATTTATTTAGTAATAATTTAAAAGTTAAAGTTATTATAGTTACTAGTAAGTAAATTTAGGTTACTATTATAGTGCTTTTATTTATTAAACATAATGTTGTGAGTAGTAATAATTTTTTTAGTTATAGGGTTTTATATTTAATACTAATTTATAGATATATAACTAATAAAAAAGCCTATAAAGGTATAGTTATAAAGGCGGTTAAAGTGCTTTTTTTTAAACTACGCGGCGGCTCTAAGGGTATATACCTTATAACTATAGGATCTTAGGTATATAACACTTAGTCTTATAGTTTTATTACTATAAAGTTGTTAGTAAAGTGCTTTATATAGAGTTTTTTAACTAAGGGCCGTTTAAAGTATATAGTTATAAAGGTAGGTTGCTGCTCTATGGATGTTAGGCTATACTTTATAAAGCAACTTACTACCTTTATGTATTATTGAAGCCTTTATCTTAATTATAGTATTAATATACTTAGTGCCACTGTTTTGATTTTAAGTATATAGGGCTAAGGGCTTAATATATTTACTATGCCTTTAGGGGTTATTTAAAAAACGGTAGTATTTTTTAATTTCTCTATTATACTTAAATATAAGTATCTTAACGTTATACTAGACCTTTAGAAGTAAAATAAACTTCTTAAAGACCTTAGTAAGTATTTCTATACTATAGTTATATAAATAGTAGTTCTATAAGTACTAAAAAACACGGTTAGTAAATACTAATACAAATATAAACCTACTATAGCCCTTACTATATAAGTAGAAGTTAAACGTAATACACTTATTAGGGCGGGCATACGCATTACTTTTACGCGGCTTATAGTTAATAATCTACTTTACTTTATTAATACTATGAGTATTATAGCTTAAAAGTACTTTCTTTAGTACTACTTAGGAGGTAATAAAGATCTAGATACTATAAGTTAATAAAGAGAGGTGTTAGAGTGGTTTAGGGCTAGAGTAGCTAAGCCGCTAGTACTACGTCTCCTTAGAGCCTTTTAGAAATCTTTATTTTTATTAGGAGTACTTTGTTTGATAGTATAGAGTATATGTATACTAAACGGCCTATATAGACCCCTTATATATAAGTATTTTATTAAAAAGCTTATTATACTTTAATACTCTTTAGTTGTGTATATTTTTAACTAGGGTAAAAGAGAAGTAGTTGGATTTATAAAGTATAAAGTACTACTTAGGGCACTTATTTTACTAGTACTTATACTTATAGAGTTAGTTATAAGAGATAAGGTTAGTTACTATAAATGTATATAACGCAACGTTATATAAGTATAAGTTAAATTATTTACTATTAGTTAATATAATGTATATACTTATATCTCTATATCCTTTAATTACTAGGGGCTTAAAGTCAGCCTATAGGTAGTTACTTATACTAATAGCTTAAAAGTTACTAAACTATTATTTATTTATAAAAATATAAATAGACGTACTAGAGTCAAGGAAGTAGGAGTCTCTAAGAGGGTATAGTAGTAAGTTTTTAAATTAAGTAGCTTAAAAGACTGCTAGTAACTACTTAAGGCTTTTAATATAGTAACTATATAGTTACTAGCTTTAAATCTTTTTAATATATTAAATTAGTTATTTATTATTTATAATGTTTTTTTAGCTCTCTTGTAGTAGTAGTTAAGTGGCTTTTAACTATTGTATACGCACTTTAGGAAGGTATAAAAATAGTCCTTAAGGTAGTGACGTATAGAGTAAGTTAGGTAGAAAGAGGCTAATAGGGTAAAAAGAGCTAGAGATACTAATAAAACTTTACTCTATAATTGTTTTAAGTTAATATTACTATACTTATTACTACTAAGGTACTTAAAAGGACTACGGAGAAGTACTTTATTAATAGTAAAGTCGCCTTATGTACTTTTCTTATATTCTATAGACTTTAGTATTTTTTTTAATTATAGCTATTATTTTAGTAGAGGCCGACTAAATTTCCTGTGCTGCCCGCATATCCTTCCTATATAGGGCAGTCTCCACCACCTATCACTAGGCTCCTATTAATCGGATCAGCTCAGCGCCACCACTACTAGTTTTCTTCCTATACTTAATAGCCGTTTTTTAACTTAGCCGTTTTTTTTTACAATCAGCCTCTTTAATTAGTAACTTTAATACAACACTATTACAATACCTTTTACTATACTAATTAGCGCACCTAAGGGCTATAAGACCTTTAAAAAACTTCTTACTAATATCACTAATTAAGCAAAGACTAAGGGTTATACAATTATTCCTTATTAACTATTAAACTATAAAAATAAACTTTTATAGTAATAGGATCTCTACTGTAATACAAATAACTAAAATCTACTTAGTATAGTAAATCTCTATAAAATAATATTATAAAAAACTAATTATAAATAGGCAGTAAAGGCTATTTAATATAAACTCTAAAATAACTACTAGTATTTCACTATACATATTAATTAACATAATCACAATCCTTCTAATAATAACATTATATATCTATTCTATTATAAACACTTAAATAACTAGTACTAAAAAATCTAAAATATTTTTAAAAAAATAATATTAAGTAGTTACTCTATAACTATATTAATAACTACGCATTATCTTAACTAGCCTTAAAAGTAGTAAAATATTAAAAATAAGTAGCAGAGGGCAAGGCTTAAACTACTTAGTAGTAATACTCTAACCTAAGCCCTTATTTATAATCTATAAACCCACAGTATTAAGCATTACCTCTAGTAGCTTAGTAGCTATATAATAGCCCTTATTTAAATCTTTCTATACTATAAAAAACTTTAAAAGCTATTCCTAGCCGTCCTTTTAATTAATAATACCTATAAAATAAACTACTTTAATATACCACTTATAAATATTACTAATATCACTAATACTAACTTTACGTTTAATATTAGCTTTTACTTACTTAATAAGAAAAACAGATAAGTATTTAAGTAAGCTATTAAGCACTTTAAAGAGCTTTATTCGTAGCTTAATATTAAGTATCCCTATATAGTTATTACTAACTTTAAAAGAGCCCTTAAAAACGCACTTAATAACGTATAGCCCGATATTTAATAATAACTATATATTTAGTATATAAACAAGAATATTATATAGGAGGTTAAGTATAAATAAATTAGTAATACTAAGGCTCCTCTAGTAACTAAAGAGGAGGTCTATATTAACCCTATCTTTTAGTAACTTACAACTAGCCTTAATATAAAAGAGCTAGTTACTACTAACTAGCCTCGGACTAAGGATATCCCTAATAGCCTAAATAACTTCCTTATACTATAAAAGGCTATAATTTATACTAATAATAAAGATACCTTTAAAGAGGCCTAGGCTATAATTCTTAAAAAGTTTAGTTACTAAGAGGTATATATTTTTTATATTTTTAAAATATACTTTTCTTTTTATAAAGAGTTTATTAGTTACTTTATTAATTAGTACTATAAGTTTAGTATACATATTATATTATATATAAAGAGCTTATATAAAGAAATTAAAAGCTACTTCTTTATTAAATATATAAAGTAGTTAATTAAAAATTAAAAAAATATATATATATCAGGTCTTATAAATAAAAAAACCTATTAACTCTATAAATTTAGTATAAATAACTATACTAAAGTATAAATAAGTAATATTTAAAGCCACTATACTAAAAAGGCTTTAAGACTTATTAACAAGTAGTATCAGCTTATCTATATAAAGCTAAAGAGTTAAATTATTAATAAGGCTTATATATAGTAGTTTATATTACAATATAGCTTCCCCTACTCCTATACTATTAAGTAATATTTCTAAAGTATTACTCTACTTTCCTACTTTAACTACTACCTATAATAGTATCTCTACTATAACCTACTTAATAAAAGTCCTTTTTACTAAATTATTAATTCTATTATAGTTATAGACTATAACTAGCTTTATAATAGGCCTTAAAATATCCCCGTTACTATACTTCTATTCTAGGATTCTAACACTATTTAATAGTTACTCTATAAAACTGACTATTAATAAGGTTTATAAGTAATACGGGCCTAGGATTTATTTTATTAAGAGAGGGATAGTAAAGCTAAATAGTTATAGAATAATATTATTATAGAACTTTAGTAGTTATTTATTATACTATAACTAGTAACTACCCTACTATACAGCTATCTCTATAGCTATCTTTATAAAAGCCGGGCCCGTAGAGAAGGCTATAGAGTAGTAGCTAGCTAAAGAGCCAGCTATAGAGTAGAAGCTAGCTATAAAACTAGCTATAAAGGACATTAGGGACGGGGCTATAGTTAGGATTATAAAAAAGAATTAGCTTTAACTTTAGTAAGGCAAAATAAATAGGAATAGGTTAGGTTTATACTATTAAAACGTTTACTAGGCCTTAGAATACTAGAGAGTAATTAAACTATTAATTCTAGAACTAGGGGGATTAACTCTTAACTTTATATATATAATTACTTAAGCAATTAAGCCTAATTAAGTATAGTTATAATAGTAAAAAAGATATAATATTTAATTTAAAATCAAAAAGACTTTAGTTTTAAGTGATTTAAAGCTGGCTGTATAAACTATAGTTTTTGCTGTTTTTACTGTTTTTATTATTTATGACCATGGCTAAGACCGATTTCTAACTATAACCTAATCTAACTAATAGGAGCCTAGGGATGGGTAGTAGGGACTGCCCTATACAGAAAGGATATGCGGGTAGCACAGGAAATTTAGTCGGTCTCTTTTAGTAATAGTTTTATTAAAACTATAATTATTCTAACTATTATTAATTATTATATAATAACTTTTAGTTTGAAATCAAAGTAGTAAGTAGTTAAGAAAGTAAAGTAACTTAAAGATTTATAAATCTTTTTTATAAGTTACTTTAAGCCTAATAATATAGCTTTTATATTTATTATTAACTTATATTATAAACTATTTAGCTATAGTAGCTTTTATTATAAACTACTTATTATAGAGTATAGTAACGTAGTTAGTATAGAGCTAGTTAGTATATTAATAATATATACTTTTTATAAGTCTAAAGTATTTATAGAGGTTTTAAATTTAAACTACTAACTCTAAAGTACTTAAATAGTATTAAAGTCTAAGCTTTTTAATAATAGTACTCTATATTTAAAAAATAATAGTAATTTTAGTCTTTTTTTACTTTTAATATATTACTTTTATAGTATAGTATAGAGATAAAGAATTAATATAGTACTTAAGGGCCTTTTTAAAAAGGTTAGTTATTATTTTAGCATAGTAGTAGTCTACTATTAGATTTCGCGTATATTTGTATATATATAAAACTATACCTTAAGGGCTATTAACGCGTTTTTCACTTTAGTAGTACTATAGGCCTTTAAACCCCCTAAACACAGCCACAGCCTTTAGAGCCGGCGAAACGTTACTTTCAAGCGGCTATTAGCCACCTTAAACACCAAAATCCACCTATACGTCGTAGTATACTAATAACTTTAAGCTATATAATTTAACACACTTTTCTAATAAGGGCCTCTTAAGGGCCTTATTAAATCTAATTATAAACAAAATTACATACTAACTATACTCCAACTACTCTATAATTACTTTTATATAACTCACCTTTTTAAAACTATAATTCCTTTAAAGTCCTTATCTTAAGTAGTCCTATTATCCTTATTAAACCTTTATCCCTATAGTAGGAAGAGTAATACTGTTTTTAAAGTACTTAAAAGCTATAATCCCTTCTATTTATTCCTTATTAGTAAAGTTAAGGCCCTTATAATATTTACTTTAAAACTTAGTATTATAAAGTACTTAAAACTAAATTATTTAATCTACTATATTAAGTTACTTAAAAAAAAGTTTAAAGTAAGTACTAGTAAGTAACTTTATAAAGCTATTTACTATTAACTATACTATAAACTAATATTTAACTTTAATACAGCCTTTTTAAGCTTTTTAATATAGCTAGTAGTTATAAATATTAACGTAGTAAAACTTTATATATAGTTAAACTATCTTTGTATTAATAAAATAAATTATTTATTAATTATTATATTAAATATATATACTTAGTATAGTAGTATTAAGAATAAGAACAGCACTAAAAGTCTACTTACTAAAGTCTATATAAAGTATAATTATTAAATAACTTATAAAAATAGCCTCTTTAACTACTTAAAAAAAAGTAAAAAGCTTAGTCTTAGTTATTAATAAAGTTATAGTATTCTATTTATTAACTTACTACCTAATAAAACCACTAAAAAACTTAATTATAAACACTTAAAAACTCTTACAGTCTAGTATATTATTAGTAAAACTAGCATCTAAAGTAATTACCAAACTATCATTAAAGTCGCCTTTTTTATAACTAAATTTAAAACAAAAAGTATACTTTATAAAAAGGTATTTAATTACTCGTTCCGCCTCTTTAAAGTACTTAGGGCTAGAGTTATAGTTAAAGTACACAAAACAACTTACTATAAGAGCCACGTCTAGCCTCGTTATCGTTACACTATATATAATTAAACTAATATCACTTTAGTAACAGTTAATATTTATATACAAAACAAAGCCCTTAGAAGGAAGTAACTTAAGTAATTAAATTAAAGAAGTATATAGTTACTTTACTTACGGACCTTGCCTTTTTAAGTACTTAATAACTTTATTAATATAAACAAACTATAAAAACTAAAGATACTTCGTAGTATAGTTATAAATAACTTTAATCCCTAAAAACTATTATAAGTCTTCGCTGCCCTTAAAAAAGTATTACTTTTAAAGCACTTCTATAAGTAAAAGGACCTTTTCGTAGTATTTAAAGGGGAAGTATAGAATACAGTTATTAATATAAAAAAAGAAAATAATACAGCTGCATATCCAACAGTAATTCTCACCTACCACACACTCTAGCTTAAGCTCTTTTAAACTAACTTCTAAATAGTATTACTACAAAAACAAAAAGCAGTATAGGCTATAAAGCACTTTATTAAACTTAAAAATATACCTAGGCTTTTAATACCTAAAAAGCATTCACATATAAACGTCTTTATTAAACAAAACCTATATAAACACATTTACTACATTATATTATAAAAGCTCAAAATCAAAGCAGTTTATAACGGCTATAAGCATTTAAAATAATATACTAGTAAGTTTTAAAGTATAAGTATCTTACTTATCTCTCAGCTACTAGTCACTACATATAATAAAGTACGCTTTAATTTTAAAAAATCTCTTATACTTATTTAACTTATATATATATACTTAATAGTATTCTAAAATCTAAAAGCCATTAGCAGTACTCTTAAAAACCTTTCTCTAAAAGTTAATCTCGTAATAGCTTTATAAATAGTTCACCTTAATTACCTATATTAAAATTGTATAAGGGTAAACTAATACTTCTAAATAAAACGTAAGTAGGGGCTAAAACTTTTACTAAGGGGTACTAAAAGTAGGAACTTTAGTCTATAGTTAATATAGTACTTTATACTTACTTAATAAAATCTAAGTACCTATAACCCCTCCCTATAGCTAAATCTTACTATTAAAGTATTTAATATTTATATTTTAAAATGCCCTTATAGTATATTAAATACTAGGGGTCTACTCTAATAAATTATAAATAACTAAATAGTTAGCTTAAAAGCGGCTTTGCTATAAAGTATCTTAAAACAACAATAAAGTACTAACTAAAAAAGCAGCTTTATAAAACATTTATTTATACTAGAGTATATAAGCTACTAAAGTAGCTTAGTTTATAAACTTAATTATAAATATAAATTAATAAGGGTTTATAAAAAAAAAGTTTTTATTTACTAACTTAGCTACAATCTACCTCCCTAAACATTAGTCTTCTTTAATTAATACCTAAAAAAATAAAACGAGTAAATTAAAAGGGGTAAGTAAAAGTTTAAAGTAAGTAAAAGAGTATCTATAATTATAGAGTTTATTATTATTAAAAGTAGTATTACTTAAGTTAAACTTATTAAAAATATTATTAAAAGAGTTTATGAAAAAAAAATACTTTATTATTTTTTTTACTTAGTAAAAATAAATAAAGCTATATTTAAAAGTTAATCTCACTAGCCACAGTAAAGCTTTTTTAAACCTACTTAGTAACAACTTAAAAGTTAAAGTTATTATAGTTACTAATAAATAAATCTAAATTACTGTTATAGTATTTTCTTTTATTAAACGTAATATTATATGTAGTAATAATCTTCTTAGTTATAAAGTTCTATATTTAATACTAATTTATAAATATATAGTTAATAAAAAAGCTTATAAAGGTATAGCTATAAAAGTAGTTAAAACGCTTTTTCTTAAACTATACAGTAACTATAAAGGCATATACCTTATACTTATATAATCTTAAGTATATAAAACTTAGTTTCGTAGTCTTATTACTACAAAGTTATTAATAAAGTACTTTATATAGGGTCTTCTAACTAAGGACTACTTAAAGTATACAGTTATAAAAATAAGTTACTACTCTATAAATATTAAACCATACCTTATAGAGCGACTTACTACCTTTATATATTATTTAAGCCTTTATTTTAATTATAGCACTAACACACTTAGCACCACTATTTTAATTTTACGTATATAGGGCAAATAACTTAATACATTTACCGTACCTTTAAAAGTTGTTTATAAAGTAGTAATACCTTTTAATCTTACTATTATACTTAAAAGCAAGTATCTTAATGTCGTTTTAAACCTTTAAAAGTAAAATAAACTTTTTAAAAACCTTAATAAGTATCTCTATACTATAGTTATATAAGTAGTAGTCCTATAAGTACTATAAAACACAGTTAGTAAACACTAACACAAATATAAACCTACTATAGCTTTTAGTATATAAGTAAAAGTTAAACACAATACACTTACTAAAGTAAGTATATATATTACTTTCCTACAACTTATAGTTAATAATTTACCTTACTTTACTAATACTATAAGTATTGTAATTTAAAAAAGTATTGCTAGGTACTATTCTAAGAGTAATAAAAATTCAGATACTATAAGTTAATAAAAAAAGGCACTAGAGTAGTTTAGAGCTAGAGTAGCTAAACTGCTAGTACTATATTTCCTTAAAGCCTTTTAAAGATCTTTTGCATTACTGATAAGTACTTTCTGTTTTATGCTTTAGAGTATAATATATACTAAATAGCCTATACAAAGTCTTTATATATAAACACCTTATCAAAAAGCTTATTATACTCTAATACTTTTTAACTATATATAATCTTAATAAAGCTAAAAAGGGAGTAATTAATCCCCATATAGTATAAAAAGTACTACTTAAGCACTTATCATACTGATGCATATACTTATAAAATAATTATAAAGAATAAAACTAATTATATAAATATATACAACACAACGTTATATAAATATATTAATTATTTTATATTAACTAACATAAATATATATATATATCTCTATTATCCTTTTTAATTATAAGGGACTTAAACCAGCCTATAAGTAATTACTTATACTAGTACTTAGCTTATTTACTAAACTATTATTTTATTTCTAAAAATATAAACAAACAATACTGATTAAGAAGGCAGGAGTTTTTAAGGGGATATATGTAATTTTATTAAACAGCTTAAAACGCTATAAATAATGTATACTCTTTATACGGTAACTATATAGTTACCCCTAGCCTTAAATCTCTTTAATACACTAATTCTTCTTTATTATTTATAAAGTTCTTTTTAACTCTTTTATAGTAGTAGTTAAGTAACTTCTACTTATTATATATATACTTTAAAGAGTAAAAAGTAATTTTAAAGAGTAGTAGTATATTCCTAAGTAAAAAAAGAAGTTAATACAGAGTAAAAAAGCAAAAGACACTAACAAAACTTTACTCTACAATCTTTTTAAGTTAGTATTATTATATTTATAACTACTAAAGTACTTAAAAGGGCTATAGAGAGTTACTTTATTAATAGTAAAAGCACTTTATATACTTTTCTTATGTTCTATAAACTCTAGTATTTATTTAATTATAGTAGTTATTTTAACAACAGCCTTATTAAAACTATAATCGTCCTAGCTATTACCTATTATTATATAATAACTCTTAATTTAAAATTAAAGTAGTAAGTAATTAAAGAAGTAAAGTAGCTTATAGATCTATAAGTTTCTTTTATAAGCCACTTTAAACCTAATAGTATAGCCCTTATATATATTATTAACCTATATTATAAACTATTTTACTATAGTAACTCTTCTTATAAGCTACTTATTATAAAGTATAGTAAAATAGTTAATATATAACTAATTAACGTACTAGTAATATATACTTTTTATAAATCTAAAGTATTTATAAAAGTTTTAAATCTAAACTACTAGCCCTAAAGCACTTAAATAGTACTAAATTTTAAACTTTTTAATAATAGTACTTTATATCTAAAAAACAATAGTATTTTTAGCCTTTTTTCACTCTTAATACATTACTTTTATAGTATAGTATAGGGATAAAGAGTTAATATAGTACTTAAAGGCCTTCTTAAAAAGGTCGGCCGTTATCTTAATACAGTAGTAGTCTACTACTTTAAACAAGAATAAAAGGTTCTTTCTTAAAGGTACTTAAAAAAGAGGGTTTATAATAAACTTATTTACTTTAAATCCTATAGTCTAGAAACAAAAACCTCTTAACTTAGGGCCATAATAAGTAACAAACTTTAAGTAGTTACTAAAGTATAGCTTCTAGAGCGGGGCATTACTAATAAAGGGCTTTAAATTTATAAAGGTCGGGTTAAAAGCTTTTTATATATTAAGGGTATTTATAAGTACTTAAAAGTCATAAAGCCACAGGTACTAAGTAGCTAAACTATTAAAAATAGTCTTTTAAAGAGTTAAAAAGATATTTATAGTAATTTTCGCGTTTAATAAAGCAGTTTAAAAACAATTAATTATATATAGTAAAGGGAGTAGTAGAATAAAACTCTTAATTATTAAATTTTACGTATATTTATATATATATAAAACAATACCTTAAGGGCTATTAACGCGTTTTTCACTTTAACAGCGCTATAGGCCTTTAAACCCCCTAAATACAGCCACAGCCTTTAAAGCTAGTAAAACGTTACTCTAAAGCGGCTATCGGCCACCTTAAACACTAAAATCTACTTATATATTGTAGTATACTAGCGGCTCTAAGCTACGTAATTTAATATTTACTTATTAAATTATATAGCTTAAAGCCACTAGTATACTACAACATATAGGCGGATTTCAGCGTTCAAAGTAGCTAATAGCCACTCTAGAGTAACATTTCACCGGCTCTAAAGGCCGTAACTACATTCAAAGGGTTTAAAGGCTTATAGTACTATTAAAGCAAAAAACGCATTAATAGCCCTTAAAGTATAGCTTTATATATATATAAATATATATAAAATCTAATAATTAAAAGTCTTAATCTACTACTCCTTTTACTATATATAACTAATTATTTCTAAACTACTTTATTAAACACAATAATTACTATAAACGTCTTTTTAACCCCTTAAAAAACTATCCTTAATAGCCTAGTTACTTAGTACCTATAACTTTATAACTTTTAAGTACTTATAAATACCCTTAACGTATAAAAAACTCTTAACCTAACCTCTATAAATCTAAAGCCCCTTATTAATAATACCCCACCCTAAAAGATATACTTTAGTAACTACTTAAAGTTTATTACTTAGTATAGCTTTAATTTAAAAGCCCTTTACTCCTAAACTATAGGATTTAAAGTAAATAAACTTACTATAAACCCTTTTCCTTAAGTACCTCTAAAAAAGAACCTCCTACTCCTATTTAAAATAGTAAACCACTACTATACTAAAATAATAACTAACTTCTTTAAAAAAGCCCTTAAATACTATATTAACTTTTTATTTCTATACTATACTATAAAAGTAACGTACTAAAAGTAAAAAAAGACTAAAAATACTATCGTTCTTTAAATATAGAGTACTATTATTAAAAAGCTTAAAATCCAGTACTACTTAAGCGCTTTAAAGCTAATAATTTAAATTTAAAACCTCTATAAATACTTTAAACTTATAAAAAGTATATAGTACTAGTATACTAACTAGTTATATATTAACTATTTTACTATACTTTATAATAAATAATTTATAATAAAAGTTATTATAGTAGAATAGTTTATAATATAGGTTAATAATATATATAAAAGCTGTACTATTAGATTTAAAGCGGCTTATAAAAGAGACCTATAAATCTATAAACTACTTTACTCCCTTAACTACTTACTACTTTAATTTTAAGCTAAAAGTTATTATATAATAATAGGTAATAGTTAGAATAATTATAGTTTTAATAAAGCTATTACTAAAATAATAGCTATAATTAAACAAATACTAGAATTTATAAAACGTAGGAGAAGTATATAAAGCGCCTTTATTATTAATAAAGTAGCTCCTTATAGTCCTCTTAAGTCCTTTAATAGCTATAAATATAATAATACTAACTTAAAAGAATTATAAAGTAAAGTTTTATTAACTTCTCTAACTCCTTTTACTCTATTAGCCCCTTTCTACCTAGTATACTCTATATACTACTACTTTAAAAATTACTTCTTTACTTTCCTAAAGTATATATATAATAAGTAAAAGCTACTTAACTACTACTATAAAAAAGCTAAAAAAAACCTTATAAATAATAAATAACTAATTTAGTATATTAAAGAGATTTAAAGCTAGTAACTATATAGTTACTATATAAAGAGTATTAAGTATTTACTTATAGCATTTTAAGCCACTTAATATAAGGGCCTATTACTATATCCCCTTAAAGACTCCTACCTCCTTAACTCTAGTATATCTATTTATATTTTTAAAAATAAATAATAGTTTAATAACTTTTAAGTAATTAGTATAAGTAATTACCTATAAACTAACTCTAAGTTCCTTATAATTAAAAGATATAGAAATATAAGTATATATATTATATTAATTAATAGTAAACAATCTAACTTATACTTATATAATATTATATTATATATATCTATAATAACTAACCTTATCTTTTATAACTAGCTCTATAAGTATAAATACTAATAAAATAAGCGCCCTAAGTAGGACTTTATACTATACAAATCTAATTACTCCCCTCTTAACTTTATTAAAACTATATATAGTTAAAAAGTACTAAAGTATAATAAGCTTTTTAATAAAGCGCTTATACACAAAGACTCTATATAGGCCGTTTAGTATATACATACTCTATACTATTAAACAAAGCACTCCTAATAAAAATAAAAATCTCTAAAAGACTCTAAAAAGACATAGTACTAGTAGCTTAGCCACCCCGGCCCTAAACCGCTCTAGCACCTCTCTTTATTAACCTATAGTATTTAAATCTCTATTACCCCTAAAACAGCACCTAGCAATACCTTTTTAAGTTATAATACTTATAGTATTAATAAAGTAAAGCGAATTATTAACTACAAACTATAAAAAAGCAATATATATACCTACCCTAGTAAGTATATTATATTTAACTTCTACTTATATACTAAGGGCTTTAGTAAGTTTATATTTATATTAGTATTTACTAACTACATCTTATAGTACTTATAAAACTACTACCTATATAACCACAATATAAAGATACTTACTAAAATCTTTAAAAAGTTTATTTTACTCTTAAAGGTCTAATATAATATTAAGATACTTACTTTTAAGTATAATAATAAAATTAAAAAGTACTACTACCTTATAAATAACCTCTAGAGGTGTAGTAAACGCATTAAGCTATCTGCTCTATATATATAAAATTAAAACAGTAGCACTAAGTGTATCAGCGCTATAATTAAAATAAAGGCTTAAATAATACAAAAAGGTAGTAAACTGCCCTATAAAGTATAGCTTAATATCTATAAAGTAGTAACCTACCTCTATAACTATATACCTTAAGTAGCCCTTAATTAAATAACTCTATATAAAGTACTCTACTAGTAGCTCTATAGTAATAAAACTATAAAACTAAGTCTTATATACCTAAGATTATATAGTTATAAAGCGTATACTTTTATAGCCGCTACACAGCTTAAAAAAAAGTACCTTAACCGCCTTTATAACTATACCTTTATAAGCTTTTTTATTAACTATATATTTATAAATTAATATTAAATATAAAACCCTATAACTATAAAAATTATTACTAAATATAATATTATATTTAATAAAAGAAAGTACTATAATAGTAACCTAGATTTACTTATTAGTAACTATAACAACCTTAACCTTTAAGCTATTACTAAGTAGGTTTAAAAGAACCTTACTATAACTAGTAAAACTAACTCTTAAATATAACTCTACCCCTCTTTACTTAGTAAAAAAGATAATAAAGTATTCCCTTTTATAAACTCCCCTAATAACGTTTTTAATAAACTTAACTTAAGTAATACTGCCCTTAATAATAATAAACCCTATAACTATAAATACTCCTCTACTTACTTTAAACTCCTACTTACTCCTTTTAACTTACCTATTTTATTCTTTTAAGTACTAATTAAAAAAAACTAATACCTAAAAAGGCGGATTATAGTTAAGTTAGTAAATAAAAACCTTTTTTCTATAAACCCTTACTAATTTATATTTATAGCTAAGTTTATAAACTAAGCCGCCCTAGTAGCTTATATACCCTAGTATAAATAAACGTTTTATAAAGCTGTCTTTTTAACTAGTACCTTATTATTATTTTAAAATACTCTATAGTAAAGCTACTTCTAAACTAACTACTTAGTTACTTATAACCTATTAAAGGGGACCCTTAGTATTTAATATACTATAGGGGCGTCCTAAAACACAAATATTAAACACTCTAATAGCGAGATTTAGTTATAGAAAGGGGTTATAAGTACTTAAATTTTATTAAATAAGTACTTAAACTTTATTAAATAAGTATAAAGCACTATACTAACCATAGACTAAAGTTCCTACTTCTAGTACCCCCTAGTAAAAGCTCTAGCCCCTACTTATATTTTACTTAAAAGTATTAACTTACCCTTATATAATTTAATATAAATAACTAAAATAAACTATTTATAAAGTTATTATAAAACTAACTCTTAAAAAGAGGTTTTTAAAAGCACTACTAACGGCTCTTAGATCCTTAAATACTATTAAGTATATATATATAAATTAAATAAATACAAAAGACTCTTTAAAATTAAAGTATACCTTGATATACGTAATAAATAATAGCTAAAAAATAAATAAAATACCTAGACTTTAATACTTACTAGTATATTATTTTAAATACTTATAGCCGTTATAAACTACTTTAATTTTAAACTTTTATAATATAATATAGTAAACATATTTATACAAGTTCTACTTAATAAAGATATATATATATAAATACCCTCTAGGTATTAAAAGCCTAAGTATATTTTTAAACTTAATAAAGTACTTTATAGTTTATACTACTCTCTACTCTTTTAGTAATACTATTTAGAAGCTAGTTTAAAAGAACTTAAGTTAAAGTATATAGCGGGTAAGAATTACTATTAAATACATAGTTATATTATCTTCTTCTTTTATATTAATAACTACATTTTATACTTTCCTTTTAAATACTATAAAAAAGCTTTTTTACTTATAAAAGTACTTTAAAAGTAATACTTTTTTAAGGGTAGTAAAGACTTATAATAGTTCCTAGGGATTAAAGTTATTTATAACTACACTATAAAGCGCCTTTAACTCTTATAGTCTATTTATATTAATAAAGTTATTAAGCGCCTAAAAAAGTAAAACCCATAAATAAAGCAACTATATATTTCTCTAATTTAATTACTTAAACTACTCCCTTATAAAGGCTTTACTTTATATATAAATACTAACTATTACTAAAATAATATTAGTTTAATTATATATAGTATAATAATAACTTAACTAAATAAAGCCCTTACTATAAACTATTTTATACACTTTAACTATAACCCCGGCCCTAAGTACTTTTAAAAAACTAAATAAATAATTAAATACTTTACTATAAAGCGTACTCTTTACTTTAAATTTAACTATAAAAAAAGCGGCCCTAATAATAGTCTAGTAATTACTTTAAATACTAGCTTTACTAATAATACACTAGACTATAAAAGCTTTTAAGTATTTATAATTAAGTTTTTTAGTGGTTTTATTAGTTAATAAGTTAATAAATAAAATACTGTAACTATATTAATAACTAAATTCCTTATTCTTTTTTAAGTAGCTAAGGAGGCCAATTTTGTAAGCCGTTTAATAACTATACTTTGTATTAATCTTTATATAACGACCTTTAGTAATAAAGCCGCTTTTACTACATTAGTACTAAATATACGTATTTAATATAATAACTAGTAAATAATCTACTTTATTAACAAAAAGATAGTCTAACTATATATAAAGCTCTACTACGTAGATATCCACAACTACTAGCTGCGTTAAAAGGCTTAAAAAGGCTGTATTAAAGTTAAATACTAACTTATAGTATAGCTTATAGTAAATAGCTTTATAAAGCTACTTACTAGTACCTACTTTAAACTCTTCTTTAAGTAACTTAATATAGTAAATTAAATAGCCTATTTCTAAGTACTTTATAATATAAAGCTTTAAAATAAGCGTTTTAAGGGCCTTAATTTTACTAATAAGGAATAGTTTAAAGAAATTATAGCTCTTAAGTACTTTAAAAACAGTATTACTCTTTTTACTATAGAAATAAAGGTTTAATAAGGATAATAGGACTACTTAAAATAAGGACTTTAAAGGGATTATAGCCCTAAAAAAGTAAACTATATAAAAGTAATTATAGAGTAGTTAAAGTATAGTTAGTATATAATTTTATTTATAATTAAATCTAATAAAGCCCTTAAGAGACTTTTATTAGGGAGGTATATTAAATTATATAACTTAAAGCCACTAATATACTATAATATATAGGTGGATTTTAGTGTTTAAAGTAGTTAATAGCTGCTTTAGAGTAACGTTTTGCTAGCTCTAAAGGCCGTGGCTGTGTTTAGGGGGTTTAAAGGCCTATAGTACTATTAAGGTAAAAAACGCGTTAATGGCCCTTAAGGTATAGCTTTATATATATACAAATATATGCAAAATCTAACACTACTACTCTAAATAGGAGTAGAAGGTTCTCTTTTAAAGGCACTTAAGGGGGATTTATAGTAAGTTTGTTTACTTTAGATTCTATAGTTTAAAAGTAAAGGACTTTTAGCTTAGGGCTATAGTAAGTAATAGACTTTAAGTAGTTATTAAACTATAGCTTCTAGAGTAGAGTATTACTAATAAGGGGCTTTAGATTTATAAAGGTCGCGTTAAGAGCTTTTTATATATTAAGGCTATTTATAAGTACTTAAAAGTTATAAAGCTATAGGTACTAAGTAATTAAGTTATTAAGGATAGTTTTTTAAAGAGTTAAAAGAACGTTTATAGTAATTTTTATGTTTAATAAAGTAGTTTAAAAATAATTAGTTATATATAGTAAAGGGGGTAGTAGAATAAGACTTTTAATTATTAAATTTTTATATATATTCGTATATATAAAGCTATACCCTTAGGGCTATTAACGCGTTTTTTGCCTTGACGGTGCTGTGGGCCTTCGAACCCCTGAACGCAGCCACGGCCTTCGGAGGCGGCGAAACGTTGCTCCGGAGCGGCCATCGGCCGCCTCGAACGCCGAAATCCGCCCATACGTCGTAGTGTGCCAGCGGCTCTAAGCCACGTAATCTGACAAGTGACACTGCCTAGATAGCAATACTCTTTCCTAGAGCCTACAGTAGGTGTCCAGGACCTACTTTAGTTGGTGACGAGTCTTCGAGTTCTAATTAAAGTGGGCACGGGGCACGCGTACCCCGCCTCCTAACTTTGTACTACTTCCCCGCCTCTCTGACAGATGTCAGCCATCAACTTCCTCTGCTCACACAGCATGTCTGAATGCCGCATTGTCGTGCTCTGCTCCGGCAGTGGCACGAACCTCCAAGCCCTCATCGATTCGAATGTCCCAAAGAGTCGTATCGTGAAGGTAATTGTAAATAGGAAGACGGCATACGCTGCCAAGGTGAGCATCGCCAAGTCCCATTCCGGACGATCCTGGATTGACTGTTGACTCAGCGCGCTGATGATGCGGGCATCCCCACGGAGTACTTCAATGCAGTCTCGGGGGGCTTCACCATGAAAGGTGAAACGAACGAGGCAACATTGAAGGAAGGGCGTGCCCGATACGATGCTGCTTTGGCCGACATTATTTTGAAGGACAAGCCGGACTTGGTTGTCCTAGCTGGTTTTATGTGGATTCTGTCGCCTCAATTCCTTCAACCGCTCGAAGCGGCCGGGATTCCCGTGATCAATCTCCACCCCGGTAAGTCTCGCCCTAGTCCGGTTAGGAAACGAGCGCCAATTTAGCATATCGTCCGCTAATAATTGCTATTCAAGCTCTGCCGGGTAAGTATTTGATCCATACATTGTCACAGCGGGTATCGCGAGTGACTTCGATTTCGCTGACCAACGAGTAACATGTAGGTCGCTATGATGGCGCCCACGCGTAAGTAACTAGTGCCTAAGACAACGTTGGTATACTGGGGGAACTAATGAACCCTTCCTGAGTTCCAGGATAGATCGAGCATACGCAGATTTCCAAGCTGGAAAGTTAGAAAACAATCGGACAGGTATCATGGTCCATTACGTTGTCGCAGAAGTCGATAGAGGACAGTAGGTTCAGCATTAGTCTGGTGGACTTTTCAACTAGTGTACACTAACAGTCAGTAGGCCTATTCTGATTGAAGAGGTTGAGTGCCGGGAAGGAGAGAGTTTAGAAGACCTTGAGAATCGTATGCACGATGTAGAGCATAGGCTTCTTCCACTTGCAACAGCACAAATTGTTAAAGAGATTATTAATAAGGAATAATACTCTATTAACTACTAGATATTAGGTACTAAAGAGATATAAGAGAGAAATCTTTAGTATAAACTAGTATTTTAAGTTTAAGTAGTTTAAAAATATAAAACTTTTATTATTTTAATAACTATATACTATATTACAAAGTATTTATATATTTAATATATTTATAGTACCACTTATAGTAAAGTAAATAAAGAAATCTACTAAACAAAGAATATTCTTAGTAAAAGATTTAGTAAAAATACGTTTTTATTAAATATATATATATTTAGTAAAGTAATAAGTAAAAGTTATTTAAAAAAAAGATATGTTACTAATATATTAACCCCCTTTAGTAACTATAATACTTAAAGTTATTATAATAACTTTTACCTATCTACTTTTATACTATAAAGTACAGTATAGTAGTAGCTATAGTAATAACAATAATACTATTACTAATAAGTAGTGCTAAATAGGGTAATTAATATATTAAAATGAACCTTTACTTCTATAAACTTTTATTTAAATTATACTATATATAAGGCCTAATAAGCTCTAAAAGCGTTTATAATTAATTAAAAATTACTACTATACATAAGGCTTTTATTAATTTTTTTATTTTTTATATATTTATATATTTAAGAATTCTTTTATATACTTTACTTTATCTCTACTAGTCCCTAGTTATACTTAAAGCTTATTAATATATTAATAGTACTAATTATTTTAAGTAACTATAAATAACTTATATAATTTACTATTTTATATAGTTTAAATTAACTTAACTTAATTAAAAACTATAAGTTTTACTTATATATAAATAATATATATATTATAATATTATACTTTATATACTATTAAATAAATAATAATACTATATATATAAATACTATTATAACTAAGTACTATAAAAGTATAAATAGTACTCTAGAGGTTATTAGATTACGTGGCTTAGAGCTACTAGTACACTACAACATATAGGCGGATTTTAGCGTTTAAAGTGGCCAATAGCCGCTCTAAAGCAACGTTTCACTGGCTCTAAAGGCTATAGCTGTATTTAGGGGGTTTAAAGGCCCACAGTACTATCAAAACAAAAAACGTATTAATAGCCCTTAAAATATAACTTTATATATATATAAATATACACAAAATCTAATAATTAAGAGTCTTATTTTACTACTCCCTTTATTATATATAATTAATTATTTCTAAACTACTCTATTAAATACAAAAATTACTATAAACATCCTTTTAACCCCTTAAAAAACTATCCTTAACAGCCCAGCTACTTAGTACCTATAGTTTTATAACTTTTAAGTACTTATAAATACTTTTAATATATAAAAAGCTCTTAACTTAACCTTTATAGATTTAAAGTCTCTTATTAATAATACTCTACTCTAAAAGCTGTACTTTAGTAACTACCTAAAGTCTATTACTTACTATAGCCCTAAGCTAAAAGCCCTTTACTTCTAAACTATAGAATTTAAAGTAAATAAGTTTATTATAAACCCTCCTCCTTAAGTACTTTTAAAAAAAAACCTTCTACTTCTATTTAAAGTAGTAAACTACTACCACACTAAAACAATAACTAACCTCTTTAAAAAAGCCCTTAAGTACTATATTAACTTTTTATCCCTATACTACACTATAAAAGTAACATACTAAAAGTAAAAAAAGACTAAAAATACTATTATTTTTTAAATATAAAGTACTATTATTAAAAAGCTTAAAATTTAATACTACCTAAGCACTTTAAAGCTAGTAGTTTAAATTTAAAACTTCTATAAATACTTTAAACTTATAAAAAGCATATACCACTAGTACACTAACTAGTTATATATTAACTATCTTACTACACCCTATAATAAGTAGCTTATAATAAAAGCTACTATAGTAGAATAGTTTATAACGTAAATTAATAATATATATAAGGGCTATACTATTAGGCTTAAAGTAACTTACAAAGAAGACCTATAGATTTATAAATTACTTTACTCTTTTAATTACTTATTACTTTAATCTTAAACTAAAAGTTATTATATAATAATAAGTAATAATTAAGATAATTATAGTTTTAATAAAGTTATTACTAAAATAACTACTATAATTAAATAAATACTAAAGTCTATAGGATATAGGAAAAGCGCGTAAGGCGCCTTTACTATTAATAAAGTAGCTCTCTATAGTCCTCCTAAGTACTTTAGTAGCTACAAATATAATAATACTAACTTAAAGAAATTATAGAGTAAAGTTTTATTAGTGTCCCCTACTTTTTTTACTTTATTAGTTCCTTTCTACTTAGTATACTTTATATACTACTACTTTAAAAATTACTTTTATACTTTTTTAAAATACATATATAATAGATAAAAGCTACTTAACTAGTACTATAAAAAAACTAAAAAAAACTTTATAAACAATAAATAGTTAATTTAGTATATTAAAGAGATTTAAAATTAGTAACTATATAGTTACTATATAAAGAGTATTAAGTGTTTATTTATAGCGTTTTAAGCTACTCAATACAAAAGCCTATTACTATATCCCTTTAAAGACTCCTACCTCCTTAACTCTAGTATATTTATTTATATTTTTAAAGATAAATAATAGTTTAGTAACTTTTAAATAGTTAGTATAAGTAATTACTTATAAGCTAGTTTTAAGCCCTTAGTAATTAAAGGATATAAAAACATAAGTATATATATTATATTAATTAACAGCAAATAATTTAGTTTATACTTATATAATATTATATTATATATATTTATAGTAACTAACTTTATTTTTTATAACTAACTTTATTTTTTATAACTAACTTTATAAATATAAGTACTAGTAAAATAAGTACCCTAAATAACATTCTATACTATATAAATCTAATTACTCTTTTTTTAACTTTATTAAAACTATATATAGCTAAAAAGTATTAAAGTATAATAAGCTTTTTAATAAAGCGCTTATACACAAAGACTCTATATAGGCCGTTTAGTATATACATACTCTATACTATTAAACAAAGCACTCTAAATGCAGGAATAAAGTCTTTGAAACAAAAAACATAATATAATATTATTTGATAAATAAAACAATTTTTTGTCATTATAGTATCAGGCCTTTACTAAAACAATAATATGAAAATATATAATGATGAGTGATGAATAATAATGAGAAGGCATGTGGTGGAAGTATCATGCATTATTATGTAAGAAGAACATCGTTGTAAAACATCATAATATATTTTATCACCTGATTACTCTCTTTATAAACAGCAAGATTTTGAATATTCCGGGTTTGCTTCATGGGGACAACCTCGTATTGAACAGCATTTTCATCGCAATAAAATTAAAATATTTTTTATAATAATGTCAGATAAAACATTCTGAATAAACGTATAAAGATGAAACAAAGATTTTGTTTGTTTTAAAATGAAGCAAGAGCGGTATCATGGTGCAGTAATTATCATAAAAATTAATATCGCAGTGGCATTACTTTATGCATTTAACAGATGACATGATAAAATATAAAATATATTTATATGACAAATAAAATGACTTATTTTAGAATTATATAGTGAAATTTTATATATTATTTTGTAGTTTAAAAAAAAGTGTTTTAACTGCCTTTATATATTATGCCTTTATAGACTTCTTTATTAGCTATATATCTATAAATTAGTATTAAATATAGAACTCTATAACTAAAAAGATTGTTACTATATATAATATTATATTTAATAAAAGAAAATACTATAACAGTAACCTAGATTTACTTACTAGTAACTATAATAACCTTAACTTTTAAACTATTACTAAGTAGGTTTAAAAGAGCCTTATTATAGCTAGTAAGACTAACTCTTAAACGTGGCTCTACTTATTCTTACTAAGTAAGGGGATAATAAAGTATCCCTTTTTATAAACTCCTTTAATAATGTTTTTAATGAGCTTAATTTAGGCGATACTGCTTTTAATAATAATAAACCCCGTAACTATAGATACTCCTCTACTTACTTTAAACTCCTACTTACCCCTCTTAACTTACCTATTTTATTCTTTTAAGTACTAATTAAAAAAGACTAATGCTTAGGGAGGTAGATTATAGCTAAGTTAGTAAACAAAAACCTTTTTTTTATAAACCTTTACTAGTTTATATTTACGGTTAAGCTTATAAACTAAGCCGCCCTAGTAGCTTATATACCCTAGTATAAATAAATATTTTATAAAGCTACTTTTTTAACTAATACTCTATTATTATTTTAAAATACTCTACAACAAAGCCACTTCTAAACTAGCTACTTAGTTACTTATAACCTATTAAAGGGGACCCCTAGTATTTAATATACTATAGGGGCGTTCTAAAACATAAATATTAAATACTCTAATAGTAAGATTTAGCTATAAAAAGGAGTTATAGGTACTTAAATTTTATTAAGTAAGTATAAAGTACTATACTAACTATAAACTAAAGTTCCTACTCTTAATACCCTCTAGTAAAAGCTCTAGCCCCTACTTATGTTTTATTTAAAAGTATTAACTTACCCTTATATAATTTTAATATAAGTAACTAAGGTAAACTATCTATAAAGCTATTACAAAACCAACTCTTAAAAAGAGGTTCTTAAGAGTACTACTAATAGCTCTTAGATCTTAGGATACTATTAAGTATATACGTATAAGTTAAATAAATATAAAAAACTCCTTAAAATTAAAGCGCGCCTTGTTATATATAGTAACTAGTAGCTAAAAAACAAATAAAATACCTATACTTTAATACTTATTAGTATATCGTTTTAAACACTTATAACTATTATAAACCACTTTAATCTTAAGTTTCTATAATATAATATAGTAAATATATTTATATAGGTTCTACTTAACAAAAACGTTTATATATAAATACCCCCTAGGTATTAAAAGCCTAGGTATATTCTTAAGCTTAATAAAGTACTCTACAGCCTATACTACTCTCTACTTCTATAGTAACACTATTTAAAAGCTAGTTTAAAAAAGCTTAGGCTAGAGTACGTGGCGGGTAAGAATGACTATTAAATATACAACTATATTATTTTTTTTTATATTAATAACTATATTTTATACTTCTTCTTTAAATACTATAAAAAGGCCCTTTTACTTATAAAAGTACTTTAAAAGTAATACTTTTTTAAGGATAGTAAAGACTTATAATAGTTTCTAGGGATTAAAGTTATTTATAACTATACTATAAAGCGCCTTTAGCTTTTATAGTCCGTTTATATTAATAAAGTAATTAAGTACTTAAAAAGGTAAGGTCTATAAGTAAAGTAACTATATACTTCTCTAATTTAATTACTTAAACTACTCCTTTATAAGGACTCTACTCTATGTATAGATATTAACTATTACTAAAGTAATATTAGTTTAATTATATATAGTATAATAATAATAAGGCTAGACGTAGCCCTTATAGTAAACTATTTTGCGCGCTTTAACTATAACCCCAGCTCTAAGTACTTTAAAGAGGCAGAACGAGTAATTAAATACCTTTCTATAAAGTACACTCTTTACTTTAAATTTAGCTATAAAGAAGGCAGCCCTAATAATAGTTTAGTAATTACTTTAAATACTAGCTTTACTAATAATATACTAAACTATAAAAGCTCTTAAGTATTTACAATTAAGCTTTTTAGTAGCTTTATTAAGTAGTAAGTTAATAAATAAAATACTATAACTATATTAATAACTAAGACTAAGCTTCTCGTTCTCTCTTAAGTAGCTAAAAAGGCTATCTTTATAAGCCGTTTAATAACTACGCTTTACATAGACCTTAGTAAGTAGACCTTTAGCGCTACTCCTACTTTTAATACTACCGTACTAAGCGTATATATTTAATATAATAATTAATAAATAATTTATTTTATTAATAAAAAAATAGTTTAACTATATATAAAGCTTTACTATATTAATATCTATAACTACTAACTACGTTAAGAGGCTTAAAAAGGCTATATTAAAGTTAAATATTAACCTATAGTATAGTTAATAATAAATAGCTTTATAAAGCCACTTACTAGTGCCTACTTTAAACTCTTCTTTAAGTAACTTAATATAGTAGATTAAACAGTTTAACTTTAAGTACTTTATAACACTAAGCTTTAAAGTAAATATTATAAGGGCCTTAACTTTACTAATAACGAATAAATAAAAGGGATTATAGCTTTTAAGTACTCTAAAAACAATATTACTCTTTTTACTATAAAAATAAAGGTTTAATAAGAATAATAGAACTACTTAAAATAAAAACTTTAAAGGAATTATAGCTCTAGGGAGGTAAGCTATGTAAAAGTAATTATAAAGCGGTTAGAGCGCAGTTAGTATATTATTAGTAAAGCTAGTATTTAAAGTAATTACTAAACTATTGTTAGGGCCGCCTTTTTTATAACTAAATTTAAAGTAAAGAGCGTACTTTATAAAAAAGTATTTAATCACTTATTCTACTTCTTTAAAGTACTTAGGGCCGGGGTTATAATTAAAGCATATAAAATAGTTTACTATAAGGGCTATATTTAGCTAAATTATTATTATACTATATATAATTAAACTAATATTACTTTAATAATAATTAGTATTTATATATAAAGTAGAGCCCTTATAAGGAAGTAGTTTAAGTAATTAAATTAAAGAAGTATATAGTTACTTTACTTACAGGCCTTACCTTTTTAAGTACTTAATAACTTTATTAATATAAATAGACTATAAGAGCTAAAGGCACTTTATAGTATAGTTATAGATAACTTTAATCCCTAGGAACTATTATAAGTCTTTACCACCCTTAAGAAAGTATCGCTTTTAAAGTACTCTTATAAATAAAAGGACTTCTTTATAGTATTTAAAAGGGAAGTATAAAACGCAGTTCTCTATATAAAAAAAAAGATAATATAACTATACATTTAATAGTAATTCTTACTTACCACATACTTTAACTTAAGCTCTTTTACACTAACTTCTAAATAGTATTACTATAGGAGTAGAGAGTGGTATAGACTATAGAGTACTTTATTAAGCTTAAAGATATACCTAGACTTTTAATACCTAAAGGGTATTTATATATAAACGTCTTTATTAAGTAAAATCTATATAAACGTATTTACTATATTATATTATAAAAACTTAAAATTAAAGTAGTTTATAATAACTATAAGTATTTAAAACAATATATTAATAAGTATTAAAGTATAAGTATTTTACTTATTTTTTAGCTACTAGTTACTATATATAATAAAGTATACTTTAATCTTAAAAAGTCTTTTATACTTATTTAACTTATATGTATATACTTAGTAGTATCCTAGGATTTAAGAGCTGTTAGTAGTACTTTTAAGAACCTCTTTTTAAGAGTTAGTTTTGTAATAGCTTTATAAATAGTTTACCTTAACTACCTATATTAAAATTATATAAGGGTAAGTTAATACTTCTAAATAAAACGTAAATAGGAGCTAGAGCTTTTACTAGAGAGTAATAAAAGTAGGAACTTTAGTCTATAGTTAGTATAGTACTTTACACTTACTTAATAAAATCTAAGTACTTATAACCCCTCCCTATAGCTAAATCTTACTATTAAAGTATTTAATATTTACGTTTTAAAACGCCCCTATAGTATATTAAATACTAGGGGTCCCCTTTAACAAATTATAAGTAACTAAGTAGCTAGCTTAAAAGTGGCTTTACTATAGAGTATCTTAAAATAATAATAGAGTATTAACTAAAAAAGCGGCTTTATAAGACGTTTATTTATACTAGAGTATATAAACTACTAGAGTAGTTTAGTTTATAAACTTAGCTACAAATATAGACTAGTAAGGGTTTATAAAAAAAAGGTTTTTATTTACTAACTTAACCACAATCCACCTCCCTAGGCACTAGTTTTCTTTAATTAACACCTAAAAAAACAAAATAGGTAAATTAAAAAGAGTAAATAAAAGTTTAAAGTAAGTAAAGGAGTATCTATAGTTATAGGGTTTATTATTATTAAGGGTAGTATTACTTAAGTTAAGTTTATTAAAAACGTTATTAAGGGAGTTTATATAAAAAAATACTTTATTATCTTCTTTACTTAATAAAGATAACTATAGCCATATTTAAGAGTTAGTTTTACTAACTACAATAAGGCTTTTTTAAACCTACTTAGTAATAACTTAAAAGTTAAGGTTATTATAGTTACTAGTAAGTAAATCTAAGTTACTATTATAGTATTCTCTTTTATTAAACATAATATCGCGTATAGTAATAATCTTTTTAGTTATAGGCTTCTATATTTAATACTAATTTATAAACGTATAGCTAACAAAGAAGCCTATAAAGGTATAGCTATAAAGACAGTTAAAACGCTTTTTTTAAACTATATAGTAACTATAAAGGTATACGCCTTATACCTATATAATCTTAAGTACATAAGGTTTAGTTTTATAGTTTTATTACTATAAAGCTATTAGTAAAGCACTTTATATAGGGTTTTTTAACTAAGAACTATTTAAAGTGTATAGTTATAAAAATAAGTCACTACTTTATAAATATTAAGCTATACCTTATAAAGTAGTTTACTACCTTCGTGTATCACTTAAGCCTTTATTTTAATTATAGCGCTAATATACTTAGTACCACTATTTTAATTTTATATATATAGAGTAGATAGCTTAACGCATTTACTACACCTCTAAAAGTTATTTATAAAGTAATAGTACCTTTTAATCTTACTATTATACTTAAAAGCAAGTATCTTAACGTTATATTAAACCTTTAAAAGTAAAAGAAACTTTTTAAAAACCTTAATAAATATCTTTATACTATAGTTATATAAGTAGTAGTCCTATAAGTACTATAAAATACAATTAGTAAATACTAATATAAATATAAACCTACTATAGTCCTTAGTATATAGGTAAAAGTTAAACATAATACACTCACTAGGGCGGGTATATACATTACTCTCCTATAACTTATAGTTAATAATTTACCTTACTTTACTAATACTATAAGTATTATAACTTAAAAGGGTATTACTAAGTACCGTTCTAGGAGTAATAAAAATTTAAATACTATAGGTTAATAAAAAAAGGCACTAAAGTAGTTTAAAACTAGAGTAACTAAGCCGCTAGTACTACGTTTCTTTAAAGCTTTTTAAAGATTTTTATTTTTATTAAAAGTACTTTATTTAATAGTATAGAGTATACGTATACTAAACAGCCTATATAAAGTCTTTATATATAAGTACTTTATTAAAAGACTTATTATACTTTAATACTTTTTAGCTATATATAGTTTTAATAAAACTAAAAGAAGAATAATTAAATCTATATAGTATAGAGTACTACTTAAAGCGCTCGTCCTACTAGTACCTATACTTATAAAGTTAGTTATAAAAAACAAAGTTAGTTACTATAAACATATATAACGTAACGTTATATAAGTATAAACTAAATTGTTTACTATTAACTAATATAATATATATACTTATATTTCTATATCCTTTAATTATAAAGGGCTTAGAGCTAGCCTATAAGTAATTAGTTATACTAACTACTTAAAAGTTACTAAACCGTTATTTATCTTTAAAAATATAAATAAATATACTAAAGTTAAGGAAGTAGGAGTTTCTAAGGGGATATAGTAACAGGCCCTTATATTAAGTAGTTTAAAACACTATAAGTAAACACTTAATACTCCCTATATAGTAACTATATAGTTACTAACTTTAAATTTCTTTAACATACTAAATCAGCTATTTATCGTTTATAAGGTTCTGTTTAACTCTTTTATAGTAGTAGTTAAGCGGCTTTTACCTATTATACACACACTCTAAAAAAGTATAAAAGTAATTTTTAAAGCAGTAGTGTATAAAGTATACTAGATAAAAAAGGGTTAATAAAATAAAAGGAGTAGGAGATATTAATAAAACTTTACTTTATAATTTTTTTTAAATTAATATTATTATATTTATAGCTACTAAAGTACTTAAAAGGACCGCAGAAAGCTACCTTATTAATAGTAAAAGCGCCTTATATACTTTTCCTATATTTTATAAACTCTAGTATTTATTTAATTATAGTAGTTATTTTAGTAATAGCTTTATTAAAACTATAATTATTCTAACTATTATCTATTATTATATAATAACTCTTAGTTTAAAATTAAAGTAGTAAGTAATTAAAAAAGTAAAGTAATTTATAGATCTATAGGTCTCCTTTATAAGCCACTTTAAACCTAATAGTATAGCCTTTATATATATTATTAACCTATATTATAAACTATTCTACTATAATAGTTCTTATTATAAACTACTTATTATAAAGTATAGTAAAATAGTTAATATATAACTAATTAGTATATTAGTAGTATATACTTTTTATAAATCTAAAGTATTTATAAAGGTTTTAAATCTAAACTACTAGCTCTAAAGTACTTAAATAGTACTAAATCCTAAACTTTTTAAAAATAGTACTTTATATTTAAAAAATAATAGTATTCTTAGCCTTTTTTTATTCTTAGTATATTACTTTTATAGTATAATATAGGGATAAAGAGTTAATATAGTACTTAAAGGCCTTTTTAAAGAAGTTAGTTATTGTTTTAGTATAGTAGTAGTTTACTACTCTAAATAGAAGTAAGAGGTTCTTTCCTAGAGGCGCTTAAAAAAAAGGGTTTATAGTAAACTTATTTACTTTAAATCCTACAATCTAAGAGTAAAGGGCTTTTAACTTAGGGCTATAGTAAGTAATAGACTTTAAGTAATTACTAAAGTACAGCTTTTAGAGTAGGGTATTATTAATAAGGGGCTCTAGATCTATAAAGGTTGGGTTAAGAGCTTTTTATACGTTAAGGGTATTTATAAGTACTTAAAAGTTGTAAAGCTATGGGTACTAAGTAGCTAGGCTATTAAAAATAGTTTTTTAAGGGGTTAAAAGAACGTTTATAGTAATTCTTGTATTTAATAAAGTAGTTTAAAAATAATTAGTTATATATAGTAAAGGAAGTAGTAGAATAAGACTTTTAATTATTAGATTTTACGTATATTTATATATATATAAAGCTATACCTTAAGAGCTATTAATACGTTTTTCGCTTTAATAGCACTATAGGCCTTTAAACCCCCTAAACATAACTACAGCCTTTAGAGCCAGCAAAACGTTACTCTAGAGCAGCTATTAACTACTTTAAACACTAAAATCTACTTATATATTATAGTATACTAGCGGCTTTAAGTTACGTAATTTAATATATAATATAGTAGAGTAAAAGTAAAGGTCCCTTTATAGGGGCGGGAGATAGAGTAAAGTCGCTTAAGTAAGCTGCTTAAATAAGTAGTTACTTATGTATACAGCTATAAATAGCTTTAGTTATTATAATATTATTCAAATAATATTATAGTATAATTAGTTATAGTAAATTAACTTTAGTTAATCTATAGTAGCTATAGTAACTAGCTTTAGGCCCTACAGGGCCTAGGGTTATATAACCTTAAGCTCTATAGCCCCTATAGCTAGTTTTTATTTTTATAGTAGCTAGTAACCCTCTTCTTTATATAAATATATTATCTTTTTACTAGTTTTATAGTTACTTACTTATTAGGATTTTAGATATTTACCCCCCCCCCTCTAGTAAACTAATACTTATTAGTAGTTAACCTACTTTTATAGTAATACTACTATAAATTAAAAGGTTATTGAAAGAAGTAATTAATATTATTATAACCCTAACTTTAAGGGTAAAACCTCTAAGGTACTATTTAATTATGCTAAGTACTTAAAGGTTCTAAAAGGTAACTCTAACTTTAAAAGTAGGACCTTTAATAAGTATAATCTCTTAAAGAGTCTATAACTATAGTTAATAGTAGTATTTAAATATAAATAGACTTATTAATCCCCTTATTTAGTTATAAAACTATAATTATAACCTTAAACCTAGGTATACTTAACCCCTTACTATTACCCTTTTTAAGTAGCTTTAGTAAGCTACTATTTAGATTTATTAATATAGCCTTTAGTTATAGTAACCTTACTTCTATATATTACTACTATAAATAAACTATTTCTATAGTAGTATATTTGAAAATAAATAATTCTTTTTTTAGCTATTAAAATGTCTCTAAACTCTAAGTAATAACTACTTTTAGATAGCTATAATCTATAACTTTATAGGGCCTTAGTAGTAGCCTTGCTTCCTTACTACTATGCCTAGCTCTATTAATAGCTTTAGGCCACTATAGCTACGTCTCTTAGCTGCCTAACTTAATTAATAGCCTTAAAAGGCCCTAGTAGTAGCCTCGTCCCCTTACTACTACCCCTAGCCTTATTAACAACCCCTTTAACCTATAGTAATAGTACTAGTAATGCCCTTAGGTATTATAGACGTTATAGTACTAAACTATAGATTAGTAAGGTTTACATTTAACCTTCTTTTTCTATTTAATAGATCTAATACCCCCCCTAAAGCTCCTATTAAAAAGTAACGGATCTAACGGCTCCTAAGGCCCCGTTTTAAGCCCTATACTCCCCTAATATCTTTATTCCCTCTAAGGGTTAATTAGTTTAGTTGTAACGATAGCTAGCTAACTAACCTAGCTATAATAATAGTTTTAAAAAGAAAACATAGTAAGGGATAGTATGGGTATTATAGCTATAAGGGCTCTGTATATATATACATACGTATATATAAGGGCTATATAGCTTTAGCTTTATAAAAACGTTACTAGGAATTTAGTTAGTACTATAGAAATCTTATATATATATATATATATATATATATATATATAGGGGCCTTATGACTTTAGTTAGATTTATAAAAAAGAGGTTAAATATAAAAGGAAATATATAATAAATAGAGATATTAGATATGTACTAAGGTATTTAATACTATATAGGGACTATATAGAAGCTATACTAGCTTATTAGTCTAACTAACTATAGCTCCTAGATACTTACTAGTAGCTCTAGGCCTATTAGAGATAAAGCTTAATACCTATAGGGGTTTTTTAGACTTTTTATTATTTTTATAAGTAGTAATCTATTAAGTTAAGTTAATTACCACCCTTTTTATAATTATAATTTTTATTTGTTAAGGGCTTTAGGCCTTAAAAGTAAAAACTATTAATATTAAAATAATATTCTAGTATAGTTATAGTAAATTAACTTTAGTTAATCTATAGTAGCTATAGTAGCTAGCTTTAGGCTCTATAAAGCTTAGAGTTATATAACTTTAGGCCCTATAGCCTCTATAGCTAGCCCCTATTTCTATAGTAACTAGTAACCCTCTTTTTTATATAAATACATTATCTTTTTACTAGTCTTATAGCTACCTAGTTATTAAGATTTTAGACGTTTAACCCCCCCTCTAGTAAACTAATACTTATATTTTAATAGTTTACTAAATTATTTATTATTTAATAAAATAATATATTATACTATAATTTAATTAGCAGTTAGCTTAGTATTTAAGAGCCTGCTTAACCCTACTTTATAAAAGGTAGAGGTAGTAGGTTTAAATCCTATACTACCTAAAGGGTTTTTATACTCTAACTATATATTACGCACCTATACAGTATAGCTATTAGAGTTTTTAGAGTAGAGGCCCTACTAACTCTAATTAGCTATACTATATAGCCCGCGCACTACTCTTAACTAATAAAAGTAAGTAGCCCCTACTAAGCTATATATAGTATATAGTACCTTCCTTTATATAAGTAAGTATCCCCTAACTTAGATTTAACCTATCTTTATATATACTCTTTACTAATTACCTTACTAAATACTTATATATTTTTCCTTTATAAGGGTTTTTTTTATATATTTCTTTACTAAATAATATATACTTAAAAGAAGTAAAAAGCCTACTACTTAGTAAACTTCTTAATTATAAATAAGCTAGTTTATAAATAATATAACCTATATATATATACTATACTTTAATAAAAACTTAACCTTAAATAGTATTTAACTTTATTAGTACTTATTTTATTAATTAATTTATAAAATTACTTAACTTTAACTTTATTAAATATATTTAATTATAAAAAACATTTACTAAAATATATTTAAAGTAACTTACTAGTAATACTCTAAAGAAGATTATTTTAAAAGTATAAAATACTATACTAAAGAACTACCTCTTTAAGTTTATATACTCTATACTAAAATAGTTTAAAAAAGTTATAGTAGTTAATAGTAGTTTTATTAAATAATAAAATATATCTAAAGCCCTTAATTTAAGCGTTAAATTAAGTTATTTTATATACTAACCCTATTTCTAAGACCCCCAGTAGCCCTATTAATAGTAGTACTAGTAGATACCCCCTTATCTTATATTATTAATACAATTAGCCGCAAACGGGCCTCTGCGCTCTATCCGCCTGCGTTGAAAGTACTGATTTTAGAAACTTTCAGGGTGGGTATTGTACGAATATACGCGAAATCTAACAGTTTCCCCCTTACACCCCTTCAGTGTCTAAGGTCTAGTAATATGTGTAATTTGACCCTATCCCATTGCCCGAATATGGTTCAAACTGCTGGTTTGGAGTCTAGACTCCGGATCACCGCAAACATAGGCAGTATTACCGGCGCCTCGAAAAAAAAAGGCATTGTAATTGAGCAAGACAAGCTAAGCCGGGTTCGCAGTTCGGGACGACCCCGAGTGTGCGTGCCCTTGTCCGGTCTCCATGGTTCGTTCTGCTCCCGGCCGGAGCGCCGACATGTAAAAGGTGACCCTGCATCTCCTAGCAAGCACTCGCAACAACAGATATCCATCCCGGTCCGACGTCACAGGTGTACCAAAGGTAAGCAACGCTACTTAGGCTACTAGTTACACTTGACGGGACCTAATTTCCATGACCGAGGTGAGATCACCGAACCCCCACCCTCCACCTGCACTGCATCTGCCACTGCACCACCACCTTCACCCGAGCAAGGGTCTTTCACCACGAGCGTGGCGCTGGGTGCCGGTCGACTCCAGTGCGTGAAAAAGCCCAAAAGACTAGCCTATCAGCACCAGACTTTACAGCTTTGAATCGCGTTGTTGCCATTTTCTTCTTCTCCTCCGTTCTTTCCCCTTTCCCTGTTCGCTCTCGGCCGAGGAAGCGGCAAAGAACCGCAAACCCGAGGGGATAGGGCAAATGACACGGGAGATACAATACTTGAACAGGCTTGGGGGGGGGTTGACAAGGGAGGCCTGGCTTTTCCTAACCGGGCTGACTTCACCGTCGCCTTCCTCTCGGCTCTCTTCCTTAGCCCCAAGAAATAATACAAGGCTCTAACGGACGACGAGACGCGATCAGGAGCTGGGAGTGTTCATCATTGGCTGGTTGGGGTTCAGCATGGGAGAAGAGGCTCGTGGTCTCGGTAGACGGAAGAAGTCTCCTGGGCGAGCGAGATGTTACGCCACGCGGATATTGACCACGACGAGATGGAGATGCCGGGACGGGTTGAGCAACGACAAGGCTGGGGTGAGAGATAAATTTCCGCAGGATCTGAGCAAGAACGCATCTTGGACGGGGGCAACGGGATCTCAAGTCCACTTGTGGGATTTGGGACTGAACTTGAAGTGTGCGTTCAAAGCTAACCGTTATTTATATGAAATCCCAGAGTCATTCAAGACATAGCAGTCATTTAGTTGTTCGCAAGCTCGAGCCTTTTGAACACGTGAAAATTTTAAGACTATGGAATCATTGGCCTACGTAACGTAAAAGAAAACAGAGCCCCACAAGGTATGATAGCCCGACCATAAAATACAAGGACATGACGCGGCCGTTGACTTGAAGTTCTACCGACCGACACCCCAGGACATGCCAACGGAAGATAACGCCTACACCACCCAAATCACAAAGTACATTCATCCCACCAGCAAGTCACTCGTTTATGACTTGCCAGCAGCGGCCTTGGCCATGGTGTTAAGAGCGCTACCGTTCTTGAACCACTCAATTTGGGGGGCGTTGAAGGTGTGAGACAGCTTGACCTCGAAGGCCGCGCCATCCTTGGGGTGGACGACCATGGTCAGGGGCTTGCCGACCTCGAGCTCAGTGCAGAGAATGTCAACCTTGTCCTCGGGCCTGATTTTGTCGTAGTCGGCAGGGTCGGAGAAGGTAAGAGGAAGCATACCCTGCTTCTTCAGGTTGGTCTCGTGGATACGGGCGAAGGAGCGGGTGATGATGGCAAGACCGCCGAGGTGGCGGGGCTCGAGAGCGGCGTGCTCGCGAGAAGAACCCTCGCCATAGTTCCAGTCACCGATGACAACCCACTTGATGCCCTTGGCCTTGTAGTCACGGGCGACAGCGGGAACGGCATCCCACTCACCAGTGGTGAAGTTTTTGATCTTGTTCGCCTCGCCGTTGGCCTCGTTGATGGCACCGATCAGCATGTTGTTGGAGATGTTGTCGAGGTGGCCACGGTACTTGAGCCAGGGGCCGGCCATGGAGATGTGGTCAGTGGTGGTCTTGCCCTGGGCCTTGATCAGGATGGGGATGTCCTTGACGTCCTTGCCGTCCCAGGCGTTGAAGGGAGACAAAACCTGGAGACGGTCGGAAGTTGGAGAAACCTGGACGTTGACGGTGCTGCGGTCGGCAGGGGGGGCCTGGTAAGTGTTCTGGCCGGGGTCGTAGCCGCGCTGGGGAAGACCATCGCCACTGGGGGGCTTGAGCATGAACTCGTTGCCGTCCTTGTCCTTGAGCTTGTCGGTCAGAGGGTTAAAGTGCAGGCTGCCGGCGACGGTCATGGCGACGACCAAGTCGGGAGAAGTGACAAAGGAGTGGGTGGCAGGGTTGCCGTCGTTGCGACCGGTGAAGTTACGGTTGTAGGAAGAGATGATGGAGTTCGGGGTGCCCTTGGGGACGTCCTTGCGATCCCACTGACCGATGCAAGGACCGCAGGCGTTGGCGAGAACAATACCGCCGTACTCCTCAAAGGTCTGAAGTTGGCCGTCACGAGCAATGGTAGCGCGAATCTGCTCGGAGCCGGGAGTGATAGTGAAGATGGCCTTTGACTTGAGACCGTGGTCAAGGGCGTCGCGGGCGATGGAAGCGGCGCGGGACATGTCCTCGTAAGAAGAGTTGGTGCAGGAGCCGATCAGACCGACCTTGAGCTCCTCAGGCCAGTTGTTGGCCTTGACAGCCTCGCTGAACTTGGAGATGGGAGTGGCCAGATCGGGGGTGAAGGGACCGTTGATGTGGGGCTCGAGCTCGGAAAGGTTGATCTCGATAAGCTGGTCGTACTCGGCGCCCTCGTCCTCACGAAGCTCCTTGGCGTAAGTGCGGGCAAAGTCGCCAATGTCCTTGCGCTTGGTGGCGGCGAGGTAGTCGTGCATGCGGCCGTTGAAGGGGAAAAGGGAGGTGGTAGCGCCAATCTCGGCACCCATGTTGCAGATGGTACCCATACCAGTGGCAGAAATCTGGTCGACACCAGGGCCGTGGTACTCAACAATGGCACCAGTACCACCCTTGACAGTGAGGATGCCGGCGACCTTGAGGATGATGTCCTTGGGAGTAGTCCAGCCGGACATCTCACCGGTGAGCTTAACACCAATAACCTTAGGAGCCTTCAGCTCCCAGGGGAGGTTGGCCATAACATCGACGGCATCAGCACCACCGACACCAATAGCGCACATGCCGAGACCACCAGCGTTGGGGGTGTGAGAGTCAGTTCCGATAAGCAGACCACCGGGGAAGGCGTAGTTCTCAAGGACAATCTGGTGGATGATACCAGAACCAGGCTTCCAGAAACCGATGTTGTACTTGGCGCAAGCAGAGGACAGGAAGTCGTAGACCTCCTTGTTGATACCAACAGCACGAGCAAGATCCTTCTCACCACCAATCTGGGCCTCGATCAAGTGATCGCAGTGGACAGTGGTGGGGTTGGCAACGGCGGGCATGCCAGCAGACATGAACTGGAGAATAGCCATCTGGGCAGTGGCATCCTGGCAAGCAACGCGGTCAGGGCGGAGCTTCAGGTACGACACACCACGCTCAATTTCTTGCTCGTGGGGGTTGTCGAGATGGGAGTACAGAATCTTCTCGGCGTAGGTGAGGGGACGGTTGAGACGGCCGCGCACAATGGCGAGGTTCTCAGACATCTTCTTGTAGTTGATGAAGTTGCCCTCCTCGTGGATGTTTTGCCTGACCTGTTTGCGACGAGTCAGTCATTGATTTACATTCGAATGACCACGTATTCCGCCGCGCGAGAACGCGACTGGCGGTCGACGAAGCTGCTTCCAGACTTGGCCACATCTCGGCCTGGGGAAGCGACGCATGGGGTGGATATTCCTTACCTTGCGGTCGAGAGGAGAGTCAGAGACGGTAGCCATGCGGCGCAGTCCCAGACTGGCACCGACGGCGGTGCGGCTCCGGGCCACAGAGCCCAGGAGCTGTCGTGAAGCCAGCATGATCAGAGTTGGCACAGCGAGCAGCTGTCACACTGTTCAATTAATTGAGTCGAGTGGAGAATGCAGGAGCTCGACAAGCCTATCTTTCAAGCGCCCTGACTCTGTGAGGGGGAACTCTTGAGGTTATGAGGGAGGATGGGGGGGGATGAGAGGAGGAAAAGAATATTAAGAGGAAGAGAAAGAGGAGGTGGAGTGAAATTCCGGCGAAGATGGGAAGTAGAAGAAAAAGGCGACAAGGCCAGGCTGTCTCGGGGTCTGCAATGAGCGCTCGGCTCAGTCCAGTCTGGGTTGTGTAGGTTGCCGCGCTGCTGTGTGGGAGGTGGAGGGAACAGGGTTGCCGCCAGGTGGGTTTTCTCGGCTATGACGAAGGGGACAGCGGGCCAGCGGACGAATCAGCAAGACTGGATTATTTTCACTCAGCAGCAAAAAGCCGCGAGGAGACTGGAGTGGATCCTCTTCAGAGTGTGGAGACATTCCTTGGATGGAACCGCCGAACCGCAACCCGCTTCATCATGCTTCCCTGCCACTTTCCTCTAGGCCTGAAGTACTTTCTTACAAGTTACAGTCCCGACCGCACTCTGGAGAGCGGTGTCGGCTTTCTTTTTCTTTTTCTTTTTTGTACGGAGTGTGTATCCGTACACATAGGGCAGTCCACGATCGCCATATAACGCTGTGCGGATAATGCCTCCGCTTGACGTATATCTCGCAGAATTTATTTCAGCCCGATGGCCCACGGCAACAGAAATAGTTTTAGTTTTAGACGGCGGCTCTGCTTTGCGGAGAGAACTGGGATACATCCAGATGAGAAAGGACCTCGAGTGTAGTGTGCGTATCCCACATGAATTGCCTATCCTTGGTACCTAGGTACCTAGTATCCGTACACGAGCCACGCAGGCAAACCCACTCTTCGGTCTCCCCCGGCAACAAAGCCGGCTGCTGGCCATCTGGAGGTGAAGAAATCAGCGTCATACAGATACCTAGATATCCGTACGACCTAAGGCAGATTGATAGGATTGGTTTAACCATTGTAGTAGTTGGCGAGGTAGTTGTCTACCAAGGCGCTATAGCAACTCAACAGGAACAACTATCCGTCACTGGTACACAGGCATGCCAATGACATATTTGTGCGCGCTGCATGCCGTCACCCTCTTCTTGTTGCGGTACTGCCGTAGGAGTCTAGACTTGGCCTTATCGTGGGCATAAACTCGCATCCCGTTCATCCGAGCACCACTCTGGTTACTTACCTGTTGCTGTTAATAATCAGATGTGCAACAAGTCGGTTGGCTCGAGGGGAATTGGCTTTTTTTTTTTCCGTCTCTGCTGCGTCACGTCCATCCACGTCCCCGCCGACACGCGACGCTGCACGGGCATTACGCCGTAATCCCTGGTTCCTACAGGCGACAGCGCCACACTAATCTCCATCATGTGAAGTTGACCTTATTTAGCACGTCGTTTCTCAATTCTCCAGCCTCTTCTTCCTGAGCAGTTGCGGGGGAAACCACGGGCATTTCCCGAACGGCATACGGATACAGCACCAACAACTTTGAACTGACGGTGCGGGAGCATGTATGAACAAGACTTCCGTGGTCGGCCTCGCCTCTCGACACGCCCTCGATGTCGAGGGTTCACGCTTCTCTACCTGAGAACACGGTTTCTATTACTATGTAGTAGTTCTCCGTGTTATAAGAAGTTTAAAAGAGGGACAGGCAGAAGACGAGCATACGCTTGAGGCTGAGAGGTCGGTGCTTTTTCTCGAGTCAGGGTCTCGCGTCGGGTGTGCCACTGGAAACTGATCGAGTGCAAAATGTCTGCACTGCAATGCAATGCATGAGCATGCACTTCCTTTACTGCGCGTCCAATCAGCAGAGACAATTACAATATCAGCCAGAATATCCACATCTTGGGTTGCTACACTAGGTATTTAGCGAAGAACCCAAGAAGCTACACTAAAAGTGCCTGAAATGCTCCTCAGTAGTTTTTTCCCTCCCAATTCCCCTCCCCTCCCCCCCTCCCCCTCCACCTGCAGGCCCGGGGCGGGGATGGCAGGGGGGGCTTCTCCGTCTCCTGCGGGGCTTTGTCCTCAATTGGGGTCGTGCGACCCTGGTCGAACCTGAAAACAGGGCTCCACTTGCCTCGGGAAGCTTTCGGTCGCAAGCTCGAGAGCTCGTAGTTCCGCGTGGCCCCTCGGTCGGAGGGGGGAGTTATGATAGGAGATACGACCTGTCCCCCGAGATCTCGTCCGAGCCTGTCGCTTACTATCGTCGCGACGTTGATTGCTCTGTTAAAAATGAGGCCCGGCCGAGTGCTTGGCCGTAGGTCGGTCGTTGACCGTCACAAACCTTCTTCCGACCGACTGGCCCGCGGTGTACTTTGCCTCGGCCATTGCCCTGTTCAAGTCGCCGGCTCACCGGGTTCTGGGTCTAGACTCCGAGAAGTCGACTAGTAAGAACCCACCCTACACAACTAATCCCTCCTAAAAACAAATTAGGTTACTTTATATTATTTTTTAAAAATAAGTAAGGCGTAAGTAAATATATAAAACTAGATATTATTAGTATGAAATTTTTTTAAATTATAATAATAAAGATTATACTAGTTTATTAACTTAAATATAATATACTTTAAAATAGTTTTATTTAATATATAAAGTTAATTATGAATAATTTTAAAATAAAGTTAATATTATATTAAAAGTGACTAAAACTTAAAAAGCTATATATTTTGAAAAATAACTATTGATCTAATTACTCTATAACTCTTTTTATTCTTTTTAATATTTCCAAATAGCTACTGAACTATATATATATATTACTAGTAAAGACCCTACTATTAAAAATACTCTCTTTTTCTTTTTTAAGTAACTAATAGTTTATAAGTTATATATAAGTAATTTAAAAGTTAAGTTACTTTATTATAATTAACTACTTTTTTAACTTTAATTATTAACTAGTAATTAGTATAATATATATAAGTTATATTATTCTATATAAATTTAACTTATATTTATTTTATATAGATATAATATAAAGGGGTATTGTATAGGCTTTAGTAGATTATAAATAGTAAATTGAATAGTATAAGGTACTAGAAGTTATATAGTAGAGTAAAGGGGAAAAAGCCCTATAGGAAAAACCCCTCTATAAATAGTATTTTAAAGAACTTCTCTACGCTTTAAAAGTAGGCGCGTAGCTGCTTTTACTACCTATTCAATAGAGTAGAAAGTAAAGTAGTAGTTTTTTAACTAATTAGGGTTTACTACGTTCTAACTACTTAGTATTCCTACTATAGTTCGGCTTTAAGAGGGTATATATATACTATATAACTTAAAAAACCTTTAAGCAATAAAGAATTTAATTCTACTACCTTTACTTTTGATAAAATAGGGCTAGCTAGACTCTAAACTACTAAGCTAACTACTAATATTGTTCTATAAACTAGCTTATATGTAATTAAAAATTTTATTAAGTAATAGACTTTTTACCTTTTTTAAGTATATAATGTTTAGTAATAAAAATATATATAAAAAACCCTTATAGGGAAAATATATAAGTATTTAGTAAAGTAATTAGTAAAGGTTTTATATAATAGTTTATTTAAGTCTAAGTTAAGAGATATCTACTTATTAAGAAAGTTATATATATACTATATATAGCTTAGTAAAGTCCGCTTACTCTTTTTAATTAAGAGTAGTATATAGGCTATATAGTATAGTTAATTAAAGTTAGTAGGGGCCCCTACTCTTAAAAACTCTAATAGCTATACTATATAGATATATAATATATAGTTAAAATATAAAACCCCTTTAAGTAGAATAGGTTTTAAATTACTATCTTTCCTTTTTATAAAGTAGGGTTAAGTAGGCTCTTAACTACTAAACTAACTACTATTAGTAATTAGTAAATAAATTTATTTACTATAATATAACTACTATATCTTTAGTATCTCTAAGTAGCTATTTAACTATAAATATACCCCCTTTAGAGTAACTAACGGCCTATAGACTATATACTTTAGGGAATAGCTATCTAGCTATTTACTTTATTAATCTTTTTTATTATTATAATAAACAGTACTTAAATTCACTTACTATAACACAGCTTCTATAGATTTAAAGTAATAGGTATTTTTAATTAATTTCATAGACTACTAATTATACTATTAACACTACTAAAACTACTAATACCTTCTATATACCTCTTATACACCTAACTATTATTATCCCTTTAAACCTATTAAATCTAAACTAAACCATCCCATAACTTCCCTTATAAACCGTATAGCTATAGCTAGTTTAGCTACTCTCTACTATTATTAGTATCTATTTTAATATTACCTTACTAAATATACTAATATTAATAGCTACTTAAAGTACTATTTGTGTTTTTTAAGTGGTGTCTTGTGCGGACATTTCAGTAAGTTGTTCCAAAAAGAATGCATCATGGCCATGCATTTTTAAGCAGTGTAATTGAATAGAAGTATCCAATAGGGTGTATCCAGTAGGTTTGACCCCCTCCAGCTCTTGACGCTTTACTTAGTATTTAACTTAAGTATTATTTACTAAGTATTAAGCTAATTACTTATAATTTAATAATAGTAAATTTTAATAATCATAAACTTTACCTTTTTCTTATTAAAGAATTTACACTAGTTTTAAATTAAGTTAATTATATTAACTCCCTTAGTTATAAAGTACTTATTATTAGTTTTATAGTTAATTAATAACTATAAAGTTATATAATAGTTATTATTCTAGGGGTAGGGGCTAGGAGTAGATAGTTTTTTATTAAATATTATAGGTTATTATATATAGGTATGTAGAAAATAAAAAAATTAATAAAGGCCTTATTTATAGTAGTAGTGCCTTTTTTTCAATTATAAATACTACTAGGGCTTATTAGACCCTATAGTATATTATAGTATTTATAGTATAATTTAGTTAAAGGTTTATATAAGTAAAGGTTTATTTTAATATATTTAGTACTACTTATTAGTAATAGTATTATTGTTATCGCTAGTATATTTATGTTCATGTTTACTATTATAGTAGAAAGAGTACGTAAGTAGAATTATTAAGGTACATACACCCTACTAAGCTCTACTTAAGACTACTTAGTAAAGCTAAAGGGGGTTAAACCTATTAAATACACTCAATTAAATACTTTTATTTATTATACTACTTAATAATATATAGCTATAATATATTTTTTTTTAAAATTATGTATAAAAATATCCACATAAAATACTACTTAAAAAACATAAATAGAACTATATAAATCTACTATAACTTTATAGTTAAAGGGGTATACCTTATTATAGTCTTTTAAGGTTTTATTAACTTTAGTAGTAAACTTAGCTTTATTATAGGCTTTATAACTAAATAAACTAGTTTTCTTAAATTCTTTTAAATTTATATTACTTATAGTATTACTAGGAAGATATTAAAGCGCTTTATTCCCTATATAGCCTAACTTATTATACTATAGAATATATATATTTAAATCTACTTTAGGTAAATAGATTTTTTTATACTTATAGAGCTTATTAGCTATTATAGTAGTTGTATTAACTATAAAACTACTTTATAACTTTTAAAGTTTATTATAAAAAAGGGTTTATAAAGGAACTTTAAAAAGTTTAGACTATAATACTCCCTTATAAAGAGTTTTATTAACGTTAATACTATATAATAGTACTATATCTTAATATAGTATAAAAGTAATAGAATAATACTTAACTTACTTTTAGTTAAGTAGATTAATACTTAGCTTTAGTATATAATAATAGTTCTTTAATATAAAGACTTTATTTAATAAAGAAAATTTAATAGTAACTATACTTATTAAAGAAATAGTTATAGAGTTTACTTTTCCCTAATTAATCTTTTTATTTATAAAAGAGGTTTTGATAAATAAAGATTTATTAATTATAATATATATAGTAGCTTTAGTATTTAAGTAAAAGGAGTTACTACTATTTTTAGAATCTTTATATTTTATACTACTAATAATTCTTTAAATTAAAGAATCTATAGACTATTTAGTAGAGTTATTATAAAGCTTTTTAAAGGTTAAACTTATATTTTCCTACTTAATTTCTTCTTTAACTTTATTATTTATATATATAGAGTTTAGTTAAAAAGTATTTACTTCTTTAGTTTTAATTTAAAAAGTAATAAATTTTTTAAAGTTTAAAGAGTTTATAAGTAAAGTTTTTTTAACTATTAAAGCTTTTTAAGCCTTATTAAGAGCTTTTTTAACTCTATTAAGTTTAAATTTTATAAATCTTTATTTCTTTTTCTAGTTTTCTAGAGCCTTATTAAAGTATAAAAAGTAATAATTTTTAACTTTATAGTTTTAAAACTTATAGAAGGTATAATATACCCTCTTAGTCTTAAGTTAGGTTTTTTAGATTTAGTAAACTTTTATTTTACTAATGAAGTATTTTTAAAAGCTTTCTTTCTTTTTACTTTATTTATAAAATTTATAAATAAAACTTCAATAGTAAAGAATTTAAAATCCTTTTTAAAAGATTAAGTAATATTAATTGTAAAACCTTTATAGGTATTATTTAAACCATATAAAACCTAAACTATAATAACTTATTCAAATAAAGCTATAGTTTTTAAAGCTATAGTATTTATAAGCTTTTTTACTTTATTTAAATAATCTTTTATAAAAAAGAAATTTTTTAAAAAAGGATTAAAAAACTCTTTATAGGTTAAGAATTTAAAAGTAAAGCTAGTAGGTTTATATAAATTCTTTAACTTATTCTAAACTTTAAAGTCTATTTTATAGTTTTTTATAACTCCAAAAGAGCTATCCTTAACTAATAACCTTATATAAACTAATATCTTAAATTCTTTTAAAAGTTAATTATTATAAAAAGTAGAATTAAAAGTAACCTTTATATCTTTACTAATAAGTAGAGCTTTAAAACAAATCAACTATACTAAGTAGTTTATACTACTTATAAAATAAAGAATATACTTTTTTATTTTAATATAGTTAAAAAAGACTTAAATTTACTAAGTAAATAGAAATTTTATTAACTTAAATAAATATCTAAAAAGAAAGATAGTCTAGCTAGTATAGAGTTATACTAAATAGTAATTAAAAGATTTAAAAAGAAGTTTTAAGTCTTAAAAGAATCCGTTTTCTTAACTTAAAGTTAATAAATTTTTAAAAGTTTTTAAAAGACCTTTTTAAAATATAGTAAACTTTAGTGATAATAAAGAAATTAAAAAGATAAAAAGGAATATTTAATTTTTAAGGTTCTATAAGTTAATTAAATAGCTAAAACTTAATAATAGGGGCTGTTTTATTAATAGAAATAGTAAGATTAATAGAATAAAGTTAGTTATATTAAATAGAAGTTTTAAAAAGTTAATTTCTATAGAGAAATATATATAAAGAGGTAAATATTTTGTTTTTTGTATATATAGTATAAAGTTAGTTATAATAAAAAGATTTAGAGCCTTTAATAGTATAGATAATTTTTAAAAAGCTTTTAGAAAGGTTAAGAATTAGTTAGTTTTTAGTTTAAAAGGTGTTTAATTAATAGAATTAATATTAAAATAAGGTTGTATAGGGATTGCTTTAATTAACTAGGCTATTAAAGCTAGTCTTAATAGATAAGGCTTTATTTAAATTAAGTAAAGTGGTATTAATTATAAGGCCTAAGTAGCTAGGCTTATAATTATTAAGAGTAAAGAAGTAAAAGTAAAGATTATACTTAAAATAGTCTTTATAAACTAAAGCTACTTTAGACTTAGTAGGATATATAAAAGTAAAAGAAAAGTAGAGTACTATAGAATTATATAATTTAATTAGGTAGAATAGTAGTAGTTAGTTATATTAAGTTATAATTACTTACTTCTTTTATTTTAAATACTAGGTATAAATTACTACTTTCATAGACCTTTTTTCTCCTTTTTATATACCTTTTTATATACTAACTAAAGAGTGGGTCCTTACTAAACTAAGCTTAGTTTACTACTAATATAGCACTAGTTTACTAGTAAAACTACTATAATAGGCTAACTATATTACTAGTTAAACCGGCGTTTTATATACTAGTACTAGTATTTAGCTAAGTATAAACTAGGATTTAGCTACTTAAATTAGCCCTATTAAGAATATATATATAAATTACACTAATTTAAGCTATTAATAGCTAGCTTTAGTAGTTAAAGATATAGTAGCTATAGTTTAGTATAGTAGTTTACTTTTTTCTTTTCTTAGACCTAGAGGTTAAGAGTTTAAGTTACCCTTTAAGTAGTATTTTTTATCTTTTTACTTAGACTTAGGATTAAGTCTAAATAAAACCTTTAAAGTACTATTATTACTTATGTAATAGTTAATTATAGTAGTATTTATAACTATACTATTACTATTAATTTAATTTATGTTTTTTAAGTAGTGTTTTGTATAGATATTTCTATAAGTTAATCTAAAAGGAATGTATTATAGCTATGTATTATTAAGTGGTGTAATAAATAAAAGTATCTAATAGGGTATATTTAGTAGGTTTAACTCCCTCTAGCTCTTAACACTTCTACTTATCTACTTTTCTAGCGATAACGACGATACTATTACTAATAGGCGGTGCTGAACTCACGGCGCGATTGATATGTTAAAACAAAACTTTGCTTATGCGAACCTTTAGCTAGATCACGCGTAGGGCCTAACGAGCCCTAGTGGCGTTCATAATTAAAGAAAAAGGTACTACTACTACAAGCAAGGCCTTTATTAATTCCTCCCGTTTTTTATATTTATACTTAAAAATCTAATAAAATAGTAAAAACTACTATAGATATAAAAGTCCCCTAACTATAAAATACTAAATACTATAACTTAGTTTCTATAGTTAAAAATAATATTAAGTAGTTTAGTAATATAGCTATATAGTTTAGTATTAATACTATTAATATATAGTATAGTTAGTTAGTTTAACTTTTAAGTATAAAGATCTAAATTACTATCTTTAGTTTTTACCTTTTTTAAATTAGTAGTAATAGGGACTAAATAAAAAATATTAAACTAGACCTATTAGTTAATTTAATACTAAATTAAATTTTAAATTAACTGTTTTTAAAAAATATTTAATACTACTTTAAGTAAGTAATAGAGGCGGTAATAATAACTATAGATCCCCTAGAGTTAAGAAACTAGTATATTTAATAAGGCTTAGTAATATATTAAGACGTTTATTAATAAGTGTAGGGAAAAGTGGTTTAATTAAGTTAATTAGTTATAGTATAGTTAATAATAGTGTATTAGTTATAGAGGGATTTAATAGTTAAGGGAAGGGATAGTTTAGTTTAAATTAGATTTAATAGGTTTAGAAAAATAGTTTAGAGAGGTATATAGAAGGCGTTAGTGGTTTTAGTAGTATTAATAGTATAATTAGTAGTTTATAAAATTAATTAAAAATACTTATCACTTTAAATTTATAAAAGCTGTATTATAGTAAGTAAATTTAAGTACTATAATAAAAAAGATTAATAAAGTAAGTGGCCGGACGGTTTCCTAGAGCACGTGGCCTATAGGACGTTAGTTACTCTAGAGGGGGTCTTACTATTAATTTAATAGTATATAAAGTTAAATATTATGACCCCCTCTAGGGTAACTAACGGCCCACGGGCCACGTGCTCTAAGAAACTATCTAGCTACCTACCTTGTTAATCTTTTTTATCTAATAGACAGTACTTAAATTCACCTACTACAATACAGCTTTTATAGATTTAAAGTAATAAGTGTTTTTAATTAATTTTATAAACTACTAATTATACTATTAACGCTACTAAAACTACTAACGCCTTTTTAGACCGTCCCTTTAAACCTATTAAATTTAATTTAAACTAAACCGTCCCTTTTCTTAACTATTAAATCCCTTTACGACTAACGTACTATTACTATACTATAGCTAGTTAACCTAATTAAACTACTTTTCCCTATACTTATTAGTAAATGTTTTAATATACCTTATTAAACGTACTAGTTTTTTATAGACTCTAGGGGATCTATAGTTATTATTACTACCTCTATTACTTACTTAAAGTAGTATTAGTTATTTTTTAAAAATAGTAAGTTTAAAATCTAATTTAGTATTAAGTTAGTTAATAGGTTTAGTTTAATATTTTTTATTTAGTTTTTATTACTATTAGTTTAAAGAAGGTAAAGGCTAAAGATAGTAATTTAGATTTTTGTATTTAAGGGTTAGGCTAGTTAGCTATACTATATATTAATAGTATTAATAATAAGCTATATAGCTGTATTACTAAACCGCTTAATATCGTTCTTAACTATAGAGACTAGGTTATAGTATTTAGTATTCTATAGCTAAGGGACTTTTATATCTATAGTGGTTTTTACTATTTTATTAGATTTTTAGAAATATAAAAAACAGGAAGAATTAATGAAGGCCTTACTTATAGTAGTACTTTTTTCTTTAATTATAAACACTATTAGGGCTTATTAGGCCCTATAGTACGTTATAGTACCTATAGTATAATCTAGCTAAAGGTTTGTATAAGCGAAGGTTTGTTTCGATATTGCTGCTTATCGGTGATAGCATTGTTATTATTGCTAGAAGAGTAGGTAAGTAGAAGGGTTAAGGTACGTACGCCCTACTAAGCTCTGCTCAAGACCACTTACTAAGGTAGAGCTGGAGGGGGTTATTTAACCTACTAGATACACTCTATTAGATACTTTTATTTATTATAGTACTTAATAATGCATAGCTATGATACATTCTTTTTGGATTAACTTATAAAAATACCCGCATAAAACACTACTTAAAAAAATACAAAAGTTAAATATTATAAGATATATTTTATTTATATATAAATAAAACGTTTAGTTTTTAGTTAAGTTAATTTAATTTAAGTTATATATATAGGTTATATTATTATATAAATTAACTTATTTTATAATTAAAAAATCTATTAAATAATAAGCTTTTAACTTTTTTTAAGTAAATATATTTTAATAAAGGTATATAAAAAAACCCTAGTAGGGAAAATATATAATTATTTAATAAGTTAATTAGTAAAAATTATATATAAATTCTATTTAAGTCTAGATTAGAGGATACTTATTTATAAAGAAAGATATTATATACTATATATAGTTTAGTAGGGGCTACTTACTTCTATTAACTAAGAGTAATATACAGGCTATATAGTATAGTTAATTAAAGTCTCTAGGGGCTTTACTCTAAAAACACTCTAATACCTATACTATATAAGTATATAATACTTAATTAAAGTATAAAACCCTTTAAGTAGTATAGAATTTAAATCTACTACTTTTACTTTTTATAAAGTAGAGTTAAGTAGACTTATAACTACTAAGCTAACTACCTTTACTTTAAGTTATATAAAAATAGTATATATTATTCCCCCCCTCCAGGGTGACTAACGGCCCACGGGCCACGTGCTCTAGGAAACGACAGATAGCACTCGAATTCACCTACTGTAACGCAGCTTCTACGGATTTGAAGTAATAGGTGTTTTTAATTAATTTCGACTACTAATTATACCGTCAACACCACCAAAACCACTAACGCCTTCTATACGCTTCCCACCGTCCCTCCGAACCTATTAAATCCAATCTAAACCAAACTGTCCCTTCTCTTAACCGTCAAATCCCTCCGCAACCAACGCACTATCTAGACTACACTACAGCTAGTTAACCCAATTAAACTGCTTTTCTCTATACTTATTAGTAGATGTTTTACTATATTACTAGGCCTTATTAAATATACTAGTCTCTTAACTCCGGGGGATCTATAGTTATTATTACTACCTCTATTACTTACTTAAAGTAGTATTAGTTATTTTTTAAAGATAGTAAGTTTAAAATTTAATTTAGTATTAGATTAGTTAATAGGTTTATTTTAATATTTTTTATTTAGTCCCTATTACTACTAGTTTAAAAAAGGTAAAGACTAAAGATAGTGATTTAGATTTTTGTATTTAAGGGTTAAGTTAGTTAGTTATACTATATATTAATAGTATTAATACTAAGCTGTATAGTTATATTACTAAGCTACTTAATATTATTTTTAACTATAGAAACTGGGTTATAGTATTTAGTATTTTATAGCTAGGGGACTTTTATATTTATAGTAGTTTTTACTATTTTATTAAATTCTTAAGTATGAATATAGAAGATAGGAGAAATTAATAAAGGCTTTGTTTATAGTAGTAGTGCCTTTTTTTTAATTATAAATACTACTAGGGCTTATTAGGCCCTATAGTACGTTACAGTACTGTGATATAATCCAGCTAAAGGTTTATATAAGTAAAGGTTTGTTTTAATATATTTAGTACCGCCTATTAGTAATAGTATTGTTGTTATTACTATAGAAAGAGCAGGTAAGTAGAAGCGTTAAGGTATATACGCCCTACTAAGCTCTGCTTAAGACCACTTAGTAGAGCTAGAGGGGGTTAAACCTACTGAATATACCCTATTAGATACTCTTATTTATTATACTACTTAATAATACATAGCCATAATGCATTCTTTTTAGATCAACTTACAGAAATGTCCGCATAAGACACTACTTAAAAAAACATAAGTATATATTATTCCCTCTAGGGTAACTAATAACCTATAGGCTATGTACTATAGGAAATAGCCGTTTAACTACCTACTTTATTAATCTTTTTTATTATTAGTTAATAGCACTTAAATTTACCTACTATAATATAGCTTCTATAGATTTAAAGTAATAAGTATTTTTAATTAATTTTATAAACTACTAATTATACTATTAATACTACTAAAACTACTAACGCCTTTTATATACCTCTTTAAACTATCCCTTTAAACCTATTAAATCTAAACTAAACTATTCTATTACTTCCCTTAACTATTATATCCCTCTATAACTATTATAGTATTACTATATAACTATAGCTAGTTTAACTACTTAGCCCTACTATTATTAGTATTTATTTTAATATTTATATAGACCCTACTAAATATACTAATATTAGTTTTTTAAATTAATAAGACTCTAGTAGCTGTGTTCTTTAGTTAATTAAAGTATTTATACTTATTTTTATTATTTAGGATTTTTATAAAGTCTTTATTTCTTATGTATAAGTTATATATTATTACGTTTATATAGTCGTTATTACTAGTAGTTTTATAGTATAGAACTCTTAAAATCATAAGTACTACTTTATTATTTTTACTTTAGTAATACTAGTTAGGACTTTTATTAATTATATAAGTTTTTATAGTATAAAAGTACTTTTTAGTAGTATTAATTCTAATTAATAATTATAGGATTATATCCTTTTATTTATCTTAGAGCTAAGTAGGGCTAGTAGGAATTTTCTTTTTAGATATTATAGCTTTAAGGGTTATTATTATATATAGGTATATAAAAGACAAAAGGAATTAATAAAGGCCTTACTTATAGTGCCTTTTTCTTTTATAGTAAATACTACTAAGGCTTATTAGGCCCTATATATAATTTAGTTAAAGGTTTATATAAATAAAGGTTTATTTTAATATAGTAGTCGCGCCGTTTAGTGCTACTTATTAGTAATAGTATTGTTATTATTACTATAGCAAGAGTAGGTAAGTGGAATTATTAAGAGCTAGAGGGGGTTCAAGCTACTAAATACACTCTATTAAATACTTCTATTAAATTACACTACTTAATAATACATAGCTATAATATATATTTTTTAGATTAATTTATAGAAATATCTATATAAGACACTACTTAAAAAATATAAATAAAAATAGTATATTATATAAGTTATTTTAGTAGTTAGCTTAGTAGTTTAGAGTCTAGCTAGCTCTCTTTTATAAAAGGTAGAGGTAGTAGGTTTAAATTCTATATTACTTAAAAGTTTTTTTAAGTTATATAGTATATATATACCCTTTTAAAAACTAAACTATAATAGAAATACTAAGTAACTAAAATATAGTAAACTCTAATTAACTAAAAATACTACTAACTCTACTTTCTATTTAAATAAATAGTAAAAGTAGCTATATAACTACTATTTAAAAGCGTAAAAAAGTCCTCTACCTTATTAAATAAAAGTAGGTTTTTCTCTTACTAGATTTTTCTCCCTATAACCTTTACTATTTAACCTCTCTATACTATATCTAACACAGTACCCGCACTATGCAATACTACTATATATATAGACCTAACCTTATAGTTATAATAAAGTTGTATAAAATAAATAGAAGTTAAATTTATATATAAGTTATTTATAGTTACTTAGAATAATTAATAATATTAATATATTAGTAAGCTTTAAATATAGCTAAGCACTAGTAGGGATAAAGTTAAGTATTTTAAATATATACATATAAAAATAAAGAAATTAATAAAAGCCTTATTTATAGTAATAGTATTTTTTAATTAATTATAAATACTACTAGGGCTTATTAAACTTTATACATAGTATAATTTAAACCCCCTCTAGAGTAACTAATAGCCCACGGGCCACGTACTCTAGGAAATAGCTATCTAGCCACCCACCTTATTAATCTTTTTTATCTAATAAACAGTACTTAAATTTACCTACCACAACGCAGCTTTTATAGATTTAAAGTAATAGGTGTTTTTAATTAATTTTATAAACTACTAATTACACTATTAATACTACTAAAACCACTAACGCCTTCCTAGACCGTCCCTCTAAACCTATTAAATCTAATTTAAACTAAACTATCCCTTTCCTTAACTATTAAATCCCTTTATAACTAACACACTATTGTTAACCGCGCTACAGCTAGTTAACTTAATTAAACTACTTTTCCCTATACTTATTAGTAAACGTCTTAATATATTAAGTTAACTAGGCCTTATTAAATATACTAGTCTCTTAACTCTAGGGGATCTATAGTTATTATTACCACCTTTATTACTTACTTTAAGTAGTATTAATTATTGTTTCAAAATAGTAAGTTTAAAATCTAATTTAGTATTAAATTAACTAATAAGTCTAGTTTAATATTTCTTATTTAGTTTTTATTACTATTAATTTAAAAAAGATAAAAACTAAAAATAGTAATTTAAATTTTTATACTTAAAGGTTAAGTTAACTAACTATACTATATATTAATAGTATTAATACTAAACTATATAACTATATTACTAAGCTACTTAATATTGTTTTTAACTTTAAAAACTAAGTTATAGTATTTAGTATTCTATAGCTAGGGGACTTTTATATTTATAGTAGTTTTTACTATTTTATTAAATTCTTAAGTATAAATATAGAAAACGGGAGGAATTAATAAAGGCCTTACTTATAGTAGTGCCTTTTTTTTAATTATAAATACCACTAGGGCTTATCAGGCCCTATAGTATATTATAACACCTATAGTATAATCCAGTTAAAGGTTTATATAAGTAAAGGTTTATTTTAATATCTTAATTACGCCCACTACCTATTAGTAATAGTATTGTTATTATCACTAATACGTTCACGTCCACGTCCACGTCTGCCACTATAGAAAGAGCAGGTAAGTAGAAGCGTCAAAGTATATACGCCCTGCCAAGCTCTACTTAAGACTACTTAAGCTAAAAAAGGTTAAACCCACTAGATACACCCTATTAAATACTTTTATTTATTACACTACTTAATAATACATAGCTATAATATATTTTTTTTAAATTAATTTATAGAAATATCCGCACAAGATACTACTTAAAAAAACACAAATAGTATAATTTAAATAAATAGTTATAGGAGTAAAGATTTATTTTAATATATTAATTATATCTTTTACTTATTAGTAATAGTATTATTATTATTACTACTACTACTATACTATACTTTATAGTATAAAAGTAAGTAAGTAGAAGTTATTATAATAGCTTTAAATATTATAGTTAATATAGCTAAAGGGGGTTAATATTAGTAATATTTTTTTAATAATCTTTACTTATTACTTTACTAAATATATATATCTTTAACTAAAACGTATTTTTACTAAATTTTTTACTAAAAATAATTTTTATTTAATAAACTTCTTTACTTATTTTACTATAAGTAGTACTATAAATATACTAAACATATAAATATAAACTAATACTAATAATAATAATAATACTATTTATTTATTTATTAAATTTATAGTATTTAGTAAAGTAATAATTAGGCCTTATAAGGGTCTAATTATAGTAGTTAAAGATAGTTAAATTCGTATAAGTCCAGCTAGGTCGCTGGCGCTAATATCAAGATTAGTGCTGGGGGCAGTCACGTGACTAATCACGTAACTAGACTATCTACTAATCCAGGCCGGCGCTGGGTCCTAAGGGTCCCGGCGCTGCTGTGTAGGCTATGGCCAGCGTGGGTGCTGCGCTATATTACCTATATTATTTTTAAAAAATTATTTCTTAACTTATTTATTTATTAATATATTAAATATATATATGTATATATATATATATATATATATATAACTACTTTAATATTTTATAAATATATATATATATATATTTACTTATTATACTTATATTATTATAATACTCTACTACTAAAAGTAATAGAAATAGAATATATGATTATAAATATATTATAAATTAAATATATGTTTTGTTTTTTAGTTTATATAATATTACCAAATTTTAGTTTTTTACTAAAAAGCCTATAAGTATTCCTAAAAACTAAATTTATTTTACTTTTTAATATTACTTTATATAGCTATTTATTATATCTAGTATGTAAGTAGTAACTTCACAACATCTCTACTAAAAGATAAATACTGTATGTTAAATAATTTGTGACGGTCACATACCCAAGCCTCGTCACCTCACTTACCATGACAGCTCGTCCTTACTCCTTAGCACCTAAATCGCCGCGCCAGTCTCGCGTCCCTCCTGGCGTTGCCCGAGATGATTCGGACGATGAACTGGGTGCCGACGATCTTCCTTGGGAGTGGCTCCACGACGACCGTAGTTTGCTGCCATCCACCCAGGCTCAAGCTACCCCGTCGACATCACGCAAACGCAAGATCGTGGGCGTGTCGCCAATAACCGGTGCGCGCCTTGGCAACTTCGAATGCCATGTTGGCGACTGCGTTCTTCTGAAAGCTGAGGGGTCGAAGGAAGCCTGGGTCGCAATCATCTGCGAATTCATAGAGGACCATGACGGAGAGAAGGTCGCTAATTTCATGTGGTTCTCCACGGAGAAGGAGATACGCAACAAGGAGAGGAAACGTCTCGACTACTTGCATGTAGGTTGCCCGAATAGCTACAGGGCTGTCCAATGAAGGGCAATCACTCCGGCTGATACTAACCTCCCCCAGAACGAGCTCTACATCTCCCCTTCGTGGGATGTCAACCCACTAGCTGCCATCAACGGGAAGGCGATTGTCCTGTCACCCAAGGAGTTTGCCCATCGATACCCGTCGAAAAAGGTTCCGCGGTCGTCGCCCGACTATGGCAAAGTCTTCATCTGTCGCCGCGGATGTAATACCAGGACGGCGACATATACTGACGAATTTACGTGGGAGGACCTGTACCGACCAAATGACGCCGGCGTTCACGATCTCATAGAGTTCGTCAAGTCCCACACCAAGGCGAGGAAAACCCGCCAGACCGGCAGAGAATCTACACCAGAACAGCCTTATTCATTTCCCGAGAATATCTTGCGTATTTCGACACCGAAAAGACTGATGACGTCGGAGATATCCACAGCTCGTGAAGGTAACGACATGGTCACAACGCCATCATCTCGAAAACGGTATGAAAATCTCAAAATGCCTATACCGTCGGACTGATCACCAACTCAATGTTTCAGGGTGCTAGTGAAGAATCCTCTGGAATTCACTCCTTTGGGCACTAGGAGACTCTCACAGTCCTGTCTTCAACCATCGCCTTTCCAGCTCGCGCGCTCCCAGCTCCATGTTGCTTCGGTGCCACCAAGCCTCCCTTGCAGGGAGAGCGAGTTCTCGATGGTCTATTCCCACCTGGAAGCTGCCATTGCAGATGGGACAGGAAGTTGTATTTACATCGCTGGCACCCCAGGAACTGGCAAAACTGCAACAGTTCGAGAGGTTGTGGCTCGACTAGAAGAATGCGTCCAAATCGACGAGCTGGATGACTTCATCTTCGTGGAGATAAACGGCCTGAAAATCACTGATCCCCACCAGTCATACAGTGTCTTATGGGAATCTCTCAAAGGAGAGCGCGTGAGCCCGTCGCAAGCGATCGATCTTCTTGAACGCGAATTCAACAACCCCAACCCCCGCCGTACGCCTTGCGTTGTCCTGATGGACGAATTGGACCAGCTTGTGACGAGGAATCAGAGTGTCATGTATAACTTCTTCAACTGGCCTGGGCTTCGACATAGCAGACTTATCGTTCTGGCGGTTGCAAATACTATGGACCTCCCCGAAAGAACTCTCAGCAACAAAATTAGCAGTCGTATCGGTAGGGGTTCTGTATTGAATTTCGTCGTACCCAGCTGACAGTGCGGTACAGGACTAACAAGAATCACATTCCCTGGATACAACCACGAGCAGCTGATGAAAATTATACAGTCGAGACTCGAGGGTGTACCTGGAGACATCGTCGAGCCGGACGCCGTGCAATTCGCCAGCAGGAAGGTTGCCGCAGTCAGTGGGGACGCCAGAAGGGCCCTCGACATTTGCAGGAGGGCTGTAGAGATCGCCGAGGCCGAGAGCGTTGCTCTTTCGACGGCCAACAAGGTGCGTAAAACGTCGGCAGGCGCGCCCAATATCACTGTTCGGGTAAAAATAGCGACAGTCAAGCGAGCTATCCTTGAAGCAACAACGAACCCGATACAAAAACATTTGCGGTCCTTGCCCTTCGTCAACAAATTACTACTTAGTGCCTTACTGGTCAGGACACAGAGGAACGGTACGGTAGACACAGTATTTGGCGATGTCGTTGATGAAGTTAGGCGCATAGTGCAGCTGGATACGGACACTCTGGACACGAGGATCACTTTGGCCCTTTCTCGTGGTGCCACAGGAGTTAGCATAGGGCAGCCCAAGGAGAGCACACGCGTAATAGGGGCTATGGGACTTCGTCGCGCCGCGGTCGAGCTCGCCAGCGCAGGCATCATCGTCTTAGAGGCGCAAAAGCCTGAACGGCCAAGCAAGATGCGTCTTGCTGTTGCAGACGAGGAGGTGAAAATGGCGTTTCGAGATGATATCGAAGTCAAGGAACTGGGTTTATTCTTCTAGTTTACAACATGCCAGCGTCCGTACGTATGTTGACGGAGTAAATACAGCCGGGCTCACATCAGTTGGAGCCCTCGTCCTGAAGCCTAGCGTCCATAAGAATATCCACGCCACTACTAGTATTTCCGCCGTGCCAGCGTAGGCTGCCATGTTATGGGGTGTGTTTCAGGCGTTGCCTTGTCGTCCTGCTTCCAGATCTTGATCGTTTTGTCGGCCTCACCGCAGATCAAACGCAGCCCAGATCGATCAAAGGTTGAGCTCATGATACCAGCTTCGGCATCTAAAGATCCGGGCTGCGCTGTGGTGTCGAGAGATTGGAAGCGATGGCCAGTCTTCCAGTCCCAGAAGCTCATCGACCCATTGTCGCCACCTGAGAAGAGTACGTTCTCTGCGTTGACGCTGAGGGTGTTGACAATCGCATTGTGCCCTTCAAAATTCTGCATGAAGGCGCCTTCAGGACATTTCCACTGTTTTATACTGCCCGTGCTGCCAGAAGCGAAGGTGAACTCCTGGGGATGCGTCGCAAGAGCCCTGACGCCCTTCTTGTGGTGTGTCAGTACCCCCATGGTCTTTCCCGCCGCTAGATCCCAAAGTCGGACCGTCGCGTCGAGGGAACCAGTGATAACCTGTGGATCGGCCTCTTGGCACTTGACATCCGACACGGTTCCTGTGTGGCCGGACAGAACGTGGATATTACTTCTGGTACGCATGTCCCATACTCTGGCAACGCCGTCGCGACCTCCCGTGACCAAAACGTCCAAGGTCGGGTGGAGCGAGAGTGTGTATACACCGCTCAAGTGTCCATGGTAGTGCCGAATGACCTTGTTGGTCTCGAGATCCCAACATTTGACCATTTTATCCTCGCCACACGAGAATAGATAAGGATGCCGTGGACTCACAGCCAGACCACGGACTGTCGAGATGTGGCCGGTCAAGGTGAGACGCAATGATCCAGTGGCGAGATCCCAAATCTTGATAGTTCTGTCTCCCGCGCCACTCGCAAACCACTTGTTGCCAGGCTCGACAGCCAAGCTTCGCACCCAACCAAGATGGCCCGAAATGACCCTCATAAGCTTCCATGGAGGATGCCATTCAGGTCTACCGGCTTGTGCTGTTGAGGATCCCATTCGCGCGACGCTTGATGAGCCGGAGGCCCGGCCTTGAGAAGGTGATTCAATTTGACAAACGTCATTCTTTGAAGGTCCTTCGTCGGTGGCGGCCACGGAGTTACCCGGTCCCTCGAGAAGTTTGATCGATGATCGCTGGCGGACGAGAGGCTGCGATGCACTAAGGGGTGATTTGATCCTTCGCGAGCGGCTCGGTGCTGCCTGCTTCGCCGCGAGTGGTGCAGGAAGCTGTTGAAAGCCGGCATATTCGATACTGAAGCGACGATCGGTGGACTGTTGATCGGTAGTTTCATCGCTCGTTGGTATGGTAAATTGGGCTCTCTGCCTCTTTCTCGCCGAGGAGTTAACCGGCTCTGGGTAGAGAGTTTTCGTTGCTCTATGGTTTACATCCAGTAACGCCCCAAGGGGGGGGTCGGCGGGCGGATTGTTCGTCTCGAAAGAAACGATCTCCATTGCGTAGGCGTTCTGTCGAAGAGTCGAATGTGAACAGGTGGTAGTTCGGCCGATAACAGTACCGTAAGAACTTGCATATGCCGTCGTGGCTTGGGTCTCGGTCGCATGGATGGTGCTAAGTCGAGGATTTGGTGAATCCTGGTGATGAAAAGGATTTGTTAACAACCTCTAATCCTTACATTCGAGCATCGCGTTCTATATATTAAGTGTTTCTCTATTACGTTTAACAGTACTTAATTAAAAGAGATGGATTTGACTAAAACTAGAAAGTGCTTAGGAGATAAGATAGTAAGTATATAAGTATGATAGTTAGTATATAGTAAAAGTATAGTTTTAAGTAATTAAAGTATTTTAATTTAAAAGAATAATAAACTTATATTAAATTTAACTTTAATAATATTACAAAATTTTTATTAATACTACTACTTATTAATTTATAGAGTTTTCAAAAGTTTTTAGTATTTTTACATAGCTACTTAATTATAAATATATTACTAGTAGAAACTCTACTATTAAAAACTTTTTTTTAAGTAATTAATAGTTTATAAGTTATATATAGTAGTAGTTAGCTTAGTAGTTATAAGTCTATTTAACTTTACTTTATAAAAAGTAAAAATAGTAAGTTTATTGTAATAAACCCTCTAAGGCTCTAGCCTTGCGAGCCGCGCCTTAAGCACTAGAGTAACTAAGTATAAATATAACACTCTAACGAGTATAGTGCTTTATAGTATAGATTTCTTTCTAAAATAACTATAAGTTATTTATACTCTTAAATACTTATATGCCCTAATACTTACTATAGTTATTAGCCTAGCTTATTTTTAACTAGTGTCTATTACCCTTAATTACTTAAATAAAGTATATAAGTTTTAAGCTCCTTTTTTTTATTTTTTTAAGCTCTCTAAAAGTTTTATACTATTTTATAATAAATATCTTAATTACTTTTTATAATACTTTAATAAGCTTAATAATTATCCTTAAAACTTTATATAACTAGCTATAATTCTATATAGAGTTATAATACTAAGTAGAGCTTTAAGGTATTTAAGAATACGTTAATTTAGATACTTTTAATATACTAAGTATAAACTATATCTACTTAGTTAATTCTATACGCTACGAATTCTTTGTGTAAGTTAATAAGACTATAAGAAAACGATACAAAGTGGACCTTAAAACCTAAATTAAAGAGTAGACTAACTCTAATACGGAAAATATCTATAAAAAGACTACGGTACTACTGCGTTACCCTTATAAATAAATACTAAAAAATATCTTTATAGATTATATAAATAGTATTAAGTACTTTTTATAATATTAAGTATACTACGCGGTTATTATAGCTACTTTAAAAGGTGTTTAGTACTAGATATATTTATTTATAGACCCGTTATATACTAGTCTAGTTTATTAAAAGCTTACTACTTTAGAATTATATTTAACTTAAGCCTTTATTTATAAGTTTAAAGTATAACTTACTTTAAACAACCTTATTATACTTATATTACTTTAAAAAGAATATAACATTATTTTTAAAAACACTATATACACAAACCTTAATTCTATAAAGTAGTATAACTACTAGTATAACTACTTTTTTTAAGCTATATATAGGGGCGTTTTAAAAGTCTAAGGAATCCTAGTAGTATTTATGTTTTTTTAAGTAGTGTCTTGTGCGGACATTTCTATAAGTTGATTTAAAAAGAATGCATTATAGCTATGTATTATTAAGTAGTATAATAAATAAAAGTATTTAATAGAGTATATTTAGTAGGTTTAACCCCCTCTAGCTTAAGTAGTCTTAAGTAGAGCTTAGCAGAGTATACGTACTTTCACACTTCTACTTACCTACTCTTCTAGTAATAATAACAATACTATTACTAATAGGCAGTAATATTAAAATAAATCTTTACTTATACAAACCTTCAGCCGGATCATGCTGTGTATAGGGCCTGACGAGCCCTAGTGGCGTTCATAATTAAAGAAAAAGGCACTACTACTATAAGTAAGGCCTTTGTTAATTCCTTCTATTTTCTATATTTATACTTAAGAATCTAATAAAATAGTAAAAACTACTATAAATATACAGGTCCCCTAGCTATAGAATACTAAATACTATAACCTAGTCTCTATAGTTAAAAATAATATTAAGTGGTTTAGTAATATAGCTATATAGTTTAGCGTTAATACTATTAATACACAGTATAGTTAACTAGCCCAACCCTTAAGTATAAAGATCTAAATTACTATCTTTAGCCTTTGCCTTTTTTAAACTAGTAGTAATAGGGGCTAAATAAAAAATATTAAAATAAACCTATTAACTAATTTAACACTAAATTAAATTTTAAATTTACTATTTTTAAAAAATAACTAACACTACTTTAAATAAGTAATAGAGGTAGTAATAATAACTATAAATCCCCTAGAGTCTATAAGAAACTAGTACGTTTAACAAGGTATAGTAAGACGTCTACTAACGAGCGCAGGAAAAAGCGGTCTAATCGGGTCAACCAGCCGTAGCACGGTCTGTAACAACGGCGCGTTAGTTGTAGAGGAATTTAATAATTAAGGGAAGGGACGGTTTAAATTAGATTAGATTTAATGGGTTTAGAGGGACGGTTTAGAGAGGCGTATAGAAGGCGTTAGTGGTTTTAGTGGTATTAACAGTATAATTAGTAGTCTATAAAATTAATTAAAAATACCTATTACTTTAAATCTATAGAAGCTACGTTATAGTAGGTGAATTCAAGTACTATAACAAAAAAGATTAATAAAGTAGGTAGCTGGACAACTATTTCCTAAAGTACGTGGCCCGTAGGCCGTTAGTTTATTCTAGTAGTATAAAATTTTCTTAAAGTAGTTAGTACTTAATACAACTCTATATAGGGATACTAGTAGTTTAATAGAATTTAAAAGGAGCTTTAATTTAGTAAAGACTTTTTAATATTATATTAGTATAAAAAGTTTTTTTTAGTAAAGGTTAAGGATAAATTAATATATTAAATAGGGGGCTATAGTAGAGTTACTTATTCTACCTTTATAAGCTAGACTAACTTACTATTTAGTATTTAAGAATATCCCTATAGAAGGCTTTATTAATAACCTATTTATACTTATAGACGTTTTAATAAAGTTCTAATAAAGTACTTTAAGTATATTTTATTTTTTTTAAATACTAAAATCAATAAAATTAGAATAACTCTTATAGATCTAAAATAAGAGGACCTTAAAAAGAAGTTTATTAAGTATAGCTAGCTTAATAAAATAACTTACTTATAGTTTAAAAAGTAATATTAAGAATAGGGCGGTAATAATAAAGAACCCTTAGTTACTATAAATAGTAAACTAGAATTCTTAAGAGATATTATTAGTATTATCCTTTTATTTAATACTTTTTTAAAAAGTAATACAGTTAGATATTTAGTCTTTTTAACTATTATATTAACTTATCTACTTTCTTAAAGTACTATATATAATAACTATAGCTTAATTTATTTTATTAACTATATAGTATTTATAAAACTAAGTACGTTTAAGTCCTTTAGCCTAAATAACTATATTAATACTAGTATAAATAAAATCCTAGTTCTAAGATATAGTAAGTATATTATATAAAACGTATTAATAAATAAAAAGAGTAACTTAATATTAAACTTAATACTTATAAATATTATAATAATTAAAGGGTTTTATATTAATATTATTTCTAAAGTACTTTTAGTTAAAGTTAGTATTTAGTACTATAGTTATAATTATATACTTAGGGTTAGAAATATAAAAAGTAATATTATAATAAAGACTCTAAAATACTATAATAATATTTACTTCTTTAAATATAAACTATTTTCCTCTTACTTATATCTTATATTTATTAGTAATACTACTTTAATTTATATAACTTATTTTATTAAATATATATAATACTATTCTAGCTACTAACTTCTATATAACTATATTAACTCTATAGTACTTTAGTACTTTAAAGTAGGCTACTTTAATTATAAAGCTTTTAAGTACTTAATATACTATACTTAAAGGGTAAGGATTTATAGTTTAATCTATATAGAGTACTAGAACTATATAATTATATATATAATATAGTAAATACTATACTAAGTATTTAAGAATAAAGCTAGTAAACTATACTACTATATCTTTTAGGACCTTTTTAACTTTCTATATATATATAATAGTAATAACTAGTTCTTAGTTATTAAAAATAAATACTCTAGTAAGCTCTTTAGCTTTACTTTCCTTAAAAAGAATTACTTTAAAGTATTTAAGGTTCTTTATATATTTAAAAAATAAGTTAAATAATATAAAAGAGTTAATATTTATAAAATACGTATAAATAATAAGTATACTATAATTACTATTAAGGATATTACTATATTTTAAATATAGATATAAAAAAAAGGAATTAATCTTAAAATACTACTAGCCTATACTAAAGAGTCTATAAAAAGTAGAAAGTATACTAAATAAAAAAGTATAAACTAGGAGATTTATATAAAAGAGGGGGCAGGGCTTTTTAAGTACTTTTAAAGAAAATTAGCACTTATAGGTATTAATATTTATAATATAAACCTATATTAATTAAACTTCTAGTACTTTTTAAATAAAGTTAAGGTAAAATAGTTTAAATATTACTTTAGGTAGTAGGCTCTAGCTTATAACTACTTTATAAACTATAACCCGCGCCCTTACTAGGGAAAATTACGTACTTGTAGATACTATACCTATCTCTTTAAGTATAAAAAAGAAATAGGAATTAAAGAAAAACGGTTTAAAGTTATACTAAAAGTATATATTAAATACCTTATAGAATACGTTCCTAAAACAATAAATTTATATAGAATTTAGGTACCTGCACTTAAGTAGATTATTATTATACATAATATTACTTTTAATAAAACAAAATTCTACTTAAAAAACAACACTAAATACACTCTTTACTTAGAAATTATAAAAACTATAATTTTAAAACTTAAAAAGCCTTTTAAGTTCTAAAATAAGGTTTATAAAACCCTAAAAGACTTTAAAAGTAACTTAAAAAAACCTAATAATAGGTCTATTAATATATAATCTACTAGACTTATTTAATAAAACGTTATTAAGTTAAGTAGTATTTTTATATATAAAAAGTATAGTATATTACTTTTAAAAGAACTATTAACTTTTAATTCTACTTTTAAACTACTAATACTATAATATTTTAGGGGTAGAAGGCTATATGAAAGTAACTATTAATACTAAAGGACTTAAAATAGATAAGGCTAAGTTAATAGAACCTTTTAAATTAATTAAACTTATAAATAACTAAGCCTATACGCATATAGAACATTCTATAAAATACTTAGGATTTTTAACTATTAAGTATAAACCTTTAACTACTTAGTAAAAAAAGGCCTAACTAATTAGTAAGAATAACTTAAATAATATAATCCTTTTAAATATCTTAAAAACGCCTTAAAACGTACTAACCTTATTATTACGTAGTAGTTAGTACTTTAAGGGGCTTAATCTAGAGTCTAAAAGAGGAAACTATGTTATTTATATATATATTAATAATACTTATAAGATACTATATAATAGTTTAAGTAACGTTTTCTTTATAACATTTATATTTAATTAGTAGAAAGTATTTAAGGATAGAAAATATAACTATACTTACTTATACTATATTATTTAAAATATAGTTTATATAATACTTTATAACTATAAATATACTATAAAAGAGGGTGATTTTTATATAAATAACTTTATTAGTACTTTAAAGTTATAGAAAGTAATAAAGAAGCTTTTTTTAAAGTTTTAAAAGCTCTTTATAGATATAGTATATAAAGAAATTTATAAGTTTATATTTATAGGGATATAGTAAGAGCTGGACTATTAAAAGGCTTTATTATAATTCCTTTTTTTAAAGTAGGTTTTTACTTATAAGTTTAAATTTAATAGAGTCTTGAATGACTATAAAGTATATATTTATATTTAAAAAGACTTTTAAAATATTAATTTATTATAATATACTTATACTACTACTCTTATAGTACAATCCTTTTGTCTCTTAATATTCTTTAAAGTATAGTTTAACTATAATTTAGTAGTTTAATATTATAAACGCCTTTTTAAATATAAAGCTTAACCCTAATACTCTACCCGTTTATTATAAACTCTTAAATAGCTTTTATTACCTAAAGAAGTATATTAAACTTAAGTAAGTACTTTATAAGCTATGTAATACTTTTCTTTTATAGTATAAGGAGTTTTTAAAGACTCTTTATACCCTTAGTTTTAAACACTATAATAAAAAGCTATACCTTTTTTAAAATCTTTAAAGGTACATCTTTATTATATTTTATATTAATAATATACTTATAGTATACGACTTAAATAAAGCTAAGTACGTTTAAATATTAATTAAGAGTATTAAAAACATATATAAGCTTAAGGAGTAGGGCCCTATAAAGTATTTCCTTAGTATTAAAGTAATTAGAGACCGTTCTAGATAATATATTCTTTTAGTTTATAATATATATATTAATAAAATAGCTAAAAAATATAACCTTACTAACACGCTATACTTAACTATACTACTACTAATAGTTAACTTTATTAAAAACTTAAGTTAGGTGTTATATTAAAAGGTTAAGGAGTTTTAGGAAAAGGTTAGCTTAATTCTTTATACTACTATTATAATCCGACCGGACGTTACTTTTACTACTTTATAGCTCTTATACTTCTTAATAAATCCCTTTTAAGTATATTTTAAAGTTACTAATTAAGTTATCTACTACTTATATTTAATACATTACTTTACTATATACTATAGTAACGTAGGGAGTAATATAAAAGTACTTCTTATAGTAGGAAATGCCTTGTTTATAAATAATAAAAAGATAAAAAAATTATTTTATAAATATATTATTAAGCTTTTTAGTAGTCTACTATACTAGAAGTGGGGAAAATAAAATATAGTTACTACCTTAATAATAGAAGTAGAGCTTTTAATACTTAAGTATACTGCTAAAGAATTAATAGCGCTTTAATGGCTCTTTAAGGAGATAGATTTTAACCTTAGAGACACTTAAAAGGTCTATTATAATAACTAATAAACAATTTAATTTATAGGAAGTAAAGGAGAGTATATAGCTATATACTTAAGATATATAAATATTTAAAATATATAGCTTTATTAAAAATACAATAAGTACTTTTTTAACGTTATATATATACTTATAAATAAAATACTAGTTAATAAACTTATTAAGAACTTTATAAAAAGTAAGTTTAAGTACTTTAAAGTACTCTTTAACTTTTATAATACTTTAATATATATTATAATAGTATAAAAAAAGGAGTATTTAATTAAAGAAAAAAGAACGGTCTATAAGTAAGTTATTATACTAAGTTAAAAGGCCCGTACTGCTTTACTGGGTATATAAAAAAGAGTAAAGTAATTATAGCCTAAAGGCTTTAAACACTAGAGATAAATATAATAGCCTAAAAGGTACTTTTAATATATAAGGGTATTAATTAACTCTATAAGGAGCTAATAAATACTCTTTTAAATTACTTAAGTATAGTTATAAGTAATAAAGAGCTTATTTATAAGCTAGTAAATACCCTCTATAATAGCCTTAGTATAAACTTAGTATATAGCGCGTTCTATAGGTACACTAGCGATTTCCTCCTCATCCTCCTTTTTATTAAACTCTTTTTTTTCCTTTTCTTTAGGCTTAGACTTAAGCTTAGGCTTTTCTTCTTTAAACTTAAACTTTTTTTTTTTTAATTTTACTCTTAATAAAAAAGGGTATAGTAGTAAAGTTAAGTACTACCTAGAGATTATTATATACTTTATAAACTTTTTATAATTTAACTAAGTTAGTTTTAAACTACTATAAGTACTTAAAGGAACTTACATAATATAATATACTTATAAAGTATACTTTAATAAGGTGGTGATACTAAGAAACAGCGTCCTAGTATAGGTTAATATACTACTTATAGCTATTAATATACTATATATAGTAGTTTTAAGCGTTACCCTTAGTAATAAGGTAGTAGCTAAAAGAGTAGCCTTTAAGGCTAGAGTTAGTATACTCCTTATAAGAGGGGTTATACTTAAAGTTATTCTTATTAAATAGTATAAGGGTATAGTTTTTTTTATATAGAGTATAGGAAGGGGCTAGAGTAAAAGAGGGGTTATAGGGAAAAGGGGTTATAGTAAGTAGAGTAGTTAACTAAAACGGTAGGTACTTATTATTATTATTCTTATTTTTTATTATTACAGCTATAGCTACTAATAGTATTAAGGGGGTTAGTAGAGTTAATAGAGCTACTATACACTGTATACTTATACTTAAGCTTAGTACACTTTTTACCCTTAGTAATTTTTACTTTATACTTTTCTATTATTTTATACTTAAGGGGTATTTTAAATATTTATTTTTTTATATTTTTATTAGTAAAAACGCTTTAAACGTAGCGTGTAGAGTATAGAATAGTAAAATAGTAATTTACAATTTGTTAAAATAAGTATACTAAAGAAAAGAAAAAGAGGATTTTAAGCAGTAGTTAGAAAAATATATATATTCTACTACTTATAGCTTACTTAGTAAAAAGTCTTTATACTTTAAAAGATAGTAGTTATAATTTTATTTATAGTTATAAACGCTCTCTATAAGTAAAACAACTATAAAAAATATTTTTTTATATAATTTTATTTATATAACTTTAGTAAGTACTTTAAATATTTTATTTATTTGTATTTAAAAAAAAAGAAGTAAGGGATATAGCTTTAATACGGTTAATAGTGACGTTATTGTTACTAGGGGGTATATTATAATAAACCCTTTAAGGCTTTAGCTTTGCAAACTGCACTTTAGGCACTAGGGTAACTAAGTATAGATATAATGCTTTAATAAGTGTAGTACTTTATGGTATAGATTTCTTTCTAAAATAACTATAAGTCATCTATACCCTTAAACACTTATACGCCCTAATACTCGCTACAAAGTTTAAATTCTATACTACTTAAAGAGTTTTATACTTTAACTATATATTATATACCTATATAGTATAGCTATTAGAGTTTTTAAAGTAAGGGCTTTATTAACTTTAATGAACTATATTATATAGTTTATATACTACTTATAGTTAATAGAAGTAGGCGGCTTCTACTAAGCTATATATAGTATATATGTATATATCTTTTTTAATAAATAAATATTTTTTATGTTTTTATATAGTATTTAGTATAGATATTTCTATAAGTTATTTTAAAAGAAATATATTAAAGTTATATATCATTAAGTAGTATAATAAATAAAAGTATTTAATAGAGTGTATTTAGTAAGTTTAACCCCCTTTAGCTTTTAAAACTTCTACTTACCTACTCTTCCTATAGTAATAATAATAATACTATTACTAATAAGTAGTAATATTAAAACAAACCTTTACTTATACAAACCTTTAGCTAGATCACACTATATTACAGTGCTATAATATACTATAGGGCCTAACAAGCCCTAGTAGCGTTTATAATTAAAGAAAAAGGTACTACTACTATAAATGAGGCTTTTATTAATTCTTTTTATTTTTTATATATAGATAATAACCTATAATATCTAATAAAAGACTACTTACTACTAGCCCCTACCTCCAGAATAATAACTATTATATAACTTTATAGTTATTAATTAATTATAAAACTAATAATAAGTACTTAATAGTTAAAGGGGTTAATATAATTAACTTAACCTAAAACTAGTATAAATTCTTTAATAAAAAAAAGGCAAAGCTTACTATTACTAGAATTTACTACTATTAAACTATAAGTAATTAGTTTAATACTTAGTAAATAATATTTAAACTAAATACTAGACTTAATAAAACTATATAAATTTTATAAACTAAAGTTAACTATAAATACTTTAATTAGTTAAAGAATATAGCTACTAAGTCTATAGTGCTTTAAGTAGTTAATATTACTATATTTAGTAAGGTAATATTAAAATAGATACTAATGCTAGTAGGGAGTAGCTAAACTAGCTATAGTTATATAGTCTATAAGGGAAGTAATAGAACGGTTGAGATTAAATTTAATAGGTTTTAAGGGACGGTCTATAAAGGTATTAGTAGTTTTAGTAGTATTAATAGTATAATTAGTAGTTTACTTTAAAGTTAGTTAAAAATACTTATTATTTTAAATTTATAAAAGCTGTATTATACTAGGTAGGACTAACGGCCTATAGACTACGTACTTTAGGAAATAGCCGTCCAGCTACCCACCTCGTTAATCTTTTTTATTATAGTACTTAAATTCACCTACTATAACACAGCTTCTATAGATTTAAAGTAATAAGAGTTTTTAATTAATTTCATAGACTACTAATTACACTATTAACGCCACTAAAACCACTAATACCTTCCTAGACTATTCCTCTAAACTTATTAAATCTAATTTAAACTAAACCGTCCCTTCTCTTAACCACACTACAGCTAGTTAACCCGATCGGACCGCTTTTCTCTACACTTATTAATAAACATCTTAATATCTAGGCCTCGTTAAACGTACTAGTCTCTTAACTCTAGGGAATCTATAGTTATTATTACTACTTCTATTACTTACTTAAAGTAGTATTAATTATCTTTTAAAGATAGTAAGTCTAAAATCTAATTTAGTATTAAATTAACTAATAAGTCTAGTTTAATGTTTTTTTATTTAGTTCTTATTACTACTAATTTAAAAAAGGTAAAGGCTAAAAACAGTAATTTAGATTTTTATACTTAAGGGTTAAACTAGCTAGTTATACTATATATTAATAGTATTAATACTAAGCTATATAGCTATATTACTAAGCTATTTAATATTATTCTTAACTATAGAAACTAGGTTATAGTATTTAGTATTTTATAGCTAGGGAACTTTTGTATTTATAGTAGTTTTTACTATTTTATTAGATTCTTAAGTATAAATATAGAAAATAGGAGGAATTAATAAAGGCCTTACTTATAGTAGTAGTGCTTTTTTCTTTAATTATAAACGCTACTAGGGCTCGTTAGGCCCTATAGTACGTTACAGCGCCCGTGATCTAGCTAAAAGTTCGTATAAGTAAAGGTTTGTTTTAGTATATTAGTCGCGCCCGCCGCCTATCGGTAATAGTATTATTATTATTACTAGTATATTTACATTTACGTCCACGTCTACTACTATAGTAGAAAAAGTAGATAAGTAGAAGCGTTAAGGTACGTACGCCCTACTAAGCTCTACTTAAGACCACTTAAGCTAGAGGGGGTTAAACCTACTAAATATACCCTATTAAATACTTTTATTTATTATACTACTTAATAATATATAGCCATAATGCATTCTTTTTAGATCAACTTATAGAAATGTCCGCACAAGACACTACTTAAAAAAACATAAATTATAGTAGGTAAATTTGAGTGCTGTTTATTATAATAATAAAAAGGATTAATAAAGTAAGTAGTTAAACGGTTTTTTAAAGTATATAGCCTATAGGCTATTAGTTACTTTAGAGCGGGTATAGTATATTTTAATTAAAAGTTAAATAAGTAGAGATTTATTTTAATATTACTACTTATTAGTAATAATACCTTTATTTATTTCTTTATATATATAAATTAATACCCCCTTTAGAGTAATTAATAGTCTATAGACTATATACTCTAGGAAATAGCTATCCAGCTACCTACTTTATTAATCTTTTTTATTATTTATTAGTAACAATAAACAGCACTTAAATTTACCTACTATAACGCAGCTTCTATAAATTTAAAGTAATAAGTATTTTTAACTAGTTTTATAAACTACTTATTATACTATTAACACTACTAAAACTACTAACGCCTTCTATACGCCTCCTATATACCTAACTACTATCCCTTTAAACCTATTAAATCTAATCTAAACCGTTTTATTACTTCCCTTATAGGCCGCATAGCTATAGCTAGTTTAGCTACTTCCTACTATTATTAGTATTTATTTTAATATTACCTTACTAAATATACTAATATTAGTAGCTACTTAAGCTAATAAAACTCTAGTAACTACGTCTTTTAGTTAATTAAAGTATTTATAGTTATTCTTATTATTTAGGACTTTTATAAAGTCCTTACTCTTTATATATAAGTTACGTATTATTATATTTATATAGTAGCTATTATTAGTAGTTCTATAGTATAAAACTCCTAAAATTATTAGTACTACTTTATTATTTTTACTTTAATAGTATTAGTTAGGACTAATATTAGTTATATAAGTTTTTATAGTATAGAAGTACTTTTTAGTAGTATTAATACTAGTTAATATTTATAGGATTATATTTTTTTATTTATTCTAAACCTAAGTAGGGCTAGTAGGAATTTTCTTTTTAAATATTATAACTTTAAGGGTTATTATATATGAATATAGACGATAGAAGGAATTGATAAAGGGCTTACTTATAGTAGTACTTTTTTTTAAATTATAAACGCCACTAGGGCTTATTAGGCCCTACAGTACGTTGCGGCGCTGTGATATAGCGTAATCTAGCTAAAGGCTTATATAAGTAAAGGTTTATTTTAATATATTAGTCGCGCCTAGGAAGAGTAGGTAAGTAGAAGCATTAAGGTATGTACGCCCTACTAAGCTCTACTTAAGACCACTTACTAAGGTAGAGTTAGAGGGGGTTAAACCTACTAGATACACTCTATTAAATACTTTTGTTTATTATACTACTTAATAATATATAGTTATAATATATTCTTTTTAGAATAATATATAGAAATGTCCGTATAAGATACTACTTAAAAAAACATAAATATATATTTATATTTTTTTAAGTAGTATTTTATATAGATATTTCTTTAAGTTAATTTAAAAAGAATATATTATAGCTATATATTATTAAGTAGTATAATAAATAAAAGTATTTAATAGGGTATATTTAATAGATTTAACCCCTTTAGCTCTACTAAGTGGTCTTAAACAAAGCTTAGTAGAGCGTACGTACCTTAATACTTCCACTTACCTACTCTTTCTATAGTAGTAGATATAGACGTAGACGTAAACGTACTAGTAATAATAATAATACTATTACTAATAGGCAGCGCTAAATAGCACGACTAATATATTAAAATAAACCTTTACTTATACAAACCTTTAGCTAGATCATACTATATATAGGGCCTAATAAGCCCTAGTAGCGTTTACAATTAAAGAAAAAGGCACTACTATAGATAAAGCCTTTATTAATTACTCCTATCTTCTATATTCCTATATACTTAAGAATCCTTTAAAGTAATAAAATAGCGAAAACTACTATAAATATAAAAGTCCCCTAGCTATAAAATACTAAATACTATAACCTAGTTTTAATAATTAAAAACAATATTAAGTAGCTTAGTAATATAGCTATATAACGTAATATTAATACTATTAATATATAGTATAGCTAGTTAACTTAACCCTTAAGTATAAAAATCTAAATTACTATTTTTAGTTTTTACCTTTTTTAAACTAGTAGTAATAAAAACTAAATAAAAAATATTAAACTAAACCTATTAACTAATTTAATACTAAATTAAATTTTAAACATATTATTTTTAAAAAATAACTAATACTACTTTAAGTAAATAATAAAAGTAATAATAATAACTATAGATCTCCTAGAGTTAAAAAACTAGTATATTTAATAAGGCTTAGTTAACTTAATATATTAAAATATTTATTAATAAGTATAAAGAAAAGTAGTTTAATTAGGTTAATTAACTATAGTGTAGTAATAGTATATTAGTTATAAAGGGATTTAATAGTTAAGGGAAGGGATAGTTTAGTTTAAATTAGATTTAATAGGTTTAAAAGAACGGTCTACTAAAGAGGTATATAAAAGGTATTAGTAGTTTTAGTAGTATTAATAGTGTAATTAGTAGTCTATAAAATTAATTAAAAATACCTATTACTTTAAATCTATAAAAGCTGTGTTATAGTAGGTAAATTTAAGTGCTATTAATAATAAAAAAGATTAATAAGGTAGGTAGCTGGACGGCTACTAGGAGGGGTGACATTTCCTAGAGTACGTGGCCCGTAGGCCGTTAGTCACCCTAGAGGGAGTAAAAAAAACACAAATATATATAAATTATATTATAAATAAACTAGCTTATTTACAATTAAGAAATTTATTAAGTAGTAGGCTTTTTACCTTTTTTAAGTATATAATATTTAATAAAGAAATAAAAAAAAACTCTTATAGAGAAAATACATAAGTATTTAATAAAGTAGTTAGTAAAGGTTATATATAAAAATAAGTTAAATTTAAGTTAAGAGATACTTATTTATATATAAAAAAGTATATAAACGCTATATATAGTTTAATAAAGACTACTTATTCTTATTAACTAAAAGTAGTATATAAACTATATAGTATAGTTAATTAAAGTTAATAGGGCCTCTACTTTAAAAACTCTAATAGCTATACTATATAGACGTATAATATATAGTTAGAGTATAAAACTCTTTAAGTAGTATAGGATTTAAACCTACTACCTTTATCTCTTATAAAGTAGGGTTAGGTAGGCTCTTAACTACTAAGCTAACTATTTTTATTTATTTCTTTATAATAACTACTTTTACTAATAAAAATAATTAAAACTTATAAAGTAAATCATTTTAAATAGAATATAAATAGTAGAAATACTATAACTAATATTAATAATAATAAAGGAGTAATAGTATTTTTATTATTACTAAAAGAGTAGGTAAATAGAATTATTAAAGTAAAGTTAAAGGGGGTTAAATCTACTAAAAATACTCTATTTAATACTTTTATTTATTATACTACTTAATAGTTTATAATTATACTTTTTTAAAAAAAAATAACTTATAAAAATATTTATAAAAATGTCACGGAAGGGTCCTGAGGGCAGGCTGGCGCGCTGCTAGGAGGCTCTATTAACTATAATCTACACTTAAAGAAGGGAAGAAATCCTGTGCCGTAGGCCGCTACTGCGGAGCCCTGAAGGCTCAGAGATTTCTATAGTCACGTGACCTGTGATGACTCAGCTAGTGCCTGAGGCCACAGGGCCTTTAGCGCCCTTAGGCACCAAAGTCAGGGCAGCTAGGTCAGCGCCGTGACAAAAACATTATATAAAAGTTATAAAAACTATATATATATATATATATTATAGTACTTATACTAAATATTATAGGTTTTTAAGTTCTTTTAATATAAATACTACTATATTTAATAATATATATTATTAAACGATTAATAATTATAGTAAAGTAAGTATTTACTATAATTAATAAAGTAGTATATAGTTTATAAGTTAGTATTTTCTTTTAAAAACGTATTATTTTAGTAATTTCTTTATTCTAGCCTTATAAGTATATACTATTTAACATAAACAATCTTATACTTATCAAAGTATATAAAGACTATGTTAATACACTATACAGCCCAAAATATGCTTTATTGCCATAACTAACACATCCACGAAGGAGCTCCCGTGGGCAGGAAGGGAACCAGGTTTGTATTGCATCATAGCTACCGAACTATCAAGATAATATGGCGAATACCAATGACCCCTTTCCCCTCCACACGGCTGCTCGCGAGGGCAAAGGTACGCCAGCAGAACATCATCTCTGTCATCAAGCTTGCGTTGCTTATTATTTCACCAGTGCCGGCAGCAGAGTCGTTGCTGAAGGTATAGGAATATCCGTCAGCTAGGCTGTGCTGACAAGTTTTCAGACCGAGCCGAAATTGGCTGCACAGGAAGATGGCGATGGTAGACTTCCCATTCACTGGGCCGTGTCATCGAACAACGTCGAAGTTGTTCTCCTTCTCGCACAGCAACACACCTTTGACCCGGACGTGCAAGTATGAGCTCTCTGCCATGAGCGGGCTTGCCGTTCGCATCTCATTGCCGTGTTCGCTGACTTTGCATTTCGACCACAAGGATGGCAGCGGCTGGACCCCGTTGATGATTGCTGCAAGCCTTAGAGATGGCGATACTCTTGTAAAACTCCTGCTTCAAAAAGGAGCAGACGTTAACCTGAAGAGTAAGAGATTCTCGCACATCCACACGCTCAATCTGTCTAACATTTGGCTTGCCACCACGAGACTACAACGGCCAGGTGAGATTTGACGGAGCAATCCAACTCGGAACCTCACGAGTCTAACGTTGCCCAGAGCGTCCTGCATCTCGTAGCGTCAAAGAACAATCTCGACGTCGCCAAGATGCTCCTCAGTCATGACCCTCCGGCCTCAGTAAGGGTACGAGACAGACGCGGACAATATCCCATCCACCGAGCCGCGGCTATAGGTTCATCGCCCATGACGACACTGTTTATCAAGAACCATAGTCCTATCAACGCCACTGATGTTTCGGGCTATACAGCTTTACACCATGCTGTCGCTGAGGGACATGGTATGCTGGGTCCACCCCACCCGGTAACTGCTGTTGATAAGTTTCAGGTGACACGGCCGTCGCCTTGCTTAAGGCCGGCGCCGAGGTCGACAAAATCGACAATGACGGCTGCCTGGCCTTGGACCTGGCGCCCGATCAGGACGTATGTATGCGAGTTTTATTTGTGTCTATCGTAAAGTCATGCTGAGTATTGTGCTATTCAGGTCCGTCGCTACATCGAGCGTGGTGCGGAGAGGGAAGGTATTGATATCTGAGGCGGACAGCGAATATCAGTGTAGAATACTCTTTTCTACCATTGGAAAATTCGGTTAAAAGATGGGTGATTCGTGGCGGCGCAACGCGCATCGCCACCGTGTTTTCTGCGCCGAACATCGTCTACATCATCTGACTGTACGCTCCACCAGGTCACGATACATGGCTTTAACATCCTGCACGTCAGCACGAAGTTCCTCGACAAGCTCACTCTTCTCCCCTAGTAGCTCCAATGTCGTCTGGTACCTTGAATTAAGGTCCTGAACCTGGGACTCCAGCTCCCCCACCCGTCTCGATGCTGCCTTGCCCGACTCGAGCTCTTTCATTAGGGCCACGATCTCTGCCCGTGCCTCATCTCTCTGAGCTGATATTCTTGCCAACTCCTCACGCGACGTCATCTTCTCGCCTTCCAACCGACGTATGGCCGCGCTCATGCGCTCCACAAGCTGCACAGAAGGTCCTGCCGCGACTGTCGACACAGAGACCATGTCCTGCATTATTTGCCGAGGCGACGACGTAGTCTCTACCCCGTCGAACAGCTCGTCTCTGTCACCCACATGTGACGTGGTCATGGGGAGCATATCCGCTGGAACCTCGAACGGCATTAGGGGGGTGGCTCCCGGCGAATGGGAGCTTCCCGGCAGGACCGACGACCTTGGCGGATGTTGACTTGATAAACGCCTGTCTTGAGGCGACGTGTCTAGCACTGCATCCACCCCGCTCCCGCTTGTTGGGGTTGAAAACTTACGGCCCTTCCCTGAGACGCTCTGCAGCAGGAAGACATCGTTGCTATGAGTGCGCGTGGGGACGGACAGTAATGGGGAGTCAGGCCGGCTTTGCATCCTTGACAGAGAACCAGAACTATAGTCTTCCAACCAGGGCCGGCGGTCGGTCTCCATCCGCTGTCCTTTCCCGACTTGCTGCTTTTCTAGATCGGCTTTTGCTTGGGATAGGGCAGTCTCGGCATACTCAGCCCTCTTCTGCAGCGCTTCGATGCGCAGTTCACAGTTTTCGACATCTCTCTGGTACTTGGGAAATTTGCTCGCTAATTCTTGTAGTTCTTCGTCTTGACGCTTGCATCTCGTTGCCTGATCGATCGTTAGAAACCAAATTTGGGTGAGAAAGGAAGGTCACTTACGGTTTCCCTAGCTTTCTTTCTCATTTCCGACTCCCGCCGAAGAGCATCATCCCTCTCCCCCTCAAGATTGCTTAACCGAGCAAGTAGACTAGCCTCAATGCCTTGCCAGTTCTCCGTGGCAATCGCATGCTGAGTCTGCAAAGTCTCAACCTGGCGCAGCAGCTTGGCTTGAGAGTCACCCACAGCGCCCGAAGATGCCTCTTCCGCCTGTGCGCGCATTGCTTCCAGCTTACCTTCCATCGCCTGAAGCTCTGCCTGCATCTCGAGCTCTACGGCGCGTATACGCTCTGCAGCACGTGCTGCCCTTCTCTCTGCTTCGGCGATGCTCTCTTTTGCCCTATCAGCAACCAAATCTTTCTCTGTCTGCAGAGCTGCAACTGTATCTTCGAGGTCCTTCGCTCGCCGTTTCTCCGCCGTGTACGCCTCCTCGTTGGCCCTCTCGACAGCCGAATTGGCTTGTTCAGTTGCTTTCTGGAAGTCCTCTTGTAATTTGTTAACCGTGGTTTTCTCAGTGGCCAACTCGGCACGAAGTGCATCTAGCTGATCCTGCATTTCGCTGTTCCTGATTTGCAACTCCTGGTTCAGTTGTTCGAGCTCATCCACTCGGGTAGCTTGAATGCGAAGCGCGTCCAGCTCGGCTATCGTCTTCTCCAGGTGGCCCCGTAGCTCACCCAGCGCCTTCTCATCCACCAGGGTCTGTGATTTCAGCTTCCTGATCATAGACCGGTGTTTTTGTTCTGTGGCGGCAAGTCCTCGCCCTTCCTGCATGAGCAACGCAATCTTTTCGTCTCTCTCGGCCAATTTTCGCTCCAGACTTCCATTGGGGGCCGCGGCAGCAGAGCTTCTAGCAGTTTCGGTTGCGTCTTGAGCTAAGAACTGAACCTTTGCTTGCAGAGTCTCAAACTGTTCAACGTGACGATTGATCTCATCTTGTTGATCCTTCACCACCTCCTCGTACCGCTGTTGTAACGCTTCAACCCGAGCTTCAAGCTTGTCGCAATGGCCACATTGATGAGCAGAGTTGGCCTTGATGCTGCATGTAGAGGGCTCCTGTGGTGACAAAGACTCCAGCGGCTTGTTCGGCGAATTAGTTGAGCTGGGCTTCGCAACGTCGCCCACTCCTCGATTCGCCTTCGGACCTTGACTACCCTGTGCGTCCTGCGCCTCATGACCAGATGCTACTTCAGTAGGGCTCCTGCCCGACTCCGCGGGCCTCGGAGCCAGAGTCGGGACAGCGACATGGTCGCTCTGCACAGCGCCAACGCCGGAGGAATAATTGTCAGCACTGAGTTCGGGGCTGGGAAGATTTGAAGCAATAGTTCGTCCTTCGGCAGGCAGACCTGTCTTGGAAGCCATTGCCTTTGCGAGGCGCTCTTGTAGGCGGTCATTTGTGCGACTACTCGTGGAAGAACGAGGAAGTACTGGGTAGCAGATGCGTCAGCGACAGTATGTCACAGTCAGGCAAGGAAGAGTCGAAACGGGGGCGAGGCAGGAGGAAAGGAAAAGCGCCGAGGAATGTTCTCTCACTATTTTGCTGCTGTTGCTGATCTTTAGCAGCAGTGTTGGCGGGAAGGTGTGGTTGTATTTGTTGGCTCGGTCCGTTTTCGCCTTCAGCGAGGATGTTGTCAAGTCGAGCCTCGACACCAGCGACGGCCTGTTGAAGAAACGATCCCCATCGCGAGGACTTGGCGGGAGCTGCCATGTTGGAATGGGTGAGACTGGAGTGATTGTGAGACTATGATCTGGCAGAGCTTCAAGGGAAGCGATAGTTCAGGCCTGTTGGCTTTCTTATGGGGTCATGGGCATGAACATTTCGAGGACAGCTCGAGTTGTAGCCGAAACAATGGTGACAAGAACCTGTCGATACGCACGGCAATAATGGCCACGACGATGCCCATCCGCATATGGTGAGAATTGTTGACGCGGAAGGTAACGTCAAGTATCGATCAATTGATCCCAAGAACGGCAGTAGAGAAGCGACGCAAGCACGGGGACCGCTTGGGGAGAACGAGACCTGGAGCTGTTCTTGAAGCCAGCTGGAGGAGGGAGGACAGATACGTAGTGCGCTGGATATCGCAATGTGGCATGTAAGGGAGCTGGCGTAATGTCGCGTAGAGTATTAAACCTTACTTAACCTACCTAATTAACTATATGTACTCATTAGTACTATACAAGTCACTATATATATATTGCTACTAGATCTTACTATTTAAGTAGTTTAGTAGTACTTAGTATAGATATTAATAGTTGTTTTTAAGTATTAGGTTTATAAAAGTATTTTATTATTATTTTTAAAATAATACTTAATTTATTATAATAGGTTTTAAATTAGTATACTTAAGTTAGTAAATACTTAAGTTATTAATATATAGTATTATTATAAAGTATCTTTTATATAAAGGTAATATAACTAATATATATATAAAGTAAGTAGAAGTTATTATAAGTATAGTTATTATACTTTAAGTAATAACTTTAAGTATTATAGTTAGTATAACTAGAGAGGGTAAGTTATATTAGTAATATATTTACTTATTTTTAATAATCTTAACTTATTAACTTACTAAATATATCAACTTAAATATATTCTTTACTAACTTATTTATTTAAAATATTTTATACTTAGTAAATTCCTTTTTTACTTTACTATAAGTAGTATTATAACTATTAAAAAATATATTACTAATATATAGTAGCTGCGTTCTTTAGTTAGTTAATGTATTTATAGTTACTTTTGGACTATAAAAAGGCTATAGTAGTCCCGTTATATAATTTAATTATTATTATATTTACTTTATACTAATTACTAGTAGTTTAATAGTTTATAGTACTAAATATAGTAAGTAATACTTTTATATTATTTAAAAGGTTATTTTAGTTAAGTATTAAATTAGTATTAGGGCCTAGACTTAGGCTAAAGAAGTAGTTATAGCTCCTTTTATAGTTTATTCTAACTTATAAGGCTATAGAATAGTTACTATCCTAGTTATAAGTACTTATAGGGTAGAGACTCTACTACTAAGGACCCCCCCTTCCCCCTTCCTAAGTAACTAATAGCCTGTAGGTTATATATAGGTAATCTAAAGGTTAAATTACTTTATTATAATTAACTACCTTCTTTAACCTTTATTTATATTTTTTATAGTATTTTATATAGATATTTTAATACGGGGTTTTAAAAAGAATATATTATAGCTATATAGTTTTAAGTAGTATAATTAAATAGAAGTATTTAATAGAGTATATTTAGTAGCTTTAACTTCCTTTAGCTCTACTAAGTAGTCTTAAGTAAAGCTTAGTAGAGTATATATACTTTAACGCTTCTACTTATCTACTTTTTTAGTAATCATAATAATACTATTACTAATAGGTAGTAATATTAAAATAAACCTTTACTTATACAAACCTTTAACTAAATTATATATAGAGCCTAATAAGCCTTAGTAGCGTTTATAATTAAAACAAAAAGACACTACTACTATAAGTAAGGCCTTTATTAATTCCTTTATTTTTTATATATACCTATATATATAATAACTCTTAAAGCTATAATATTTAATAAAAGATTACTTACTATAAGCCCTTATAACTAAAATAATAACTATTATATAACTTTATAGTTATTAAATTCACCCCCTCTAGAGTAACTAACAGCCTATAAGCTATCTACTTTAGAAAACCATCCAGCCACCCACTTTATTAATCTTTTTTATTATAGTACTTAAATTTACTTACTATAATACAGCTTCTATAAATTTAAAGTAATAAGTGTTTTTAATTAATTTTAAAGTAGACTACTAATTACGCTATTAATACTACTAAAACCACTAACACCTTTTACTACCCCTTTAAACCTATTAAACCTAAACTAAACTATCCTATTACTTCCCTTATAGGCCACATAGCTATAACTAGTTTAACTACTTAACTCTACTATTATTAGTATCTATTTTAATATTACTTTATTAAACCTACTAATATTAACTACTTAAAGTACTATAGATTTAGTGACTATATTTTTTAATTAATTAAAGTATTTATAGTTAATTTTAGTTTATAAGATATATATAGTTTTATTAAATTTAATATTTAACTTAAGACTAACTAAATTTCCTATACTGCCCGTATATCCTACCTGTGTAGAGCAGTCCCTACTATATATCCCTAAGCTTCTATTAGTTGAATTAGATTAGTACGCCTAATAGCCGTTTTTTAACTTAGTTATTTTTTTTTTATAATCGGCCTCTTTAATTAGTAACCTTAATATAATACTATTACAATACCTTTTACTATACTAATTAGTGTACTTAAGGACTATAGAGTAGTAGCTAGCTAAGGAGCTAGCTATAAAGAAGTAGCTAGCTATAGAACTAGTTATAGAGGAGTAGCTGGCTGTAGAGCCGGCTATAGAGGAGTAGTTAACTATAGAGCTAGTTGTAGAGGAGTAGTTAGTTAAGGAGTTAGTTAAGGAGCTAGTTATAAAGAGGAGCTAGTTATAAAAGATATTAGGGATAGAACTATAGTTAGGATTATAAAAGAGGATTAGCTTTAGCCTTAGTAAAGTAGAATAAATAGGAATAGGTTAGGTTTATACCTTTAAGACATTTACTAAGCCTTAAAATACTAAGGAGTAATTTAGTTATTAATCCTAGGGCTAGGGGGATTAATTCCTAACTTTATATATATAATTACTTAAGTAGTTAAGTTTAATTAAATATAGTTATAATAGTAAAAAAGATATAATATTTAATTTAAAATTAAAAAGACTTTAGATTTAAGTAATTTAAAGCTAGTTATATAAACTATAGCTTTTACTATTTTTACTATTTTTACTATTTTTATTATTTATAACCGTAGCTAAGACCGATTTTTAACTACAACCCGATCTAACTAATAGAAGCCTAGGGATAGGTGGTAGAAACTACTCTACATAGGTAGGATATACGGGCAGTACAAGAAATTTAATTAGTCTTTTTAACTTAAGTATTATTTATTAAGTATTAAACTAATTACTTATAGTTTAATAGTAGTAAATTTTAGTAATAACAAACTTTACCTTTTTTTTAGTAAAGAATTTATACTAGTTTTAGGTTAAGTTAATTATATTAATCCCTTTAACTATAAAGTATTTATTACTAGTTTTATAGTTAATTAATAACTATAAAGTATTTATTACTAGTTTTATAGTTAATTAATAACTATAAAGTTATATAATAGTTATTATTTTAGGGGTAGAGACTAGTAGTAGGTAGCCTTTTATTAGATATTATAGTAGGTAGTTTACTTAATAGAGTACTTTTAAGTTATTATTATTATATATATATAGAAAATAGAAGGAATTAATTAAGACCTTACTTATACTAGTGCCTTTTTCTTTAATTATAAACACTACTAGGGCTTATTAGGCCCTACGCGTGATCCGGCTAAAGGTTTATATAAGTAAAAGCTTGTTTAGATATTACCGCCTATTAGTAATAGTATTGTTATTATTACTATAAAAAGAGTATGTAAGTGGAATTATTAAGAGTTAAAGAGGGTTAAAGCTACTAAATATACCCTATTAAATACTTTTATTTAATTATACTACTTAATAATATATAGTTATAATATATTCTTTTTAAATTAAATTATAGAAATATCCGTATAAAATACTACTTAAAAAAATATAAATAGTTATTGAATAGTTATAAGAGTAGTAACAAGTACTTTATATTTAAAAAGGTTTATATAATTAACTTAACCTATAAATAGTATAAATTCTTTAATAAAGAAAACGTAAAGTTTATTATTACTAGAATTTACTACTATTAAACTACTAGTAATAGGTTTTATATAAATATAATAATAACTAAATTAAAGAATAAAACCTCTTTAGGTTTTCTATAGTTTAAAGCTAACTATAAATACTTTAACTAACTAAAGGATGTAGTTACTAGATTTATACTACTCTAAGTAACTGCTAATATTAGTATATTTAGTAAGACTAATAATATTAAAATAAATACTAATAATAGTAGAGCTAAGTAGCTAAACTAGTTATAGCTATATAGTTTATAATAACGGCGCGTTAGTTATAGAGGGATATAACGGCTAATTCAAATAATAGAATAGTTTAGTTTAGGTTTAATAGATTTGAAGGGACGGTCTACTAACAAGGTATTAGTAGTTTTAGTAGTATTAATAGTATAATTAGTAGTTAAAACTAATTAAAAACACCTATTACTTTACATTTATAAAAGCTATCTTATAGTAGGTGAATTTAAGTACTATTTACTAACTAATAATAAAAGAAATTAATAAAGTAGGTAGCTAAATAGCTATTCCCTAGAGCATATAGCCTATAGGCTATTAGTTACTCTAGAGGGGGTCCTTTAACTTTTATTTTAGTATATAAATTTATCTACTTTTATATAACTATTATAAATTTAAAGTAATAGTAGTATTAAAATAATTTTAACTACTAGTTATACTACTAATACTACTAAAACTATTAATACTATTTATATACCTTTTTAACCGTTTCTTTAAACTTATTAAATTTAATTTAAATTATCTCTTCACTTATATTTTTTATAGTATTTTATATAAATATATTAATAAAGGGTTCTAAAAAGAATACATTATAGCTATATATTTTTAAGTAGTATAATTAAATAGAAGTATCTAATAGGGTATATTTAGTAGCTTTAACCCTCTCTAGCTTAAGTGGTCTTAAGTAAAGCTCGGCAGGGCGTACGTACCTTAACGCTTCTACTTACCTACTCTTCCTATAGTAATAATAACAATACTATTACTAATAGGCAGTAATATTAAAATAAACCTTTATTTATACAAACCTTTAGCTAGATTACACTATAGGCGCTGTAATGTACTATAGGGCCTAATAAGCCCTAGTAGTGTTTATAATCAAAGACAAAGGTACTACTACTACGAATAAGCCTTTTATTAATTCCTCTTATCTTCTACATTTCTATATACGTAATAACCATTAAAGCTATAATATATAAAAAAAAGATTCCTACTTACCCTACTTAGTCCTAGGATAAATAAAAGAATATAATCCTATAGATATTAACTAGTATTAATACTAGTAAAAAGCACCTCTATACTATAGGAGTTTATATAATTAATATAACCTATAACTAATACTACTAAAGTAAAAATAATAAAGTAAAGCTTATAATTTTAAGAGTTTTATACTATAAAACTACTAGTAATAGCCTTAATATAAACGGGACAATACTTAACTTATACTTAAGGGATTTAAATACTATAAAAATCCTTAATACTAAGAATAACTATAAATACTTTAACTAGCTAAAGGACGCAGCTACTAAAGTCTTATTAGTCAAAGTGGCTACTTTAGTGATATTTAATATTAGTATATTTAGTAAGGCCTGTATGTAATAATGTTAAAATAAATACTAACAATAGTAGGGAGCGGCTAAACTAACTATAGCTGCGCGGCCTATAAGGGAAGTAATAGAACGGTTTAGTTTAGGTTTAATAGGTTTAGAGGGACAGTAAGAAGTATATAAAAGGCATTAGTAGTTTTAGTAGTGTTAATAGTATAATTAGTAGTCTACTTTAAAATTAATTAAAAATACTTATTACTTTAAATCTATAGAAGCTGTGTTATAGTAAGTAAATTTAAGTATTATTAATTAATAATAAAAAAGATTAACGAGGTGGGTAGCTGGACGGCTATTCCCTAAAGCACGTGGCCTGTGGGCTATTAGTTACTCTAGAGGGGGTAAGGGCTTTACTTATAGTAGTAGTATCTTCTTCTTTAATTATAAATACTACTAGGGCTTATTAGGCTCTATATATAGTATAATTAAACTAAAGGTTTATATAAGTAAAGGTTTATTTTAATATATTAGTTATACTATTTAATACTACTTATTACTAATAGTATTAGTATTATTACTACTACTACTATACTATACTTTATAGTATATATATACGTTATATTATTTATAATTTAACTTATTTATAATTAAGAAATTTACTAAGTAGTAGGCTTTTTACTTCTTTTAAATATATAAGTATTTAGTAAAGTAATTAATAAAGATTATATATAAAAATAAGTTAAATCTAAGTTAAGGGATACTTACTTATATAAAAAAAGGTACTATATACTATATATAGCTTAGTAGGAGCTACTTACTTTTATTAACTAAGAGTAGTTGTGGGAATAACCACATTGGCGTCAGCCACAGCTCTAGCTGGCTAACGGCTGTGTAGCGGGGCACGGACCTAGCTCCACCGTCACATAGGTATCTCAAGCCTTTACTAAGAAGGCTTATAATTTATCTATCTTTAACCTTAATTACTAACCCTTATATTTATGATTAATTACTATTTATTTACCCTACGTAAACTAACACTAATTGGTAGTTAACGTACATAGTTACCACTACTTTATAACTATAGATTAATAAAGTTTTATTTAAAAAAGATATTATTATAAATACAACTAACTAGACTTCAAGCTAGTTTATTAATAAATAACGTTTAATATACTAAGCCCTTATTTAATAACTAAATAAACTTAAAGCTATTTTACTTAAAAAAGCGTCTATTATGTACCTAATTTGTTAAAAAAATCCTTTTATAACTATATAAAGCTATAATTTACTACTTTAAACTATTATATTAACCCTTAAAGACCCCTTAAGCCCTCCCATAACTTCTAAGGCTATCTTAATACTCCCTCCCCTCCTTTTACTACGTAATTATAGAGTCTTTTACTAAGAAGCCCTAAGGCTAAGCTATACTTTATAATAGTGCCTAAGAGTAAGTTAGGTATATCACTGGTTACTTATAATACTAGTAATATATACTGTACTTTAAAAAGATTATAAAATTACTAGAGTATCCTAATACCTAACTAAAAACCCTAACGTATTAAAGATTACTAGTAGTAATCCATTATATAAATGGATATACCCCTAAAACTACGGTTTAGGGGAAACGCCTGTGTTTAAGGTATTATTAACCTAATAATCCCTTATTAAAAGTCTTTTTAAATAATAGGATCTCTGGTGTAAAAGTAATCTTTAGTAGTATATAGTATTAATTAATAAACTACTATAAAGAAGGTACTTAAGTAGTTATAATAGGTCCTAGTTAAAACTACTACTAGTTTATAGTATAGTAACTAAGTAAAAAGATACTACTAACTACGTATTTTATATATTATAGAGAAACCTTTTTTTTATTCCTTATCCCTATTATCTATTACTACCGCCTTATCCCCCTTAAATAACACTAAACAGCAAAAAACTAATTATTTAATAACTATTTATATTATTATTAATTAACTATAAAGACTTTATTACTAAATAACTATAACTATTATTTAGTTATAAGCCCCTAGCTACTTTTACTATAAACTAATAAGTTTACTAGTTATATAGCTATAGTTAAAGATCTAGAACTAAGGCTTAGGAGTCCCCTTATATATACTAAATTTACCTATATTTATTAGGATATAAAAGGAATTTACTTACTTAAAGAAATTAGTCTAAAATAGTAAAATAAAGGTACTATAATACGCTTAAGTAGTATAAAACGTTATAACTTAATAATAAGAATTTATAGTAAAGTAATAAAAAGGTTAGTTAATATTAGCTTTATTTAGAATCCCCTCCTTTATCTATTAACCCTAGTATCTATTACCCTTACTATATTCTTACTACTAAATAATAAAAAAGTAATAATAATATCCTTAATACTATAAAAACTCTAAAAGACTCTTTTTAGGTAACTATAGTCACATTATTAGTTAATATAGCTACTAGGGCTCGTTAGGCCCTACGCACAGTGTGATCCGGCTAAAGGTTCGCACAAGCGAAGGTTTGTTTCAACATATCAGTCGCGCCCGCCGCCTATTAGTGATAGCATCGTCGTTATTGCTGGTACGTCCACGTCCACGTCCACGTCTGCCGCTACGGCAGCTGCCACTGTGCTGCGCTTTGTGGCGCAAGAGCAGGCAGGCGGAAGTTATCTCTAGGCAAAGACTTTAGGCGTCATAGTTAGTATGTACATTAGGCTGCCCTACTAAGCTCTACTTACAAGCACCTAGCACAGCTAGAGGGGGGTCAATATTAGTAATACATCTACTCTTCTTTTCAAACAATCTTTACTTATTAACTTACTAGATATATATATTAGCTTAAATATATTCTTTACTGGATTTTTTACTTAGAATATTTTCTACTTAGTAGATTTCTTTTTTTACTTTACTGTAAGCGGTATTGTAATTATAAAAATATATATATTAGTTAATATAGTTATAATAAAAAAAACCCTAAAAAGGTAGTAAAAGTTAAGGATAAAAAACAAAGCCGCCTATAACGTTTTTATAATATTAGCCCTAGGGACTAATTAAGGCTTACTACCCTTAGAGTTAATAAATTAGTTTAAAGCTACTATAACTACTAGGAAGACTAATAGAACTATAAATACCCTTACCCCAGTACTCCTAAACGTTGCTCTTTAGGCCGTTAATATAACTATTTAAGGCCCTTAGTATAATATAAATCCTATAACGGAACCTAGAGTTAAGAAACTTATAATAGCTATAACTTACTATATTAGTAACTATACAGCTAATAAAATAGTTAATATAAAACTATATAACTACTTCTACTTTAACTTTACTAAATAGACTATTAATATATTTAAATATATTAATAAAAACGTTTAGTACTATTTTAGGGATTTCTTTTTATATTGTAGTATTTATATTACCTATACCCTAGCTAATAAATATATTATACACAAAATCTATATTCTACTAATATTTAATAGGTTTGCCGTATAGTTTAAGGACTAAATTAACATTATAATACAACAAAACCGCCTCTTTAAGACCCTTATAAAACGTCTTAAGTTCCTTAATAAGATTCTTTTATATAGAATACAGATTTTATTACTTAAAAATTATAGTTTTATAAAGTTTTAACTTTATAAAACTCTAAAAGCCCCTAGAAATCTATAACCCCCTTTACTACTACTACTAAAATATAAGTAGTATAAAACTCTATTATAAAATACCTATTAATACTACTTAACACAATAACACCCTATTTACCCCCCTCCCCCTTAGTAGTCTATCTTTAACTAATACTAAAACCACTATAATAACTATAAAAAAATAATACTAATAACTATAACTTTACTTTAAATAACCCTTTATTATTAAAAGTACTTACTAACTTTATAAAACTTTATAATAACTATATAAAGTATAGTAGTAGTTAATTTAATATTTTTATAATAAAAATTTAAATATTTTATTAATAGTATTAACTTATTAGTATTAATTAAATATTTATGTTTTTTTAAGTAGTGTTTTATATAGATATTTTAGTAAGTTATTCTAAAAAGAATGTATTATAGTTATACATTTTTAAGTAGTATAATTAAATAAAAGTATTTAATAGGGTGTATTTAGTAGGTTTAACCCCCTCTAGCTTAAGTAGTCTTAAGCAGAACTTAGTAGAGCATACGTACCTTAACACTTTTACTTACCTACTCTTCCTATAGTAGCAAATATAGACATAGACATAGACGTACTAGTAATAACAACAATACTATCACTAATAAGCAGCACTAAATAGCGCAATTAACATATTAAAATAAACCTTTACTTATACAAACCTTCAACTAAATTATACTATATATAGGCCCTAACAAGCCCTAGTAGTATTTATAATTAAATAAAAAGGCACTACTACTATAAGTAAGGCCTTTATTAATTCCTCCCGTCTTTTATACATATAAAACAACTTAAAAGCACTTTAATAAGTAAACTACTTACTATAATATTTAATAAAAGGTTACTTACCCTAAGCCCTTATAACTAGAATAATAACTATTATATAACTTTATAGTTATTAACTAGTTATAAAAATAGTAATAAGTACTTTATAGTTAAAAGGGTTAATAAAATTAACTTAACTTATAACTAGTATATATTTTTTAATAAAAAAAAGAAAAGGCTTACTATTACTATAATTTACTACTATTAAACTACTAGTAATAGACTTAATATAAATATAATAATTCTTAAATTATAAAATAAAACCCTTTTAAGTATCCTATAGTCTAAGGCTAACTATAAATACTTTAACTAGTTAAAGAACGTAGTTACTAGATCTATAGCGCTCTAAACAGCTACTAATATTAGTATATTTAGTAAGGTAATATTAAGGGAGATACTAATAATAGTAGGGAGCAGCTGGACCAGCCGTAGCTACGCAGTCTATAAGGGAAGTGATAGGATAGTTTAGATTGGGTTTAATAGATTTAGAGGGATAGTCTAGGGAGGCGTACAGAAGGCGTTAGTGGTTTTAGTGGCATTAATAGTGTAATTAAAAGTCTACGAAATTAATTAAAAACACTTATTACTTTGAATCTATAAAAGCTGCGTTATAGTAGGTAAATTTAAGTACTGTGACGAAAAAGATTAATAAGGTGGGTAGCTAGACAGTTTCCTAAAGCACATAGCTTGTGGGCTATTAGTTACTCTAAAGGGGGTTATTAATTAAATATAATATACTAAAGCTATATTAATTATACTTAAAGATTAAGCCCTAATATACTACTGTTAGTATTTTTATAACCCTATAAAACCTTTTAATTAAAACACTATAATTAAAAGTCTTTAAAGTTACTTTAAAATTAAAAATATATATTACTAATACCTCTTTAAATAGTAGTAATCTTTTTTTATTTTTATAATCTATAAAAACCTAATAAAAATAAAAGTAAAAGCACTTAATATATTAATTAACTACTTTATAAATATTTAGCCTATACTATTAACTAAACTATAAACCAAAAATACCCTTTATAACTAACTTATTAATATATACTATAGAGTAAAAGAATATAGTCTCTACTTTTATAATCCTACTACAAATTTTACTAAAATCATCGCATAACTACAATCCTCTATTAGTACTTCTAAATTAACTTAAGAAACACTATAGTACTCTACTAAGGCCCTTAAGCTATATAGTACCTATATTATTAATTAAATATATAACTATAGTAACTAAGGCCCCCTTAGAAAAAAAAAACTATAAGGATTATAATACTAGAGACTATAGAAGAAAGATTACTATCCCTAATACCCTTTTAAATTAATAAATAATTAAAAGTACTATATTTATAGTAAATTAAACTATTAATTATAAAAACACCCTACTAAAGACTATAGTAAAGCGTATAACTACTACTACTAAGCTAATTACCTCTAAAACATTATATTAGCATCCTTCTAGTAATTCTTTATAAAGTATAAAAGTAATAAAATATTTAATAATATTTAGAAGTATAATAAAGAGCCTATAAATAAATACCTCTTAAAAAATAAGGATAGTAAAGCAACAAAACCCTAGTTAACTATATTTATAACTACCTACTTAATAAAAAAAAAGTTAATAGCCCTAAAATAGTAGTAACTCTTACTAAGTAAGTAGCGGCCTATACTATAATAATAAAAAATATAAACCTAATAAAATCAACACTATACACCTATAATAGCTAATATTCTAAAGCCGTTTTTTAAAGTATTATACTTAATACTAGAGTAGTAGAGTTCTTTATAGCGGGCCACAGTTAATATATAGCCCTTAAAAAGACAATCTTTCCTAACCTTAAACTTAATACTATAAATACTAATAGTATATTAATTCACTTTAGTACTAGTAATAGTATTAAATCCCTTAGATTATTTAAAATTCCTTTACCACCCCCTCTAGAGTAACTAACGGCCCACGGGCCACGTGCTCTAGGAAATAGCCGTCTAGCCACCCACTTTGTCAATCTTTTTCGTCATTAGTCAGCAAACGGCACTTAAATTTACCTACTACAACGCAGCTTCTATAGATTCAAAGTAATAGGTGTTTTTAATTAATTTTATAAACTACTAATTATACTATTAACGCTACTAAAACCACTAACACCTTTTATACACCTCCCGTACACCCAACTATCACCATCCCTCTAAACTTATTAAATTTAATTTAAACTATCCCATCACTTCCCTTTTAGGCTACGCAGCTATAGCTAGTCTAGCTGCTTCCTACTATTATTAGTATCCCCCTTAATATTATTATATATAGGCCTTACTAAATATACTAATATTAGTAGCTACTTAAAGTACTATAGATTTAGTAACTATGTTTTTTAGTTAATTAAAGTATTTATAGTTAGCTTTAGACTATAGAATACTTAAAAGGGTTCTGTTTTATAATTTAAGAATTATTATATTTATATTAAGCCTATTACTAATAGTCTAATAGTAGTAAATTATAGTAATAGTAAGCTTCTTCTTTTCCTTATTAAAAAATATATACTAGTTATAAATTAAGTTAATTTTATTAACCCCCTTAGCTATAAAGTATTTATTACTACTTTTATAACTAGCTAATAACTATAAAGTTATATAATAGTTATTGTTTTAGTTATAAAGGCTTAGGGTAGGTAACCTTTTATTAAATATTATAGTAAGTAGTTTACTTATTAGGGTACTTTTAGGTTGTTGTGTATATATAGAAGACGGGAGGAATTGATGAAGGCCTTACTTGTAGTAGTGCCTTTTTATTTAATTATGAACGCTACTAGGGCTTGTTAGGCCCTACGCGTGATCTAGCTAAAGGTTTATATAAGTAAAGGTTTACTTTAATATATTTAGCACCGCCTATTAGTGATAGTATTGTTGTTATTACTAGTACGTCCACGTCTACGTCCACGTCTACTGCTATAGTAGGAAGAGCAAGTAAGCAGAAGCGTTAAGGTACGCACGCCCTACCAAGCTCTACTTATGTCAGATTTTGTGTATATTTGTATATATATAAAGCTATACCTTAAGGGCTATTAACGCGTTTTTTATTTTAATAGCACTATGGGCCTTTAAACCCCCTAAATACAGCCACGGCCTTTAGAGCCAGTAAAACGTTACTCTAGAACAGCTATTAGCCACTTTAAATACTAAAATCTACCTATATATTATAGTATACTAGTAGCTTTAAGCTATATAATTTAATATACCTCCCTAATAAAGGCCTTTTAAGGGCCTTATTAAATTTAATTATAAATAAAATTATATATTAGTTATACTTTAACTACTTTATAATTACTTTTATATAGCTCACCTCTTTAAAACTATAATCCCTTTAAAGTCCTTATTTTAAGTAGTTTTATTATTCTTATTAGACCTTTATTTCTATAGTAAGAAGAGTAATACTATTTTTAGAGTACTTAAAAGCTATAATCCCTTTTATTTATTCTTTATTAATAAAGTTAAAGTCCTTATAATATTTACTTTAAAGTTTAGTATTATAAAGTACTTAAAACTAAATTATTTAATCTACTATATTAAGTTACTTAAGGAAGAGTTTAAAGTAGGTACTAGTAAGTAGCTTTATAAGGCTATTTATTATTAACTATACTATAGGTTAATATTTAACTTTAATACAGCCTTTTTAAGCTTTTTAATATAGTTAGTAGTTATAGATATTAATATAGCAAAGCTTTATATATAGTTAGACCGTCTTTTTATTAATAAAATAAATTATTTATTAATTATTATATTAAATATATATACTTAGTATAGTAGTGTTAGGAGTAAGAGTGGTACTAAAGGTCTATTTACTAAGGTTTATATAAAGTATAGTTATTAAATAGTTTATAAAGATAGCTTTTTTAGCTACTTAAGAAAAAGTAAAAAGCTTAGCCTTAGTTGTTAATATAGTTATAGTGTTTTGTTTATTAGTTTACTACTTAATAAAGTTACTAAAAAGCTTAATTATAAATACTTAAAAGCTTTTATAGTTTAGTATATTATTAGTAAAGTTAGTATTTAAAGTAATTACTAAACTATTATTAAGGCTACTTTTTTTATAGTTAAATTTAAGGTAAAGAGTACGCTTTATAAAGAGGTATTTAATTACTTATTCCGCTTCTTTAAGGTACTTAGGACTAGGGTTATAGTTAAAGTATATAAGACGGCTTACTATAAGGGCCACGTCTAGCTTTATTATTATTATACTATATATAATTAAACTAATATTACTTTAGTAATAGTTAATATTTATATATAGAGTAGAGCCCTTATAAGGAAGTAGCTTAAGTAATTAAATTAAAGAAGTATATAGTTACTTTACTTATAGGCTTTACTTTTTTAAGTACTTAATTACTTTATTAATATAAATAGACTATAAAAGCTAAAAGCGCCTTGTAGTATAGTTATAAATAACTTTAATCCCTAGGAACTATTATAAGTCTTTATTACTTTTAAAAAAGTATTACTTTTAAAGTACTTTTATAAATAAAAGGGCCTTTTTATAGTATTTAAAGGGGAAGTATAGAACGTAGTTATTAATATAAAAGAAGAAAATAATATAGTTATGTATTTAATAGTAATTTTTATTTACTATATACTTTAGTTTAAGTTTTTTTAAACTAGCTTTTAAATAGTATTACTATAGGAGTAGAGAGTGGTATAGGCTGTAGAGTACTTTATTGAGTTTAAGGATATACTTAGGCTTTTAATACCCGGGGGGTATTTATATATAAATGTCTTTATTAAGTAGAACCTATACAAACGCGTTTACTATATTGTATTATAGAAGCTTAAAATTAAAGTAGTTTATAATAGCTATAAGTATTTAAAATAATATACTAGTAAGTATTAAAGTGTAGGTATCTTACTTGTTTCTTAACTACTAGTTACTATATATAATAAAGTACACTTTAATTTTAAAGAGTTTTTTATACTTATTTAATTTATACGTATATATTTAATAGTATTTTAGAATCTAGGAGTTGTTAGTAGTACTTTTAAGAACCTTTTTTTAAAAGTTAGTTTTATAATAGTTTTATAAATAGTTTACTTTAGTTACTTATATTAAAATTATATAAGGGTAAGTTAATATTTTTAAATAAAATGTGGGTAGGGGCTAGAGCTTTTGCTAGGGGGTACTAAAAGTAGGAACTTTAGTTTATAGTTAATATAGTGCTTTGTACTTATTTAATAAAATCTAAGTACTTATAACCCCTCTCTATAGCTAAATCTTACTATTAAAGTATTTAATATTTATATTTTAAAACGCTCCTATAGTATATTAGATACTAAGGGTTCCTTTTAATAGGTTATAAGTGACTAGGTAGTTAGCTTAAAAGTAGCTTTACTATAGAGTATTTTAAAATAATAATAGAGTACTAGTTAAAAAGATGGTTTTATAAGACGTTTATTTGTACTGGGGTATATAAACTACTAGGGTAGTTTAGTTTATAGGCTTAGTTATAAATATAAACTAGTAAGGGTTTATAGAAAAAACGTTTTTATTTATTAATTTAGTTATAATTTACCTTTTTAAGTATTAGTTTTTTTTAATTAGTACTTAAAAGAATAAAACGGGTAAGTTAAGAGGGGTAAGTAGGAGTTTAAAGTAAATAGAGAAGTATTTATAGTTGTAGGGTTTATTATTATTAAGAGTAGTATTACTTAAGTTAAGTTTATTAGAAACGTTGTTAAAGGAGTTTATAAAAGGGGATACTTTATTGTTTTTTTTATTAAGTAAGGAGGGGTAGAGCTATACTTAAGAGTTAGTTTTACTAGTTATAGTAAGGTTCTTTTAAACCTACTTAGTAATAGCTTAAAGGTTAAGGTTATTATAGTTACTAGTAAGTAAATTTAGGTTGTTATTATAGTACTTTTTTTTATTAAATATAACGTTATATATAGTAACGATCTTTATAGTTATAGGGTTTTATATTTAATAATAATTTATAGATGTATAGCTAATAAGGAAGCTTATAAAGGCATAGCTATAAAGGTAGTTAAAATACTTTTTTTTAAACTGTGTATTAGCTATAAGGGTATACGCTTTATATCTATATAATTTTAGGTACGTAAGGCTTAGTTTTGTAGTTTTGTTACTGTGGAGCTGTTAGTAGAGTACTTTATATAGGGTCTTTTAATTAAGGGCCGCTTAAGGTGTGTAGTTATAAAGATAGGTTACTGTTTTATAGATATTAAGCTATATTTTATAGAGTAGTTTATCTCCTTTTTGTATTATTTAAGCTTTTATTTTAATTATAGTACTAATATACTTAGTACTACTGTTTTAATTTTATATATATAGAGTAGAGGGCTTAATACGTTTACTATACCTCTAGAGGTTGTTTATAAGGTGGTAGTACTTTTTAATTTTATTATTATACTTAAAAGTAAGTATTTTAATATTATATTAAACCTTTAAGAGTAAAATAAACTTTTTAAAGACTTTAGTAAGTGTTTTTATACTATAGTTATATAGGTAGTAGTTTTATAAGTACTATAAAACGTAGTTAGTAAATACTAATATAAATATAAACCTACTATAGTCCTTAGTATATAGGTAGAAGTTAAATATAATACGTTTACTAGGGTAGGTATACGCGTTACTTTTCTGCGGTTTATAGTTAATAATTTACTTTACTTTATTAATACTATAAGTATTATAGCTTAAAAGGGTATTACTAGGTGTTGTTTTAGGGGTAATAGAGATTTAAATACTATAGGTTAATAAAGAAAGGCACTAGAGTAGTTTAAGGCTAGGGTAGCTAAGCTACTAGTACTACGTTTCCTTAGAGCCTTTTAAAGATCTTTGTTTTTATTAAAAGTACTTTATTTAATAGTATAGAGTATATATATACTAAATAGCTTATATAAAGTCTTTATATATAAGCGCCTTATTAAAAAGCTTATTATACTTTAATACTTTTTAATTATATATAGTTTTAATAAAGCTAAAAGGGGAGTAATTAAATTTATATAGTATAGAATACTATTTAGAGTACTTATTTTACTAGTACCTATACTTATAGAGCTAGTTATAAGAAATAAGGTTAGTTATTATAAATATATATAATATAACGTTATATAAATTTAAGCTAGATTATTTACTATTAACTAATATAATATATATACTTACGTTTCTATATCCTTTAATTATAAGGGACTTAAAGTTAGTTTATAAGTAATTATTTATACTAACTATTTAAAAGTTATTAAACTATTATTTATTTTTAAAAATATAAATAAATATACTAGAGTTAAAGAGGTAGGAGTCCCTAAAGGGATATAGTAATAGGTCTTTGTATTAAGTAGTTTAAAACGCTATGGGTAAATACTTAATACTCTCTATATAGTAACTATATAGTTACTAGTTTTAAATCTCTTTAACGCGCTAGATTAGCTATTTATTATTTATAAGGTCCTTTTTAGTTCTTTTATAGTAGTAGTTAAGTAGCTTTTACTCGTTATATACGTACTCTAGAAAAGTATAAAAGTAATTTTTAAGGTAGTAGTATATAGAGTATACTAGGTAGGAAGGGGCTAATAGAGTAAAAAGAGTGGGAGATACTAATAAAACTTTACTTTATAATTTCTTTAGGTTAGTATTATTATATTTATAGTTACTAAAGTACTTAAAAGGGCTATAGGGAGCTATTTTATTAATAGTAAAGGTGCTTTATATATTTTTTTTATGTTTTATAAACTTTAGTATTTGTTTAATTATAGTAGTTATTTTAGTAATAGTTTTATTAAAACTATAATTATCCTAGTTATTATTTATTATTATATAATAACTTTTAGTTTAAGATTAAAGTAATAAGTAGTTAAAGGAGTAAAGTAGTTTATAGATTTATAAGTCTTTTTTGTAAACTACTTTAAGCTTAATAGTACGGCCCTTATATATATTATTAACTTACGTTATAAACTATTCTACTATAGTAGTTTTTATTATAAGTTATTTATTATAGAGTATAGTAAAATAGTTAATATATAACTAGTTAATATACTAATAGTATATACTTTTTATAAGTTTAAAGTATTTATAGAGGTTTTAAATTTAAACTATTAGTCTTAAAGTACTTAAGTAGTACTAAATTCTAAGTTTTTTAATAATAGTACTTTATATTTAAAGAATAATAGTATTTTTAGCCTTTTTTTACTTTTAATATATTACTTTTATAGTATAGTATAGGAATAAAGAGTTAATATAGTACTTAAGGGCCTTTTTAAAAAGGTTAGTTATTGTTTTAATATAATAGTAGTTTATTATTCTAAATAGAAGTAGGAGGTTCTTTCTTAGAGGCGCTTAAGAAGAAGGGTTTATAGTAAGCTTATTTATTCTAGATTCTATAGTCTAGGAGTAAAGGGCTTTTAGCTTAGGGCTATAATAAGTAATAGACTTTAGGTAGTTACTAAGGCGCGGCTTTTAGGGCGGGGTATTACTAATAAGGGGCTTTAAATTTATAGAAGTTAAATTAAAAGCTTTTTATATATTAAGGGTATTTATAAGTACTTAAAAGTTATAAAGCTATAGGTGTTAAGTAGTTAGACTATTAAGGATAGTTTTTTAAGGGGTTAAAAGGATATTTATAGTAATTTTTATATTTAATAGAGTGGTTTAAAAACGATTAGTTATATATAGTAAAGGGGATAGTAAAATAAGACTCTTAATTATTAAATTTTATGTATATTTATATATATATAAAGCTATACTTTAAGGGCTATTAATGCGTTTTTTGTTTTAATAGTACTATAGGCCTTTAAACTTCTTAAACGTAGTTATAGCCTTTAGAGCTAGTGAAACGTTGGTCTAGAGTAGCTATTAGCTACTTTAAACGCTAAAATCCACCTATACGTTGTAGTGTACTAGTAGCTTTAAGCTATGTAATTTAATAGCTTAAGACTACTTAGTAGAGCTAGAGGGGGTTAAACCTACTAGATACACCCTATTGGATACTTCTATTTAATTATACTGCTTAAAAATATATAGCTATAATATATTCTTTTTAGAATAACTTACTGAAATGTCCGTATAAGACACTACTTAAAAAAACATAAAATTCCTTTACCTTTTAGAAATATTATTTTTTACATTATACTAACTAATATACCGTTCCTACTATACCTTAAAAATATAAACTACTTAAAGATTATATTTAATAATATTAATAATATTTTATATAAAGGAAATATTATAGTACTAATTATTTAATAATAGGGGTATAGCTAGTTACTGTTTAATTATAAGTAAGTAATAACATACTACTACCTTACTACTAGTAAGCTTTAACAGCTTTACTATTAATTTAGACACTCTTTCATTATAAAACTCTATAATATACTTAAAAAAGCTAGCTATTAACTAGATATTTAAATATTAAAGATTCTAATAAAAATATACTACTACTACTAACTCTACAGAACAGCACCTTTGAAATTCTAATTTATATTATAAAATAAGTATAACTTTAACTATAAAGTTATTATAAATATTATATACTTTAACAAAAAACTAGTTTCTTACTTTATTAATACTATAACCGGATTTACTACTATAAAGTTTATTAAAAATATATTTACTAAAATAGTTTAAAAAAGTATTTATATAGTATAAATTAATATATAATAAAGACCTTTTAACTTCCTTATAATTAATACTATAATAACGTTTAAAGCTATAGAGTTTAAGGGATATATTAAAAAACAAGAGATTACCTTTACAATTATACTTATTAAAGCCTATAACTTTATTAATAAAATTAAAAAATACTATACTATTTTAAAGTAGGTTTATTAAATCTACTATACTAAAAACCCACTCTTACTACTTAAAATTATACTCTAAATAAGTATTAAAAATATTAATAATATAGTAGGCCCTAATAGCTTTATACTAACCCTTTTTATCTTTAGAGTATACTTATAAATTAATAACTCCTCCTTACTAGCCCTAAACATCGCTAAGTGCGCCTAGGTAATTAAAAAGGCCACTAAGGAGATCTACTACTTCTATACATAGCGTAAGGTTAATAGTACCCTTAATATATATAACAAACTAAAAACACTTAAACCTTAAAACTTCTACTTTAATTATTAGTTTAAGTATAGTATAAAAAAATAACTAATAAAGCCCTTACTAATTAATCTTAATAAACAGTAAAAAATACATACTTACCCTTTTATAAGGCCTAAAATCCTTCTAATTAATAGTTATTAAACTCTACTATAAAAATATTAACAATATAGGTTCTAAAATCCCCTTCCTACTAAGAAACTCTATAATAATTAAGTACAAAGCTAAGGACAGAGCTAAATATAAAAATAAAACTTAAGAAATCCTTAATAAAATCATTATTAACACAAAGCCTTCCCCTACTAAAGACCCAGTACTAGTAAAAGCCCTAAAATAACAATAAAGCTAACTACAAAAGACCCTAACTATAATATTTATCTTAGCTAAAAAAAAGGCTAATTTTATCCTTACTATTAAGCTAAAAAAGTAGGGGACTATTACTACCCTAGGGGAGCTGTTTTAAAGGTTAATAAAGGAAGAGATTTAGCTTTATAAGACTGCAACGTCTTTAATATTATCCTATTTAACCCTAAGGTCTATAGTAGGTTTAAAATATTTAAATTTTATATTATTAATAAAATTAAAGTAAAAATAATAAATTAGCTTTATAAAAAGTCCCGCTTTATTATATAAAGCTATACTAATAATAGAAAAACTATAATTTTAATATAGTTCTCTATAATTTAAAAGTCTAATTAATAGTTAATCCTAGTACTTACTTTAACTCTTATATAAACTAGTATAAAGCTATAGTTTTAAGATACTATATAAGTATATATATAATTAAAAATATAGCTTAATTAAACAATCCTTATATACCTTTTAGTTTAAATCTATAATTAGTACTTAGATAATACTATTATAGTTATTAAAAGGCCTTTCTATAGTATTACAAAGGCCGGGATATACTAGTAAATAATATACTATTAATACTATAAAATAAAACTTAAAATAAGTATATTAATATATAATCTATACCTTTTAATATTATTAATTAATAACCTAGACTTTACCCTAATTAAAATATAAATAGACAATACTCTTAGCCTTTTAATAAATAAATTTTTAACTTATAAAATATTAAAGCTTAAAAAGGCAAACCTTATAACTAAAGTAAAAATATTCCTAACTCTAAAAAAGCCACTAATATTTAATAATAGTATCTTAATACTAAAAAGCAAATTCCTTACTTTTTATTAAAAGGACTAAAATAAAAAGCTTATAATTATTAAGCTTAATAAGGATTAAAAGACTTAATACGTTTAATAGCGCGCCTAAGGAGTATATATTACGTTAATTGATTAACCCAAGGTATTATACAACCTCTTTATAGTAGCTTAATATTAAAAACCTATAGATAAAAATATTACTACTTTTAATAAGTAATTATATTAATAAATAAATAACTAGTACTAAGGATTAAAATACGTTCCTTTTAACCTTAAAAAAATAAACTTTTTCTTTTTATAAATAAATTATTTACTAATAACGTAGACCTTTTATTATAACTAGGATTTATTATTGTTTTTATACAAAATTAATTTATTAGTAATAATATATTTAAGATTTATAGTAATATTATCTACCATAGCTTAATAAAAAGTAAGTAAGTCATAAGAAGTGTCCTTGCTTTAGAGATTTACACTATTACTACTAGCGTTAATATAACCTATACTATTACAACTACCCTTAAGCTTATTACTAATTACTTAAATATTCCCCTAATTCTATTTAATATATATACTAACTCCTATTTACTTTATAAGTACTTTATTAAACTACGTACTACTAAGGAAAAATAATTAATAATTAATATTATAGTATTAAAGTAATCCTATAAGTACTAAGAGCTTTAAGAAATATAATAAATTACTAAAAACAGTAGTATTACTAATAACTTTATAAAAATAAAACTAAACTATACCTTTAAAGGCTTTATTTTAATAAATAAACCTATAATTAAAATAAAAGGTTAAGTAATAAAAAAGGATAAAAAAAAGGTATTTAGGCTAAAGAAATCTATAGATTTAATAAAAGAGCTAGAAGTATTAAAAATATAAGGAAATAGTAGTATTTATTATTAGTCTATTAAAAAGAACTAAAAATAAAAGTAAAAAGAGACAAAAGGCAGAATTGAACCTACAGCCTCTAGCTCTAATAAGCTAGACTCTAAACTGCTAGGTCAACTACCAATAGTGGAATAAACCACTCTAAATGTCTCTTATCAACCCCTCTAGGGTGCTCGTGGCCAACCACAACCCTCGTGGCCGACCACAGCGCCCGTGGCCAACCACAGTAAATGCGGCTAACCACACGCAGGGCCTAGAGCCACTTAGCTAAACTGTACGTAACGTACTAAACCCTAAAAGGACTAGTGCTTTAGAAGCTAGGTCTAAAGGGTAAGGTACTAGGCCTATAAAAGGTAGGGCTCTCCCTAGTCTATAGGGGTCTAGACTTTTACTTTTTTAGTAAGTAAGTAATATAATAAAATACTAATATAATACTATTACTACTATAATAATACTTCTATTTCTTTTATTTGTATATTATGTACTAAATCTATTTCTTTATTAACTCTATTAAGCCCGATATTACTATAGAAGTATTTAGTAATTTTAATACTGACTTTAATACCCTTATATCTGTACTTATGAGTTATAAGCTTAGCTTATTAATTAACTTAACCTTTCCGACTAATTATAAGAGTCTATTTAGACCTACTTATTTAATAACTAACTTTATTTTGACTATAAGAGACTAAAAACTATAACTAATACTTGTAAATTACCCGCGATTTGAGTTCCTAAGTGACTAAGAAACCTAGTTTTTAGAAAATCCTTAAATTATTTAACCTTCCTTAATAAACCCTTAATAAATCCTCGTATACATCTACTATAGTAAATAAATTTTTAAATAATATTTAATTAATACAACCTATACAGAAATTAAGATTATAGTAGTTTTTACTATTTAGCTTAGTTAATAAAAGCTACTATAAGTTAATATTAATAACTCTAAAGTTATAGACTTTGAGTTTATTAGTTATAATAAACTAACTAAAATAGTTAAAAAAGATATAGTAGGACTTTATAGTTTTAATTATTTATTTGAACTACTTAGTTAGTTATATAATAAATAGTTTACTCCTATTATTTTAAAAAAATAACTTTTGGGTTTTTAGGAGTTTATTTAGTTTTAATTATTTAAATAAAAAAGACTTTAAACTTATAAAATATAAATAAAATTACTATTCTAAAGTTAAAAAGATAATTAAATTATTAAGTATAGTTTTTAAGATTCTATATAGTGCTAGTTAGTAAAGATTTAGTAATAGATTTTATTAAACTACTAGATAATAAGAATAAAGATTTAAATAATAAAATATTAGGTTATATAAAACTTCTTTATAAAAATGGCCCTTTAAGAGTTATAAAAGACTCTAAAATAGCTCTAGAAGTTTAGAAAAGCTTAGAAGAGTTATATTAACTAAAAGGATTTATAAACGAGTTTTTTACTTATAAAGAGTTTTTTAATACTACTTTTAAAGACTTTAATACTTTTAAAGAATACTTTAATAAAGTTAAAGAGCTTATAGATAATTTAGTTTTAAACGACCTAACTTTACTTAAATAGGTAATTATAGTTTAGGTTTTAAATAGTTTAGACGACTTTTATAAGGGGTTTATAACTAATATAACTTAATTTTTAAAAAAAGACTTAAAAGCCTATACTATTAAGTCTTTATTTATTAATTTATTAGATAAATTTAAGAGAAAGAGTAATAATAACTTTATATAATTCTTTAAGTTTTAAATTAAGTTTAAAAAGACTATTAAATTCTAGAAATAAACTAAGGGTTAATACTATAACTACTATAAGAAAACTGGCTATATAGAGAATATTTATAGATTTTTATATTTTGATAAAGCTTTTGATTAGTTTAAAAAAATATTAAAAAATAACTCTTTTATAAATAATAAAGAAGAAAGAAGAGTTAAAAAATAGAATAAAAGAAAATAATAAATTAATATAGTTATTAATAATAATTTTAACTTTTTTAATTTATTAGAAGAAGTTATAGTTACTTTAGACTTAATAAATATTAACTTAGTAACTAAAAAGGACTTAGATTCTAATATAGAATTTGAAAATATAAGAATTATTTTTAAAACCCCTATTAATATAGATTTTAAAACTAATAACTTATTACTAGGTGACTTAATAAAATAGTTAAATAAGGAACTTTTGGATTTTTTTATTTATAAAGGAAAATAACTGTTTTATTTGGACTTAGTTGTAATAATTTATATAATTAATAACCTATTTTTATTTAATAATATTAAAACTATTAAAATAAAGGTTAATTAGGGTAAAGTAAACTGTTTTTTTATTTATAAAAAGGGTAATTTAACTACTATAATAAATAATACTCTTTATATTATAAGAGATATTTATTATATACTTAAACTAGGTATTAATTTTTTAAGTTAAGTTAAACTTACTGAAATAGGTATAGTCTTAATTTACTATAATAAGTCTATACTATATAATATAATTAAAGACGAAGTTCTTTTAGTAGGAATAAAGAGGAATAACTTTTACTTTTTTAACTTTAATATAAATAAGGAAGTAATTAATATAATAAAAGATACTATAAAAGAGTTTTAAAGTTAGGATTGAACCCTAGACCCTAATATTAATATAATAAAGCTATAGTATAATTAATTAGGCTATATAAACTAGTAATCTTTATTTACTATTCTAGATTAAATTAAAATTATGTATAAGAGGGCTATTATAGAGGTATTTTATAAACTACCTTATAAAGCCTATTTAAAAGGAAAATTTACTAATACTATAAATAAGAAGTCTAGTAATTACATAAAAGACTACCCTTATTTATATAAAATTACGTTAAACTTATATAGGCTAATTACACTTAAAACATATAATAATTATAGATAGTTTATACTATTTATAAATAAAAAGACCCGTTTTATATAGAGTAAATTATTAAAAATAAAGGAATTTAAAGAGGTTTCTACTGCTTTTGAGGAATTTAAATCCTTAGTTAAAAATAATAAAAATAAGTATAAAATTAATTAATTTAATATAGATAGTAGTAAAGAGTTTAATAATAAAAGAATAAAAACTATATATATAAAGAATGGTATAACTTATAATATAAAACCACCTTATACGTATAAGCCTAATAGTATTATTAAAAGAATAATATATAATATAATAAATAAAGTAAGGGCTATACTAATAAACACTAATATTAACTTTAAACTATAAAGAAAAGCTCTTTTAGCAGCTATATATCTATATAATAAAACCCCACATAAGTTAATAGCTTATAAAATACTATATAAAGCTAAGAATAATATAAAACCCTCTTTAGATTATATAAGGGTCTAGGGGAGTATTTGTTACTATAAAAATAAAGACTCTAATATTAAAAAGCTTAATAATAAAGCTAAAAAGGGTATAATTCTTAACTATAGTAATAATGCCTATAGAATATGGGATTTAAAAGAAAATAAAGCTCTTTAGTCTAGAGACGTTAAAGTATTTAAGAATATCTTTATAAAAGATACTAATAATAATAATTAAGAACTATCTATACTAAATAAAATAAATTATCCATAATTTAGTATAACTAAAAGCGGAAAAGAATCTTAAAGTGATAGTTTTTTTAAGATAGACTTGGATTATAATAATATTAATAAAACTAATAATAATAATAATAATAATAATAACTCTAAATTAACTATAGAAATCCCCTATATGGATAAAGAGATCCGGGAAAGCTATAAATAAGTTAAAAATTAAGAATGTGCACTATTTATAATAAAAAACTACTTATCTTTAAATATAATATCTACTATTAATAACTTAAAGGATAAAATCTCTTATATACTAAGTATTAATAACTTAGATAAACCTACTATATATAAATAAGTTTTAGAATCTAACGATTTATAAAACTAGATCTAAGCTATATACAAAGAATTAAATATATTAATTAAATTAAATATTTAGAGTATTATTAAAAAACCATAATTTATTAAACTTCTTGGAGGTAAATAGGTTTATAGAAAAAAAGCTAATAATAATATTAATACTAAAGCTAAAAAACCTAATAAATATAAGGCTTGTTGGGTAGTATAGGGTTATAATTAATATGTAAGTATTAATTACTTAAAAACCTTTAATACTACCTATAGGCCTAAATCCTATAGACTATTATTCTTAATAGCTATATAAAATAATTAGAATATTAAATAATATAACGTTACTAGTGCGTTTATATACACTAATATCAATAAAGAAATATACGTCTAATTACCTATTAGTTTTTTTAATAATAATAATAATAAATTAATTTTTAATAAAGATTATAAAGATTCTAATAAAGGATTAGTTTATAAACTAAATAAAGCTTTATATAGTTTAAAATAAAGTTCTAAACTATAGTATAAGTATTTAAAAAATATATTTAAAAAAAAAGGCTTTAATATAACGCTTTATAATAAGGCTGTTTTTATACTTAAAAAAAAAGGAGTTAAAGCTATTATAGTTTATTATATAGATGACTTTTTAGTTATTACTCTTAACCCTAAAATTACTAATAGTATAATTAATAATATCTCTAAAAAAATTAATATAAAACTACTAGGGGTACCTAAAACCTTTTTAGATATTAAAGTAGATATAAATAGGGAAAATAAAACCCTATTTCTATATTAAACTAAATATACTAAAAAACTACTAATTAAATATAATAAAACCCACTTATATAAGTATTTAATACCTATAAATAATAATATAAAATTAATAAAAAATACAAATTAAGCTACTAAAAAAGAAATAAAACAATTCTAATAAAAAATAAACTCTTTAATATATTCTACCTTAAAAACTAAGCTAAATATAGCCTTTATAGTTATATTATTAGCTTGTTATATAAGTAATTCTTCTAAAGAGTATTTTATTATTCTAGATTAGTTATAGGGATATTTAAATAAATTCCTTAACTTAGGGATTTTATATAACTACTTTATTAAATTTAAAATAATAGAATTTTTAGACTTTAATTAGGCTAGAGATTTTAATAATAGAAAATTTACTACTAGTTATTTATTTTACTTAGGATTTTATAATATAATTAGTTAGAATACTATAAAATAAAAAATAGTAGCTTTATTTATTTATAAAGTTGAGTATATGGCTTTTATTGAAGCTATTAAAGAAGTTATATATTTATATAACTTTTATAATTATATATTTAAATCTTTAAACTTTAAAAGTCTAGATAAACCTAAAATTCTTATAGATAATAAAGTAGCTTAAAAACTAGTTAAAAATCCTGAATTTTATAAAAAGGTTAAGTATATTAATATTAAATATTACTTTATAAAAAATATAATAATTAATAATAAAGCTTTACTATTCTATATATCTACTAAAAATAATCTGGCTAATGTTTTAACTAAGCCTGTGGGTAAAATAATATTTAATAATTATATAACTACTTTAAGTATAGTAGACTATAAAGGTTTTTTATTTTTTTTTAAAAATAAAATTAAAATAAAAAAGAATATAAATTTATTAAAGGATAAGTTAAAAATAAATAACTTATTATATTAAAAAAAGAAGGTTTTCTTTATTAATATATATTTTTTTTTATTTTTACTCTAAATATTTTTACCTAAAAAAAAAGGTTTTTATAGAGTTTTTATATAGAAGTTTTTAATACTAAAGAAGTTTTTTAATACACTTTAAGAATACTAAGATTTATAATAAAATTAAATTAATATATATTTTAAAGGGGGATATTAATTTATTAAAAAGAACTAAAAATAAAAGTAAAAAGAGATAAAAGGTAGAATTAAACCTATAGTCTCTAGCTTTAATAAACTAAACTTTAAACTACTAGGTTAACTACTAATAGTAAAATAAACTACTCTAAATGTTTTTTATTAACCTCTTTAGGGTGCTCGTGGCTAACTACAACCCTTATAGTTAACTATAGTGCCTATAGCTAACTATAGTAAATACGGCTAACTATACGTAGGGCCTAGAGTTACTTAGCTAAACTATACGTAATGTACTAAACCCTAAAAGAATTAGTACCTTAAAAGCTAGGCCTAAAGGGCAAAGTACTAGGCCTATAAAAGGTAGGGCTCTCTCTAGCCTATAGGGGTTTAGACTTCTACTTTCTTAGTAAGTAAGTAATACAACAAAACACTAATACAATACTATTACTACTATAATAATACTTCTATCTCTTTTATTTGTATATTATATACTAAACCTATTCCTTTACTAACTCTATTAAGCCCGATATTACTATAGAAGTATTTAGTAATCTTAATACCGACCTTAATACCCTTATATCTATACTTATAAATACTATTAAAGCTTATTAAGCCCTATAATATATTATAGTACTTATAATTTAACTAAAGGTTTATATAAATAAAGATTTATTTTAATATATTTAGTACTACTTATTAGTAATAGTATTGTTACTATTACTAAAAGAGTAGGTAAGTAGAATTATTAAAGTATATATCCCCTACTAAACTCTATTTAAAACTACTTAGTAAAGCTAAAGGGGGTTAAAGCTACTAAATATACCCTATTAAATACTTTTATTTAATTATACTACTTAAAAATACATAGCTATAATATATTCTTTTTAAAACTCCTTATTAAAATATCTATATAAAATACTATAAAGAAGACAAATATTACTAATATATATATATAGTTAATTATTAGTATAATTATATAAAACTACTTAATAACTAGACTTTTTCTTACTTTACTATAAATAGTACTAAAATATAATATATAAAAATAAATTTAAGTAATCTACTATATACTTTACTTATATCCTTATCTATATTTTAAGAATATTATATTAAACCTAGGTTATACTCCTTATGTTAGGCACTCTATAAATAATCTTGCCAGAGACGCCACTATCTTAACGCCGCTTCTCTTAACTCCTATCATAATCAACACAATCTCTTCTACTGAATCTTCATCCCAGCCTATTCACCTGCCCAATACACAACTAGGCATTGAAACTACCAAAAGATACATCAATACGACGGTGTCAGGCTGCTCAACATGTCCATCCCTAACCAGGCACTCGAAAAGGTATGCAAAGGACTCGATACGGGCTGGGCGCTCGATCCTTCACGCAGATATATTTCACCTGGGCTCATATCGTCTCCCATGATGTAGTTGATTCGCGAGATCGAGAGCCAGGCAATTGCGGCTCAGCAACAGATAGGCCAGGCCCGAACACAAATGACGGCAAAACAACGAGAGATGCGCATGATGCGTCTGACGCTGGATGAACTGTCCACATTGCCCCCCGACTCGAATGTTTTCGAGGGCGTCGGAAAAATGTGAGTGAGGGTGAAGCGGACTGAAGACAGCTGCAAAGAAATTCTGCTGACCTTGACTACCTTGGAGCGGAGAAGGTTCGTTTTGTTGCCTACCGCCCAGCTGACGGGTAAGCTTGACGGCCAAATCAAGGAAAAGGAGGGAGAGGTCGATAAGTTGAGTCAGAAGCTCCACTACCTGGAGATGACATTCAAGAACAGTCGGCAGCACATCGATCAAATGCTTAAGGCGCAGTCGTGAGTCAAATTCAACGACCACCTAAGCCAAATTGAGACCAGTTAGGATGGACCGAGAACGGTATAGCAGGTGCATAGCAGTCACAATTCGGACATAGCAATGTGCTTGACTGGGGACATTGGTCGGCTCGACAATTGACAGAACTTGCATGTATTTCTTTTTCAGATCGTCAGGCGATGTTATCCATCCTCGCGGAGTCGATTTCCAGTCAACCGAGTGGTAGTTTGGGATGGGCTAGGATTGGAGGGGTTTTGGCATACACCGTGCAACTTGCTAAAGTGTACGAGGGGCAAGTGTTCGATGACACGATGTTTGTCCATGAGCTCTGCCGATACCAGGCCTACGCGTGAGGACACATAATCCACGGCCGATCGTCAAACGAGGCAGTGGTGTTATTAGGAGTCGGACTAGAGGGCAGCCCGGTAATACATTATAGGTCCACCTCAAAGCCGTACACTAGCAGGAAGCTGAACTTCCGGGCTGACCCGTTCAGGAGCCTAGCCTAGGTATTAGTAGGTATACCCAGGTACACATGAGTCTTGCATGGACGGGTACCCATCTACTATGTAGGCACACAAGCCAACCTCGAGAAAAACAGCACAGGTGAGTTGACGACATTGTACCGATGTGTTGCGTTTAGACCTAATCAGAGGAAGTTACAGTGTCATCTCATCTACTTTCCCGAGGTGATATCTAGATACCAGCTTACCTATCATAGAGTATTTGTGTTTTTTTAAGTAGTGTCTTGTGCGGACATTTCTGTATGTTGTTCCAAAAAGAATGCATCATGGCCATGCATTATCAAGTAGTGTAATGAATAAAAGTATCCAATAGGGTGTATCTAGTAGGTTTGACCCCCTCCAGCTCTTGACGCTTCCGCTTACCTGCTCTTCCTGCAGCGATAACGACGATGCCATCACCGATAGGCGGCGCTGAACATGTCGAAACAAACCTATCATAGAGTATTATGTATGCCCTTTAAGCGGGCGATAATGAGACTTGTGTGTATCTGTCCTACCACATGGAAACACTTGTTGAAAATATTTACTTTGCTATATAAAACTGAGTAGGTTAAGATAGGTAGGTATCTCCAGCCGAAACTCGGCTCGGGTAGAGTATGCCTGTTTCTTTTGTTGCCCGCTTGCCCTACTAGGTAGTGTTGTACCCGGCCAACTTGTGGATTCCATCGTTCCAGCCCCCAAAGTGACACAGACATGTGCCACAAGCACTGTGTGAACAGTGCCCGGGAATCACAGCTAGTACTTGGATCGCAATTGGCTATGGCGCGCTCGGCCCACACTGTCAGCAGCTGTGCAGCCCTATGGCAGGAAGCTAGGCCTTTTCCGGTTAGCAACTGATGAAGATAGGAAGTCATGGCGAATTAGCTGGCGACAGCGGACGCCGACGTAGGTATGAATGGACCACCTGAGCCCCTCAACCATGAAAGAGGGGGGCAGGCCAGTAAGTCAGGTCTTGAGTAAAATAGTCTGCGAATCCCGATTCCCGTTCAATCTTGGCTTGGCTGCCTACCTACTTGAGCCTAGACGTTACATAGGTATTAGTGGCCATCATCACACCCCTCCTTCTCTCCTCCCCTCCCCGGCCAACCCAACGGCTTACTCGACCATGTAAGCAAACCGACCAGCATGTTGCGCGAGGGATCTCGGCCCCATGCCCTAGGCCAACCAGGCACATCGGGGAAAGCATAAATGGCCGCCGGGTTCCCCTCCCGCCCCCCCTTCCATCTCAGCGCTTATTGTGCGCTTCCTACCTACTCTGCTCTGCCAAACGCCTCACCGCTCCTCGCCCTGTTGCCTTGCCTTCCTCGTGCACATAGGACATGGGCTAAGTCTGATTGAATTACATATCGGTCACATAAGCACTCACAGAGAAGCCTCACCTCAACCTTAGCGCCATGAGCAGTTACTACTCGGACGAGGACGACCTCGACATCCGAGTGTCGAGGCGTCGCGCGCCGTCACCGTCGCCGGTTCACTATGTGGAGGCGAGGCCGAGACCGAGGAGTTACTACCCTACCGCTGCTCAGCACAGCTACTTGGTTCCTGAGCGCACCGTCATACACACGCGGACCCGTTCACGTGAACGTTCCCGCGACCATTCCCGCGACCGTCGCTCATCTCCTCCTAGCAGCAGCGCAGCACCTGCGCCTGCCCCAGCCCCAGTCATAATCAACAATCGCATTTACAATGAGCACTCGTCCGACGACGAGGAAGACCATCGCATGCAGATCTACCAAACCCGTCATGGTTCACACTCCCGCGCCCACTCTCATTCTCATTCCCGTTCGCCCTCGTCCTCGTACATGACCCGTGAGGAGTGGGAGGCTGAGCAAGCCCGCCAACAGCTCGCCGAGCTTAGGATCAACCAAGCCAAAGAGAACGAGGACCGCCGTATGCAGAAGGAGTTGCGGGAGGAGGCCGAGCTACAGCGCGCCAAGCGTGACTTGGACGAGATCCGTGGTCGCGAGGCGCGCGTTTCGGAGGAGAAACGGTTTAAAAACCAGATCGAATTAGAGAAGTACCAGGAGGAGATGCGGCTTGCGGAAGAGGTCAAAAAGCGAGACAAGGAGGCGGCCGACGCCGTGGAGCGCTACAAGAAAAAGGAGCAAGAACGTATTGCCAAGGAGAAGAGGGAGAAGGAAGAGCGCGAAAAAGAGTTCCAGAGGAGACTCCAGGAGGAACGACAAAAGGAGCTGGACCGCCAAGCCAAGGAAAAGAAAGAAAGAGAGGAACGTGAAAAGGAGTATCAAAGACGCCTCCAGGAAGATCTCATTAAGTCGGGTCTGGACGAGAAGGCCATAGCAGCCATCCTCAAGAAGGAGAAGATTCCCGAGCCGCCCAAGTCGAAACCCGCCCCCGCAGACACCACTCTCGTGGCTGCTCAGCGCCCGACCTACACGCGCATGGCCCGGAAACACCTGTCCATTGAGACTCTCAGGACGCACCGTATTGAGTGGGAGCTGGACAACGTGAGTGAAAGACGCAATGTTGAATGCCAAATCATGAGCGTTTACTTACATGGACCAATTAGGACCCCGAATACGTGCTCATCAAGCGATGGGTTCCTGAATGGGAACAGGACACATTGTGGAGGCACACCAGATCTCTGCGCGAGAAGCGCTCTTCCAAGTTGGTACTGGAAATTGAAGACAGGAAAACGCGCCGGCACGAACCTGAGTTCGAATGGGTTAGGAAGAAGAGCGACCGCAAGAGGAGTAAGTCGCCAGCATTGCTGATGTACCTGGCAGGGGCGAAACCTGCCTGATTTGAGAAGGGCAGAGTAGCTTCGCCCACAGTATTCGCACAGCCAAGGGGTGCATATGTCGCTGGGACCCTGCGGGGCCCGCAGACTGCTTTGTGCGCGTAGGATTATCTATTCGTCGCTTGAATCATTTATCCATTCGTCGCTTGAAGACTTGACGCTCGGGAGACCATCCTTGTCGTCAACTACCTATTGTATGTAGCTCGGGCTCCGCGGTGCGAGATATCGGTGTATTCAGTATCAAATGATTGAGATGAGATTCTTGAATACCTAAATGACCGGGTAAGAACACTAGGGCTCCGCTGTCGATGTCAAGTGGGAAGGCCATGTACGCTCAGCCCTTCTAATCAACTCTTCATACACAGTCCAGGCCAAGGCTGAGCTCATCGCCTTCCTGCTCATGCGGAGCAATACACCGTCAAGTAATGAACGGATGCCCTCCTCTGTAACCATTTTGCGACATGTTTGGAACATATTTCGGTAAACGGAAGGCTGCAGTTGAATCCTCGTCTTGACAGCATCAAAAGGATTGGAGATGACGGAACAGACGCCACCGGCCATGATGGCAGAACTGAAGTTGATCAAGGTTGCGTGCGACGTCGTGATGTCGACTGTCTTGTTCCGGCTCACATCGACCCGGCTCCGGTACGACACAGAGCTCAATTGCTTTTTTAGTAGCTCATAGAATAATACATACATGCCGGCGTAGGGCGCATCGCGGACGGCGGTGGCACCGAAGCCCGAGAAGAAGCCTCGCATGCCGCTCGTCCTGTATATGTCGGTGGACGCGCCAAGAAGTGATTGGTAGGAATACATGTTAGACTCGTATCGAACTTTGATGACAGTCAACGGCATCAAGAGAAAACCGGCAAAAGTCCTGGCGATAGCACCAGACACAAGATTTGCCGACGGGGTGAGGGTCGGCAACGATGAGGAGTGAGACGCGTGGCTTTTAGCCTGGCCAAGCAGGCGAGATTGGGCAACATGTTGGCGGATGGAGTTGAGAGAGGTGAAGTAAAGGGCCGATCCGAATCCAGTTCTGAGTGTCGAGGGAACAGTTCCGCGCCAAAGGGTCCGAAATCTGCTCGGGGAGGCAGCCACCTCCTTGAGATAAGAGGTTAGAGATCGGTGGCCGGACTGCTGCACCCTAGTTTTGAGCAGGTCCAGCGGCTGCAGCAGTATGGCAGAGGCGACTCCGGAGCCAAGCCCAGCGACAAAATGGTGGGCTGTATGGCGGTACTGGTCAGCGAAATGATTGATGACGACGGTACAGGAAGTCAATAGAAAAGAGGAAGAGGGTGAGGGGGTCATGTGACCTACAGGATTTTGAAGGTCTTGCGTTTGGCTGTTGAGACATCGGAATGAGGCAAAGCAAGGAAGCATAGAAGCAAAATTGAATCGAGATCAGAGGTGTATGTAGCGACCAGAACCGTTGGTGATGGTTGTGCCGGAACACGTGTTCGGCACGAAGAAAAAAAAGGTCTTTACAGCCGTGAATGACTACGGATCATCATGTGGCAAAGAGCTATCTTTCAGACAAGATGGTATCTGTGAACAAACCATAAACGTGATGGGCTCCCCAAGACTTCACCCGGCAGGCAGAACCTGCCATTATCGACGACACAGGTAACTTGGTACAGTCGTTTGCATCGGCAGCTTCCAAAACCCAAAGTGGGGCAACGCTTACTAATGCAAAAAAGTCAGATTTTGCCCGTAAATCTAATATTTTTTATATTATAGCTTTTTATAGATACTGCTATTAAAAGGCCTCCTACTGCTATAGAAAACGAACGTAAAGCTATTTAAAGACTATATTTTAACTAATTTACTACTATAGTACTAAGGATTTTAATGTACTAACTTACTAAAATTAATCTAATGCTCCCGTCCCTTAATCTCAACAATGGCTTTATTACTAGGACTACTAATTATAACTAATAAACGATTTAAACGTACTACTACTAATATAACTTTATTAGTAAGGTTAAACGATATAAAAAATCTTATAAAAGTAGCTAGAAGATAAAGATTTAGTATTATATTAAGTTACTTAAGTTATTAAAGTATTATAATAACTTAATATTAAATAAAATATAGGCCTTTTTATTTAAATAATTTAATTTTAGTATTAGTTTATTAATAATTAGTTAGTATTTTAAAAAAGTAAGTTAAATTAATAAAAAAATATATATTATAGCTACTTAATAAGACCTAGAGAAGAGGCTTAAGTAGCTTTATTGTGTATAGTAGTATAAACTAAAATAACTAATTTTTATTAATAAATTAAGAGTAAATAAAAATACTAGTAAAAGGTGAATAGGATAGGTACTAAAAGGTCTTGTACTGTAGAGATTAGTAAAGCTAAAACATAGTTAGTAAATATAGCTTTTACTAGTACTAATTTTTAAGGGTATTTTAGATTTTTTTATATACTTAGGAATAATAAATAGTAATAACTTTATAGCGTAGATTACTTAATATTTGCTATTTAAGTATAGAAGGTTTTTTACTCTTTATTTAATAATTATTATAAATAATACTTTTTTTTATTACTAAAAAGATATTTAAATTATTTATAAAGAAGTTAGTATACGCTTTAAATACTTTTTACTATATTTACTTAACTTTAATTTAATTAAAGAGTACTTTAAAAACTTAAAAAAGTATATTAAAAAGAACTTTTATATATATAATACTAGTAATAAGGATATTTATAATTAAGTAGAGTTTTTATATAACTATACTCTAGAGGTAGAGTAAAAATTACTATAAATTGCTAGTTACTTTTACTATATATTTATTAATTTTAATAGTAGTGAGGGTATATTTAATAAGTTTATAGTGGGGGTTATTAGTAGTAAAAAGAGTGGAGATGTATTAAGTAAAGTAAGTGATGGGTTAAAGCTGTTACTAAGTTAAGAGGTTGCTATAGTTAAGTGGGTAAAAAAAGAAGGAAATAAATACTAGTGATGGGTTAAAGTTGTTATTAAGTAAGCTGTAAGGTTACTATAGTTAAGTAGGTAAAAGATAAATAAAATAAATACTATAAGTAGTACTTATTATAACCCCTTATTACTTAACTTTAATTATATACTAATATTTTTTTTATTAATTTCCTTACTACTTAACTTTATATTATTTTTAGAGTATAGTAAATTAGTAAAATAGCTTAAAGACTGCCTATTATCCAATATATTAATTAGTTTTAATTATAATTTACTGGGTTATAGTAGAAGTTTGTTAATAATTATTTAAGGTAATATTTAACTTTTATTAAATAAATTAGTATTAAATTAATTTAAATTAGGTTGTAGTAGTTAGAAAGGAAAAAAAATTTTAGATAGAAAGTTTAGAGGGGAGGAAGATATTATAGAAGACTACTAGAGTATTAATTTAATTAATAATTAATTAAGTAATATAGCGTTTTACTTATTTATATACCCCCTTTTAGTCTTAACTAATACTTTTTATAACTTATAATTCTTTTTAACTTTATTTTTAATAAAAAACTTTATAAGGGCTATAGTTATAACTTAAAATACTTATAGTTAGGGGTCTATAGGAGTTAGTACTATAGAAATCTCTTTATTTAAAAGGCCTAAGTTACTAGTGCTAGTATTATAGAATTAATAATAAAACGTATTTTAAACTATTTAATTAAAAGGTTCGACGATCCCCGTAGGCTCTATAGATATAGCTAGCTTTTTACTATATAAGTAAAAGACCCTATTATTAATAAAAACTTTAACGTTTAATTTAATAATATTAGTGATATTTAGAGTAATACTCTGCTTATTAAACTAGTAATTAAGAAGCCCTTTAATAGAGTAAAGACTATTATAGTAGTTATAAAGTAGTTTAAGTAATGTTTAGAGATAGTTATTAATATTATAATACTTGTTTAGTATAGTGGTGAACTAAACGACGAAGTTATTAATTTAACTATATTATTTAGTTAATAAATCTAGTACTACTAGAGATAATAATTAAATAAGTATTTATTACTATAGAGTAGGAGTATAAGGAGGCTTATTTAGAGTTATAAATATATATAGAGTATAGTGAGGTTGATTTTAATATACTAGTAGTAATAGCTATATTAAATAAGGTAAGGTTAGTAGCGCGCTGTAAAAGTTTATAATAGTATTACTTAAGGTTTAACTTAGTTAATTAAGTGTTGTTATAGGGGTAAAAGGAGCTAAAAAATTAGTTTAAATAGCTGTTTAAATGCCCTTGCTTTATAGTATTTATTTATTTTAAACCTTTTTAACTATAGTACCTTTATATTTCTTTATTATAACTATAAGGTTTATAGGTAGAGTACTAAGTAAGACACCAGCCTTGCCCTTAAAGAGGGCCTTTTCTTATTACTTAAGATTAAAGATCTTTAACTTATAGTGTGTTTTATTAAAAGTAATTTAATACTAAGTATATAAATAATCTCTACTCTTAGTGGTGTTTTTATACATTATTAACTTAGAGTACTACTAATAGTGTAGTAGCTATAAGAATTTATTTTTAGTAATATTTTTTATTTTTTTAATGGTAGTGACTATTTTGCTAATGTGCTTTTTTTGTTTAGTTTAGTAAGAAGGTTAATTACTATAGGCTTTAGTAGGTGAGGTAATTAATATAGTATTGTAGGTAGTTTGTGTTTTTGTGGTAGTAGGGATATAGAGTTAAAAAACGAGTATTACTTTAATTATAGTTTTACTATACCTACTAGTTTTAAGAATCTATTTAGTTAATATATACTATAGTAGGTATAGCTAGGTATTAGTAGCTATAGTATTATACTCCTTTTAATATACTAGGTAGATAGGTTTAGTACCTTTTTTTTACTATTTAATTTAAAAAGTAATATATAACTTAGTAGCTTTAAGTATAGCTTTAAATTAACTATAGATTTATTTTTTAATATTAATAATAGTATTTTTTTATTTTTTAAGTATAAGGGATTTAATAGTATTATACTATATTTTTTATAACTTAATTATATAAAGAAGTTTAAATAGAAAGGGTATACTATTAAAGGTTAGTTTATATAAAATGTAAATAAGGATCTTTATAAGTATAAATAGACTCTAATTCTTAGTAAAAACGTTATTATTAAAGGGTACTTTAATTTTTAAGTAGTGTAGGGTATAAGTATAGCTTTATTTAAAGGGAGGCTTTTATTATTATTAAAAGGGTATATTTTACTTATTATTAAAAAAGGGATCCCGTTATTACTAAAAAAGAGGGGGGATTTTATTAGCTTTAAAAAAGAGTAACTAAAGTATTTAATTATTTTTAAAGTAGGGTCTTATTTTTAGTACTATTATTATTACTTAAATTAATTTTAGTATTATTTTTGGTAGGATTTAATAGCTCTTTTAGTAGTACAGCTATAGCTACTTACTTTTTTATAGTTAGTTGCTTTTTTAGTTTAACTACTAATACCTAACGTTTACTAGGTTTTACTTATAATAGCCCAGGATTAATTAGAGTATTTTTTAGTTTAGTTACTTACTACTTTATTACTAGTGTTTAGATAATTATAATTTACCTATTTATTAGTTCTTAAAACACAACTTAAGGCTTTTTACTAGGAGTATTTTTGTATTACTTATAGGTATAGGTATGAGTAGTTAAAGGAGCTAGTAATAGGTTATTAACTAGATTAATTAATACTTAGTACTTTTAGGGAGGTATTATAGAATAGATTAATTATAATAGATAATAGGGATAATAGATAGTAGGTGAGGATATTTAGTATACTAAGGTATTAATTCTAAAGTAAAGTTAGACTTTACTATACTACTAAAATTATTATTAAAATAAGTAATAGGGTGGGCCCTTATAGCTAACTAATAAGAGTATAAGTTCTATACTTATTAAGGAAAAGAAATATATAATTTAATAGCTTAAAGGCCTTTATATAGGGTTAATTACCCCGTTAGTAATAAAATTCGTGGTATTTTATGTGGTGTTGTAAAAAAAACGTATATTTAATATGTAGTAAGTAGTGCCCTACTTTGGGTTTTGGAAGCTGCCGATGTAAACGACTATATGTATTTATCGGGGTACTCAGGATAAGACCCCCACCACTACAAGCACCAGCACCGGTTATAGGCTGCTGGGCTGCCCAGGTAGGTAAGTAGATAGATACCTTACAGACTGACGACATGTACCGCACACCTGTATTGTGTACATACTCGATACTTGAGTAGAGTGGTCTGGCCACGGACGAAAGTGGTTCTTAGACGTGGGCGCGCCATCCGAGTCGTTCATCTCTCTGACCTATGGTCTTGCAGCCAATCTTTCATCATGAATCCTTAGGAACCCCTTTATAATCTCCTATGACAGACTCCAGGCGACCAGACAATAAACGGTGACGCTTGGTTATGTCAACCCATTCGGACTGCTTGGTGATCCCATCGTTGTAAGGTCCAAACCCGGCGAGAAACATGCCAAAGTCACCTCCAAGCCTGCCTAAGCTCCCCGAACAGTACAGCACCTGAGTCAGAATGCTATCTCTGGCGGCTTGGTCCTTGATAATGGGGAGATAATCCACCATTGTTTCCAGTAGCATTTCGACGAGGTGAAGCGGAAACGTGGACAGCGCCGAGGGCAGCGGCTGGAAAGGGTCTTGTTCGGTTTCGTCTGTTTGGTTCGAATGATGGACTGCGTGGGGAAATATGCTTTTGTACATGGAGATGACGCCAAAGCTCTGCTCGCGGAATATTTCGACATAGCGCTTCAGATACTTTTCCGTTTGTTGGCCACCAGACCAAGACTGAATGTTAGCGTTCTGCTGTCGCTGCTTCTCTTCGTTGGCGAGCTCTCGGAGGGGTTCCAAAGCACCAAGAGTTGCTTCCAAGGTGGCGACGCGGCAGCAAAGGAACAGCAGAGAAAGAGTATGTTCCTGGGATCCACGACTGGTGGTGCTCATCGAAGAGAGATCCGGGAGCACTCTTCTCAGCCAGCTCACAGTGCGCAGCGAGGCGGCCAGCTTAAGTCCGGGAGACTTCAGGGCGATGATAAGATCTGCGGACATCTTGACAATGGCTTCGTCTGTTTGATGGGAAACCAGGCTCACCAGATCAGAATCTGGATACAGCCCGTGAAGCCTTCGTATGTGAGCATTCAGATCTAGTGCCGAGGCATAATTGGGCGGAGCAGAGTTGATGGCGGAGGAGAGCAGTGTGGGAAGCTCCAGGACGTCGACGAGTCGCTCCACGTTGCGAAGCATAAGCAAGGCACGCTTTCTCTCGGCTAAATCCTTGTTGTCGCCAGATTTGCTGTAGGTGCCCGAGAAGCGCAGAGCTTCTGAGTCGAGCTTAGGGATTGCATTGCGCAAATCGGCCGTGTCGGCAAGCAATGTAGGAATAGCGCTGCTAAGATGAGCGTGGTTGGACGCCGAGTCAATGACTGATTTGTGACAACGCTTCGAAATGCCTTGCAAGGCGAGAAGAAGCGACTGAGACGACTGAGCCAATGAATGTGGTTCCGTCGAGGCCAGCGTAGCCGAGCTCTGGTCCGCGAGGTGGGTGAGATAGGCCAGCTTGTTCTCCCGTGGTATCAAGCCAGGGTCGGCCGTTGAGGCCTGTCGTGCGTCTAGAACATCAAGGAGAAGATCGGCCATGATGAAAACAGGTTCAGATCACCATCGCGTACATCTGAAGGCTGAATAGTATGTCCCTCGGAAAAGGCAGTGCCAGGCGCTGGTGAGGAAAGTTCGTGGCCTTCCATCGAGGATGAATGTTCACAACTACTCACCCTCTGCCATTGCTTATGTCATCTCCAGGCCACATCTTCCACAAAGTGACAAGTGGGGCTATGTAGGGACCGAACGAGATAGATAGGAAAATACACTCACACAACGTTAATGGACGCAGCAATCCAGATGTACCTACTTATCAATTTCCCTCCACATGATCACTGCATGCTGAACAGCAGCTCAGGTGCCCCTCCCCCAACAACCTTCCTACATCACCTGCAACTTCGCGCGCATCTACTAGTCAACAGCCACCAACGCCAACACTAAGCTCATGGGAGACCATTCAGGTCATCCTTTCTTTACACTCCCTCTCTCTTTCCAAAGCCTCTTCCTCGTTCACCCTTGCCGATGCAGACGTCTGGACTGATCTAGTGACCAGAACGGCCTTGTAAAAGGAGGCGAGCACCCTCCCCCGAGCTCCGAATTGCCTGGTCAAAATTGTTCACGTACAATTGCGTCCTCTCCCTCCGCTCTCTTCTCTACGCCTCATCAACTCTGCCGTCATCGTCGTTTCTCGCCGCCTCTTCGTCCATAACACACATCAAGATCGGCTTTTCGACAGAACTTCCGCAAGCTGACAGACAAGCGACACCGGAATGAAGGATCCTTTCTTTTTCGAGCCGCCACCGTGGCTCGTCAAGGCTACGCAGCCTCTTGCCGACTCTCTCTCGCTCACCTCGTTGCCGCTTCATGTGCACGAGGTTCTCGCTGCCAGTGTGTTGTATTCGGTTATTTACTACCCGATATCCCCATTGATATCTCGGTTGATTGTGGGCCGGAAGTACCTCGACCTCCCTCGTAGGAGGAGGATCAACTGGGACGCGCATGTCGTCTCCCTTGTCCAAAGCACTCTCATCAACGCCTTGGCCGTGTGGGCTATGTTTGTCGACACCGAGCGCAATGAAATGGATTGGCAGGCTCGCATATGGGGTTACACCGGGGCGGCGGGTATGATTCAGGCCCTTGCCGCTGGGTACTTCCTCTGGGATCTAGTAGTCACGAGCTGCAATATGGACGTGTTTGGCATTGGCACCTTGGCCCATGCCATCAGCGCGCTGTTCGTTTACTCGCTCGGTTTTGTAAGCCAAGTCGCCCTGTTCGGAACCTAGGCTTATTTCTGACTTTCCTAACAGCGCCCATTCTTGAATTACTACGGCTGTACTTTCATTCTCTGGGAGCTCTCCACACCTTTCCTCAATATCCACTGGTTCTTCGACAAACTCGGCATGACTGGCTCTCGCGCTCAGCTGTACAATGGCCTTCTACTACTCCTCACCTTCTTTTCGTGCCGTCTCATATACGGAACCTACCAGTCTGTGAAGGTTTTTACTGATATCTATGCTGCTATCAACGCTCACCCTGTCCTTCCCATCCCCCGAGACACCGACGACACGCTCGTTCTGGCCGGCGTTATGCGCTTTGCGACTTCGAGGTCGACGGTGCCTCCTTGGTTAGCTGTCACGTACCTCATGAGCAACATCACTCTGAACGGACTTAATTTCTACTGGTTCATTATGATGATTCGCGCTGTTCGCAAGCGTTTCCAGCCTGCTAAGATAACGGAGAAGACGGCGTCATTCGAGTCGACTACAAAAACAACAATCTCCCGGCCGGAGCATACTACTGTTCGCCGGCGCAAAGCTTAGAAGTGCTGATGATGCAAACCAGTGGAACGGTGCAAACAGCATTCTGCCATCTGTGGGAACCGGGTCCAGACTATCTCGTTGTGCAACCGGCGCCGGTTTCTTGGGATTTGTAGGGCGTCCCAGTCTTGTGGCTCTGTGTTCATGGGCTTTTATCTCGCAGTCTTATACACTACGCTTGCTTCTCCGCCGATGTGCCTACTTGTCGTGCTAATAACGTACCTGTGCTTGCTACCAATTCGGTCCAACCAGCGTGACTACAATTCCGTATCAGTCGTCTCCTATGAAGTCCGATTTATGGAATCGATCTAGCAAATTGGACGACGACGCGTGCTAGAGATGCCTGATGCGGTACGTACCGAAATATCGTAACTTTTGGACATCAACTGCGGAGGACTAAAGAAGACTATGCTGCATCAATATAAGACCAGGAGGCGAACCCCGCAAAAGACTATAGGCAATGTTCTATGTATCTGGCTGAAGGGTCACGAAATAGTATTAAGTACATCTATGTGTTAAAGCTGATATAAGGGCGGCGGTGACGCAAATTTGCCATGCAGGGTGTGTCCAGAAAGAAAACACGCGCAAAAGATTTCGCTCGCGCTGAGCAAAGACTTGCTAACTGTCAAGTCCGTGCATGTTCGGATATGTACTACTACTTAAAAACCGAAGGGATTGTTAGGGGCTGCGGGGAGAGTTAGTTGTCAGGCACAAGCATCTGGAGGTGGACATGAACTGACTCGCTTGGGAAAGATTAGCCCGCCGGCCTGTTGGCTGTGGCACCAACTTCTTCGCCTCCCCTGTAACTCCAAATCGAACCGGAGGTGGGGGTCCTGTCTTCTGTGGTTGCAGAGGTTGACCTGGGGGTTGGAAGCCAACGCCACCCATATTGTGGGGTCCACTGAAACCTGTCTGCTGAGGCTGGAATCCTGGCATGCCGGTGCGCTGTGGTTCCAAGGCAGGTGGCAGGAAATTGTTGATATTGCCGGTATGCTGAGGGACGAATCCCTGCGAGGTCCCGAACGGTCCTGGAAAGCCTGTGGGTTGCGCTTGCATCGGTGAGAAATGGTTCTGTCTATGAGGATCGGCGAAAGGACTTTGGGTCGGGGTACCCGTCATCATCGGTGGCATAGACTGTACGAATTGCCCGCCCGTCTGCTGCATGCCTTGGCTGAAACCCATCATCCCAGGCAAGGGTTGCTGTTGGGGCACTGGGTAGGGGTTCATATGTTGTAAATGTTGTTGTTGTTGCTGCTGCTGCTGCTGCTGTTGTTGCATCGCCAATTGCTGTTGAAAACGAGCTTGATTCATCTCGTTCAAGCTTTGGCCTGATGGGGCAACTTGAGTTTGGAATGTCTGGGAGGAGACGCCGGTCATTTGAGCTAGCAAGGGCGGCGGTGCAAAAGCACTCGGCTGAGCTGACTGAGGTGCCGATAGTGGACGTGCAGGTGGAGGAGGCATCAACGCACCCGGGCTGGACGAAGTGGTCGGAGGGGCTGGTCTTTGACGCGGCAGGGACTGCTGCGACGACGGCGATGCGGCAGGGTTTGATCGAACCGTTGCGAAGAATGATGGAGAAGCTCCAGTTGGATGAGGGACTTGCGCTGGCGGTTGGCTGACGGCCGAGCTAGACCCAGAGGGCTGACCCGTCTTTGTCGGCTCGAGGGGGGTCGTCAAAAGGGATAGTTCCTGCATCGAACCGGTGAGAGCCGGCATCTGCTTCGTTGGTGCGGTTGCTTCTGCAGCCTCACCGGAGACTTGGCCTGCTGTGGCAGAAGCAGGAGTGGGTGATGCAACTGCAGCGGTGCGCGATGGCTCTGGAGGTTGCCTCGCGGGTTTGACATCCCAGGCATCGTCGTCGAAGCCGCTGGCTGGCTTTGCCCCTTGGTTTGCCCCAGTAGCTGAAGCTGGTGGTACAGGATCTTTAGTAGATGCATCCTCCTTTGGTGCAAATGCCTTGAGGTCAACGACGTCGCTGGTCTGAACAGCGGGTGCCGGCCTGCCCTTCCTGGTGTTGTTACGCAAAGCGCCGCCCGGGCCTGAAAAGAGGCCACCAGATGAGCCTTCGCCCTCAGCGCCTGATTTGTCTCCCTGATTCTTCGTGCGTCCGTAGGTTTGATCCAGTTTGCGCATGACCTTGATTATGTCTCCTTCGCGAAGGCCCAAGTTGCGAAGCACCGAGGCGTCAACGTCGGGGAGAACACTTTCATCCATAGAATCCTTAGAAAAGGCCTGTGCATATCGTTCGCAAAGACCAACCGCAACGTCGCAGTTGAGGAAAAACTGGAACCAGTCATACTCAGCTTTCCGAGATTGTCCCACTGACGCCCCAACTCCGCCAACAGGCCCGGAATCACTGGCCGCCTGGGAGGCTGCTCTATTCTTTTTGACGTTGGACAAGGGCTTGTCCTCGTCCAAGGAAATGCCAGTGATGCCTTCGACGTACTCAAGGTCCTCGACCGACATCTTAGCAACTGGCACAGCGATTTTAACACCGTTCATCTTGTGTAGGTTAATCTTCCCGTCCTTGAGCCCGAGGAATTGGGCTTCAACACTGAATGAATTGGATCGGTCGTTCCACGTCCGAACTTTTCCGGGATCCGGTTCTGTACACCGACATTAGCTGATTTCTGCGAAAGAGGACTGAGATTCTGTTTACTTGATTTCCCAGAGCGGCCCTGGCTGCTGCCTTCGCCACGTCCGTTTTCGCGTTTGCTCCGCTGCCCATAGTTATTACCATTTTCTCGTGCCATAAGACTGCTGCCTCGCTTTGGTAGAGGCATTCCAGGCCCTACCTGCTGTGAGCTGTCTCTCTGAGCGACTTTGACAGCCTCCTTTGTCAACCTTATCTCCTCCAGGCGGTTCTGCTCAACAGTTGACTTTGCAGAATTGAGACCTGTGCTGCTGCTGGGTGGTGTGATAGTGCCTGTAACCTCGATGTAGCTGCTGGGCACAACTCCTTCCTTTCCGTTCTTGACTCGCCGAACTTGCCACCATTCTTCGCTCTTGGTGTCATCAAGGACAATTACGTCATCGCCAACGGCGACCGTCACTTCATCTTCGCCCTGAGCCATGAAGTCATACAAAACTTGGCCTTTTTTCTGGGATCGTCCTGTACCGGCCATAATTACCTCCCTCAGTCCTTCGGCTCTGACTGCACCAGCGAGTTCACCCAAAGCGCTCACGATCTCCTCAGCTGTATCTTTCGCCCCAGCATGAAAATCCACACTCTTGCTTGGCTTCACAAGCTCGAGGAAGACGTGTTTTCCTTCGCGAGAATAGTGTGTCATTTTCTCTGCCGTCCATTCATGAGAAGGGCCATCTTGAGCACGTTCAGGAGCAATCAATATAGTCCCTGTTGCCAGGTTGACGCCAAGAGTGGTGGGCATCTTCTTGCGCTTCCCCATAACGGAGACCATCTCGTTGATGTTATACATATGGAATCCGCCTGGTGCGCGATAGGGTGGTTCCTCGATCTCGGGGGCATTATCGTACAAACTTGTGTCTCGAGACCTCTCGGATCGAACACGCGCTTGGGTGGCAATGCCAGCTGGTCTGGCAGGCAGCGTAGGACTCCTAACTGACTCCTCATCGGAAGGCTCGGAGGTCGGGGAATGCGGCGTGAGACCAGTGCCGACCTGGGGTGCGGGTGCGGGTTGTCCCTGCATCACTCCTGCGAGGGCTGCGGCAGCATTTTTCGGTTGCGCAGTGACGAACGACGATGCAGGTTCCTGTCTCTCTGGAAGATTATTGGCCGTCGTGGTAACAGTGACAGAGCGTGATGGTAACGCGGGAGGAGCAGAGGGTAAAGTGACGGCCTCGTCTGCGTCGCTGATCTCAATATAGTTCGCGGGGACAAAGCCGTAGTCGCCATCCATGCCAACTAAAATCCAATCAGGATCCGAGGTGTCGTAAACGTCGATAACGGCATCTTCCGGGAAAGAAAGCTCTTCGTCGGTCTGACGCGTGTATTCGTACAGTGCACGAGCTTTTGCTACGGGATTTGCCTGTAGTCGCGTTAGGAATAAAACGTGAAGGGATTGCCACAGCCAAAGGTATTGCAACTACCGTTTCAACGTAATTGTTGGGAATCAGTCCCTCAGGCTCGTCCTCGTCATCAGCGCTGGCCTTTTTCTTGGCTTTCCACCAGTCATCCTCGGAGTTCTTCTCCAAGATGTAGAGGACGTCTCCATCGTTGATGGCGAGCTCGCCTTCGGCTTGGGGCACATAGTCGTATATGGCCTTATAGACGCCCAAGAAACCCATGGCGGCTGGAATCTGGGGGGTGAAAAACACCTGCAGGACTCTGGATCACGCAGCGATTCAATAACAGATTGGGTTCAGCCGCAGGTCATCTGAAGGGTGTCGACCAAAAGTGGGCGCCGGAACGGTTGATCGAAGGATTCGCAGCCCAGTACCGGCAAGTCCGGAGACGGCTGGAGAAGGCGAGACTCAATGAGATCAAACTCTAGCTGGCGGGGGATCGTCTTGTGATAGAGATCGTGCGTTGGTCACCTGCGGACAGGCTCAGTTAGCGAAGGTGAAAGTCGGCAGGGTGGGGGAGCCGGCCAAAATTGACTCAATGGCCCCTTGGATGAAGGGGGTAGGCACAACGCGAATACTGGGCTGATAAGGGGGGCGGAGCGGACATGGCAAGCTTACACGTTATGGGTTGGTATGAAGGTATCGCACGAGGCCACCACTTAACGGCGCAAGGCTATCGGGTGGAGAAGACAGAGGCGGCCACAGGGTTGATGATCGTGTCGCAGTGCGAATCCTATGGTGGGTGGTGTCTCAGAGTAAACCAGAACGGACACGGTGAAGTAGTCGGAATGGGCCGCGTGGGAATAGATTCCGATCGGGCGGATAATGTGATGGATTGATTCTCGGTAGGGGAGGAGGGGGAGTGGTTGGTGACGGGTATGGCAGGGACAGCGAACCTGGAAGGAAGCCCGCCTACGTACGTACCTACTGAACAGGCTTAAGCAACCTGAATTCTATTTGTGACGACACGCCTGGATGCAGGGTCGTTAACGTAAGGAGTGTAAGTATACTATTCCCTCTTAAGTATAAACAAGTATAATAGTATCTTAGTAGAAAACAATATAAGCTATATACTTTATCTTTCAAATAATAAATAATTTATCTCTTAAACTTTATAATATATATATATATATATATATATACTTATATTACTAGTATTTATATTTTATTATAAGTTTAATATAAAAAGATCACTATAAACTATAGGTATAGAAAAGAATAACTAACTAGTTTTAATGAATAAAATATCTATTTTTACTTTAATAATACTCTATTAATTTTTATTAAATACTTTTATTTAATTATACTACTTAAATATATAAGTATATATATATTTTGATAGTTATTTATTTTTTTAAATATGTGTTTTTATAGTTATAGTACTACTTATAGTAAAGTAAAAAAAAAGAAATCTATTAAGAAGAGAATATTCTAAGTAAAGAATCTTGTATAAAATATATTTAAGTTAATATATATATCTAGTAAGTTAATAGGTAAAGATTATCTAAAAAAGGAATAAATACATTACTAATATTAACCCCCCTTTAGTAACTATAATACTTAAAGTCTTTATAATAACTTTTACTTATTTACTTTTATACTATAAAGCGTAGCGTAGTAGTAGTAATAATAATAATAATACTATTACTAATAAATAACACTAAATATATTAAAATAAACCTTTACTTATATAACCCTTTAGCTAGATTATATATAGGGCTTAATAAGCCCTAGTAGTATTTATAATTAAAGAAAAAGATAGTACTATAAATAAAGTCTTTATTAATTCCTTTTATCTTTTATATTTCTATATATTTATACTTTTTATAGTATCTTATATAGATATTTTAATAAAGAGTTCTAAAAAAAATATATTATAGCTATATATTTTTATATAGTATAATTAAATAGAAGTATCTCATAGGGTGTATTTAGTAGCTTTAACCCCCTTTAACTCTACTAAGTAGTTTTAAATAAAGCTTAGTAGGGCGTATATACCTTAATACTTCTACTTACCTACTCTTTTTGTAGTGGTAGATGTAGACGTAGACGTGAATATACTAGTAATAATAACGATACTATTACTAATAAGTAGTAATATTAAAACAAACCTTCCTTTATATAAACATTCAGCTAGATTATAGGCGCTGCGATATACTATAGGGCCTAATAAGCTATAGTAGCGTTTATAATTAAAGAAAAAGGCACTACTATAAACAAGCCCTTTATTAATTCCTTCTGTTTTCTATATTTACACATAACAACCCTTAAAGCTAAAAGTACTCAATTAAGTAAACTACTTACTATAATATCTAAAAGGAAGATTCCTACTTACTCTACTTAGCCCTAGAATAAATAAAAGGATATAATCCTATAGATATTAACTACTATTAATACTAATAAAAAGTACTTTTATACTATAGGAGCTTATATAATTAATATAATACCTAACTAGTATTATTAAAGTAAAAATAATAAAGTAAAGTTTATAATTTTAAGAGTTTTATATTATAGAACTACTAGTAATAGCTTTAATATAAATAGAATAATACTTAACTTATACTTAAGAGATTTAAATACTATAAAAATCTTTAATACTAAAGATAACTATAAATACTTTAATTAATTAAAGGATATAGTTACTAGAGTTTTATTAGTTTAAGTAGCTACTAATATTAGTATATTAAGTAAGGTTAATAATATTAAAATAGATACTAACAATAGTAGGGCTAAGTAGCTAAACTAGCTATAGTTATATAGTAATAGTATATTAGTTATAGAGGGATATAATAGTTAAGGGAAGTAATAGAACGGTTTAGTTTAGGTTTAATAGGTTTAAAGAGATAGTTTAGAGAGGTATATAAAAGGCGTTAGTAGTTTTAGTGGTGTTAATAGTATAATTAGTAGTTTATAAAATTAATTAAAAATACCTATTACTTTAAATCCATAGAGGCTACGTTATAGTAAGTAAATTTAAGTACTATAATAAAAAGGATTAATAGGGTAGGTAGCTAGACGGTTCTTTAAAGTACATAGCCCGTGGGTTGTTAGTTACTTTAAAGGGGGTAATTCTTATATATTTAATAATCCTTTAAAACTATATAATAAGTTTTATATAGTTTAATAGATATATAAAGTCTAAGTACTTTAGTTCTTTAACTATAGTTTATATATATATTTTTATAGTTATAATACTACTTATAGTAAAGTAAAAAAGGAAATCTATAAAGTAGAGAATATTCTTTAACTATAGTTTATAAAAACTTCTTTAGAACTAGTTAAGCTACTAAAGATATAGGCTTTAATAGTCTTAATAGTAGTACTAACTTTATAAATCTTTTACTCAAAATATAAAGAGTTGTTACTAGGTTTAAATACTACTAATTACTTAAAAATAGTTTAAACTTATAAATTAAAATTAAATATAATCTTTTATATAGCCTCTTTATTAATATATTTATTAAAATAGTTAAGGCGTAGATATATTACTTAAACGCCCTAGTCTAGTATAGTAGTATAATAGGTACTACTACTATAAATTTATTTTTTTATAATAGCTACTTTTATTAATTTATATTTTTTCAAGTAGTGTTTTATATTGATATTTTTATAAGTTAATTGAAGAAGAATATATTATAGCTATATATTATTAAGTAATATAATTAAATAAAAGTATTTAATAGGGTATATTTAGTAGCTTTAACCCTCTTTAGTTTAAGTAGTTTTAAGTATAGCTTAGTATAGTATATATACTTTAATAATTCTACTTACTTACTTTTTTTATAGTAATAATAATAATACTATTACTAATAAGTAGTAATATTTAAATAAACCTTTAATTATATTAATCTTTAATTCAATTATAGGTACTTAGTAGGGGCTAGTCACGAGTAGTATCTTAGTGGTGCCTAGAAGGAGTTATACTAAACTTAAGGAGTAGAAGGGAGGAGGTTTGCGCAGTACGTGTAAACTTTGCTCTTTTGTATGGGGTCCCTAGTGTGGGGCCGGTCCGCGACCGGAACTCCACCTAAGTACAAGCTATTAGGCTTAGGCCTGTGATAGTACTATAGTATACTATAAAGCCTAATAAGCCCTAGTAGTATTCATAATTAAAGAAAAAAGTACTACTACTATAAGTAAAGCCTTAATTAATTTCTTTTATCTTTTATATATATAATATAATAACTTTTAAAGCTATTTGTGTTTTTTTATAGTGTTTTATATAAATATTTTAATAAAGGGTTCTAAAAGAAATATATTATAGCTATGTATTTTTAAGTAGTGTAATTAATAGAAGTATTTAATAGAGTATATCTAGTAGCTTTGACCCCCTCTAGCTCTACCTTAGTAAGTAGTCTTAAGTAGAGCTTAGTAGGGCGTATGTACTTTAACGATTCTACTTACCTACTCTTCCTATAGTAATAACAATAATACTATCACTAATAGACAATAAGGGCGACTAATATATTAAAACAAACCTTTACTTATACAAACCTTTAACTAGATCACGCTATAGGCGCTATAATGTACTATAGGGCCTAATAAGCCTTAGTAGCGTTTATAATTAAAGAAAAAAGTACTATAAGTAAGGCCTTTATTAATTCCTCCCGTCTTCTATATATCTACACATAATAACCTATAATATTTAATAAAAAACTACCTACTACTAGCCCCTACTCCTAAAACAATAACTATTATATAACTTTATAGTTATTAACTAACTATAAAACTAGTAATAAGTATTTTATAACTAAGGGGGTTAATATAATTAACTTAACTTAAAGCTAGTATAAATTCTTTAATAAAGAAAAGGTAAAGCTTATTATTACTAGAATTTACTACTATTAAACTATAAGTAATTAACTTAATACTTAGTAAATAATACTTAAACTAAATACTAAACTTAATAAAACTATATATATTTTATAAACTAAAACTAACTATAAATACTTTAACTAACAAAAAGATATAGTTACTAAATCTATAGTACTTTAAGTAACTACTTTAGTGATATTTAAAATTAGTATATTTAGTAAAGCCTATATAAATATTAAAATAGATACTAATAATAGTAGAGAGCGGCTAAACTAGCTATAGCTATATAGTTTATAATAATAGTGCATTAGTTATAAAGGGATATAACGGCTAAGGGAAGTAATAGAACGGTTTAAATTAGATTTAATAGGTTTAGAGGAATAGTCTACTAAATAGTTAGGTATATAGAAGGCGTATAGAAGGCGTTAGTAGTTTTAGTAGTGTTAATGGCGTAATTAGTAGTTTCTAAAATTAATTAAAAACACTTATTACTTTAAATCTATAAAAGCTGTGTTATAGTAGGTGAATTTAAGTACTATAACAAAAAAGATTAACGAAGTGGGTAGCTGGACGGCTATTCCCTAGAGTATATAGTCTATAGTCCGTTAGTTACCCTAAAGGGGGTTACCCTTAAAGCTATAATATTTAATAAAACGCTACTTACTACTAGCCCCTACCCCTAAAATAATAACTATTATATAACTTTATAGTAATATAACTTCTATAAATTTAAAGTAATAAGTATTTTTAATTAATTTTAACTACTAATTACACTATTAATACTACTAAAACTACTAACGCCTTTCTAAACCGTTCATTTAAACTTATCAAATCTAAACTAAACTATCTTATTACTTTTTTTAACTATTATATTTCTGTATAACTAACTCACTATTACTACATAGCTATAGCTAGTCTAGCTACTTAGCTCTACTATTATTAGTATCTATTTTAATATTATTATATATAGGCCTTATTAAATATACTAATATTAACTATTTAAAGTACTATAAATCTAGTAACTATATTCTTTAATTAATTAAAGTATTTATAATTAACTCTAAATTATAAAATACTTAAAAGGATTTTATTTTATACTTTAAAAATTATTATATTTATATAAAGTCTATCACTAGTAGTTTAATAGTAGTAAATTATAGTAATAATAAACGTCTTCTTTTCTTTATTAAAGAATATATACTAGTAATAAATTAAGTTAATTTTATTAACCCTTTTAACTATAAAGTACTTATTACTACTTTTATAGTTAATTAATAACTATAAAGTTATATAATAGTTATTATTTTAATTATAAAGGCTTAAAGTAAGTAACCTTTTATTAAATATTATAGTAAGTAGTTCATTTATTAAAGTACTTTTAGGTTATTATATATAAGTATATAGAAGACGGGAGGAATTAATAAAGGCTTTACTTATAGTAGTAGTGCCTTTTTCTTTAATTATAAATGCTACTAGGGCTTATTAGGCCCTATAGTATATTATAGTACTTATAGTGTAATTTAGTTAAAGGTTTATATAAGTAAAGGTTTATTTTAATATTACTACTTGTTAGTAATAATAGTATTATTATTATACCCCCTCTAGGGTAACTAACGGCCTACGGGCCACGTGCTTGAGAAAACCGTCCAGCCACCCACCTTATTAATCCTTTTTATTATTAGTTATAACAAATAGTACTCAAATTCACCTACTATAATATAACTTCTATAGATTTAAAGTAATAAGTGTTTTTAATTAATTTCAACTACTAATTATACTATTAACACTACTAAAACTACTAATACCTTCCTAGTAGACCGTCTCTTTAAACCTATTAAATTTAATTTAAACTAAACTGTCCCTTTCCTTCATTATTAAATTCCTCTATAGCTAACGTACTATTATTAACCGCGCTACAGCTAGTTAACCTAATTAGACCGCTTTTTCCTATATGTATTAGTAGACGTCTTAATATACCTTATTAAACGTACTAGTTTCTTATAAACTCTAGGGGATCTATAGTTATTATTACCGTTTCTATTACTTACTTAAAGTAGTATTAGTTATTTTTTAAAAATAGTAAGTCTAAAATCTAATTTAGTATTAAATTAACTAATAGGTTTAGTTTAATATTTTTTATTTAGTTTTTATTACTACTAGTTTAAAAAAAGTAAAAACCAAAAATAGTAATTTAAATTTTTATACTTAAGGGTTAAACTAGCTAGCTATACTATATATTAATAGTATTAATACTAAGCTATATAGCTATATTACTAAGCTACTTAATATTATTTTTAACTATAGAAACTAGGTTATAGTATTTAGTATTTTATAGTTAGGGAACTTTTATATTTATAGTAGTTCTTACTATTTTATTTAGGTATAAATATAAAAAACGGGAGGAATTAATAAAGGGCTTACTTATAGTAGTAGTACCGTTTTCTTTAATTATAAATACTACTAGGGCTCGTTAAGTCCTATATATAGTATAATTTAGCTGAAGGTTTATATAAGTAAAGGTTTGTTTTAATGTATTAGTTGCGCCCACTGCCTATTAGTAATAGTATTATTATTATTACTATAAGAAGAGTAAGTAAGTGGAAGTATTAAAGTACGTACGCCCTACTAAGCTCTGCTTAAAACTACTTAAGCTAGAGGGGGTTAAACATACTAGATATACCCTATTAGATACTTTTATTTTTTATACTACTTAATAATATATAGCTATAATACATTCTTTTTAAATTAATTTATAGAAATGTCCGTATAAAATACTACTTAAAAAACATAAGTATTATTATTATTACTATAAAAAGAGTAAATAAATATAAGTATTAAAGTATATATACTCTACTAAACTCTATTTAAAACTACTTAAGTTAAAGGGGGTTAAATCTACTAAATATACTCTATTAAATATTTCTATTAAATTATACTACTTAAAAATGTATAGATATAATATATTTTATTTAAATTAACTTATAAAAGTATTTATATAAAACACTACTTAAAAAATATAAATATAACTTTATAGTTATTAATGAACTATAAAACTAATAATAAGTACTTTATAGTTAAAGGGGTTAATATAATTAACTTAACTTAAAACTAATTTAAATTGTTTAATAAAGTAAAAGTAAGGCTTATTATTACTAAGATTTACTACTATTAAACTATAAGTAATTAACTTAATACTTAGTAAATAATTCTTAAGTTAAATACTAAACTTAATAGAATTATATATATTTTATAAACTAAAACTAACTATAAATACTTTAATTAACTAAAAAATATAACTACTAAATCTATAGTACTTTAAATAACTACTAGTATTAATATATATAATAAAGTAATATTAAAATAAATACTAATAATAAGAAACAGTAGCTAAACTAATTGAAGTTATATAGCCTATAAGGAAAGTAATAGAATGGTTTAATTTAAGTTTAATAAATCTAAAGAAATAGTTTAAAGAGGTATATAAAAGGTATTAGTAGTTTTAATAGTTTTAATAGTATAATTAGTAGTTATTAGAGGTCTAGGTCTAGTAGTTTATATAAGTATAGGTATAAGAGTATTGAGGTCGGTATTGAGATTGCCGAATACTTCTATAGTGATATTGAGCTTAATAGAGTTAGTAAAGGAATAGGTTTAGTATATAATATATAAATAAAAGAGATAAAAGTATTATTGTAGTAGTAATAGTATTGTATTAGTGTTTTATTATATTACTTACTTACTAAGAAAGTAAAAGTCTAGACCCCTATAGGCTAGGGGGAGCCCTACCTTTTATAGGCCTAGTGCCTTGCCCTTTAGGCCTAGCTTCTAAGGCACTAGTCCTTTTAGAGTTTAGTATATTACGTATAGTTTAACTAAGTAGCTCTAGGTCCTGTGTATAGTTAGTTATATTTACTATAGTTAGCTACGGGCGCTATAGTTAGCTATAAGGGTTGTGGTTGGCTATAAGTACTTTAGAAGGGTTAATAAGAGATATTTAGAGTAGTTTATTCTACTATTAGTAGTTAACCTAGTAGTTTAGAGTCTAGCTTATTAGAGCTAGAAGCTATAAGTTTAATTCTACTTTTTATCTCTTTTTACTTTTATTTTTAGTTCTTTTTAATAGACTAATATCCCCCTTTAAAATGTGTATTAATTTAATTTTATTATAAATTTTAGTATTCTTAAGGTGTATTAAAAAACTTCTTTAGTATTAAAAACTTCTATATAAAAACTCTATAAAAACCCTTTTTTTTAAGTAAAAATATTTAGAGTAAAAATAGAAGAAAATATATATTAATAAGGAAAACCTTTTCTTTTTAATATAATAAGTTATTTGTTTTTAACTTATCCTTTAATAAATTTATATTATTTTTTATTTTAGTTTTATTTTTAAAAGAAAATAAAAAACCTTTATAGTCTACTATATTTAAAGTAGTTATATAATTATTAAATATTATTTTACCCATAAACTTAGTTAAAATATTAATTAAATTATCTTTAGTAAATATATAAAATAGTAAAGCTTTATTATTAATTATTATATTTTTTATAAAGTAATATTTAATATTAATATATTTAACCTTTTTATAAAATTTAGGATTTTCAGCTAGTTTTTAAGCTACTTTATTATTTATAAAAATCTTAAGTTTATTTAGACTTTTAAAGTTTAAAGATTTAAATATATAATTATAAAAGTTATATAAATATATAGCTTTTTTAATAGCTTTAGTAAGAGCTATATATTTAGCTTTACAAATAAATAAAGCTACTATTTTTTATTTTATAGTATTCTAACTAATTATATTATAAAATTCTAGGTAAAATAAATAGCCAGTAGTAGATTTTCTATTATTAAGATCTCTAGCCTAATTAGAGTTTAAAAATCCTATTATTTTAAATTTAATAAAGTAGTTGTATAAAATCCCTAAGTTAAATAATTTATTTAAATATCCCTATAACTAATCTAAAGTAATAAAATACTCTTTGAAAGGATTACTCATATAATAAGCTAATAATATAACTATAAAGGCTATATCTGGCCTGGTTTTTAAGGCAGAATATATTAAAGAGCCTATCTCTTATTAGAATTATTTTATTTCTTCTTTAGTAACTTAACCTATATTTTCTACTAATTTTATATTATTATTTATAAGCGTTAAATACCTATATAAGTAGGTTTTATTATATTTAACTAGTAGTTTTTTAGTATATTTAGTTTAATATAAAAATAGGGTTTTATTTTCCCTATTTATATCTACTTTAATACCTAAAAATGTTTTAAGCACCCCTAGTAGTTTTATATTAATTTCTTTAAAAATATTATTAATTATATTATTAGTGATTTTAGAGTTAGAAGTAACAACTAAAAAGTTATCTATATAATAAGCCATAATAGCTTTAACTCCTTTTTTATTAAGTATAAAAACAGCCTTATTATAAAGTGTTATATTAAAACCTTCCTTTTTAAGTATATTTTTTAAATACTTATACTATAGTTTAGAACTTTATTTTAAGCCGTATAAAGCTTTATTTAGTTTATAGACTAATCCTTTATTAAAATCTTTATAATTTTTATTAAAGACTAATTTATTATTATTATTATTAGAAAAACTAGTAGGTAATTAGACGTATATCTCTTTATTAATATTAGTGTATATAAACGCACTAGTAACGTTATATTATTTAATATCTTAATTATTTTATATAGCTATTAAAAATAATAGTCTATAATATTTAAGCCTATAAGTAGTACTAAAAGTTTCTAAGTAATTAATACCTATATATTAATTATAACCCTATACTACCTAATAAGCCTTATATTTATTAGGTTTTTTAGCTTTAGTATTAATATTATTATTAGCCTTTTTTCTATAAACCCATTTACCTCTAAAAGGTTTAATAGATTATAGTTTTTTAATAATACTCCAAGTATTTAATTTAGTCAATATATTTAATTCCTTATACATAGCTTAGATCCAGTTTTATAAATCGTTAAATTCTAAAACTTATTTATATATAGTAGGTTTATCTAAGTTATTAATACTTAGTATATAAAAGATTTTATCCTTTAAGCTATTAATAGTAGATATTATATTTAGAAATAGGTAGTCTTTTATTATAAATAGTACACATTCTTAATTTTTAACCCATCTATAGCTTTCCTAAATCTCTTTATCTATATAGGGGATTTTTATAGTTAATTTAAAGTTATTATTATTATTATTATTATTATTAGTTTTATTAATATTATTATAATCTAAATCTATCTTAAAGAAACTATTACTTTAAGATTCTTTTCTATTTTTAGTTATACTAAATTATAAATAATTTATTTTATTTAATATAAATAGTTCTTAATTATTATTATTAGTATCTTTTATAAAGATATTTTTAAATACTTTAACGTTTTTAAACTAAAGAGCTTTATTTTCTTTTAAATCCTATATTCTATAGGCATTATTACTATAGTTAAGAATTATACCCTTTTTAGTTCTATTATTAAGCTTTTTAATATTAGGGTCTTTATTTTTATAGTAGTAAATACTCCCCTAGACCTTTATATAATTTAAAAAGGGTTTTATATTATTCTTAACTTTATATAGTATTTTATAAACTATTACCTTATATAGGGTTCTATTATATAAATATATAGCTACTAAAAAAGCTTCTCCCTATAGTTTAAAATTAATATTAGTATTTATTAGTATAACCCTTACTTTATTTATTATATTATATATTATTCTTTTAATAATACTATTAAGCTCATACGTATAAGGTAGTTTTATATTATAAGTTATACTATTCTTTATATATATAGTTTTTATTCTTTTATTATTAAACTCTTTACCACCATCTATATTAAATTAATTAATTTTATACTTCTTTTTATTATTTTTAGCTAAGGATTTAAATTCCTTAAAAGCAGTAAAAACCTCTTTAGATTCCTTTATTTTTAATAATTTACCCTATATAAAACGGGTCTTTTTATTTATAAATAGTATAAACTATCTATAATTATTATATATTTTAAGTATAATTAGCCTATATAAGTCTAACGCAATTTTGTATAAGTAAGGGTAGTCTTTTATGTAATTACTAGACTTCTTATTCACAGTATTAGTAAATTTTCCTTTTAAACAGGCCTTATAGGGTAGTTTATAAAATACCTCTATAGTAGCCCTCTTATATATAATTTTAGTTTAATCTAGAATAATAAATAAAAATTACTAGTTTATATAACTTAATTAGTTATACTATAGCTTTATTATATTAATATTAAAGTCTAAAGTTTAATCCTAACTTTAGGACTTTTTTATAGTATTTTTTATTATATTAATTACTTCCTTATTTATATTAAAGTTAAAGAAGTAGAGGTTATTCCTCTTTATTCCTACTAAAAGGACTTAATCTTTAATTATATTATATAGTATAAGCTTATTATAGTAAATTAAAGCTATACTTATTTTAGTAAGTTTAGTTTAACTTAAAAGATTAATACTTAGTTTAGGTATATAATAAATATCTCTTATAATATAAAGAGTATTATTTATTATAGTAGTTAAATTACCCTTTTTATAAATAAAAAAACAGTTTACTTTACCCTAATTAACCTTTATTTTAATAGTTTTAATATTATTAAGTAAAAATAGGTTATTAGTTATATAGATTGTTATAGTTAAGTTTAAATAAAATAGTTATTTTCCTTTATAAGTAGAAGAATCTAAAAGTTCTTTATTTAACTATTTTATTAAATTACTTAGTAATAAGTTATTAGTTTTAGAATCTATATTAATAGGGGTTTTAAAGGTAATTCTTACATTTTCAAATTCCATATTAAAATCTAAGTCCTCTTTAGTTACTAAGTTAATATTCATTAAGTCTAAAGTAACTATAACTTCTTCTAATAAATCAAAAAAATCAAAATCATTATTAATAACTATATTAACTTATTATTTTCTTTTATTTTATTTTTTAACTCTTTTTTTTTTTTATTATTTATAAAAGGGTTATTTTTTAATATTCTTTTAAATTAATTAAAAGCTTTATTAAAATATAAAAATCTATAAATATTCTTTATATAGCTAGTTTTTTTATAGTAGTTATAGTATTAACCCTTAGTTTATTTTTAGGGTTTAATAATCTTTTTAAACTTAATTTAAAACTTAAAAAATTATATAGAGTTATTATTACTCTTTCTTTTAAATTTATTTAATAAATTAGTAAATAAAGACTTAATAGTATAGACTTTTAAGTCTTTTTTTAAAAATTAAGTTATATTAGTTATAAACCCCTTATAAGAGTCGTTTAAACTATTTAAAACCTAAGTTATAATTACTTATTTAAGTAAAGTTAAGTTATTTAAAGCTAGATTATTTATAAGCTCTTTAACTTTATTAAAGTATTCTTTAAAAGTATTAAAGTCTTTAAGAGTAGTATTAAAAAACTCTTTATAAGTAAGAAATTTATTTATAAATCCTTTTAGTTAATATAGCTTTTTTAAACTTTTTTAAGCTTTTAAAGTTATTTTAGAGTCTTTTATAACTCTTAAAGGGCCATCTTTATAAAGAAGTCTTATATAACCTAATATTTTATTATTTAGATCTTTATTTTTATTATTTAGTAGTTTAGTAAGATTTATTACTAAATCTTTATTAGCTAGTACTATATAGAATCTTAGAGACTATACTTAATAATTTAATTATCCTTTTAGCTTTAGAATAGTAATTTTATTTATATTTTATAAGTTTAAAGTCTTTTTTATTTAAATAACTAAAACTAAATAAACTCCTAAAAACCTAAGGGTTATTTCTTTAAAATAATAAAAATAAACTACTTATTATATAGCTAACTAAGTAGTTCAAATAGATAGTTAAAACTATAAAGTCCTACTATATCTTTTTTAACTATTTTAGTTAGTTTATTATAACTAATAAACTTAAAGTCTATAACTTTAAAGTTATTAATATTAACTCATAGTAGCTTTTATTAACTAAACTAAATAGTAAAAACTACTATAATCTTAATTTCTATATAGGTTATATTAATTAAATATTGTTTAAAAATTTATTTACTATAGTAAGTGTATATAAGGATTTATTAAGAATTTATTAAAAAAGGTTAAATAATTTAAGGATTTTCTAAAAACTAGGTTTCTTAGTTACTTAGGGACTTAAATTGTAAGTAATTTATAAGTATTAGTTATAGTTTTTAGTCTTTTATAGTTAAAATAAGGTTAGTTATTAAATAAATAGGTTTAAATAAACTTTTATAATTAGTTAGAAAAGTTAGGTTAGTTAATAAACTAGGCTTATAATTTATAAGTATAGATATAAAAGTATTAAGGTTAGTATTAAAATTACTAAATACTTTTATAGTAATATTAGACTTAATAGAGTTAGTAAAAGAATAGGTTTAGTGTATAATATATAAATAAAAAAGATAAAAGTATTGTTATAGTAGTAATAGTGTTATATTAGTGTTTTGTTGTATTACTTACTTACTAAGAAAGTAGAAGTCTAGACCCCTATAGGCTAGGGGGAGCCCTGCCTTTTATAGGCCTAGTGCCTTACCCTTTAGGCCTAGCTTCTAAGGCACTAGTCCTTTTAGAGTTTAGTACGTTACGTACAGTTTAGCTAAGTGGCTCTAGGCCCTGCGTGTGGTTGGCCGCATTTACTGTGGTTGGCCACGGGCGCTGTGGTCGGCCACGAGGGTTGTGGTTGGCCACGAGCACCCTAGAGGGGTTGATAAGAGACATTTAGAGTGGTTTATTCCACTATTGGTAGTTGACCTAGCAGTTTAGAGTCTAGCTTATTAGAGCTAGAGGCTGTAGGTTCAATTCTACCTTTTGTCTCTTTTTACTTTTATTTTTAGTTCTTTTTAATAGACTAATAGTTTATACTTAAGTAGAGGTCTAGTTATAAACTAGTTCTATACTAGGGCCCCTATATAAAAGGGTAAAGTTTATATATAGTATATAAACCTTCTTTTTTTTACTCCTTAAGTTTAATATAACTCCTTTTAAGTACTACTAAAATACTACTTATAACTAACTTTTAATATTACTAAACTTCTTAATTAAAGTAACTTCAATAAAAATTAATAAACTAATAAACTAATAAAGTAACTATAATAAATATAAATTTAATAAAAGTCTCTTTTTTTCTTAAAATAAAGTATACTAGTAATAATAGAATACTTAATAGTAAAATAACTAACAAAATAATTAATAATATAACTAATAAAATACTTATATAATAAAAGCCTAAGCCCTTTAAAATACTATTATTTTATTATAATAAAACTATACTTTTATAATTTAAGCCTTTTAAGTAACTTATAACTAATAAAAGTTGTCCTTGGTATCCCTAAGTAGCTACTTAACTATAAATACGTTACTAGTAAAGACCCTACTACTAAGGACCCCCCCTCTTAAGTAACTAACAGCCTATAAGTCACGTATAAGTAATGATAGTTAATATATAAATTTACCTACTATAATATAGCTTCTATAGAGTTAAAGTAATAGTAGTATTTAATTAATTTTAAAGTAAACTACTAATTATACTACTAACACTACTAAAACTACTAACGCTGTTTATATACCTCTATATACCCCCGCGCCTAACTATCTAAACCGTCCCTCTAAACCTATTAAATCCAATCTAAACTATCCCTTTACTTCCCTTATAGGCTATATTACCACAGCTAGTTAACTTTATTTAAAGAATCCACTCTACTTTTATTAGTATACGTCTTAATATATTATTAAGCCTTAGGCTATATACTAATTTCTAGTAGCTTCCCTTATACTATTAAAAGTCTTAATAGCTATAGTAGTAATACCTATTATACTACTATACTAAGCTAGGGCTCTTAAGTAATATACCTATACCCTAATCTCTTCTACTATATTTTTAATTAATAACTAGTATAGTTAATTATGTAAGGACTAGATTTATAAATTTAAGTAGTTCTTTAGTAGTAAGTAGTATTTAAACTTAGTAATAGCTATTTATATTTTAAGTAAAAAGTCTATAAAGTTAGTACTACTATTAAGGCTAGTAAGGCCTATATCTTTAGTAACTAAACTAAATCTAAAGAAGTCTCTATACGCTATAGCTAAGAGACTAAAGTACTTAAGTATTATATAGTTATTAAGCTATATTAAACTTATTATAATTATTAAATATATAGAAATATAAAAGACAAGAAGAATTAATAAAGGCCTTACTTATAGTGCCTTTTTCTTTAATTATAAACGCTACTAGGGCTTATTAGGCTCTATATATAGTATAATTTAACTAAAGGTTTATATAAGTAAAGGTTTATTTTAATATATTTAGCGCCGCTTATTAGTAATAGTATTATTATTATCGCTAGTATATCTATATCTACATCTACTACTACAGCTACGACTGCGCTATACTTTATAGCGTAAGAGTAGGTAGGTAGAAGTTATTATAAAGACTTTAAGTATTATAGTTAGTATATACATTAGGCTGCTCTACTGAGCTTTACTTCTAAGTACCTAGTATAGCTAGAGGGGGGTTAATATTAGTAACGCATCTACTCTTCTTTTTAGATAATCTTTACCTATTACCTTACTAAATATATATATTAACTTAAATACATTTTTATTAAATTTTTCTTTACTTAGAATATTCTCTACTTAGTGGATTTCTTTTTTTACTTTACTATAAGCAGTATTATAACTATAAAAACATATATATATAACTAATAAAAGTCTTTTTTAAAAAGTAAACTCTTTAATAGTAATTTAACTATTTTTTCTACTTAGAGAATAATAATATAATATACTTTAGAAGTTAATTAAGAGTTTATTAAAGGACTTAAGAATTATTAATAATACTTATAACTAAACCTAAAGTTATTAATATAAATATATATTAATAACTTTTATACTAATAATAAACAAGTAATTAAGTATAATATAGAGTTATTCTTTACTTATTTTTTTAATTATTATAAAAACCCCTATTATACTATATAAACTCTTAAATAACTCTATTATATTTACTACAGTCTAAAGTAGTTTTTTATAAAGTTTTTTATAGAGTTTAAATTAACTTTAGTATGAACTAAAGGACTTTTATAGTTAAAAAAATATAACTAAACTACTTCTACTTAGGAATTTTTTAATAAACCTATAAAGCTACTATTAACTATAATATTAATAAAATAAATTACTATATAGCTATTTAGTAATACTACTCAAGTATTATAAACTTTAAAATATTAGAAATAAAGATATATAACTACTAAAATAGCTAGTATAGAATATAAAATTAATAATTTATAAATATATTTATGTTTTTTAAGTAGTATTTTATATAGATATTTTTATATATTATTCTAAAAAGAATTTATCATAGCTATATATTATTTAATATTATAATAAATTTGTGTTTCTTTAAGTAGTGTCTTGTGTGGACATTGTAGTAAGTTGTTCTAAAAAGAATGTATTATAGCTATGTATTTTTAAATAGTATAATTAAATAGAAGTATTTAATAGAGTATATTTAATAGGTTTAACCCCCTCTAGCTCTACTAAGTGGTCTTAAGTAGAGCTTAGTAGGCCGTATGTACCTTAACGCTTTTACTTACCTACTCTTTCTATAGTAATAACGATAATGCTATTACCGATAAGCAGTGCTAAATATATCGAAACAAACCTTTACTTATACGAACACTTAGCCGGATCACACTATGCGTAGGGCCTAACAAGCCCTAGTAGTGTTTATAATTAAATAAAAAGGCACTACTATAAGTAAGGCCTTTATTAATTCCTCCTGTCTTCTATATATACATAACAACCCTTAAAGCTAAAAGCACCCTAATAAGTAAACTACCTACTATAATATTTAATAAAAGGTTACTTACCCTAAGCCCTTATAACTAGAATAATAACTATTATATAACTTTATAGTTATTAATTAACTATAAGAGTAGTAATAAGTACTTTATAGCTAAGGGGGTTAATAAAATTAACTTAACCCGCGACTAGTGTATATTCTTTAATAAAGAAAAAAAAAGCTTACTATTACTATAATTTACTACTATTAAACTACTAGTAATAAGCTTAATATAAATATAATAATTCTTAGATTATAAAATAAAACCCTTTTAGGTATTCTATAGTTTAAAGTTAATTATAAATACTTTAACTAGTTAAAGAACGTGGCTACTAGATCTATAGCGCTTTAAGTATCTACTAATATTAGTATATTTAGTAAGGCTGATAATATTAAGGGGGATACTAACAATAGCAGGGCTAAGCGGCTAGACTAACTATAGCTATACAGCGACAGTGCGTTAGTTGTAGAGGAATGCGACGGCTGAGGGAAGTAATAGAACGGTTTAGATCAGATTCAATAGGTTTAAAAGAATAGTCTACTAAATAGTTAGGTATATAGAAGGCGTATAGAAGGTGTTAGTAGTTTTAGTAGTATTAATAGCGTAATTAGTAGTTAAAATTAATCAAAAACACCTATTACTTTAAATCCATAAAAGCTACGTTATAGTAAGTAAATTCGAGTACTATAACAAAAAAGATTAATAAAGTAGGTAGTTAAATAGCTATTTTCTATAGTACGTGGCCCGTAGGCTATTAGTTACCCTAGAAAGGGTAAGTATTATAATAAATAAAAGTATTTAATAGAGTATATTTAATAGGTTTAACTCTATTTAACTTAAGTAGTTTTAAGTAGAGCTTAGTAGAGTATATATACCTTAATACTTCTACTTACCTACTCTTTTAGTAATAATAATAATACTATTCCTAATAAGTAGTAGGCGCGATTAATATATCAAACTAAACCTTTACTTATATAAACTTTTAACTAAATTACACTATAGACACTATAATATACTCTAGGGCCTAATAAGCCCTAGTAGTATTTATAATTAAAAAAAAAGGTACTACTACTATAAGTAAGGCCTTTATTAATTCCTTTTATCTTTTATATTTTTATATACCTAAGAATTCTTTAAAGTAATAAAATAGTAAAAACTACTATAAACACAAAAGTCCCTTAGCTATAGAATACTAAATACTATAACTTAGTTACTATAGTAAAGAATAATATTAAATAGCTTAGTAATATAGCTATATAGTTTAGGATTAATACTATTAATATATAGTATAGTTAGTTAGTTTAATTCTTAAGTATAAAAATCTAAATTACTATTTTTAGCTTTTACTTTTTTTATACTAGTAGTAATAGAAACTAAATAAAAAATATTAAATTAAACCTCTTAGTTAATTTAATACTAAGTTAGATTTTAGACTTATTATTTTTAAAAAATAATTAATACTACTTTAAGTAAGTAATAGAGGTAGTAATAATAACTATAGATTCCTTAGAGTTTATAAAAAACTAGTATATTCAATAAAGCCTAGTTAACTATATTAAAACGTTTATTAATAAGTATAAGGAAAAGTAGTTTAATTAAGTTAACTAACTATAGTATAGTAATAGTACGTTAGTTATAGAGGGATTTAATAGTTAAGGAAAGGAATAGTTTAGTTTAAATTGAATTTAATAGGTTTAAAGGGACGGTCTAGGGAGGTATATAAAAGGTATTAGTAGTTTTAGTAGCGTTAATAGTATAATTAGTAGTCTACTTTAAAGTTAATTAAAAATACTTATTACTTTAAATCTATAGAAATTATATTATAGTAGGTGAATTTAAGTACTATAATAAAAGAAATTAATAAAGTAAGTAGCTAGATAGTTCTTTAGAGTATATAGCCTATAGGCTATTAGTTACTTTAGAGGGGGGATAGTTATATATTATTAAGTAGTATAATTAAATAAAAATATTTAATAGGATATATTTAATAGCTTTAACCCTTTTTAACTTTTAATAATTTTACTTATTTATTCTTTTTATAATAGTAAATATAGGTATAAATATAGATATACTAGTAATAAAATACTCCCTTTAGAGTGACTAACGGCCCACGGGCCACGTGCTCTAGGAAACCGTCCAGCCACCCACCTCGTTAATCTTTTTCGTCACAGTACTTAAATTTACCTACTACAACACAGCTTTTATAAATTTAAAGTAATAAGTGTTTTTAATTAATTTAAACTACTAATTACACTATTAATACTACTAAAACTACTAACACCTTTCTAGTAAACTATCCCTTTAAACCTATTAAATCTAATTTAAACTAAATTATTCCTTCTCTTCACTATTAAATCCCTTTATAACTAACGCGCTATTATTAACCGCGCTACGGCTAGTTAACCTAATTAAACCGCTTTTCCTTATGCTTATTAGTAAATATTTTAATATTTAAGTCTTATTAAACGTACTAGTCTCTTATAGACTCTAGGGGATTTATAGTTATTATTATTGCCTCTATTTTTTACTTAAAGTAGTATTAGTTATTTTTTAAAAATAGTAAGTTTAAAATTTAATTTAGTATTAAATTAGTTAATAAATTTAGTTTAATATTTTTTATTAAGTTCTTATTACTACTAGTTTAAAGAAAGTAAAAGCTAAAAACAGTAATCTAAATTTATATACTCAAGGGTTAGGCTAGTTAGCTATACTACGTAGTAATAGTATTAACACTAAGCTATATAGCTATATTATTAAGCTATTTAATATTGTTTTTAATTATAGAGACTGGGTTATAGTATTTAGTATTCTGTGGCTAAGGGACTTTTGTATTTATAGTAGTTTTTACTATTTTATTACTTTAAAGGATTCTTAGGTATAAATATAGAAAACGGGAGGGATTAATAAAGGCCTTACTTATAGTACTTTTTTCTTGAATTGTGAACGCTACTAGGGCTTATTAGGTCCTATAGTACGTCATAGCGCCGTGACACAGCGTGATTTAGCTAAAGGTTCGTATAAGTGAAGGTTTATTTTAATATATTAGTCGCGCTATGACGCCGCCTATTGGTGATAGTATTGTTGTTATTGCTAGAAAAGTAGGTAAGTAGAAGTGTTAAGAGCTAGAGGGGGTTGGTTAAACCTACTAAATACACCCTATTAAATACTTTTATTTATTACACTACTTAATAATATATAGCTATAATATATTCTTTTTAAATCACTTTATAGAAATATCTATATAAGACACTACTTAAAAAAACACAAATACTAGTAATAATAATAATACTATTACTAATAAGTAGTACTAAATATATTTAAATAAACCTTTATTTATATAAACCTTTAGTTAAATTATATATATAGCTTAATAAGCCTTAGTAGTATTTATAATTAAAGAAAAAGGTACTACTATAAGTAAGGCCTTAATTAATTCCTTTTGTTTTTTATATATTTATATATAATAATAACTAGTTCTTAAACTATTACTATTTACTCTTTATAATTTTTACTATAATATAGTACTAACTATAGTTGCTATATTAATAATCTTTTAGTTACGTGATACTAAGTAAAATTTAGATCTATATTACCTAACGTCTTTTTAACTAATAATATTTCTCTTTAACCTTTTTTTATTAATAAGCTACTTCTTTATATATTAATGTTCATAATTTTACTTATAATAACGTAATTATAACAGATTCAAAGTACTCCTGTTAATTAATTACTATTAAAGCAGACTAATAATTATATCTAATTACTACTAATTACTATTAATACCCCTAATACTCCTAACACCTCTAAAAACCTTCTATTAATTTAAATTACCTATTTTCCTTTATTAAACTTTAACTATTAACGTTATTAACGTTATTAACGTTATTATTAGTACGCTACTATAACTAGCTTATTTAATCTAACTAATAAACTCTATACTTATTAGTAGATATCCTAATATTTAGACTTTAACTAACTCTTAATATACTAACCTTTAGGCCTGTTAAGCGCTAGGTACTTATAAGTTATTTAGATTACTTAAGTAAAGTATTTATGGTAGTTATTTAACTTTAAGATAATAAAGTAGTAGTTATTAGGTTAAATTAGGCCCTAGTATAGGGCTTTAATTTTAGTTACTTTAGTATAGTTACTACTACTTTTAATAAAGTTAAGTAGAAATAAAGTAAATTAAATTTTTTTGTTTATAAAGAAGGTATCCTAGCTAGGGTTTCTATTAGTATTAAAAATATAATAAAGTCTATAATTATAAACTTTTATTTTAAATCTCTTTTAGTTTATTTTTATAAATAATTATAGGTTATAGGGATTTTTATTTAGAGTTAGTATAGAGTAAATAATAGTAGTAGTTATATTAACGTTATTATAGGGTAAATGTGTATAGGGTTAAGAAATATAAAAAAAAGACTAAAGCTTAGCTAGGGTTTTATTAACGCCTTTAAACTTAAAAAGTTTAAAAAACTTAATAAAACAAAGGTTTTAACTTATGGAATATAGTAGCTACGTTAAGTTATACTATTTTGAAAAAGCTATTTAGGTAAGGGTATCTCTAGTATATTAGCCGCCCTTAGTTATAATTAAGGCTCTTAGCTATAGTAGTGTTATAATTAAAGACTATTCTTTATTTATAATTATTTATATTTTTTTAAGTAGTGTCATATGTGGACATTTTAGTAAGTTATTCTAAAAAGAATATGTTATAGCTATGTATTTTTAAGTAGTGTAATTAAATAGAAGTATCTAATAGGGTGTATCTAGTAGGTTTGACCCCCTCTAGCTCTACCTTAACGCTTCTACTTATCTGCTTTTTTAGTAATAATAACGATACTATCACTAATAGGCGGCGCTAAATGTATTAAAATAAACCTTTACTTATACAAACCTTTAGCTAAATTACACTATATATAGGGCCTAATAAGCCCTAGTAGTATTTACAATTAAATAAAAAGGCACTACTACTATAAGTAAGGCCTTTATTAATTCCTTCTATCTTCTATATACACACAACAACCTACAATATCTAATAAAAGGTTACCTACCCTAAGCCCTTATAACTAGAATAATAACTATTATATAACCTTATAGTTATTAACTAACTATTAAAATAGTAATAAGTACTTTATAACTAAAAAGGTTAATAAAATCAATTTAACCTATAACTACCGCGTATTTTTCAATAAAAAGAAGAAAAAGCTTACTATTACTATAATTTACTACTATTAGACTACTAGTAATAGACTTAATATAAACGTAACAATTCTTAAATTACAGAATAAAACCCTTTTAAGTATCCTATAGTCTAAAACTAACTATAAATACTTTAACTAACTAAAGAACACAGCTACTAAATCTATAGTACTCTAAGTAGCTACTAATATTAGTATATTTAGTAAGGCCTACGTATAATAATATCAAGGGGGATACTAATAATAGTAGGGCTAAGTAGCTAGATTAGCCGTAGCTGCGCGGCCTGTGACGACAGCGCGTTAGTTACAGAGGAATACAACGGCCAAGGGAAGCAATAGGACAGTTTAAATTAGATTTAATAGGTTTAAAGGGACAGTAGAAAGCGTTAGTAGTTTCGGCGGTATTAACAGTGTAATCGGTAGTTAAAATTAATTAAAAACATCTATTACTTTAAATCTATAAAAGCTGTCTTATAGTAGGTAAATTTAAGTACTGTGATAAAAAAGATTAATAAAGTAGGTAGCTAGACGGCTATTTCCTAAAGCACGTAGCCCGTAGGCCGTTAGTTACCCTAGAGGGGGTTTTATTTATAATTATACTATACTCCTTTACTATTATTAATATTAGTTATAGTATCTCTACTATTTATACTCTACTTAGAATAATCTACTATATAAGTTTTAACTATTTTTATTAGTAAATATAGCTATTATAAAAAATAAATATAATAATAACTTATAATATTTAATAAAAGGCTACTTACTACTAGCCCTTACTCTTAAAATAATAACTATTATATAACTTTATAGTTATTAACTAATTATAAAACTAACAATAAGTACTTTATAGTTAAAGGAGTTAATATAATTAACTTAACTTAAAACTAATATAAATTCTTTTAAAAAAAAGGTAAAGTTTACTATTATTAGAATTTACTACTATTAAACTATAAGTAATTAACTTAATACATAATAAATAATACTTAAGTTAAATACCAAACTTAATAAAACTATATATATTTTATAAACTAAAACTAACTATAAATACTTTAACTAACTAAAGAATATAACTACTAAATTTATAGTACCCTAAGTAACTACTCTAGTAATATTTAATATTAGTAGGTTTAGTAAGGTAATATTAAGATAGATACTAATAATAGTAGAACTAAGTAGCTAAACTAGCTATAGCTATATAGCCTATAAGGAAAGTAATAAGATAGTTTAGTTTAGGTTTAATAGGTTTAGAGGGATGGTTTAGAGAAGTATATAGAAGGCGTTAGTGGTTTTAGTAGTATTAATAGTGTAATTAGTAGTCTACTTTAAAATTAATTAAAAACACCTATTACTTTAAATCTATAGAAGCTATATTATAGTAAGTAAATTTAAGTACTGTTTTTTTAAAGTATATAGCTTATAAGCTATTAGCTACTTTAAAAAGAGTATTTATTATATATATATATATATATATATATATATATATATATATAATAAAAAGAATTAATAAAGATTTTACTTATTATAGTAGAACCTTTTTCTTTAATAGTAAATACTACTAGGGCTTATTAAGTTTTATATATAATTTAGATAAAGGTTTATATAAGTAAAGGTTTATTTTGATATTACTACTTATTAATAATAGTATTATTATTATTACTAAAAGAGTAAATAAATAAAAGTATTAAAGATATATACTCTACGAAACTTTACTTAAAACTATTTAATAAAACTAAAAAGGGTTAAACTTACTAAATATAAGTAGTTAGTTTAGTAGTTAAAAGCCTACTTAACTCTACCTTATAAGAGGTAGAGATAGTAGGTTTAAATTCTATACTACCTAAAGGGTTTTTTATACCCTAACTATATATTATATATTTATATAGTATAACTATTAGAGTTTTTAGAGTAGGGGCCCAACTAACTCTAATTAACTATACTATATAGCCTATATACTACTCTTAACTAATAAAAATAAATAGCTTTTACTAAACTATATATAGTATATATATACCTTTCTTTATATAAATAAATATCTCTTAACTTAAATTTAAATTTTTTTTATATATAACCTTTACTAATTACCTTATAAAATACTTATATATTTTTCTTATTATAGTTTCTTTATATATTTCTTTACTAAATATTATTATATACTTAAAAAAAGTAAAAAGCCTACTACTTAGTAAATTTCCTAATTATAAATAAACTAACTTATAAATAATATAACCTATATATATAACAAAACCCTTACTAAATATACTCTATTAAATACTCTTATTTACTTATATTATTTAAAAGTATATAATTATAATATATTTTTTTACCCCCTTTAAAGTAACTAACGGCCTATAAACCACATACTCTAAAAAACTATTTAACTACTTACTTTATTAATCCTTTTTATTACAGTACTTAAATTTACTTACTATAATATAACTTTTATAAATTTAAAGTAATAAGTATTTTAATTAATTTTAAAGTAACCTAGTAATTATACTATTAATACTACTAAAACTACTAATACTTTTTATATACTTCCCTAGTAAACTATCCCTTTAAACCTATTAAACTTAATTTAAACTAAACTATCCCTTACTTTAACTATACTATAGTTAATTAACTTAATTAAACTACTTTTTCCTATACTTATTAATAAATATCTAAATAACTAGGCTTTATTAAATATACTAGTCTCTTAACTCTAGGGGATCTATAGTTATTATTACTACCTCTATTACTTACTTAAAGTAGTATTAATTATTTTTTAAAAATAATAAATCTTAAATTCAACTTAGTATTCAATTAACTAATAAATTTAATTTAATATTTCTTATTTAGTCTTTATTACTACTAGTATAAAAAAGGTAAAGACTAAAAATAATAATTTAAATCTTTATACTTAAGAGTTAAACTAGCTAACTATACTATATATTAATAGTATTAATACTAAGTTATATAGTTATATTACTAAGTTACTTAATATTGTTTTTAACTATAGTAACTAAGTTATAGTATTTAGTATTCTATAACTAAGGGACTTTTATATTTATAGTAGTTTTTACTATTTTATTAAATTCTTAGGAATATAAAAAATAAAAAAGATTAATAAAAACCTTACTTATAGTAGTACCTTTTTATTTAATTATAAATACTACTAGGGTTTATTAGACCCTATAGTATATTATAGTATTTATAATTTAGTTAAAAGTTTTTATAAATTTATATTTTTTTAAGTAGTATTTTGTATAGATATTTTTATAAGTTAACCTAAAAAGAATATATTATAGCTATATATTATTAAGTAGTATAATAAATAAAAGTATTTAATAGAGTGTATTTAGTAGGTTTAACCGACCCCCTTTAGCTTTACCTTAACGCTTCCACTTACCTACTCTTTCTACTGTAGTGGTAGACGTGGACGTGGACGTGAACGTACTAGCAATAACAACAATACTATTACTAATAAGTAGTACTAAACAGTGCAACTAATATGTTAAAATAAACCTTCGCTTGTACAAACCTTTAGCTAGATTACACTATATATAGGGCTTAACGAACCCTAGTAGCGTTTATAATTAAAGAAAAAGGCACTACTACTATAAGTAAGGCCTTTATTAATTCTTTCTGTTTTTTATATTTATACTTAAGAATCTAATAAAATAATAAAAACTACTATAAATATAAAAGTCCCTTAACTATAAAATACTAAATACTATAACTTAGTTTCTATAGTTAAAAATACTATTAAGTAGTTTAGTAATATAGCTATATAGCTTAGTATTAATACTATTAATATATAGTATAGTTAGTTAGTTTAACCCTTAAGTATAAAAATTTAAATTACTATTTTTAGTCTTTACTTTTTTTAAATTAATAGTAATAAGAACTAAATAAAAAATATTAAACTAAACCTATTAACTAATTTAATACTAAATTAAATTTTAAACTTACTATTTTTAAAAAATAACTAATACTACTTTAAATTAGTAATAGAGGTAGTAATAATAACTATAAATCCCTTAGAATTAAAAGACTAGTACGTTTAATAAGGCCTAGTTAACTTAATATATTAAAATATTTATTAATAAGTAAAGAAAAAAGTAGTTTAATTAGGTTAACTAGCTGTAGTGTAGTAATAGTGTATTAGTTATAGAGGGATTTAATAGTTAAGGAAAGGGACGGTTTAGTTTAAATTAGATTTAATAGGTTTAAAGGGATAGTTTAGGAAGGCGTTAGTAGTTTTAGTAGTGTTAATAGCGTAATTAGTAGTTAAAATTAATTAAAAATACCTATTACTTTAAATCTATAAAAACTGCGTTACAGTAGGTGAATTTAAGTACTGTCTATTGTAATAATAAAAAAGATTAACAAGGTGGGTGGCCGGACGGTTTCCTAGAGCACGTGGCCCGTGGGCTGTTAGTTACTCTAGAGGGGGTAAAAAAAAGTTTATATAAATAAAGATTTATTTTAATATATTTAGTGCTACTTATTAGTAATAGTATTATTATTATTACTATAGAAAGAGTAAGTAAGTAGAAGTATTAAAGTATATACGCTCTACTAAACTCTACTTAAGACTACTTAGTAGAGCTAAAGGGGGTTAGACCTACTAAATATACTCTATTAAATACTTTTATTTATTATACTACTTAATAATACATAGCTATAATACATTCTTTTTAGAATAATATATAGAAATATCTATATAAAATACTACTTAAAAAAACATAAATAATATATTTTTTTAAAAAATAACTTATAGAAATATCTATATAAAGTACTACTTAAAAATATAAATACTTTTATTTTTATTATACTATTTAGTAATATATAGCTATATATATATATATTTATATATTATTATATTACTACTTATAGTGAAGTAGAAAAAAATCTACTAAGTAAAGTATATTTTAAATAAAAAATTTAATTAAGAATATATTTAAACTAATGTATATATTTAGTAACTTAATAGGTAAAGGTTATTTAAAAAAAAGAATAAATATATTATTAATATCAACCCCCTTTAACTATACTAAGTACTTATAAATAGAGTTTAATAAAGTAGTTTAATATATATATATTAACTATAATACTTAAAAATAATATATAACTATAATATATTCTTTTTAAAATAATTTATAAAATATATATATATAAAATCCTACTCTAAAATATAAATAAAAAATATAAATAAAGCTTTAGTATTTTTTCTTTATATAAATATACTTTAAGTACTACTTTCATAGTTAATAATTACAATCTAGTAGTTACTATATAACCTACTATATAAAATACCACTGATTTGTTTTATTACTAAATCAGTTATCTCTACTCATAATGTCTATTTCTTAGAGGTGCCTTGTTGTACTCTAGATGTCTTGGCTCTGGAGTCTAACGAATATAGACCCCCGGCACCAAAGACAACCATAGCCCCAATTAAAGTCCCAACAGCCAGCTGGTTCCCGAACAGCCAAATGCTCAACAGTAAGCTAACTAGCTTACGAATGTTCAAGACGATAGTAACTGTCAACGCCGAAGACACCGCAGCTAGGAGGTTGACCCCCCGGATGCATGCGTACTGAGTGAGAACATTGGTTGCGAGATATGCCAGCTGACTCGGAATGTGAAGTCTGGCCAGTCCACTCCCCAATTCCTCACCAAGGCCGAGGTTTGACGCGTGAGTTAGTTGGGGCAATGACAAGGGCGGGCTATCCGCTAACCGTCTTGACTGGCGGATGAGAGACGGCAAGAAGGGCAGAAATAAGGGGAGCGACAGGAGGTGCGAGTAAAAGAGATTCTCTTTCCACTGCGGACCGTATTTCTTGTACGTTTCCTCGGTGTAGAGGCCCATGATAGCGGAAAGAACTTGGGCCACAAAGAGGATGATGAGACCGGTTCCAAAAGCCGGTCGGTCCGTCTGTGCTTCTGGTTTTGCTGTAGTCTACCGTTGACGTCAAGTATTAGTGGTCTGTCTGTTCATTCGTGACTTGGAGCAATGCTTGCCTTAGACTGCGAGTCGGACCAGGCGGCAGTGATGACACCCAGTGTCAACAAGCATACAGCCACAATCTGAATACGCGAGTACTTCTTCCCATAAAGTGATCCGGCCAGCATGGTGGTGATACTGCCCCCTGAGCGAAGAATGATGTGGACGGGCACCGATATGTCGTAGCTAAAGGCGTGGTTATTGAGGACATTGATACTGAAGAAGAGAACAATGTTGATGAGCCAGCGTCGGAGAGGGACCTTATTTTGTCGAAGGAAAAGAGGCGGTCGAGAGGCGTCGAGTTGGGAAATGTACCCAGTGACGGCCACAAATAGGAATTGAACGAACGTCAAAAGAGTTCCTGCACAATACCACTAAGTCTAAACATCGGGCGGCATTGAGGGGATCCAAACATACCACTTGAAGGTTCCACCCTAAAGAGCATTGCGTCAGTAAGAAAGCAACCACGGCAAGGGTAAGAGCACTAGCACTTACTTGATGATGGCTTCCAGGGCGTAGACCTAGATCACCGAGGTTGGTCAGCAAAAGGTCTGCTACGTCTCGAAGCGTGTTCTTGACAGACATTAGAGCAGCAGCCTCCAAAAATCAAACCGAGCATGACCCCAACGGCGATCCATTGGGAAAATAGTCCAACGGCGATGCGACCCGCGACCTGGGCTGGTTTCTCGGTATCGGAAGGACGCCCACTCAGGACCTGTCTGTTGGCCGTCTCCTTGTCATATCGACCTCGGGGCGCAGGGCTGGAATCCATCTTCTCCGTATGGAGCGATGAAATGCCTTCCAGCTGGACGCGTCTTCGAGTGGTCGCTGACGAAGTCATCAAAGCTGTGCAAGTCTGAGGGGGGAAGACACTTGCAGTAGAACAGACGAAAAAGAAATGGATAAAGAAGGGATTCCGGGCAGGTGTCAACAGGTGATTAAGTGTATAGTCACTCCTGTAGTTAATTACAGATGTATATAACCTTAATATTAGTAAAGACTTAGTATAGTCTATTAAGCTTATATAAGTTATATTATGATTTTAGTTTTTATTATACTTTAAGTTAAGTTTACTAATTAGAATTATAATTATAATTAAGTTTTTTTTAAATTACTATTTGCCTCTTTATATTATAACTACTTTTATAAATATACTAATTAAAACTTATATAAAATATTATTAAACAAAAATAAAAACTTAAAATATTATAATAGTATATATTATACTAAAGAGTATATCCTTAGTATCCTTAAGTAGCTACTTAACTATAGATACATTACTAATAAAGACCCTACTACTAAGAACCCCCCCCCCCCCCTCTCTTAAGTAACTAACAGCCCACAGGTTATGTATAGTAATTAACTACCTTTTTTAACTTTTATTATTAGTTAGTAATTAGTATATAAATTTACTTATTATAATATAACTTTTATAAATTTAAAGTAATAGTAGTATTTAATTAATTTTATAAACTACTAATTACACTACTAACACTACTAAACCCACTAATACTATCCTAGTAGACCATCTCTCTAAACCTATTAAATCTAATTTAAACCATCCCTCTACTTCCCTTAACTATTAACCTTTTTTATAACTAATATACTATTATTATAAACTGTATTACTACAGCTAGTTAACTTTATTTAAAAGATATACTCTACCTTTATTAGTATATATCTTAATATATTATTAAGCCTTAGGCTATATACTAATTTCTAGTAGCTTCTTTTATACTATTAAAGGCCTTAATAGCTATAGTAGTAGTACTTATTATACTACTATACTAAACTAAGGCTCTTAAGTAATACACTTATACCCTAACTATTTTAATAAATATATTAATAAAGAGACTATATAAAAGATTATATATAATTTTAATTTATAAGTCTAGGCTATTCTTAAGTAGTAAGTAGTATTTAAGCCTAGTAATAGCCCTTTATATTTTAAGTAAAAAGTCTATAAAGTTAATACTACTATTAAAACTATTAAGGCTTATATCTTTAATAGCTTAGTTAGCTTTAAAGAAGTTTCTAAAGGCTATAGCTAAGAGGCTAAAGCCCTTAGGTATTATATAGTTATTAAGTTATATTAAACTTACTATTTTTAAAGGATTATTAAATATAAATATAGAAGATAGAAGGAATTCATAAAGGCCTTACTTATATTGCCTTTTTCTTTAATTATAAATGCTACTAGGGCTTATTAGGCCCTATATGTAATCTAACTAAAGGTTTATATAAGTAAAGGTTTGTTTTAATATTACTACTTATTAGTAATAGAATTATTGTTATTATTATAGCTACTACTATACTATACTTTATGTTATAAGAGTAGGTAGGCGGAAGTTATTATAAAGACTTTAGGTATTATAGTTAGTATATACATTAGGCTACCCTACTAAGCTTTATTTATAAGTATCTACTAAAGAGGGGTTAATATTAGTAATACATTTATTCTTCTTTTTAAATAACCTTTACTTATTGACTTACTAAATATATATATTAACTTAAATATATTAATACACTAAAATTTCTACTTAAAATATTCTCTACTTAGTAGATTTCTTTTTTTACTTTACTATAAGTAGTACTATAACTATAAAAATATATATATACTAAAGAGTATAATATATTTATAGTTAATATAAGTTTAATATAAGTAAGTAGTTTACCCCCTCTAGAGTAACTAACGGCTTACGGACTACGTACTCTAGGAAATAGCTATTTAACTACCTACCTTATTAATCTTTTTTATTATTAGTTATAACAGACGGCACTTAAATTTACTTACTATAACGCAGCTTTTATAGATTTAAAGTAATAGGTGTTTTTAATTAATTTTATAGACTACTAATTACGCTATTAATACTACTGAAACTACTAACGCCTTCTGTATGCCTCCCTAGTAGACCGTCCCTCTAAACCTATTAAACCTAAACTAAACCGTTCTATCGCTTCCCTTAGTCGTTGTATCCCTCTACGACCGATGCGCTGTCGCCGCGTAGCTACAGCTAGTTTAGCTACTTAGCCCTACTATTATTAGTATCTATTTTAATATTACTTCGCTAAATATACTAATATTAGATATTACTAGAGTAGCTACTTAGGGTACTATAGATTTAGTAGCTACGTCCTTTAGTTAGTTAAAGTATTTATAGTTAGTTTTAGTTTATAAAATATATATAGTTTTATTAAGTCTAGTATTTAGTTTAAGTATTATTTACTATATATTAAGCTAATTACTTATAGTTTAATAGTAGTAAGTTTTAGTAATAGTAAGCTTTACTTTCTTTTTATTAAAGAATTTATATTAGTTTTGGGTTAAGTTAATTATATTAACTCCTTTAGCTATAAAGTACTTATTACTAGTTTTATAACTAGTTAATAACTATAAAGTTATATAATAGTTATTATTTTAGGAGTAGGGGCTAGTAGTAGGTAGCCTTTTATTAAATATTATAGGTTATTATTATATAAGTATAGAAAATAAGAGGAATTAATTAAGGCCTTATTTATAGTAGTAGTACCTTTTTCTTTAATTATAAATACTACTAGGGCTTGTTAGGCCCTATAGTATATTATAGCGCCGTGACGTAATCCGGCTAAAGGTTTGTATAAGTAAAGGTTTATTTAAATATATTTAGTACTACCTATTAGTAATAGTATAGTTATTATCGTTAGTACGTCCACGTCTACACCTATATCTACTACTATAGTAGGAAGAGTAGGTAAGTAGAATCGTTAAGGTATATACACTCTACTAAGTTGTGTTTAAGACTACTTAGTAGAGCTAGAGGGGGTTAAAGCTACTAAATACACCCTATTAGATACTTCTATTTAATTATACTACTTAATAATATATAGCTATAATGTATTCTTTTTAGATTAACTTATAAAAATGTTTATATAAGATACTACCTAAAAAAACATAAATAAGTAAGTAGTTTTAGCTACTAAAGTAAATAAAAATAAGTAGTTAGCCTTAATAGAAGATATAGATATCTTTATATTAATATAACTATACTTATATTTTAAGTTTAAATTAAGCTAATTAACTACTATAAACTAAAAGGCCTATAATAGTAAAAAACGTATATTTATAATATATATTAAATATAAATATAACTTATTATAGAATATTAACTATAAATATTATATACTTATATATAAAAAACTAATAAGTTTTAAAATATAGTTAGTTTAGTAGTTTAGAGTCTAACTAGCTTTACTTTATAAAATATATAAGTAGTAGGTTTAAATTCTATATTACTTAAAAGTTTTTTTAAGTTATATAGTATATATATACTCTTTTTTGTGTTTTTTTAAATAGTATTTTATATAAATATTTCTATAAGTTAATTTAAAAAGAACGTATTATAGTTATATATTATTAAGTAGTATAATAAATAAAAGTGTTTAATAGGGGGTATTTAGTAAGTTTAACCCCCTTTAGTTTAAATAGTCTTAAGTAAAGCTTAGTAGGGTATACGTACCTTAATACTTCTACTTACCTACTCTTTCTATAGTAATAATAACAATACTATCACTAATAAATAATAGGCACAACTAATATATTAAAATAAACCTTTACTTATACAAACTATAAACACAAGTATAAGAGTATTAAGGTCGGTATTAAGATTACTAAATACTTCTATAGTAATATTGGGCTTAATAGAGTTAGTAAAGGAATAAGTTTAGTATATAATATATAAATAAAAGAGATAGAAGTATTGTTATAGTAGTAATAGTGTTGTATTGGTGTTTTATTGTATTACTTACTTACTAAGAAAGTAGAAGTTTAGACCCCTATAGACTAAGGAGAGCCCTGCCTTTTATAGGCCTAGTGCCTTACCCTTTAAGCCTAGCTTCTAAGGCACTAGTCCTTTTAAAGTTTAGTACGTTACGTACAGTTTAACTAAGTAGCTCTAGGCCCTACGTATAGTTAGCTATATTTACTATAATTAGCTATAGGTACTATACTTAACTATAAAGGTTATAATTAACTATAAGTACTTTAAAGGGGTTAATAAAAGACATTTAAAGTAGTTTATTCTACTATTAGTAGTTAACCTAGTAGTTTAGAGTTTAGCTTATTAAAACTAAAAACTATAAGTTTAATTCTACCTTTTATTTCTTTTTACTTTTATTTTTAGTTCTTTTTAATAAACTAATATCCCCCCTTAAAATATATATTAATTTAATTTTATTATAAATCTTAGCGTTCTTAAAGTATATTAAAAAACTTTTTTAGTATTAAAAACTTCTATATAAAAACTCTATAAAAACCTTTTTTTTTTAAATAAAAATATTTAAAGTAAAAATAAAAAAAAATATATATTAATAAAGAAAACCTTTTCTTTTTAATATAATAAGTTATTTATTTTTAACTTATCCTTTAATAAATTTATATTCTTTTTTATTTTAGTTTTATTTTTTAAAAAAAATAAAAAACCTTTATAGTCTACTATACTTAAAGTAGTTATATAATTATTAAATATTATTTTACCCACAAACTTAGTTAAAACATTAACTAAATTATTTTTAATAAATACGTAGAATAGTAAAGCTTTATTATTAATTATTATATTTCTTATAAAGTAATATTTGATATTAATATACTTAACCTTTTTATAAAATTTAGAATTTTTAACTGGTTTTCAAGTTACTTTATTATTTATAAAAATCTTAAGTTTATTTAAACTTTTAAGGTCTAAAAATTTAAATATATAATTATAAAAGTTATATAAATATATAGCTTCTTTAATAACTTCAGTAAAAGCCATATATTTAGCTTTATAAATAAATAAAACTACTGTTTTTTGTTTTATAGTATTCTAACTAATTATATTATAAAATCCTAGGCAAAATAAATAGCTAGTAGTAGATTTTCTATTATTAAAATCTCCAGCCTAATTAGAGTCTAAAAATCCTATTATTTTAAATTTAATAAAGTAGTTGTATAAAATCCCTAAGTTAAAGAATTTATTTAAATATCTCTATAGTTTAAAGTCAACATTAGTATTTATTAGTATAACCCTTACTTTATTTATTATATTATGTATTATTCTTTTAATAATACTATTAGGCTTATACGTATAAAGTAGTTTTATATTATAAGTTATACTATTCTTTATATATATAGTTTTTATTCTTTTATTATTAAACTCTTTACTACTATTTATATTAAATTAATTAATTTTATACTTCTTTTTATTATTTTTGACTAAGGATTTAAATTCCTCAAAAGCAATAAAAACCTCTTTAGATTCCTTTATTTTTAATAATTTACCCTATATAAAACGGGTCTTTTTATTTATAAATAGTATAAACTATTTATAATTATTATATATTTTAAATATAATTAGCCTATATAAGTTTAATGCAATTTTATATAAATAAGGGTAGTCTTTTACGTAATTACTAGACTTTTTATTTATAGTATTAGTGAATTTTCCTTTTAAATAGGCCTTGTAGAGTAGTTTATAAAATACCTCTACAGCAGCCCTTTTATATATAATTTTAGTTTAATTTAAAATAATAAATAAAGATTACTAGTTTATATAGCTTAATTAATTATACTATAGCTTTATTATATTAATATTAGGGTCTAGAGTTTAATCCTAACTTTAAAACTCTTTTATAGTATTTTTTATTATATTAATTACTTTCTTATTTATATTAAGGTTAAAAAAGTAGAAGTTGTTCCTCTTTATTCCTACTAAAAGGACTTTATTTTTAATTATATTATATAGTATAAGCTTATTATAGTAAATTAAGGCTATACCTATTTTAATAAGTTTAACTTAACTTAAGAGATTAATACTTAGTTTAAGTATATAATAAATATCTCTTATAATATAAAAAGTATTATTTATTATAGTAGTTAAATTACCCTTTTTATAAGTAAAAAAACAGTTTACTTTACCCTAATTAACTTTTATTTTAATAGTTTTAATATTATTAAATAGAAATAAGTTATTAGTTATATAGATTATTACAACTAAGTCCAAATAAAACAGTTATTTTTCTTTATAAGTAAAAAAATCTAAAAGTTCTTTATTTAACTATTTTATTAAATTACTTAGTAATAAGTTATTAATTTCAAAATCTATATTAATAGGGGTTTTAAAGGTAATTCTTACATTTTCAAATTCTATATTAAAATCTAAGTCCTCTTTAGTTACTAAGTTAATATTTATTAAGTCTAAAGTAACTATAACTTCTTCTAATAAATCAAAAAAATCAAAATCGTTATTAATAACTATATTAATTTATTATTTTTTTTATTCTATTTTTTAACTCTTCTTTCTTCTTTATTGTTTATAAAAGGGTTATTTTTTAATATTCTTTTAAACTAATTAAAAGCTTTATTAAAATATAAAAATCTATAAATATTCTCTATATAGCCAGTTTTCTTATAGTAGTTACAGTATCGACCCTTAATTTATTTCTAAAGTTTAGTAGTCTTTTTAAACTTAATTTAAAACTTAAAGAATTATATAAAGTTATTATTACTCTTTTTTTTAAATTTATCTAATAAATTAGTAAATAAAGACTTAATAGTATAGACTTTTAAGTCTTTTCTTAAAAATTAAGTTATATTAGTTATAAACCCCTTATAAGAGTTATCTAAACTATTTAAAACCTAAACTATAATTACTTATTTAAATAAAGCTAAGTTATTTAAAGCTAGATTATCTATAAACTCTTTAACTTTATTAAAGTATTCTTTAAGAATATTAAAGTTTTTAAAAGTAGTATTAAAAAACTCTTTATAAGTAAGAAACTCGTTTATAAATCCTTTTAGTTAATATAGCTCTTCTAAGCTTTTCTAAACTTTTAAAACTATTTTAAAGTCTTTTATAACTCTTAAAGGGCTATCTTTATAAAAAAGTCTTATATAACCTAATATTTTATTATTTAAATCTTTATTCTTATTATTTAGTAGTTTAGTAAGATTTATTACTAAATCTTTACTAACTAGTACTATATAGAATTTTAAAAACTATACTTAATAATTTAATTATTCTTTTAACTTTAAAATAGTAATTTTATCTATATTTTATAAGTTTAAAGTTTTTTTTATTTAAATAACTAAAACTAAGTAGACTCTTAAAAACTTAAGAGTTATTTTTTTAAAATAATAGGAGTAAACTACTTATTATATAGTTAATTAGGTAGTTTAAATAAATAGTTAAGACTATAAAGTCCTACTATATCTTTTTTAACTATTTTAGTTAGTTTATTATAACTAATAAACTTAAAGTTTATAACTTTAGGGTTATTAATATTAACTTATAGTAGCTTTTATTAACTAAGCTAGATAGTAAAAGCTACTATAATTTTAATTTCTATATAGGTTGTATTAATTAAATATTATTTAAAAATTCGTTTACTATAGTAGGCGTATATAAGGATTTATTAAGGATTTATTAAGGAAGGTTAGATAATTTAAGGACTTTTTAAAAACTAGGTTTTTTAGTTACTTAGGGACTTAAATTATAGGTAATTTATAAGTATTAGTTATAGTTTTTAGTTTCTTATAGTTAAAATAAGGTTAGTTATTAAATAAGTAGGTTTAAATAAACTTTTATAATTAGTTAGGAAGGTTAGGTTAGTTAATAAGCTGGGCTTATAACCTATAAGCATAGGTATAAGAGTATTAAAGTCAATATCAAAATTACTAAATACTTCTATAGTAATATTAGGCTTAATAGAGTTAGTAAAGGAATAGGTTTAGTATATAATATATAAATAAAAAAGATAAAAGTATTATTATAGTAGTAATAGTATTATAGTAGTGTTTTATTATATTACTTATTTATTAAGAAAGTAGAAGTCTAGACCCTTATAGGCTAGGGAGAGCCTTGCTTTTTATAGGCCTAGTGCTTTATCCTTTAGACTTAGCTTTTAAGGTACTAGTCTTTTTAGAGTTTAGTATATTATATATAGTTTAACTAAGTAGTTTTAGGCTCTGTGTGTGGTTGGCTGTATTTACTATAGTTAACTACGGGCGCTATGGTTAGCCATAAGGGTTATAGTTAGCTACAAGCACCCTAGAGGGGTTAATAAAAGACATTTAAAGTAGTTTATTCTACTATTAGTAGTTAACTTAGTAGTTTAGAGTCTAGTTTATTAGAGCTAGAGGCTATAGGTTTAATTCTGCCTTTTATCTCTTTTTACTTTTATTTTTAGTTCTTTTTAATAAACTAATAAAAACTATAAAGTCCTACTATATTTTTTTTAACTATTTTAGTTAGTTTATTATAGCTAATAGACTTAAAGTCTATAACTTTAGAGTTGTTAATATCGATTTATAGTAGCTTTTGTTAATTAAGCTAGATAGTAAGAGCTACTATAATTTTAATTTTTATATAAGTTATATTAATTAAATATTATTTAAAAACTTGTTTGCTATAGTAGGTGTATATAAGGATTTATTAAGGATTTATTAAAGAAGGTTGGATAATTTGAGGATTTTTTTAAAAACTAGGTTTTTTAGTTACTTAGGGACTTGAATTGTAGGTAATTTATAAGTATTGGTTGTAGTTTTTAGTTTTTTGTAGTTAAAATAAGGTTAGTTATTGAATAAGTAGGTTTAAATAGACTCTTGTGATTAGTTAGAAAGGTTAAGTTAGTTAATAAGCTGGACTTATAACTTATAAGTATAGGTATAAAAGTATTAAGGTTAGTATTAAGATTATTAAATACTTTTATAGTAATATTGGGTTTAATAGAGTTAGTAAAGGAATAGGTTTAGTGTATAATATATAAATAAAAGAAATAAAAGTATTATTATAGTAGTAATAGTGTTGTATTAGTGTTTTATTATATTACTTACTTACTAAGAAAGTAGAAGTCTAGACCCCTGTAGGCTAGGGGGAGCCCTACCTTTTATAGGCTTAGTACTTTGCCCTTTAGGCCTAGCTTTTAAAGTACTAGTCCTTTTAGGGTTTAGTACGTTACGTATAGTTTAGCTAAGTAGCTCTAGGCTCTGTATATAGTTAGCTGTATTTACTATAGTTGGCTACGGGCGCTGTAGTTGGCCACGAGGGTTGTGGTTAGCTACGAGCACCCTAGAGGGGTTGATAAGAGACATTTAGAGTGGTTTATTCCACTATTAGTAGTTAACCTAACAGTTTAGAGTCTAGCTTATTAGAGCTAGAGGCTGTAGGTTCAATTCTGCCTTTTGTCTCTTTTTACTTTTATTTTTAGTTCTTTTTAATAGACTAATACAAACCTTTAACTAAATCACACTATAAACACTATAACGTACTATAGGGCCTAATAAGCCCTAGTAGTATTTATAATTAAAGAAAAAGGTACTGTTATAAGTAAGGCCTTTATTAATTCCTTCCGTTTTTTATATTTATACTTAAAAATCTAATAAAATAGTAAAAACTACTATAGATATAAAAGTCCTTTAGTTATAGAATACTAAATACTATAACCTAGTCTTTATAGTTAAAAGTAATATTAAATAGCTTAGTAATATAGTTATATAGCTTAGTATTAATACTATTAATACGTAGTACAACTAGCTAGCCTAACCCTTAAGTATAAAGATCTAAATTACCGTTTTTAACTTTTACCTTTTTTAAACTAGTAGTAATAAGAACTAAATAAAAAATATTAAACTAGACTTATTAACTAATTTAATACTAAATTAGATTTTAAATTTATTATTTTTAAAAAATACTTAAAACTACTTTAAGTAAGTAATAGAAGTAGTAATAATAACTATAGATCCCCTAGAGTTAAGACACTAGTATATTTAATAAAGTATATTAAGACGTCTACTAATAAGCGTAGAGAAAAGCGGTCCAATTAGGTTAACCAGCTATAGCGCAGTTAAGGGAAGGGACGGTTTAGTTTAAATTAAATTTAATAGGTTTAGAGGGACGGTTTAAAAAGGCAGTAGTAGTTTCAGTAGTATTAATAGTATAATTAGTAGTTAAAATTAATTAAAAACACCTATTAATTTGAATCTATAGAACCTGCGTTATAGTAAGTAAATTTAAGTACTATAATAAAAAAGATTAACAAGGTAGGTAGCTAGACGGTTTCCTAGAGCACGTGGCCCGTAGGCCGTTAGTTACCCTAGAGGGGGTTATATATACCCTTTTAAAACTAAATTATAGTAGAAATACTTAGTAACTAAAATATAGTAAACTCTAATTAACTAAAATACTACTACTCTACTCTTAACTAAATTTAAAAAATAAATAATAGTAGCTATATACTATTATATAAAGAAGTCCTTTAACTACTATTTAAAGTAGACTTTTATAGGGTTTTTTTATAATCTTTACTATTTAACCTTTACTATACTTAATATAGTATCTTTACTATATAATTTACTATATACTTATAAACTTAAGTTTAAAGCTATACTATAAGTATATGTATAAGGGTATTAAAGTTAGTACTAAGATTACTAAATACGTCTATAATAATATTAAGCTTAATAGAGTTAATAAAAGAATAAGTTAGTATATAATATATAAATAAAAAAAGTTAAAGTATTATTATAATAGTAATAATATTATATTATTATATTACTATATTACTTACTTATTAAAAAAGTAAAAGTCGAGACCCTTATAGACTAGTAGGAGCTTTACCTTTTATAGACCTAGTGCCTCGCTCTATTAACTTAGCTTTTAAAGTACTAGTTCTTTTAGGGTTTAGTACGTTATATATAGTTTATTTAAGTAGCTTTAGGCTTTATATATAGTTAGCTATATTTACTATAGTTAGCTATAGGTATTATAATTAACTATAAGGGTTATAGTTAGTTATAAGTACTTTAAAAGAGTTAATAAAAAATATTTAAAGTAGTTTATTTTACTATAAGTAGTTAATTTAGTAGTTTAGAGTCTAGCTTATAGGCTAGAGGCTATAGGTTTAGTTCTCCCTTTTATTCTTTTTTTATTTTAATTTTTTTTAATAAATTAATATATACTATATATATAAGTTTTATTATCTATAAGCTAGCTTATTTATAATTAAGAAATTTACTAAGTAGTAGGCTTTTTACTTCTTTTAAGTATATAATATTTAGTAAAGAAATATATAAAACAAAGCTCTTATAAAGAAAATATATAAGTATTTAATAAAGTAATTAGTAAAGGTTATATATAAAAATAAGTTAAATTTGAATTAGGGGATACTTATTTATATAAAAGAAGGTACTATATACTATATATAACTTAGTAGGGACTACTTACTTCTATTAAGTAAGAGTAATATATAGGCTATATAGTATAGTTAATTAGAGTTAGTAGGGCCCCTACTCTTAAAAACTCTAATAGCTATACTATATAGGTATGTAATATATAATTAGAGTATAAAACCCCTTTAAGTAGTATAGAATTTAAACCTACTACCTCTACCTTTTATAAGGTAGGGTTAAGCAGACTCTGAACTATTGAACTAACTACTACTAATATATACTATAGTTATATAGAATAAGTATAAGTTAAACTTATATAACTTTGAAAATCTATACTTAAAGTATATAACTATAACTTTAAGTATTATAATAAGTATTAACTTTATTATTTAATATTATTAATATATTAAAAATACTTTTACTTAAAGACTTTTTAAAACATGTATTTTAAAACTATAATTTAATTTATTTTAAGTACTATATTTTATAATTTAAACTCTTTAATAAACTATTTATACTTTTTAAATTATATACTTTAAATAAAATTATTTAGTATTTATATTAAAATAATACTTAAAAGTATATATAAATTAAAATAATAATATATTAAAACTATATTTTTTATTTTAAATAATATTTATTTATATTATGTTTATAATCCTTTATTCTTTTATATTTTTTATAGTATTTTATATAAATATTTTGATAAAGAATTTTAAAAAGCATATATTATAACTATATATTTTTAAGTAGTATAATTAAATAAAAGTATTTAATAAAGTATATTTAGTAGCTTTGACCCCTTTTAGTTTTACTAAGTAGTTTTAAGTAAAGTTTAATAGAGTATATATACTTTAATATATGTGTTTTTATAGTTATAATACTACTTATAGTAAAGTAAAAAGAGAAATCTACTAAGTAGAGAATATTCTAAGTAAAAAATCTAGTAAAGAATGTATTTAGGTTAATATATATATTTAGTAAGTTAATAAGTAAAGGTTGTTTAAAAAGAAGAGTAAATGCGTTATTAATATTAACCCCCCTTTAGTAGGTATTTATAAGTAGAGCTTAGTAGGATAGCCTAATATACGTACTAACTATAATACCTAAAGTCTTTATGATAACTTCTACCTGCCTGCTTTTGCGCTACGAAGTGTAGTGTGGTGGTAGATGTGGTGGTAGATGTAGATGTAAACGTACTAGTAATAACGACGATACTATTACTAATAGGTAGTACTAAATATATTAAAATAAACCTTTACTTATATAAACCTTTAGCTAGATTATATGTAGAGCCTAATAAGCCCTAGTAGCGTTTATAATTAAAGAAAAAGGTACTATAAATAAGGCCTTTATTAATCCCTTCTATCTTCTATATTCCTATATATTTAATAATTCTTTAAAGCTAAAATACTAAACTTATTACTATATAAAAAGTTTAATATAGCTTAATAACTATATAATACTTAAGTACTTTAGTCTTTTAACTATAGTTTATAAAGACTTCTTTAAATCTAACTAAGCTACTAAAACTATAGGCCTTACTAGCCTTAATAGTAGTATTAACTTTATAGACCTTTTACTTAAAATACAAGTAGTTATTACTAAGTTTAAATACTACCTACTACTAGAGAACTACTTAAATTTATAGATCTAGTCCTTATATAATTAACTATACTAACTATTAATTAAAGATATAGTAGAAGAAATTAGGACGTAAATACATTACCTAGGAGCCCTAGCCTAGTATAGTAGTATAATAAGTACTACTACTATAGCTATTAAGGCACTTAATAGTATAAGGGAAGTTACTAGGAATTAGTACGTAGCTTAAGGCTTAATAATATATTAAGATATATACTAATAAAGGTAGGGTGGATCCTTTAAATAAGGTTAACTAGCTGTAGTAATATAGCTAAGGGAAGTAGAGGGATAGTTTAGATTAGATTTAATAGGTTTAAAGGGACGGTCTATTAGATAGTTAGGCATAGGGGTATATAGAGGCGTACGGACAGTATTAGTGGTTTTGGTAGTTTTAGTAGTATAATTAGTAGTCTACTTTGAAATTAATTGAATACTACTATTACTTTAAATCCATAGAAGCTACGTTGTAGTAGGTGAATTTGTGTACTAACTATACGTGACCCGTGGGCCGTTAGTCACCCAAAAGGGGGGGGGGTGGTCCTTAGCGGTAGGGTCTCTACTAATAACGCATCTACAGTTAAGTAGCCGCTTAGGGATACTAAGAATATATATACTTTAATATACCCCCTTTAGAGTAACTAATAGCCTATAAACTATATACTCTAAAGAATAGCTATTTAGCTACCTACTTTATTAATTTTCTTTATTATAGTACTTAAATTTACTTTCTATAATATAGTTTTTATAGTTTTAAAGTAATAGGTATTTTTAATTAATTTTAAAGTAGACTACTAATTATACTATTAATACTACTAAAACTACTAATACCTTCTATATACCTCCTATATACCTAACTATTACTATCCCTCTAAACCTATTAAATCTAATCTAAACTATTCTATTACTTTCCTTAGCTATTATATCCCTTTATAACTAATACACTATCGTTATAAACTACATAACTATAGCTAATTTAACTACTCTTTACTATTATTAGTATCTATTTTAATATTTATATAGGCTTTACTAAATATACTAATATTAATAGCTACTTAAGTTAATAAAACTCTAGTAGCTATATCCTTTAGTTAGTTTAAGTATTTATAATTATCTTTAGTATTAAGGATTTTTATAGTATTTAAATCTCTTAAGTATAAGTTAAGTATTATTTTATTTATATTAAAGTTATTACTAGTAGTTCTATAGTATAAAACTCTTAAAATTATAAACTTTACTTTATAATTTTTACTTTAATAGTACTAATTAAGAGTTATATTAATTATAGAAACTTTTAGAGTATAAAGGTACTTTTTAGTAGTATTAATACTAGTTAATATTTATAGAATTATATTCTTTTATTTATCCTAAGGCTAAGTAGAGTTAGTAGGAATCTTTTTTTTTAAATATTATAAGTTATTATATATATAGAAATATAGAAAATAAAAAGAATTAATAAAGGGCTTACTTTTAGTATCTTTTTCTTTAATTATGAACGCCACTAAGGCTTATTAAGCCCTATACACAGTATAATTTAACTAAAGGTTTATATAAATAAAGGTTTATTTTAATATATTAATTACGCCTACTACTTATTAGTAATAGTATTATTATTATTACTAAAAAAGTAGGTAAATAAAAGCGTTAAGGTATATACGCCCTACTAAGCTTTACTAAAAACTACTTAAGCTAAAGGGGGTTAAACCTACTCAATATACTTTATTAAATACTTTTATTTATTATACTACTTAATAATACATAGCTATAATACATTCTTTTTAAAATAATATATAAAAATATCTATACAAAACACTATTTAAAAAACACAAATAAGTTATTATATATATAGAAATATAGAAGATAAAAGGAATTAATAAAAAGCTTACTTATAGTAGTGCCTTTTTTTTTTATTTTTAAACACTACTAGGGCTTATTAAGCCCTATAGTATATTATAGTACTTATAATTTAACTAAAGGTTTATATAAGTAAAGGTTTATTTTAATATATTAGTTATACCTACTACTTATTAGTAATAGTATTATTATTATTACTATAAAAAGAGTAAGTAAGTAAAAGTATTAAGGTATATATACTCTACTAAGCTTTACTTAAAACTACTTAGTAGAGCTAAAGGGGTTTAAAGCTACTAAATATACTTTATTAAATACTTTATTTAATAATACTACTTAAAAATACATAGCTATAGTATATTCTTTTTAAACCCCTTTATTAAAATATTTATATAAAATACTATAAAAAACCCAAACCTTTAACTAAATCATACTATAAGTACTATAATATACTAAAGGGCCTAAAAAGCTTTAATAGTATTTATAATTTAAAAAAAAGACACTACTATAAGTAAGGCCTTTATTAATTCTTCCCGTCTTTTTTACACCTATACATAACAACCTATAATATTTAATAAAAGGTTGCCCGCTACGAGTACTTATAACTAGGATAGCAACTATTCTATAGCCTTATAGATTAATATAAACTATAAAAGGGGCTGTAACTACCTCTTGACTATTTATATTATATAAAATAGTATAAATTAATTAATAATACTAAATAAATCGTCTTAGTATATATTTTTTGTCTCAAGCAATACACAACCTTAGTAACTTAATTATAGGAAGTAGTAGAAGGCTAACTTTGCGTTCAATTCTACGATAGGAATCAGCAAAGCTCGACCCGGCGTACAACAGCTAGCGGGCCGGCGTGTTCATCTATCAGCAGTGCTTATTGTGTGTCTGCGTTCCTAGGTCCCCCAGTCTCTGCTCCCATACGAAGCACTTGGCTGATGAGAAGTAGTATCTAGCAGTGCACTCTTCGCGGCTTTCGTCGACCTCCCAATCTCAGAGTGCGGTTAACCCGCCGGTGGCATGTACAGGCCCCAGTTACGGTGCAGGCATAGCACAGCAGACCTGGTTACTTTCGAGAGGTTTCGTCCTCCAGCCAACGACCTCCATACACGTTGACTAACCGCCCTAATGAGCTGTGTGCCCCCAAAGACCCTCTCAACCACGTCGAAGCTCGGCTGTCTTGGTCATGTAGTGGCTCTATAGCGCAGAAAAGACAAATAGCTGTCGCAGCGCAAAGAGTCATTGCCTGGTTAGCGTGACGTATCCCTAGTTTGTTGACGGTCATGGGGTAGCCCTTACGTTGTTCGTCGCCGCGATTGCGATGCTGTCCTCAAAGGGGTGCCAGCTCATGTGCAGAATCTTCTTGTTGAAGTCGATCTGGTCGGCATCAGTTTCCTTGCGCATTCTCTGGCCTTGACCGCCAGCTCCAGCAGCAGGGCTGCCAGCACGGGAACCTCCCTTCTTGCCGCCGTTGGTGGCAGTTGGGCTGGCAGATGAATTGATCGGCGTTGGAACGCCAACCTTCTTGGCCTTGAAGGCAGACTTATCGGCCTGCAGAACGACTTCTACTTCCTTCTCGGGGTCCGATGGGTAGATCATGAAGTTGTTGTTGTAGCTACCCGTCATTACATTTTTGGCATCTCCGGAAAAGACAACCTCAAACTTGTCAAATATGCTGTCGTTCTCATACGTGTCGCAAAGGCGAGGTCGCAGGTGTTCGTGTATGGGGATCGTCTTGACGGGTTGACGTTCCATGTTGATATCCCAAATTTTGACTGTCAAGTAGTCACGCGACAGGATGTAGCGGCCGTCGTAAGAGAAGCGGACGTCGGAGATGGATGAGATAATTTCGGAGAAGAACGACCTTGAAGACGGGTCCTCCTCCTGCTCAAAGACTACGTAAGGGCAAGCAATGTTAGAATAGATGAATCACCGAAATGCATGTTGAGAACGTACGCTTGGCATGTCGGTCGCAGAGAGCGCTCTCTCGCATATCTGCAAGCTTGATGGTACCCTTGGAGCTGGCGTACATGAACCAATTGCAGCTCAAGGGGTGGAATTCAGCAGCCGTAATAACCTCGGTCAGTTCTTCCATATTGGCAGGCTTGATATCAACAATGTTGAAGCTCTGGTCCTGGATATTGAGATTCCACAAGTTGATACGCAGGTCGTCGCTGCTAATAAAAGTTTCGCCATCGCTATTGACGGATATGCTATTGATGTGGTAGGCGTGGGCGTTGGCATACGTTCGGCGGGGCACAGCGGCGACAACAGTGTCGTGGTGGGTCAGACGGGGCATGATGAGATCCTCGGCGTTCTTAAAGCGATGGGCTGGCGCTTGTCTCGGAGCGCCTCCGCCGCCAGCGATGTTGGCCGGTGTCAAGTCATCAGACAGGTTGTTCTCTGCAACGACTTTCAGTGACTTTTCGAAAACCTTCCAAAGCTTGATTGTCTTGTCGTTTGTTGACAGGAGGTAGTGGGAGGCGTTTTGTCGACGACACCATTTGATCTTATTGATCTTCTCCTCGATTTCCAAAGACTTGAGGTAGTCAAATTCTGGCTCGTGGGACTGGAATTCCGTGTGGAACTTGTACTCGCAAGTCTTTTTCTGTTTACACGTATTAACTAACGCAGATCTGACGAAAGGGAAGGACGTCTTGAACCAACTCACCGTCTCGTTCCTTTCAAACAACACGACACGACCACCTTTGTCTCCCGTCGCAAGGTAGTTACCAGTGTGATCGAACTCGACCGTCGAGATAATATCAGCTAAAAGTCGGGCGCATCAGACAAGCTCAAACCATTTGGGGGTGGGGGGCAGGGGCTCGTGGTCATGGAGGGCGATACATCGGCATGCTGTGCATGCTAACTAACCTTCGGTAATGTCCTCCACGTCGCCCTTGTCTCCAAAGCACCTGTAGCGCCATGTGAGCGATCCACCGAAGCAATGACTGAGAGGGTGCTGAGGGAAAAGAGCGGCGGGACAGTAAGGGATTCCTTGAACATGTGGCGAGTGGGAGAACATACTGGGTGAACTTCCACGTAGGGGAGTTCGTGTCACTGTCCACCATATTTACTGACCAGCTCCCGACAAGATGGGGTTGTTGAGGGGAGAAGATCAAGTCGGCGGGGTAGGTCGCGGTTGAGATGCGGCTTCCAAGCGTGCGGCAGGAAGAACCTATCTTTCAGCGCTGAATACAGGCAGTATGGCCCCGATAGTCCACACAATAATCGTGAGTCGAAAGGAGAGGGATGACGGAGCGGTGATATCTAGGATGGAATGCGCGGTCTAGACGGTGCGGGAAGGCTGATGCGGAGGGTAGGAGGGGCAATTGCGGCGGCAATCCAGCGGACCAAAGCGGCTGGTCGGGCAATGTACCTCGTAAAAAAGATGCAGTTGAAAGGTGTGTCGGCTGCGGGAGTGGAAGCTGACGTCGGGCTCAGGTTGCTTAGAAAGCTAGAGGGCGGAAGTTGCAGGCTCAGGCAAGACGAGGGTTAAGACAGTGATGGTGGCGGGGACGACAGCTAGGACGATGTGGTGCACACAACGGGATGGCGTATCAACGTCGTCGGCCGAAGTTGGAGCGTTTCCAAAAGGCAAGCTACAATGACTGATTCGGTTTCGGAAAACAAAAGCTTGAACTTTGACAGCGCGAGGTCGTGAGACGCGGTGCACTGTATTGACGGGGAGGGGGTATCGCGAGCGGAGGTATCGGTAGTCAAAAGACAGGGTGCAGGAATGCGCCAGGTTGAGGTTGGGGGTGGAAGAGGGAGAGTTGTGTGTGTGCGTGTGGGTGGGTTCGTTGGTGGGGAGGATGGACAGATAGTAGGTAGGTAGGTAGGTTAGGTAGGTACGTAGAAAGCAGGGGCGAAACTAAGAATCGGGGGGAGGGTATCGCAACAAACTATAGTAGCTATAAGTAGTACTATAGTATCCGTAAATTAAACAAGGCTTTCTAAGTATAGTAAGACTAACTATTAATTATAAGATTTACTAAAGATATAGTAGTAGTGTTAGCTATTCTTAGCTTTTAATAATAATTTAAAAATTATACTATAAAAACTAAAACACTATATAGCTATTAGCTTATAGTACTTAAGTAAAGAATATTGTTTTCTTAATAGTTTATAGCACTTAAGCTACTTATACAGTATATACTAAACACCGTCTTGACTTTTTAGCTTTGAAAAATGAATAAATCTATAGCTCAAGTCGCTTAGATGATAACAATAGCCGTCTTCAATAATACACCAGGTATATTCCCGAGCATGCGGGCAGTTGCTTCCTAAAGCCGAAATTTGCATGTTTGAGGTTAGTCGACAATTTCCAGATAACCTCCGTCGGTCAAACGGGGGTCGAGCCGATCGAGCACGTGCTGCCGTTCAGACGGGAGTAACCGGCCGGCAGGCAACACGGGAAAACGTGTTTGGCGTTCTTCCAGCGGCAGTCTTCTTTTGCTTTTCTTACCTGTCTGAATCGCTACCTACTCTCCTTATTTTAAGAGGGTTCGCGCGTGAAAACACGGCCGCCTTCCACAAGCTTTTACTCGTCATGGATGGACAAGATGCCGACAGTCACGACTCCGGACAAGATCCCAAGGGCAAAGGGAAGGAAGAGCCCTCGGCTCTCATCGCGGGGTCCGTCGAGCACCAGCAGCAGAACCAGGATGCCTCAGCTGACAGCTCTTTACTCACCCGCATCGCTTCCTCGGCGTCTGATCTTTCACGAGCTGTCCTATTGAGGCGATCTGAGAGGCTCCACGACGGACCCTCTCTCAAACCGCAGTCCCAGTCCAACACTGCTTCAGAACCGGCCTATCGATCACAGACTGCTTTATTTCATGGGCAGAAGACAGATGGGCCCAGCACCGAAACAACATTTGCGCAACCACAGTCTACGTCCACGGCCGGCGAAGAACGATACGCAGACTTTCTTGGTGCCCAAGTGGACCTGGCGACGGCGCAACGTGTTCCCCTGCAGGCCTCTCCCAGGTTGGGTAGACCGTCTGCATTTATCAAGCAAGAGAGCCGAGATGGCCAGCAAGTTATTGACCTTCTCAACCTTCCAAGCGAGATGGATGGTATCGACAGCACCAACGCCAGCAGGAACCAGCCATTGCTGTCTCGCCAGGAGCAGTCGGTCTTGAAAGAGGCACTCTTTGGCCATGGTGGGAGAAAGGCGACACCTCGCTGGGAGACATTGTTGAACTTCCACCCCAGCTTCTTACAAGAATACAACGAGCCCGAAATTCTCCAACACTTTGGTGACGTCGACCCTGTTGAGGCGAAGGCGCGGTGGATGGACGGCTGGAACGATGTGCTTACCAGCTACAACGACGAGGTCTGGGGAGACCTCGGTCCCCTCGCCCGCGAGGCGCAGAGAGAGATCGATGAAGCGCGAGGGCAGGGGTCACGGCAGGGGCCGGAGAAAATGAAGGCTCTTGGACGGCTCAGACAGATTCTAGCGCACGTCCGGGGCCCAGAGATGGATTTTAACATCATGGCCGGCGAGTGAAATGGTAGACCTTTCGTGGAGACAGGTGTAGACACACAAACCCCATCTGGGTGGAGTAGCCGGTGAAGGTGGGTGGGGGTTGCTGTGCCAACTGGTGTCCCGCGGACATGTCGCCCAATGACATCATGCAAAGACCGCCTTCTCCAGGACCTACGGAGTAACTGTATTAGGTAGCCGTCTCCTGGCGCTGACGCTGTCGAGGAAGGCCCAGCCACCTCATCCACGGCTTGGCTCCAGATCCGCATGGATGTAACCCACCCGCGACCAAAGCTGGCCATCGGTCTTACAGATAGAACCTTAGGTACTCGTAGAGGAATAAAATCCATATCAACCCCCCTCCATCTCACCCCCTTCTCGCCCTGCTTTCCAGACATAGCCGACTAGCCATCAAGCATCCACCATCATGAGGCTATCAACTTACACGATACAATTTGCAGTACTCCTGGCAGCCAACTCGCTCTCCGCAACGGCGAGCCCGGCGGTGCCGACTCCGACCCCGACCCCGACTCGGACCGCAAACCCAATCCTCTCACCCGCCTATCAAGCAGCTGGAGCGCTCTTGTCCAGGCGCCAGGATTGTCCTGCAGGCACATATCTTTGCTCGAACTCGCTGGGCGCCAACTTCGAAGGCATCTGTTGCGCGACGGGGCAGGTCTGCGAATCGGATGACAATAATCGACCAGCTTGCTGCCCAGCTGGGTATCTACATTGTTTTTCATGACAGTATTCAGCACGGGAGGAAGAGCTAGCTAACACTTAGTCACATTGGTAGAGCCGTCTGCACCGGCACCGCTCCAACAACGCCGCCCAGTGCTCCCACAGCCGTTTCATATGTGCCCAACGAGTACTTCCCATTCCCGTTCATAGCCACTTCGCTCGATCGAGGTGAATGCTCCTCGGCGGTTCGACAGTGTGAGCGAAACTACGAAAGCTGTGTTACACAGTTGCAAGGCGACGCAGGTTTCGGTGTCACTGTAGTTGTCCCCGGCGGCGGCGGAACCACAGTTGCCGCCACCCGGCTAGACGTCGGGACTTCTGCTACCCCGATCTGCTCTAGTCTTAGCTCACGCGCCTGCTATGGCTTAGAAAATGGCAATTGCGCCCAGTCGACCACGGTGAATGGCGTTATCATCAACGCCGCGACCCGGCCGACGGCGGCCTGCGTCGCTGGCATCGCCGTGGGAGTCGTTGGGGCCGTTGTTTTCGGCGCCTTGTGATAACAGCCGAATCGTCCCTGGTTGATCGGCCCATTTCACGTCCCGTATCGTTTTCGTTCCTTAAGTGGTATGGAGAAGAGGCATAACGGCAAAAGAGGCCTTCTTCCTGGCAAATGCTTCGGCCGACCCCTGAACGAGGGCGGACCAAGCAGGACCTAATACGATAACCTCACGGCATCCTCAACTTCGCCCTGCCAAGCTGCGCGCAACCTTTCAAATTCCCCCAAATCATCCTTTCCTTCCTGAGAGTTGAGGTGATAAAGACGACAAACTCGTCCCGGGACGCTGTCGGTCCAGTCTGCTAGGACGTTGCAGAGGACCTCCAGCATGCGGCTGAAGCAAGGAGGCTGATCAAGGACAGTCCAGCTTACACGGTCAAGCAAACCCGGTGCATGTTGGGTGTGTAGTGTTCCACCAAGTCGAGTTATCTCGACGGGGAAATAGCTTGTCATTAAGCTCATGGGAAGGAAGAAGACGCTCAGGATAGCATGGACGGTCGCGTTCCCTATTACCCGCGCAGTGGCATGCGAGTGCTTCTGGGCCTCAAGGTTGGCATTCACCTCCTCATTAGCGTAGGTATGAACGTGGCACTTGCTCATGACCAATCGATGACTTCCCGCCTATCTGTCCGTACCGTGTGTCAAGCTCACCCAGGTACTGCTGGATCGGGTTCAGCATCAACAACCGCAGCTGGTCGCCGAGCCGTTCGAAGCGGCGTCTAGTTGACGGAGCCATTCTGAGCTCGCCAAGAACATGGCCTGGTGACTCCAAGTTGCCGTAGGGACCATCTTCTTGATCATTAAAGAGTCCAACTCGGCAAATACGCCGAGTCAAGCTCCTGAAGCGCAACAGACAACGTCTCCGGTCTTAAACTTAGCTCCTCGGTTCTGACGGTAAATTGAAATCCGCTTCCCACAACCGCAAGATAGATGCTCTCCTACTTACGGTGCCTATTAGGATCTGCTCTCTCTGTGCACTGGACAATTAGCAGGATTGCGACTGCCATGACCTCCCCACTTCACGGACCTCTCGACGGGTGGCCGTTGAAAGCGGCACAGCTCCTGAGTAGTCGTCGAACCAATAAAAGAGTCCAGAGCGGATAAGTGCCGAAAAAGATGCTCATCGCTATCTCGGTTGTTACGGCGAGAACCATAGGTTGTTTGAGCCCTCGCGGGCAGTATCGAATCTCGACATTGCTGAGGGCCAGCCTGTCTGCCCGACTTCAGCTTGATGACGCGACTTTTACATTCTTCAACGCCGTGCTGGGAAACCTGATCCACACCATCAACGGCGTTGGATCGCATGTTCTCTTCAGCTCTTGCACGGCCCACAAGCTGTTCTCGTGGTGGTCCACTGGTAGCAGGACCAACACTGGTACAAGTTATCAATCTGCAGACTGCCAGGAGCCTCTCCTCTTCTCTCTCGGCGGCGGTCACCAACCATCCGAGCACAGTGCGAGCCAGTACCAATGCTTTGGCGGCAGGAGGCTCGAGGTTGTGTCCACATTGCTTAGTACAGATACCTGCGCTATGTGCCTCTCGACTACGAACAGCGATTTCCATGATTGATGTACGTGTAATTCATTGTTTATCTGTCAGGCAGACGACAAAACTGGGAGTCTGGCCGCTGCCGGCCTCTCTCACAGCATCGTCACACGCGTCCGCCTCGTCTAGGTCGCGAAACTAGTTCGAAGACCGGCTTCCGTACGTATCAGCACGTGCTCGGTGTATGATAAGAGAATATTGCAAGGATTTAACAACCATACCTAGGTAGGGCAGAATGGGGTTCTGGTTATTATGCGTGCATTTAATTTGTTGCATGAAGCTGGAAGATACCTTTCCGAATACCACTTGGATGGACTCACATTCGAGGAAACATTGTGAACGTGGATTCCTTCCTTGCAACCCAGATCTTGACTTACCTAGTCAAATTATGGAAAAGCACCACATTGCAGGCCGCATCCGATGGGATACGATGCATTTCACTACCAGGGGAAGACCAGGTATACTATCAATACTTCTCAAATTTCCATCGAGCAATCAAATTCACATATATTACCCAGACAGCCTCTGATTCTTCAACACTCACCATGGGACCCCACCAGACTTGTAAGCATCCCCCTTACAGACCCGCACGGTTTGGGTTTTCTCATGGAGCCCTGACATGAACGAGGCGCCGAGGATGAGCCTTGCCAGGTAGACCGAAGAAACTCCCGAGCAACCGTCTCGGCTTGTTCTAGCCGTCCTTCGTCTTCATCGCTAACTCTGGCGCACGCCGCTTTGAGATCCTCATTGCGTGCCAGAAGCAGGCCGATTGCTTCCGCTCGTTCAACCACAACATCGTCCACTCCGTTCAGTGCCGCGCACCTGCACCCAAAGCTTGCTGCGGTCCTTCCCGGTGACAATTCATAGAGAAAAACCAGCTGATCTTGCTTTGGGGCAGACAGGTCGAGCCGAACCCTCATGTGGGCTATCAAGAGATTGGGACTATTCCAAACAAAGCCGTCCTCGAACAGCTCGTGAGAATGTGTTGTAATGAGAACCTTTGGAGTCTGGAGTCCAGTCGTTGTGAAATGGTCGATGAGCCCAGCCATCAGTCCGGACCCGTCGCTGGCTGCTGTCCCCTTGCCAAACTCATCGATCACAACGAGGCTGCGGTGGGTTGCACGCCTGAGGAGAAACGCGACCTGTTGCAGGTCCATCCCAAAAGCGCTTTCGTTCCGAGACACGCTCTCGCGGGTGGAGATACGAGTGAGAATCTGGTCTGTGATGCCTATTGTAGCGCGGCTGGCAGGAACAAAACTGCCCAAGTGGGCGAGATACACGATTAATGCAGTCTGCTTGACGTAGACGCTCTTCCCCGAGTGATTGGGCCCGGTGACTACGAGCGTCCTCGCGTTATTGTTGTCACTCTCCGAGGTATCTGTTTCTTGGTCCTCAGCAGGGCTCCCCCCCAGTCTACAGTTGTTCGCAATGAAGGTAGGAACAGTAAGTTCTTGGAGAGGGTGACGGCCCCCAATGATGGAAAGAACATTGTTCGCTGTCATCGTCGGATGCATCCACTGATACTTTCGAGCGCCACGGGTGAGTGATACCAAGCAATCAAGTTCGCCGCACACATCAGCCGCACGGGAAAGGGTTTGTGCATGTGCAAGAACCTCACAAGCAAGGTCATGCAGTATCTGGATCTCCAGGTCTACTCAATTAGTTAGCCTTGACCTGTTGAAAACTGACCAGCGAAACGGTACGAACCGACAATTCCGGAATACGGATCACCAAGCTGAACATCTAGCTCTTCCATACGACGGTTTTTGCAATAGGCGCTGCCGTTGGCAACGAACGCGACGTGCCATAGGTCCTCCTCGAGACCCTGTCCTCGGTAACAGGCCGCGCCACTGGGATCCGTTGACACCATGGTAAAAAAGCCCATCTGGGGCCAGAACCCAACGCCCGTGACGTGCTGCCGAGCCCTTTCGGGTAGGTCCCGAGATATAGATGAATGGACTTCATTGAGAAGGGAATCCATACCAAGGTACCTCTGCTTCAGCCCATCGAGCGTATGACTTACGTTCCACTTGACGGTGATACGTGAGCTAACCTTCGCTTCCTCAAAGTCGACGATCGATTCGATCAATTCTCCGACTCCCTTGATGGTTTCGAAAGGGATCTCCTGGATAACCTGAGGATGACTGTTAGCTAGTAGATGATTGCGGCTCGCCAAAGCACTGGCCTTCTGGAAGACTATGAGATCATGCGCATTCTGAACTTGCAGCACTGCATTTCTCAGTTGCAGGGCGGATAACGAGAATCTAGTCAAAGCCCACCAGGCTCCTTTATCTATCGGCGCACTGCCTGTAGGGGCATCTGCCCCCATCTGCAGATGGTTGAGCGTTTTTCGCACATCCTTGACTTTCCCTAGAGCTCGTGTTATATTTTCGAGCGCCTCGGCGTTTTCGGCCCGTAGAAGAGTTGCAATGCTCCTCTGTCTCTCGCGTATTTTGTCCATGTTGATTAGTGGGCGAGCAAACATTTGCCGAAGTCTGGTTCTGCCTTGAGGTGTACCCACGAGGGGCAAGAACAGTCCGTATAGGGAAAGGCTTTCCTTTGAGCCGTTTTCAAGAGCGCTTCTACCTGACATCAAGCTAGTCGGGTGTAGTTCTGATTGGAAAACTTGCAAAGAAGACAGCGTGTCGCGAGTAATGAACATGAAGTCGGAAAGGGTGAACATCCCAATCAAAGGAGAGGTAGACCTGGTTGGGTTGCCCGGCCGCTGTTCGTTATGCATGCGAATAATCTCTCCTAAGACAGCGCCCGCGCAGCCAACCTGCCAAGTATCAACAAACTGACTTGTACGAACTATGGCTGGAAGGTCCTACTCACTGAAGAGACACAGTCAAGATCAATAAAAGATCCCAGCCGCAGGAATTTAGAGGCCTGGCAGTCGTCCAACGTACTGCCCACACCGTCACCGGGGGCCTTGTCCGAGGCGGCTGCCATTACCGCTTGTTCCGAACGGATCGTGGTAAGGCTTGCCAGTCGTTCCACCGAAGCTGAGTAACTGAAGTCATTCGACGAAAGCATACGAAGAACGTAGCGCTGGTGTTCTTTGCCATCTACAAAAAATTATTCAGAACACCAGTTCTCGATATGACGACAACAGCAACTTACCGTCCGAGAAACCGTGCACGTGCTCCTCGAAGAACTTGACAGCTTCATCAGGCATTTTCATGGATAGCAATACCACTGTAGGTTCAATATGAACCATGAGCACATCAAGAATATGGAGCAAATCGGCGAATGGCATGTCGTGCAGCAGAGAAACCCGATTCTCAGCTGATTCGTAATAGGCACACCCAAGAGAACCCTTACCTTGAACGTTGATAGCCATAACAATCTCAATCCGTTGTGCTTCCGATATCGATCCATTTTCAGACAAGGTCGGCACCCTTCTGCGGTCTTCCGGTTGTGGAAGCAAAGGACTATCGCCAGCAGCATGAACTGGCGACTGCGAGACAACAGAAGTTTCAGACCGTGCCACTGGGTCTGAGGTCGTCGGTACAGATTCCTGGACGCCCAAAATCTCGAATCGGGGTTGTCTCGGGCTCGAGGAGCTCTGCCTCGTCGTCTGCCGGGTACCCAAAGGACTGGGAGAGATGGCCGTGGCTTGAGTGAAGGCGAAGGTGCTCGATGGTGCTCGTGAGGGCGGATCAGGGTAGTATTCGTACCGATAAGACCCCCGAGAACGACGTGGAGAGCCTGATGAAGCTCTCGCCTCGCATCTAGAGATGTGTTCCGAACTTCCTCCGAGCCGAGGCGGAGGACGACCACGTGAGTTAGAGCCCATGGGGGCTCGATCCGACATGGTGGTAGGAGGGCCAGGCATCATGAGATGCGGAGGATGGTGAATCTAAAGCCGAGGCGAACTGAGATGCGCATCGGCCCAACAGACTGGTCTGGGAGTAGGGGAGGCGGCTGCAACAGCTGGAGGTGCCGGGGGAAGTCCATCGAAGGAACCCACCATTCCAGACACCCGGGGACAAAAAAAAGGAAAGAAAATAAAACCAATGTGCAAGCATGGGGGCTGCAGCTGCCTAGGTAATTACTTGTGGTGAATTGAATACTGCTATGAGCAGGTTTGGCAAAGGCAGGAGCAAAGATGCAACAAGGCACTGGTACTGGTCCCTGCCACTTCCAAACCCGAACAAGGCGCACAAATAGGTACAAAAGCCAGTTGAACTATGAGGGAGCCCGTCCTCTCCCTGGGTACATTTCTCAGACTGATGGGCATTGGCACAATTATGACTGCGCGCTGTTTGCGTGTTGTCCAAAATGCCGGTCAGTTAGCAGTTTCTTGTCTCGCTGGTATTATTCGATACTGTGGTGTCTTCAGGAGAGCAAGTGTCCACGGTACACCCAGATCACTACAGAGATCAGCGGACCTGATAAGACAGGGATCTTGAGAAAGTCGACTACCTTGCTGGGATTTTGCACGTGATGGGCGCGATCTCTGTCTGACCACATAGTAATTCATGACAAAACAGTGGCCGTCTGAACGCTTTTGTCGCCCGTGGCCCAGTTGGCAAAGTCGCGCCGTTGTTTTCGGATATCGACAAAACCTGGGCGGCTTTCAAGGATGCGGAAGGGATTGCCCACGTAGTCCTTCACCACCTCGCCACTGCCGTCCACAAATCCCGCCTCGCCCTCTCTCTCGATCTTGCCAGCCCAAACACGCCACTGGATTGGCCGCAGGCTAGGGGCGCCCAGCACAAGACCGAGTACAATGATGACAGTAGCTGCGGCTGTCTCGATGGTTATGTCGGCAGGAAGCGCAGCCGTGACTGGGGATGCAGATGCAGATAGCGACAATGCAGCCCTGAAGGACTGCAGGGCGGAGTGCTCTTGCGCCGAGTAACACCTGAGGGACCCAACAAAAGTCAGTTGAGCACCGCAATGTGGTATTGTTGGAACGACTCACGCATGGCCCAGCAGTAAGAGACCGATGGCCGTGATAGAGCGAGAGATCCACGCCATTGCGTTTCTTTTGTACCTGGGGCGGCGCAAGTAAGAGAGAACAATAGCTCCTCAAATTAATAAGGGCAGGAAATTGTATTTGGCTGATTTGGTTGGTCTGTGCAAGTGGCGGGAAGGCGACGAGCCTTGAGAGGATTGGGTTCCTACGTAGGTAGGTAGGTAGGTAGTTGTCGTGGTTTGCGACCGCCCACTAGGTATTACTCAAGCAAGGTCCCAAGGTTGCAGGTATACTGTCTCGCGCTATATGTATCCGATACGCATAGTGTAATAATGAGGTTATGGGGGTAGATAGTGATGTATAGGTACATAGGTAGGTAGACACGCACCGGGCGGTACGTACCTGCATAGGTACTACGTATAATTACATGCACCCAACAAAAAGAAAGAAGCTACCTGTTATTAGGTATGTACAACCAACGACCAAGATGGACGTAGAACGATTAGAGTTCCTCGGGCTAGGTACTGAGAAAAGCTAAGGTATTCGAGTCGCTCGGCGCCGTTTAAGGGGTCTTCCACATGCGTCGTATAGATATTTCATTTGTTCTTGCTTAGGCTTTCTGATCCTACTACTCCTACAATCGTTGCCCACTGAATTCCTTGCCTCGACCCTGTTAAAAGCAGGATAACATTGTGATCCGGTCTAATACCGTACTCCAAGCGCCCTGTCCCCACGAACGCGGGGGCAAACACAGCGAACCCAAACCATTCTCTGTTACCCACTCACTCGGGCTGGTCTATCCAATTGTTGAAGTGACTGCCTTCCAGTTCCTCCACTCTCCAGCTGCTCTCCTGGCCTCTCAGTATCTGAAGTTGAGGGTCATGCATGAGGTTGTCATCATATCCCGGCAGGCCGTCGAGCAGATCTTGTCTTCCATCTCCGAACCCAAGAGGATTTGTCCATCTCGGCTCCAGCATGGGGTCGCCATACGGGTCTCCATAGGGATGACCCCCGTGGCCCATCAGGCCCGGATCGATCATGGGCTCAAGCCCGTCATGATGCGACATGGGACCATACTGGCCCAAGGGGTCGAACCGGCTGTCCATCGTTGGTGCGGCGTAACCCATGGCCGGGGATGGAGTCTTTCTGATGAGCACGTCTTCAACGAAGCCCGTGGCATCCTGTCGCTGATGAACACTTTGTTGGTAATATTGGCCTCCGCCGAGGCCATTCTGGCTGTATGGCGCCGGTAAAGGCTTTCCAGGGTTGCTGTAATGGTACATCGACTGGGTCTGTACTCCAAGTCCCATCGGGCTGCCCGAAAGCGGAGGATAGCCGTGGAAAATGGAAGCCGGGGCATCGTTACGATTGCTTCCTGACTTTTTGATCTGTCTGCTCCTCGAGCTTGCCCGACTTGCTCCCCACTCCATCTCGTCAAGGTCTCCCTCATCGGATTCTCCGTCGCCTTCTCTGGCCTTGGGCCTCGGCTTTGAGGGTGTGAACTTGTATCCCGGATGGGCCTTCTGGTGGTTGGCCCGCTCCAACTTGGCCCATTCGTTGAACTGGTCACGGATGTGCTCAGGCTCGAGGGGCCATCCGCTGCCGCACACCTGAGAGACGACTTGGTGGTTGTTCTGCGTGCAGAGACTTTTGGCGAGATTCTGGTAGGCCTTGCGGTACAGCATGAATGCGTTCATAGGCCGCTTGATCCTGCCTGGAGTCTTGCTCTCCTCGACTTCCTTCATTCGCGTCTCCGCAGATCTTTGGACATATGCTTCGATGTCCGCCACAAGCACGTGAGGCTGATCTCTTGCCAGCTCGCTCAGAGGTTTCTGTATGCTATCCACTTTTTTGGAGGATTTCGCTCGCTCCTTCTTCTTTTTCGGAGTTGACTTCTCGACGCGGGTCGCACGAGCTGCGAGGGGCTTTATGGTGGATGATCCCTTGTGAATGTTGAGCCCGCTGCGGGTGGTCAACACGTCAGATGCGCGAGACGGGGTCGGGGGCGACGTGTCAGGTGTGCTGTACGGCTGTAAAAGAAAGCATTAGTGAGTGATTGCTCCCCTGTCTCCGTGGGTTTTCCTTACCTGGTGGCTTAGATCCCCGGAAAGTGGCCCATAGATTGTGCTGCAGCTTGTGTCGTATGGAGTATGGTGATATGACTTCTAGACTCGTCAGCTTATGCTCACGGGGTGCAGGCATGTGCCTATGGACATCTACTTACCACCTGGGTCTCGTTCGCGCGATGCGAGTACGGGGAAGGATGATCGTAAGGCATTTCTTGTTGCGGCCCAGGCGTGCCGTACCGCGATGGAGTCTGACGGCCACCCATATCATGCGGGTGCAGGTGATCTCTCGGGTAAGAGGTCGCTCCGTTCTGTCGTATCAAACGATGGAATCCGTTTGAGTAGATATCATCGTTCGAGGGGGCTGGTGATGGCGGTCCGTTGTGTTCCATCCCGAGGAGACGAAGTAGATCAGGAAAAGGGAAGGGCCCGAGATGAAGACTGATTTCAACTCCGTAAAGGCCTGTTGGCGAGGAGGTAGAAGAGATGGAAGGAAAGAAGAGAGCAGGAGCGAGGGGTCAGAGGCAGTTCGATATCACGTCGTGCGCCGTCCTGGTATTCTGCCCCAGACACTCCTTCTATCACCAATTCCTGCCTTCGAACGGAGGTGATCTCGGTACTTGTGGGATAGTCAAGTACTAGCTGGATGGTGTCAAGTTGGTGGTTGCTAAAAGCTGTACAGGGGCGGGCCAAGAGATAGTAGCAGGCACACACCACCGCGCAACACAGAGATCCGTATGGGTGAATGGTGGAGGACCGAAAGAATCAGCAGCTGCAGAGCGGAGAAGTATTGAAAGAAGTAGATGCTTCCCTCAATATCTACAATTGGCAGATGTCGAATTGCTAGCAGCAGCAGAGACGGTGGTCCGGGAGGATGTGAGTGGGCGCATTCGATAACAGATGGCGGGAGGACGAGGAAGCATCCATGCAGAGAGGGCAGGAGTAATGGCTCCAGTGACAAGGATCTGCTTGTCCTCTTGACCGAATGCTGGGGTGGCTTTCACCCCAGTATCTACCTCTGCAGTATGCCCAGGAGGCTGTACTTTCTGTATGTCTACTGCAGCAGCTGCGGGTGTAGATGCAGATGGAGGACGATGTCTAGGTATTGCCTGCGTATGTAGCCTGTAGGGCGAGATACCGCGATGCAGGGACCAGGAAGGGGTGGTGGGTGGACAACTTGCAAGCAGCCGTACGCAGAGATCTGTGGTGATCAGGGACCATTCCCTGGTATGTAGAATGTGACGACAATGTCAAGCTTGGGACGCTGGTTGGTTGAACAGACTTGCAAGGGTGTGTGGCGGCAAAGTGAACACCAAGCGTATCAAGTTCCTATGAATAGTCTCTGTGCTCCATGCTAAGGGTGCTGATGGAGGTAGAGTGTTGTTTAGCTGTTGTTGGGCATTGTTGATATTTTGGCCTTTCTTTGTGTCTTCTTGCTGTTGTTCCTGTCGACACTGCTGTTGTTCTTGGTGGATGAAAGATGCTGCTAGTTCCCCGGTTCGGCTCTGCTCTGTTGGTCCTTGTCTAACTCTCCCTCCTATCCTCCGAGTGGACTGTCGGGTGGATCGAAGTTGCTTTGCCGCCTCCTGTCTCTACCAGCTGGGGTGCTCGTGTCTTTCTCTCCTTTCTCGTTTTCTTTCTTGTTCGTTCTCCCTTTGGATCATCAATGTGCCTCGAGGGTCCCGACTGAGAGGGAAGATGACAGCGTTGCAGAGAGTCGGGAGATGGCAGATGAAAGAGTGATATGGTACTATGAATTGAAGACCTGAAGTGGTGCGAATGCAATGCTACCCAGTCGTAGTCAAGGATGCCAGATTGAAGCCAGGACCAGAATTGAGACCAGGGGCAGAAGTGTTCAAGAGTCTGAGCAAAGGAAGGCAGGTCAAAGCCAAGTGTTCTCCCGTCTTTGTTGAAGGTGAGAGTCCATTCAAGGAAATCGTATTCTGGGGGAGAGGAATGAAAGAAAAGCGTCCTGCCAGAGCGGGCGGTTTTATGTGTACATGTTACGCATGTGCATATCGAGCGGCCATCTGCCTTCTTTCTCTAGCCTCACCCACAGCTATCACTGGCTTCTCCGCGCCCAAAAGAGGATCTGGCCGACTGCCGCATTCGGAAGAGGTATGAAAGCGGCGGCGGGCGGCTGTATACCAGCCTGATCCTGGCCAAGGCAGGGTACATGGCCTCACCAAGCTCTTACCTGTCATTCGCTGCCTCTTGCCTGTCTGTTTGACCGGCTTCGGTTAAGACGAGCGAGAGCTGCTGGTGTGCTCTCGATAGCGGTGTCTGCTCTTTGGTGTCATCTACCTAGGTGCTAGTCCAATGGCAAAGTCCCGGGCGGTTTGCCATGTCAGGTGGCCAATGACATACCATGCTGCGACTCTCCTTACTCTCCTACATACGAAGCTGGGAGACATTATCCAGGCACTCATAATAACCCGGGCGTGTACAGAATCGGATGCAAAGGGCATATGGTGGCCTCGAAATGCCAACAGCCAAGAGCGATGATCTGGCCCAGGGATGCCGCTTCTTGGGGGGCCCTGCCCGTACGATGGTTGCTGCTGTCGGTCGTCGAGCTTGCAGGCATGAACAGGTAGGTAGGTAGGTATCTGCCATGTTTTGGAGCATGTTCTTGCACCGTCCATTCCTCGTGGTGTTGGTGTTAATGTTGGTGTCGGTGTTTACACTAGCGTTAGGGGGTATCCCCGGGCTGTTGGAGTGCTCGAAAGGTGGCAAGCAACATCACAACACCATGTGGTATCAAAAGCATCTCGGGGAGTGAGATGCTCGGCCTTCGACCCCCCTTCCCCAATGGTTCACGCTGGTATCCGGTTGGTGAGAGGCACTCATGGAGCTGGCATCTTCTGTTTACGCCTTTTGACGTGGGTGGATCCGGATCATGACAGCCTGGGCGTTGTCTTTCCTCCCCGTCCTAACCCTCCGTATTGTACTGTTTATGTCTCTCCGATGAGACCTCTGTGGTTATTGAATCTCGACAATGTGTGCGTCGGCTCCTGTCGTATGGCCCACGCATCTCAAGCTCACTCCGCGTAATTTGACTCAGCACTTGGCTGGGTTGGTTTGTACGTATGCTGTTTGGCTTGTCATCCCAGTGAAAAGATTCCCGGGGGTGCCGGAATGGACAGTGATGCATTGTGATTTACCTTGGGTACTACGTAGTAGTCGAGCAAGGGAGCGATAGTCTTTTTTTCTTTGGGGGGGGGGGGGGGGAGGGTCACTTTGAGGTTCGGGACAGAGGCCAGGGTCTGGCAATCCCAAGGGAGTGGAGCGAGAAAACACCAAGCGTTGGGTGACAGAGGCCCGGATGGAGGGGTGATAGTTGTTGCAGTGTGATGCGGTGCAGAGCTGAAGTGGATGGAATGTTTGTTTGCTCAGAGCAGGGCAGCGTTCACCTGCTGCCGGAAGCGTTGGTGGTAACGCCATGATTGCTCATTCTACGTTCCGGGCGAGATATCGATGCTTCCCAGCTCCAGAAAAATACCTGATGCGATGCGGTACTTTGGAGCTCTGTACCCATACGGTTGAGGTACCATGTCGTATTGCATCAATGAGATTAAACACAGGCACAAAGAAACGAGAACTTGATTGAAGTCGATTTCTCCCTGAGCTTCCTGGCACCATGGATCGGGGGCACGATGTCTTCTTAACTCGACGATGGTCGTTGAGTGTTGTATTGGATACCTCTTGCGCTTTGTGTTAGAAGGCACCCAGTGGTCATTTTTCTTTTTACTGGATGGCGGGTATATTTGACGAGCTTCTAATACGTCCTTCCTCCTTATGCCCATCACCTACCTACCTATACACAAGCTACCTACATACGGATACCTAGGTACTCGTTAAGGTAGGTAGGTATCCAGGAACGCGACATCCCCTCCTGGCGTACTGCGGGCGTCGCGAATACACGTGCGCGTGGGCATGACCTTAGGTGGGCAAGTGAGTTGTGCTGACTCTACCTATCCGTATGTATGTACATCATAGACACAGGGCTTATCTTTGCTACCTACCTAGGCACCTCTTCAACACTCGGGCCCAAGTTGTGAATGAATGCCAGCCAACGAGTAATACGTGCTCTGATTGGGTGGCGACTTTGTATTCAGAGCAATATGAATGGAAAACCCGAACACCAGGTAATATCTCGGCACCCGAACAGAGCGCAGCACATTGGGCTACAAGCAGAGGCCAAAAAGGTGCCGATGCAGGCCCCTTCATCCCGTTCATGCGGCCTACCCGACCTACCTAGGTACCTTAGGCTTATGATTCCTGTCATGTTTTGTTTGCTCTTGACCATGGTCCATCACCACCGAACACAGGGTGGAGACCATCGCAGGCCCGACCCACTCCCGTCGCCAGCGACTACACCGTAGGTACCTACACTTGGTATGAAGCGTGCGGGAGACACATGAGCTGGCCCACCAGCTTCGGCTGGTCTTCCGGGCGCTGGCCTACACGGGTTGGCGGGCTGTGCCAGCGCTCTTGTGAAGGTACTTTGTATCTTTGTACCCAGGTAGTGCTTTGTATCGATTAGCAGGCCACCAACCTGACAGGTACCTAGCTACTACTAGCTGGGCACCTACCTAAGTGCCTAGTGGATAGGCACCTAGGTACGGAGCACTACCTAGGTGGGATAAGCAGTGTAGATACTAGTACCCCTACTACACGTAGTGGCCCGGTATCATTAGGTAAGAGGCCGACGCCGTCCAGTGTCGGCATATCCGCCCCCGCAGCCAATCGCGCCGCTCCTCCTCTGCGCTTGCGGCTGACGTCCGCAGCCGGTGGGTGCCCAGGCCGTGCCTCTGGATCCGACTACCTAAACCCGACCCGGCGCCTCCCTCAAGGTTGGATAGTTGTCTTCCGGAAGCGAACCATCCAGCTGGCCCGAATCTGATGGCGCCAACTTCCAGGTTGTGCCTCAGCTGTTGCTGCGCCTCTGCCATTGCCTCTTCGCCCTTTTTACACCCAAGCACCTTGCAGAGAGCGTGCTTACCCATTCCCCCATGGATGCTCTCTCTTTGTGCTTCATTCAATGCGTGGCACTTCCCCTTGTATCGGTCCTGCATAACGGCTGTCCATTCGGCCACCTTGACTTTTAGCCTACAAGATAGGTTCCTGAGTATTTCGTCCCGTGGCTAGGAGGCTGGTTTCTTCAAGGGTGGTGCTTCTGTCCACAGTATCGGGCGGCAAACCTACCCCCTTCCAACGGCGGCCAGCTATTACCTACTGTGTTTTTGTTCGCAGCTGTCTCTTCGCCCACCTTAGGTACCATCCATCTTGTACAATAGACCAGGCGCCGTACTCGCAGTACGTGGTTTTTATTCACCTCCACTAGGATGGTGAAATACCACGGTCATCGTTTCTGCGAGATGCATATGCTGCTTAGTATCTAGAAGCAGCAGTGGACCATGATTCTTCATGGAGCCATCGCCCCGCATTGTTCATCGACCACCTTCTCAGGCATTGCCCTTCTTGTCAAGTGTCGTGTTCGAGATGTGAGCGAACCCCTGCTAGTGTAGAGTTGACACTGGAACCGAATGAGTGTTGGGGATTTTGTTTCGGGGCTCAGACCATCGGCTCGTCCGTCCTCTGCACCCTGAAGAAGTCACTACCTAGGTATATGGATGGCGGTGGACGTGTGGTGGGATAGGCACTGTTGCCCGAGCTGCTCAGCGCTCCAGCTTTTGACAGAGATGAAAAACGGCTCACATATGTGATGACAGTCTTACGCCGAACAGATCGCACAAACGGAGTAGCGCCTTGTATGCGACCCACCGCGCCCATCGCATGCTTCGCTACTCTCTGCATCGGTCGACTGGTCGATGATCACGGGCTGCGGTAAGTGGTGGCTACAACCTCACTTGAAACGGACACGTCGGTCTCGACGAGTCCGCGACTTCCGCTATCACAGCTGTGGGATTATTCCATGTGCTCGGTCGTCAGTATTCTAAGCAACTGTCTGTCGTAAAACTAGCTGTATACATAACATGACCTACATCTCCGCGCGGTATCCCGAAGGTGTCCCCCTGCACTGGGCGGCAATAGTTGCAGTGCCATACCGATTAGAGAACGGACTGTCCTATTTTTAGTCATAGGCCGCCAGAGGTTGTCCCAGTCGTCTGGCATCGTCGAGCTGGATCTCCAGGCTTGATAGGAGGCGTCAAGATCTGCTGTCGGGGAGACGGCGACAATGTGGCGATAGGGGGCAGGACGGCAGGAAGGGCAGGAGTCTTGGTACTTGCAGGTTGCGGACGGGGTAATGGGGGCGAGTGCTTGGTCGGGGACAGCCCTCCCTCAGCGGCAGGCAGTGCGAAAGATGATTGCGATGAGCCGGGTATCCCGTGTTCCCGACTGATGATGGGTGTCGCCATCAAACTTGCCCCCCCTGGCCGGGGAGACGAAACGTCTGGGGGGCCAGGCGTTGCTCCTTGGCGCAAAGGGCTCGTCTGAGGCACGTCGTTGCTAGCTGGGAGTGATTCGCCGTTGACGTGTTGATCGGAACTGCCATCAACTTCATTGTCTCCGCCTTTCGGTGTGGATGGTCTTGGGTTGGTTTCTTTGGTAAAGGGTGTCCTACCAAAATGGGCTGAGAGCTTAGAAGAGCTTGCCGTTGACATAGCATGATGAGCTTGAGCCCCATCCACCGACTCCTTGCAAGCAGTCGAGCTGCCGACCGCTGAAGCGTGATTGCGATCTTGAGCCTCGGTATCCGGATCGACTGCAGCGTGATGAGGGTCCCTTTGTACGGCCCCAGTGGCACGATCTGTTGCCTCTTGCAGTGATGGGATCTCCACGACTAATCCTGCAGAAGACGCTATAGGGCTGGCCTGTGGCCGGCTCGACGTTGAAGTGTCGGCTGATCGATTGACCTTCAACTTAATCGTCGTCCGTGGCTTGTGAGCCGCCTCTTCGGTGCGGCGCCTGCATGTTTGACATATAAAGTGAAACTCGGATCTCTCGGCTTCACTCTCGCTTATCCCGACGCATTTGCTGTGTTGCCAGACGTTGCATTTCTCGCAAGCAACACTGTGGGTGCCGTCATCAACCTGGCCATAAGCACCACATATGCAATCGAAGATCCAGTCACCTTCCTCGTCCTCGAGCTCCTGGAGAGCACGTCTGTTTCTTTCAATCTCGGCTTGCAGCCGTCTTTCAGACATGCGACCAGATCCACTACGATTGTCCTCCGACAGCTGGGAGAGCTCGCGTTCATGTTGGCTGCGGCGAGCTTCTCGCTCTCTGAGGCGGTGTTCGCGGGATAAAAGTCGAGAGTCTCGTTCTCTCTCGAGTTTGATTCGCTTCTGTTCTTCCTTCCGCGCAGCAGCTTGTTGGGTCTGCAAGACTTGCGCTTCTTCCTTGGTCTTTTCTTCCTGCTTCTGCTGCTCGATTTTGCTTGCAATTCGGCTTGAGCGCTTCGCATTGGCCATTTTAGCCAAATTGAGAAGTTCCCTTTGCCGCTGAAGCTCTTTGCGCTTCCTTGAATCTTCTTGCTTTTCCAGAATGGGCAACAAATGCTCCTGCAACTGGTCTCTTAGTACCTTCTCATTGTCGTCCTTGGTCTTCTGGAACGAGGCGACAAGGGCCTGAACTTCCTCTAAGGACACTGCCAGACACTCCCATTTCATGCCACCTAGACCGTCGTCCTCTGTAGAAGATCTAGCAGCATGGGCTGGCTCGTTTACCGACCGATTCGGGTCCTCAGCATCGGCTGCCGTGGATACGCGACGCCTTTTACTCGGCCGGGAGGCATAGTTCGTAGTCTTGGCTTTCTTCTTCGGAGTTGCTGGCTTTGGGGGAGGGTCGGTTAAGCGGTATACTCTGTTATCATCAAGAACGAAATAGGTGCGATCCTCTCTGTCCCAGCCGATAGGCTCTATCCGCTTGGGGGAATACGTCAGCGTTACATGTCACCAGCTTGCGTTTTAAGAACTAACCCAGCTGGCCTGGTCCACGTCCTTCTGCTCCTCCATTTTCTCTTTTACACGTTCGGGACGAAGCATGATCCATTGCGTTAGTTGTTGAAGTACTACTATCTGTCATGCAGTCAGCAATGTATAACAGCACGAGACTTCCGGGCTTGAAATATGTACTTTGGTCGAAACGTCGAACTCGGCGAACCTTGCAGCAGGCTCATCGGAGCCAAATGGATTTTTCTCAGGTGCCCGGGAAATGTACTGCCGTCGTGTGTACTCGTCAAAAAGTTCGTGACTGGGGAGCAATTAGCGGCCTTATGTGATAGAGGCGGTGCGCTCATTGCGCTGATGTAGCGGCAACACATACGTCAAGCCGCGGTGTGATGAGATGAACTTAAGCAGAGCCAAACCAATATCTTGAAGAATGGGTGCATTTGGCTTCAGGCATTCGGCTTCAATTTCCTGGGGCACTGCAGGTCAGAAGGCGTGGGAAGAAAGAGCTAGCGGGGGCCAAGGGTAGCAGCTTACATCCGTATCCAAGTTGTCATCGATCTTGACGACCTTGCCAAACAGATATATCCATTGACATAGATTGGCAAACTGCCACTGGTTGCGAACCCGATGTAATAGCGAAAGCTCCCTTTCTTGGCTGCCGGCGGTCTCTTGCATGGCCCGTTTACGTGAGGAGACCATGTTTGCTTCAGGTCGGCGGACCGATAGCGACGGAGCCAGTATATTCGAGACGCGGTGTATGATGGTACCGGCCGAGTCTCAAGTGCGATGGATCTGCGAACTTCTAGAGGCCTCTGGTGTCGTGGATGCGAGGCTGTTGTCAATGCCTTACGTAGACCGAGAACCGCAGGGAAGAACACGTCAGTTGACCCGGGACGAAAGAGACGCCGTGGTAGCGAGACAATATAAAGGGGAATGGCAAAACAGAGGGCGGGCGAAGGCAAAAGGGAAGAACACTGCGTGATTCGAGGTGATAGTCGCGATGATGGGGCATTAGCAATGACGGGAAAATTGCCTACCTACTCTAGCCACTAGGGTCATAAAAGTAGGCAAGAACGCGTTTGAACGCGTAATTTAGAACATTTTTTGAAATTTAAAATGCTTATATATTAAAAGTACTTAAAATGTATTTTGTTAGAGACTTAATTAGAAATACTTTTTAATTTATAAATATTTTAGTTTTTACTTTTAGAATTAGTAGTAATAAATATATAATTAAGCTAAAATAGATTATTATTAAGTAATAATAATACTATTACTATAGTATTATTATAATTTCTTATCTTTTTATTTTATATAGCTTTCAAACTAAAGGGTAAAAAAATCTTATTTAAGTATATTTAAGTACTAAGCCTACTATTACTACATACACAGGCCTTTTACTAGGTCCTAGTACAACTAGATACCTATGTAGGTATTAAGCCTTTTTGTGTATACCTATGCTAATCGTCAGGACGTCGTCGTCCGACGCCCGGTCTTGTTTCACTCAATCTTCCAACCTCCTTTCGAAGAAGAAGTCACCAGAATCCAGTCCTGGGTCGGTCGAGTAGGGATCACAAAGCCAGTTACTCGTTGCAGCCAGCAGCAGCCCCTTAGCCATCCTTTCTGAGGCTTGCGAGAGTTGTCGCCAGCGGGTTCGCCTCTTGCTCCCTGGTGCTGTCTGCAGCCGTTTCTTCCGGTCGCACGCCGGCTAAAGCATCTCCACGAGCTCTTTTAATCCCTTTCGGTTTTGCGACCTCAAGTTCGGAGTCGACCACCGTACACGAAGCGATACCAAGCCTTGACATGTTCGCCAACGAGTACACACTACAACATTGAACATCATGCGACTCATTCACCCTGCACTCTAACCACACCCAAATCCAAGTCGAAGCCTACCTCCACAACTTTGTGGAAGGGCTAAGCAAATCCGTCTAACTGCACGTTGAAGTAGCGACCGAGGAAGCCTTCTTCACCAAAGTCGAATCGTAACCAGAACCAATCCACCGAGATGAACACGCGGCCAGACGAGTACACGAGCCCCTCCGACCCCTCCGACAGGGAGCGTCTGCAGGCAGACTCCCAACACGGCCGCCACGGCCATCCGACAGCTGCGCCATCACCCAGTCGACTTGGTCTTTCAACGTATTGGGAACAGCCATATGCTGCGGCTCCGACAAGTTCAGGCAGCCCCGACTCACCAATCGATCCGTCAGCGTTACAGGTTGCCCTCCCCCCAGATATCAACCAGCCTCTGCCACCACCACCACCACCACTACCAGCAGCGCCACGCTTGAATTCACCCTCACTCGACTCTCTTGACCGCCCGTCTCCGTACTATGACGATACTACAAGCAACGACTATTACGAGGACCGGGTGCCTCTTACCGCGAGGGCTCAGCCTATTTCTGGCTCGCTGAGTGCCAACACGGGGGAGGCTCATCCGAGGGACAGCTTTCAGACAGTCTCGGACATGGACAACACGCCGTCCAGGCCTCGAGATGCCAGGTCGCTTGGTTACGACTTGGAGCCTGGTGCCTTCGGCTCTGGTCGCAGGAGTTATGGGAACACATTGAGCCCCGGGGGAGAGCAAAGAAGATCGCGCTCTCCCTCCACGACCGGCGCGCTCTACAGAGCAGGGTCTATCATGAGAGCAATGTCCCAGCGTGTTGTCAACATCAGCGGCGAGGGCGAACTTGTTGACCAGCGGACACAACGCAACCGTTCTCCCTCGCCCACTCCAGATCGTCGACAACAGCTACATAACTCTGCCCAGATGTTTACAGACACATCGTACCATTCTCGTGTCTCCCAAGTACCAGAGAAGGCACCTGAGGCGGAGAACGTCTTTGCAGACCCAGCCCCTCCACTCCAACCGCGGATCCCCATGAAGAACCCCCTGAAGGGCAAGTCTCTCGGCATTTTCCCTCCCGAGCATCCCATACGAATGAAGCTTTGCGATCTTCTAGTACATCCGTTCACTGAACCCTTTATCCTTATTCTGATCATCTTACAAGCTGTCCTTCTGGCCGTAGAAGCTGCTCCTGACGTCTTCATCCATCCTCGCCCCGACAGATGGGGTGTGACGTGGATTGACTGGGCCATGTTAGTGCTGTTCATCGTATTTACCATGGAGTTGGTCGCCCGCATTCTGGTATCGGGTTTCATCCTGAACGCTTCGGAATACAGCACCATTGATCGTAAGCGTGGCGTCCGGGCGGCCGTCGTCGATCAGTATAGGAACATTTTCCAACCCCAGCGACAAAAGTCTGTCAAGGCTCCGCGCCAAATCAATCTGGGACCCTCTGCTTTCCAGCGATCCTTCACCATCATGCAGGGCCAGTCACTGCCCCAGACTGTGGAGGAGCAGCAAAGGTTTCAACTCGCACGAAGGGCGTTTCTGCGCCATTCTTTCAACCGGCTGGACTTCCTGGCTGTCGTCGCCTTCTGGATCTCTTTCTCCCTGAGCATCACCAGGATTGAGAGCGAGAAGCATATGTATGTCTTTCGCATGATCAGTTGCTTGCGCATCCTGAGACTTCTTGCATTAACCAATGGCACGGCTGTAAGTTGTGGATGCTTTGCTTTCCTGGCGCCGTCTGAACTCGCCACTAACTGTGGCCCAGATCATCCTCAGAAGTCTCAAAAAAGCAGCGCCGCTACTCGTTCGTGTTGCTTTCCTGATCGCTTTTTTCTGGATCTTGTTCGCCATTATAGGAGTGCAGAGCTTCAAAGCTAGCTTGAGCCGTCAATGCGTCTGGCTCGACCCAAGCGATCCAACCAGCAAGGAGAAATCATTCACGAATGATATGCAGTTTTGTGGCGGCTTTCTCAACAGCTCGACAGGAGACACCATGCCATGGGTTTTCTTGCCGGATGACAGTGTGTTGGATAACTTCAAGTTTGGAAGTAAGGCCGGGAAAGGATTCATCTGCCCCCGCGGATCAATTTGTCTTCAACAAGACAACCCATTCAACGGCACAGTCAGCTTCGACAACATCTTCCAGTCCCTCGAGATGGTTTTCGTCATCATCAGTTCCAACACATTCACCGATATCATGTACTACACGACCAATTCTGACTATCTACCTGCGGCACTGTTCTTTGGTGCTGGCATCATGATCCTCATGTTGTGGCTAGTCAACTTGCTCATCGCGGTTATCACTTCCTCCTTCCAGGTCATCCGAGAGGAAAGCAAGGCAAGTGCGTTTACCGCAGACGAGGAACCACTCGCGCAAGACTCCGCAGACGACCATCCTCAAAAGCCCTCCGCGCTGCAGAAAATATACGACAAAACGACCTTGTTGTGGATCGCAGTCATCGCCTTTGGCCTTCTGGCGCAATGCTTCCGCAGTGCTAGAATGTCTGAAGGCCGCGGGCGCTTCATCGATGCTGTCGAGGTTGTCGTTACAATCGTTCTTGACGTTGAAATTACGATTCGCTTTGCTGCCGACTGGCGCACCTTTCACAAGAGCCGCCGTAACGTCATCGACCTTTCTCTGGCAGTGATAACAAGCATCATCTTAATCCCTCCGATTCGCAATTCGGGAGAGCCTTACGCCTGGCTGACAGTTTTCCAAATCTTGCGAGTCTACCGGCTTGTTTTGGCCGTACCAATGACTCGCAAACTCATTGTCATGGTCCTGGGAAACTCCAATGGTATTGCCAACTTGATGCTCTTTGTCTTCCTGATTACTTTTCTCATGTCCATCCTGGCGGCCCAGCTTTTTAGAGGCGAGATACCAAAATACAGCGATGGAGGGGATCTCAATGAGGTCTCCTTCTTCACAATCTACAACTCCTTTCTCGGCATGTATCAAATTCTATCCAGCGAGAACTGGACCTCGATGTTGTACAACGTCACTTCGTACCTAAACGCGTACAATACTGGGTGGATTGGAGCCATGTTTCTCATCGGCTGGTTCATTCTATCGTTTCTCATTCTCGTCAACATGTTCATCGCTGTCATCCAGGAGAATTTTGATGTATCTGAGGACGAGAAGCGCCTGGAGCAAGTTAAGGCCTTCCTGCAAAGGAAGGAACTTGGCAAATCATCCAGCAATTTGACGCTTTCGAACATCTTCACGTTTGGTAAAGCCAGGAGGAAAAAGGACCCTCTCGATTACGGGCCAGCCATGATGGAAATGCTCCTGAAAGATGCCGTTGTCCACGAATTCCTGGATGATACAGCGGATCTACCCCAGGAAAGCCCTAGCGAGGAGCAGTCACCCACGCGAGCTCAAACGGTCGCTGTTGGCGATGTCAAGCCTGGAATTTTATCTACAGTTTGGGGCAAGTTGTCAACCATCCTCAGCAGTAAGGACCCGAATCCTTTTTACTCGAACCTACGCTTTGACGGTCCCAATGACACGCTCGATCCACGGCAAATGGCACGCCAAGCGGTTTCCTCCGCCTCCGCGCGAAGGAAGGCCCAGCGAGAGTATCTTGCGAGACACCCTAATTACAACAACTCTCTCTTCGTTTTCACGCCGAAGAACCCTTTGCGGCGATTTTGCCAAAGAATAGTAGGACCCGGTAGAGGAAATGAGCGCTTTGACGGCGTCGAGCCCAATAAGATCGCGTGGTATGCCTCATCTGCCTTCATTTACGCCTGCATAGTCGCCATGGTTGTGATTGCGTGCGTCACAACGCCGCTTTACCAGAAGCAGTACCAATCAGAGCACCCCGAGTTCAGCATAACTTTCTGGTATGTCTGGACAGACTTGGCGTTTGCTGTTGTCTTTTCGGTCGAAGCTGTCATCAAGGTCATCGCAGACGGTTTCTTTTTTACCCCGAATGCGTACTATCGTAGCTCATGGGGCTTCATCGATGGCGTGGTACTCATTACCTTGCTGATCAATGTTGGCACATTACTTGCCAACGACGGTGCCGTTTCAAGAGCCATAGGAGCTTTCAAAGCCCTTCGTGCTCTTCGTCTCCTCAACGTCAGCGACAGCGCTAGGGACACCTTCCATTCACTCATTATCGTCGGCGGTTGGAAAATACTTAGCGTAAGCACCGACTTTCCCTTACTCTCCTGGTTACGTATACTCGTTACTTACCCTCTTGCAGGCTGCTTTTGTGTCCATTTCGTTGCTGATCCCGTTTGCCATTTATGGCTTGAACCTTTTCAACGGCCAAATGGTGTCATGTAATGACGGGGACGAGTCCATTGTTCTTTTGTCAGATTGTTTCGGCGAGTTCAACCACACGCCATTCAATGACGACTGGCCAATGCTTGCTCCGCGTGTGCCGTCAAACAGCTATTTCAGCTTTGATGACTTCGCATCTTCGCTATTCATTCTCTTCCAGATCGTTAGCCAAGAAGGCTGGACAGATGTCTCGTTTGCCTCACAAGCTGTTACAGGGCGCGGCCTTCAACCCCAGGAGCTGAATCGACAGGGCAATGCTATGTTCTTCGTCGTGTTCAACCTGCTTGCGACGGTCTTTGTGCTCACACTGTTCATCTCCGTATTCATGCGCAACTACACGGAGCAAACGGGTGTAGCCTTTCTCACAGCCGAGCAACGGTCATGGCTCGAGTTGCGGAAATTACTGCGACAGATTTCACCGTCCAAAAGTTCATATGATGAGTCAGAGAAGACGTGGAAGAAGTGGTGTCATAAGCGTGCTATTGAGAAAAGGGGCAAATGGTACACAGCCGTCACTTACGTTTTGGTCTGCCACCTACTACTACTCCTCCTTGAATATCACGGGGAGCCACAGTGGTGGACAGATTCTAGGGATGGTCTATTCCTAGCCTTCACGCTTGTGTACATGGCTAACATTGCAATTCGCATCATCGGGCTGGGCTGGGCTCGCTTTCGGAGGAGCTCGTGGGACTTATACTCGCTGGTGGTCGTCACAGGCGCATTCGTCTCTACGTCGGTGCTGATCATCAGCAGAAACAGCGACACGTACGTGCAGCTGCACAAGTTTTTCCTGGTCTCCATCCTCCTGTTACTCATTCCTCGGAACGATGCACTGGACCAGCTCTTCAAGACAGCCGCAGCCAGCCTAACAACAATTGGCAATCTGCTCGCCACGTGGCTCGTATTCTTCTTGGTATTTGCAATCGCTCTGACGCAAGCTTTCAGTCTAACTCGCTTCGGCGAGGGTGAAGAAAGCAACATCAATTTTCGCAGCGTCCCCAACGCCCTGATCCTGATCTTCCGCATGAGCTTTGGCGAAGGCTGGAATCAGGTCATGGAGGATTACGCCAACATTGAGCCACCTCTTTGTGTAGATGATGTCGATTTTTTCGACAGCGATTGCGGCAGCAAACCTTGGGCTCGCTTTCTATTTGTCGCCTGGAACATTTTGAGTATGTACATCTTTGTTAATCTTTTCGTCTCTCTCATCTATGAGAGCTTCAGTTACGTGTACCAGAGGTCAAGTGGCCTCGCCGCAGTTGACCGCGATGAGATTCGTCGTTTCAAGGAGGCGTGGCGAAGCGTCGACCCAGCCGGAACCGGCTTCATTACTAAGGAGGCCTTCCCCCGTCTCCTAGGAGAGCTCTCGGGTGTTTTCGAGATGCGTATTTACGACGCGGACGACTCTGTCAGACAGATTCTTGAGGATGTCCGCAACGACAGTGCGTCATCTAGGGCCCGGCACATGTCTATTGCTTCGACGAGCAATTACAGTGCAGGAATCGACATTCACCGTCTCAACATACGACTGGCCCAAATCGACATCGACAAGGTTCGGGAACGCCGGCGTCGGTTCAATATTTTCTTCGAGGAAGTCATGGTATCTGCCGATCCGGATAAGGGCATTTCCTTCACATCCGTCCTCATGATCTTGGCCCATTACAACATCATCAACGACAGTAAGAGCCTGAAGTAAGACATGCTCACAAACATATTATTGAGGTTAGAACACTGCTAACGCTGCCAATAGGCTCGAGGAGTTTTTGCGGCGGCGAGCCAGGCTGCAGCGCGTAGAGGAGGAAGTGCGACGAAGGGTTGTACTCGGCTTTTTTGATACACTGTAAGATTCCCCGAATTCATGATGTTTGATGATGAGATAGCTAACAGCATCATTCAAAGGTACTGGACACGAAAGTTCAAAAAGCACATTGACTTGAGAAAGTCGGCACGGATGACGGCTGTGCCTCAGCTTGATATCCCCCACATCCTCGTCGACGATGACGAACTCCGGCGCAAGTCCTCGCCTGTAGCAGGGACTGGTCAGACCAGATCCGCGTTGCTCACAGTGGACGACGCCAACAAGTCGTCTCACAAGAGCTGGTCAGGCCCCGGACCCACGGACCAGCCATCTAACGATCCGGACTACCAACATCCCCTGAGCTTCCCGCGATCTGGGGTATCGACGCCGGGTCATCATTCTACGCACTCCGCCTTCAGCTTCGAGTTGCAAGAGGGAGGACAGTCTTCGGCACAAAGCAGTCGACGTGGAAGTGCGGTCAGCCCGGTACAAAGTCCTGTCAGCCCCGCACAAGTCAGCAACATGCTAGATGATTCAATCTGGTTGGAGAGTATTCGGCGGAGTGCAACGGTCCGCAAGTCAGTCCGAAAATCAGACTGGAACCGGTAGATGTGGCTTATATGCGAACATGGTCGATTTCACTTAGAGGTGATGGCGTTTAGCCTCTGTATATCAAAAATTTGGTTGAGGGGTACCATTGAGAGCAAGCCTAGACGTTAGAAAATGTTCACTGCGAACAAGAGGACGACGACGGAGTGTTAATAGACAACCAGCGAACCGCCCATGATTGTGGGCGTGGTGCCTACCACACATTGGGCTACACATCAAGGGGAGAACCGGGCATACGTAAGGGTCAACGGATGCCAGAGAGAAGAAGAGAAAAAAAACGCAAGCTTCGTGGGCTGTGAATACGCAAGCAATACGGAATTGACCTCGAGGAGCGAAGCCCTTCTGCCAAGCTCTTCGCTCCTGTACTCTGTTTCCCGGTATTGACAACAGCGTCTAGATAGAGCAAGAGGTCATGCTCTGGCGTGAGGTGATGCCTCAGCCAGTCTGGGTGTTTTGTTGGTAAGCTCGACAGGGGGTTGACAGCTGACGCGTAGTTGGCTGTACCGTGCGATGACGTTGGACGGTATGCGGTGAGAAAAGGTTACAAGTACATTAGAAAAGGTTGTGGAGTCTGTCACAGGTTGATTTTCGTAATTCCAATGACACGCTGATGTAGTGAAAATAATACGCAACAAGACAGCTTCCTCAATCAGCTGAGTATTCCTTCAGCTAATACATTCGTGGCTGCCTTTCTTCGGGGGAAAGCCGAAGATCAGTTTGCCACATGGCTGTCTCTCGAACACGACATTTATGTTTAAAGTAATGGATTATCCACATGAGATTCTAGGGCAATGCCCAGCTCGGGAGGCAACGGAGGATTTCCAGAAGCCTTCAATCCCACCTAACTTCCGTCTACCACGAAAACCTCGTCACCGTGTCTCCAGCGCAGTGTGACTGCATATTGCACAGTGCATGGTGTGCATTCCTTCGGATGACTAGCGGGGGTCTTGTGATAGTAGAATTAAGGACACACATTGTACTAGTACTAGTAATTAGGAATAAGGGCAGTAGTAAGTAATTAAAGTAAGTAATGTACTTATAGTGTATAGTATAAGAGACTTTATATATTATACTATATAAGCTTTATTAGTAAGACTTATTATTTATATATTATTAAAGGAGTTCTACTAGCCGGGCAGTATCGTTTAGCTAGCCGGGCAGTGTTTTTACTTTTTACTGTTCTAAGCCTTTCTATTAGTCGTATAGGAGATATACTATAATTAGTATAATTATTAATATATATACTAACTATAGTAATTATACTATAACTAGTATATATAACTCTATAAATTAAAAAAAGTAAAGATATGTAGAGTTTTATAACTAAGTAGTATTATTTAACTTACTAAGTAGTATTTTTACTTTTTACTACTCTAATCTTTTTATTAGTTCTTTAAAGAATATATAATATAAGTAAGATAATTATTTATATATATAGTATTTATAATAATTATATATATAGTAATATTATAATTTTAATAAATATAGTATAATTACTATAATTATAGTAATATTAGTATAAGTATATTAATACTAATATAATTATAGTAATTATACTATAAATATAGTAATTATACTATAAATATAGTAATTATACTATAAATATAGTAATTATACTATAAATATAGTAATTATACTATAAATATAGTAATTATACTATAAATATAGTAATTATACTATAAATATAGTAATTATACTATAAATATAGTAATTATACTATAAATATAGTAATTATACTATAATTATACTATAGCTAATATATATAACCCTATTAGTTAAAAAGATAAAGACACTACCCGGCTAGCTAAATAACACTGCCCGGCTAGTAAAACTCTATTAAAGTTATAAAAACATTATAATACTTTTGTACTTATTTATTCTTATTATTTAACTATTTAAAGTACTGTTTCTAACCCTACTATACATAGCTCTATTACTCTTCTAGTAGTTAGTGAGTCTATGATGTTAAACTTAGCACGTGATGATGTACAGCTTGTTGTGTGGTGTTACTGCATATCCCGATCTCAGGAGGGTGCCGTTTTAGAACCCCTGCCCTGGCACAATCCTGGCGGTGATCGCAACCATTTTGGACTGTTTAAGCAGGAGGCTGCTACGCATCTCAAACTGGGTTGAGCCGACTCCTGGACCTCTAGGCTCTGCGAACATCTGTTGTGAAAAAGGCCCGCCCTGGGTACTGCTCTCCTATGCATCACGCAGATTTCATCCGCCCTTGAAGCCTCACCCGAGGCTGGGTCGCCCAAAGAGAAGCCAACATGCTCTCATACTTCGGGTGTAAATGCCTGCCAAAATACCTCTAGAAAGATGTGGTATATTTGAATTTTCACTTTGCGTCGGTCGTTAGCAAAATAGAGAAATGCACGCGAGTGTTTGTGTGTGGCGAGAGACATGCTTACATCGACATTTCAACACGCATTGTCTGAACGACACGACACAGTGTACACCAGACTCATCGCCGCCATTTTCTCTTGAGACCCTGTCAGACTAGCCCCGAGATCCGTCGCATTGATTCTGCTTGTGTCAATTCCCTGACCTAACCCGCTTCTCCAGATGGAACCCCCTGGCCTTCCCCTGTATTCTTTGCTGCCTCGTTATGTCTGTGATCACCCAACCTGGCCAGGGGCCGTCTGCTCGTCCTGCCGTTCTATGGAACCCTGCAGTCCAAGGCCAGCCAGGCCTGATATATTTCATTTCTCATCCGCCTATTTCTTCTCTATCCGCATTCACGCACGATTTTGTCGTCGGGTCCTTTGTCTCTCAAGTGGTTGATTTCCATTTTATTATTCGCGCCACTCGTTCCATCAAGTTTACACGACCACAGGCTGCGCCTCTCACCCAGAATTACAAACATCAAAGTTTACCTTGGCACGTTCAGACTATCAATATTGTCACAGAGCAGGCCACCTCCCTCCCACCATCCCGTCCAACACACGACGCCCCATTCTGTCCTCTCAGGACCGTCCACGCCTATACGCATATACACACAAGGACGCTCGTCATGCAGTCCCGCTTCCAGTCCATTACTGCGCGCTTCTCGCCAAGCACATTTCGCACCTCTTTCCGCCGGTCCTCGTCGGCCTCGTCTCATGTTAGCCGGGACTCATACGCCACCACCTCATCGTCCCCAGCGAGTACCATCAACAGTATTGTCTTCAGCCGATCATCAGTTCTCGATCTCGAGGAGGAGCGGAAGAGCTTTGGAAGCGAGCTCAGCATACTCGAGCCACGACCTGTTGTATACTGGGGCAGCGTCGAGGAGCGTATGGGCTCCTTCTAGGCGATGAGCATGTGTATCTGCACGCTTAGGCATTGTTCTTAGGGGCGGGGAGTGCAAAGTTTAACAGCAACATTACGATGGATTCTTGGATTGATTGATGAGTTACAGTGCTGGAATATGGCAAATGTTTATACGGTCACGGTTGAGGAGTTCTGGTTTGTTTTCGGAGGATACATGTCCTTGAGTTGGTGGCGGAAGGAACGTTCCGGGGTACCATCAACAAAACTCTTTGAGAGATATCAAGAGACCTGCCTAGCCCAGGCAGCATCACTGTCGCTCCCGTTACTTACCAAGACAGGATTGGAATACAGGACGGGTGCAAAAAGTATGTTTCTTCCCTTTTTTTCGGTACAGAGTCCACCGATGGGAAAGGCTATGCGGGAGAACGGACTGGGGTAGTGAATGAATATGCGTTATTTGGTGCAGTAGATTTCGACTTGAGAATTTCGGTATGGGCACTGATCAGGTGCAGGGTGTGATTCACTATAAATCGGCATGTTGTCGCTTGATAAGTCACAGCGTTCAAGGAAGTGCCTTACCAACACACTACCACGATGATTTTGCCCTCTGCATTTTTAACCACGAAATCATCTCAGGCGGACGCAGAGAAACACAAGTCCAAGTTCAAAGAACCACTACACACGAGCCCTTCTGACTCAAAGGGAGAGTTCTGTCAGCATCAACCTTCGGCGGAACAACCTCACCTGCACTTTCCTGATAAACCATAGACCATGCCAGACAACGTTCCGTCTGAGCAAGACCCGATTCCAAAGAGGATATGGGCCATGATTGGAGGTAACATACTATCGCCGCGGCCGACGTGGGGCCGCCTTGTCTCCACGGCGGCAGATCGTAACCAGAGAAGGCGGGCCGCAGAAGCCGAGAATAAGGAGTTCAAGGAGGCATCGCAGAAGGCGAAGAACGAGCTCAAAGCAGCCAAGAAGGCATATAAAGACGAATACGGCGGGGGTATAGCAGCCTGGAAAAAACAGAAGGGACACAGAGAAGACAGAGAGCAGACAACGCTAGCAGCTGAGCCCGAGGGGACGAACGCCGGGGTTGACGGATTGGAGGCGGTTAACTGAAGCCTTTCCGCCGCTTGCCACTTAAGGTTGAGCCGGAGCCCCTGGCCGGTGACTGTAGAGGCCGGTACTTCCAGGCAAATAAAGCAAGAGTAGAGAGGCGTTGCAGCCGGTTGAAGCATCATAGCAAGCCGGAACGGACATCAACAGCTGAGTGAGCACGGCTTTATGATACAAATACTATGGTTTACATTTACGATAGCTACATCAAGTTCCCGGCACTAGAGTCTGACACAACGGTCGTCATCTTGAGATCCTCCACGCGTAGTATGCGTTAAGTCGACTTGCTCTTCTTCTCTCTTCTCTTGCCCATGTTACGCGCCCTAGGCTCCACAACCCAGTTGTTGTAATTGTGCTTGCGTCGGGTCTTGTAGCCTCCCTTGGCCTACGTCGCAATCTGTTTAGTACGCTCTTAACCTGAGAGAGGAGTGGAGTCAAATCACTCACCGGTGTGCCCCACGGGCTCGTCGGGTGACGGTTACCCTTCGACTTTCCACGACCGCCACCGTGGGGATGGTCAACTGAGAGGCAAAACCCATTAGCCTTCATGGTTTTTTCATGGTCAAACGCGATTCACATACCAGAGTTCATGGCAACACCACGAACAGTCGGACGGATATTAAGCCAACGGCTTCTTCCCGCCTTGCCTAGCTGTCTGTACTGGTGGTGAGGGTTGCTAGCGACGCCAATGGTAGCACAGGCATCCTTGCTAACCCTGCGGATCTCACCACTCTGCAGACGAACGTTGACATACTTGCCGGTCATAATCTTGGTTCCGTCGTCTCTGGTCTCTTCTTCTTTGGAAACCACAACAGCGTAGGTACCAGCACTGCGGCAGAAAACAGCACCTCCCTTTGCCCTTGAGCCGACATTATAGACAACAGTGCCAATAGGAATCATATGCATGGGCAAGCAGTTGCCTCTCCAAGCGGTCTTGGCAGCCAGAATACCAGGATCGACAATGCCACCCATGCTAGCCAGCAAGTCTCTGGGGATACCGGCACGATAGCTGTGGACGATATCGCCAGCACGCATGCCCTCGGCAGCCACGATGTAGCTTTTTTCCCCCGACAACTGGCTCGTCAGCAAGGCAATATGGGCGCTGCGGCCAGGGTCATGCTCGATGCGGTCGACGAGATGGGGGCCCTGTTGCCAGCGCTCAAAGTCGACCGTACGTATCCTTCTCTTGACACCACCTCCACGATGCCTCACAGTGATCTTGCCGGAATTGTTGCGACCTCCTTTGCTCTGACCCTTTTTGGGGAATGTCAATGGCAGAAAGGGGCGGCCTTTCCAAAGATGGTCGTTGATGGGGCGCTTCAAGTGTCGCACGCCTGGAGTTCGCGGCTTGTAGCTGCGCATGACTACCGAGTCTCTTGTATTCTTTTCGGGGGGGGCGGGGGGTGTGAATTGGCTGGCGAACGGTGCGGGAGTCTCGGGAGCTGAAGCGTCGTCAGGCTGTACAACAGTGGCATACCGTCTGCTGAGCAACGCGCGGAGGGCTGGCGAGCGCACGAGGCTCGAGCAGCTCCTCTGGGCTGGTGACAGCACTCGAGGACAAAACATTTTGGCGAGAGTTCGGCTCTGGGCTGTGACAGTGTCTGGGTTCCCTCTACTGCTCGTCTTTTTCACTGGGTTGAAGGAGAGCCATTCAAGACGACATGGCGTTCGGGGGGTGGTGCTGGAGAAGTCGTCGCGGGATGTAGGAAAACTGTGAGGGAATCGAAGAGATGAGTCCGGGTCGTCAACCGATCGAATGGCGCCCGCAGAATCCGCAAAGCTCCTCGAGATCGCTAGAGGTGGATGGACTCGTGTCGAGGCGTGGTGACCAATGGTGTCGATTGCGACGGGAGGTGTCTGTCGACCAGTGCAGATTTCAGCTTGGGAAATAATTATTCTGCCGACGCCGAACTGGGTCCGGGCCCCTTGGGCCGGGGCCCGGATGACCTGACCTCCATACCCCATAGCACGTAGGTAGGCTCCAGCCACATGGGGGGACCCCTTGGGCAGTGGATGCGCTTTTGCAAGTGGCTTGACAGCCAGCTGGCACTCACCCGATGCCCACCTAGGCACGTAGGTAGGTACGTAGGTAGTCCAAGACCGGGGGCTGTGCTTAGGTCCACATCCTAGTCCCCTCCCCGCCATACCACCATACCTACCTACCTGACTGTAGGTACCTGTGATAATGCCTACCTTACATAGGTATGCGAGGTACCGTGCCAAAGTCGACGCGTGTAGTTTTGAAGGTAGCCAATAAAACGACGGTTGCCCCGTGGTTGTCAGTGTTGATTGCTATTATGACAGGGGCGAGACCCCAATTTGCGTCCACGGCTGTCGCGTCCAGCCTAAGACCAACCGCGTACCTTCGAGTTGGCAGCGCGAATATCCAGCCTGTCTCTTTCTTAAGCTTCAAATGTCTCCGACCGATTGACACTGACTGCCTTCCGATTCACCACGTCATCTACCCTCACAACATACCACCTTCGCCCAGTTTACTACCCAGCATTGCCCACAGCTGGAAGCTGCAAATATTCTACTTACAAGCGAGCACGCACAAAGCGTAAAGGGTTCTCATCCTGTGCGCGTCGGATACGCAAGTCCGGTTCCAGATCCAGTCGCGACCGCTGTCTCCGTAATTCTGTCACGACAAAGACGCGTACGACTTTACCTCTACCACCTAGCGAGAGTTGGGAAGCCACTCCCTCCCTGTCTATCTTTCGCGCCTTCGCTCAGCAACGCTACTGTGGTGACCAAACCAGGCCCAGCGCGAGCCGCGCCCCAGAGGTACGTACCCTGGCAACCCCGTTCACAATACCCACTCCATACCACATCACGTCCTCGGTTCCCACTGCCAGCAAAAACACATCACATCGTCCTTCCAAACTCCCTCCCAAATAAACAACTTCACTCCCCCCTCAGTCCATTGTCCGGATATCTCTTTCAATCTTGAGGCATCCTATCGACTTTTCAGTCTCGCTTCACGACAGCTTTTTCGTCTGCAATTGGCCCAAAGAAACGCGACTAATCGTTTCTCCCCATCACAGCCACGTCTGTTTGGCGTTGAACCAGAGCAAACATTTTTTGCCCGCGTGCGAGTCGCCCATTATTATCATCATTCCCAAGGTGCGCATGCTCTGAGCCTCGAACCTCTTATCCTCCCTCTGCCTCCCGGCTTGGATGACTTTCTCCCCGAGCAACCTCAGCAGACCTTTCATGGCGCTGCTCACTCGCTTAACCTGTTTTCCGGCCTTCATCAGTGACGCGTCTAATGCTGACCACGCCCTCCTAGATTCTTACATTGCAGACACACCATTCTCAGATTCACACACGACACAATGCCTCCCGTAAGTCTAGATCCTCTCTCTCTGGTCCTTTTCCCCCCATGAGTGGCGGCAGCCCTGGTCGGCACCCTGCGCGTCGCGATCTCGCTCACAGTTTCCCGGCAGCCAACTCGCCCGACGCGTTCAACACGTCTCGTATCGAACGAGAACGACGAAAACAGCGGCTCAATGCGCATGACGCGGGCCAAAGCAGCCGCACTGGGTGTCGATGAGCTCGCCGCAGCAGGAAAGGCCGTCGCCACGAAGAAGTCCGCCGTCACCACGAACCCAGGAATAGCCCCACGGAAGCGCAGTGCTCTCGGTGATGTGAGCAATGTCAACAAGTCAGATGCCGATGGGAAGAAGGCAGCCGGCAAGGTCGGCTTCGCGTCGAAGGCTGCTCAGCCTACGGGCATCACCAAGAACCAGTCACGTACCGCCGCCAGCAGGTCTGCTCTACAGCCCAAGGACAAAGACGTCAACAAGAAGTCCGAACCCAAGCGCGCCCCAGGATCAGGCGTGAAAGTCCCGAGAGAGTCCAAGCGGAAAGTCGCCGCCCCCGCGAAGGTCGCTCCTAAGGAGGAGCCTGTCACTGAGGATGAACCTGTGCGAAAGAAGCCTCACCGCCAATCAAAGGAGGAGGAGCCTGTCGCCTCAAAGCCTCCCGTCGCCGCAGAGCCTGTCCTGAAGCCAGACCTAAACACTTATCCCTCGGGTGTGAACAACCTCGACGATGAGGACCTCGATGATCCTTTGATGGTGGCCGAATATGCCAATGAGATATTTGAGTACCTGCGCGATCTGGAGTGCAACTCCATCCCTAATCCCAACTACATGGAGCATCAGGACGATTTAGAGTGGAAAACGCGAGGCATTCTCGTTGACTGGTTGATCGAGGTTCACACCCGGTTTCACCTTCTGCCCGAGACTCTATTCCTGGCTATCAACATCATCGACCGGTTCCTTTCCGAGAAGGTCGTGCAGCTTGATCGCCTGCAACTCGTCGGTATTACGGCCATGTTCATTGCCTCCAAGTACGAGGAGGTCCTGTCACCGCATGTCGCCAACTTCCGCCATGTCGCTGATGACGGTTTCAGTGAGGCTGAAATCCTAAGCGCCGAGCGCTTCGTGCTTGGTACTCTGAACTACGACCTGAGCTACCCCAACCCTATGAATTTCCTCCGTCGCATCAGCAAGGCCGACAACTACGACATTCAGTGCCGTACCATTGGCAAGTATCTTATGGAGATCAGCCTCTTGGACCATCGCTTTATGGCTTATCGCCCGAGCCATGTGGCTGCCGGTGCTATGTACCTGGCCCGCTTAATTCTTGACCGCGGCGACTGGGTACGTCGATCACAACACTCAGCCAGAACACCCTACTGACCCTCTCACAGGACGCTACCATCGCGTTTTACGCGGGCTATGACGAGGAGGAAATCGAGCCGGTTGTTCGCCTTATGGTTGACTATCTAGCTCGCCCGGTTGTCCACGAAGCCTTCTTCAAGAAGTATGCAAGCAAGAAGTTCCTCAAGGGTAAGCCAATTTCGGTCTTGTCCCAGTTCTCAAGCTGACACAAGAAAGCCTCTATCCTCACACGTCAATGGGCCAAAAAGAGTGCAGTCCACTTCGGCATCGTCGACTCCCACCTCTCCCTGGACCAGATTTCTGCCCAGGACGAAGACAACTACCCCGAAGACGACAACTACTAGCCACGCCATTCATTCATCTTGGAACAGGCTCCGGTCTTGCAGGATATTCTGGATCGGGCCAGTTGGATGAGCATCAGCATTTACGGCCACTGTTACGAATCCATAGATCGACGGCGCGTGCCACAGTTCGGCAACAGACTGCGTCCTCCAGTCACACCTCTTCAGCCCACCGTACTCTCCACGGTATCAACAATCCGCACGGGCTTGTGTGAACAGGATGAATTGGTCCTATTACTTGTTTTGTCTGAGTCACATTATTCAGGCTGCATTGTCAGATACTAGCAGCTGTTTGTGCTGCTATCTTGTCGGTTATACATTTTTTTTTTCAGCTCACGGGAACTTCGTATTCTTGACTCACGAACGGCGCATGGAGTCGAAGGTGAGGATATCACGCAAGCGGACGGGTTGGCTGGAGTTCGTTGACTCTGTCTTTCCGGAAATAAGACATGGGAGTCTTTGGTATTGCGCGTCTTCAGGCACGTCTGACCTACGGGTACGGCGTCTCGCCGTCGCCTTGTCACATCCTTTCCAGGTTGCGTCTCGAAAGGTCGGGGACATGGAATGGGAGGGCTGAAGAGGCATCAGAGATGGCAGTTTGGGGACCAGGCGACGGCATCGTGCATGGAAATTGTACATACATTTGTTCGGAGAATGGTTGGTTCAGGGAAGGATGAAAACAACGCATTGTGTTCAAGTTCAACCTTCAAGCGCCGTAACTCGCTCGCCGTCCACCGCTTTGTCAGCAACGCTGCTATTTCTAGCTTAAAAAACAAAACGGGCAATCTGGCCTGTTAAGCGCCTGCTTTGTTTGCTGCGTTTGGCGCCGAGCCTACGTTCGTAGGTACGCAGTGGCCTTCTGGCTGGACGTGACAGCGTGGCCGTATGGAGCTGGTTTCCAAAGCCAAGTAAGGACACTTATCTGGCGGAATATAGAAGAAAACCACAAACGGCGAAGCTGCCTTCGGAAATGAACTCGTGTTCTGGAAAGCATTCTTCTAAGCATACGAAACATGGCTTCCTCCGAATGCATCCTGAGATCCGGGTTTCACACACTATTAACTACCCGACACCTGATCAATGCCATTTACAAGCAGCCGTCTAACGCTTCTTGCTTCTTCTTGGTGTGCACTCTCATCAGCGAACCCTCCTCGTCCCTAAACTACCTACTTACCCAAGTGTAGTGCGAGCATCAGTGCGATACCAGTTTTGCTTCGGATCACCGAGGCAGTCCCCAAGGGTGACCATTTTCTTGGACTGGAACTTTTGCAGCATATACTCCGTGAGATTGTAGACCGTCTGCTGGTGGATATCATGTCCAATGACAAGAAAATTGTCGGCGGCGCCTGGCCTGGCTGCAAGAGCTTGGTCGATAATGTTCTTCGACTTGATGATCTCCGTGGGGCTATCATGAAGATAGTCCTCCGTGTCGAGGTCGAAGTAGATGATGGAGTAGCCGAGGGCAGCCATGTCATCCTCGCAGCCGCATTCGGCTGTACAGGACGAGAACGGGGGTCTGATGCGGAGACGTTAGCTCTGGTCAAGTATAGTCGGGGCCACTGTGACTCTCGAATGGGCTGGAACAACCTCATGTACGTCGGAAATACGCCGATGATGTTACGAAGAGCCTTGTGCGCCATGATGTTTAGTTTCGCTTGAGCACTGATTCATGAGTTGGATACCACGAACCATTTCCAGCTTGTACATCTCGTCCCTACGTTGCGCCGACGTAATTTGGCACTGGGTATGTTAGTCTCATTCATAGCTCGAGGTCCAAAATCAAAGGATGAAGCCTACCAGGTCAGCGTGGGACCACGTATGACTGGCAATCTGATGTCCTTCGTTGTACATGCGCCTGGTACGCGGTATGAGTATCATGTGAGTAGACCGGGGGGCAGGGGTTATACTTGATAACATTGGCCCATGGCAAGGCTGCGTTGTCAATCTCGCCCTTAGCGTTGTTGTTGCCCGTAATCATAAAGGTTGCAGAAGCGTTATACTTCTTGAGAAGATCCAGTAAGTCGTTCGTATATCTGTCCGGGCCGTCGTCGAAGGTGAGAGCCACGTCCCCTGGATTGACGCAGCTGTAAACCCCGGGACCGCCGTAAGCGACCTGACCAAGTTGGTTCCGTGCAATACTGGACGTGTTTAGACCAGCAGGGGTCTTGTTGGCATCGCAAGCAGGTCCAAACTGAAACTGGCAGTCTGGTGCTCTGCAGTAGTCTACAGAATCACGTCAGGAACTGTGAAACGTGACTGTCGTGAGGAAGGCTCGCTCTCTTACCAGAGCCGGTCCCACAGAAACTGTTGTAGATTTAGCTGAGTACTTTCCTCAGTACTATGCCGTATTAGTTAGAGGCACTCACCCAGCAGCTGAGCAGCATTCATTGGCCGCGCAGACCGCGTTACCGTTCGCGGGACCGCACTGGCCGTTGCCTGATGAGCCATCGTCCCCATCGTCGGTATCCGTGGGGGGACTCCCATTTTGGGTGCAGGTGCCAAACTGGCTCTGACAGCCGTTGGACGTTAAACAGTATGCATCACTGCTGCCACACCATCCGTAGGTGGAGCAGCACGGCAGATCCGTGGGGCAGGTGTAGCCAGAAGGACTGCCTCCATTGCCCGATGTTCCGCATGAATTGTCTGGTGATACAGCTCTAGAGAACACGAACGAGGGCGAAGCCACGGTGCCCAAAGGGAGGACGAAGGTGAGTAAGACGAGGCCGATTATAGAAGGCATATTGGGCCACCGAAAGAGAAAGAACGAACGGCAGGGGTAGGAACGGGTTTGAACGAAAGAGTGAGATGTAGCGATTGAAGTGCGACGACCTTGGAGTACCTGCCAAGCCTGGCCAAGAATAACGGCGGCGGTTGACGATTTAAGGAAGTTGAGAATGCCCCAAAACATAGGGAGATGCGGATCGTCAGTCAGGGTAAGCTGAGGAACGCCTGAGAGGACCGAGAGCTATCATCTCAGCCATGGAGGCACTTGTATGACCAAAACAACAGCCTCCTGTGTCTGCATACCACAGTTTGTCGAAGTAGTGTAGGAGGATCAGATGGGCTGTCTATGTTTGGGAATTAGCCCGGTACGAGATCAAACTAGAAGGAAAGCTTAGCTCGGGACCTAAGTCGAATGGCAACCGGGCACTTAATCGTGATTTCGACTCGCCAAAGGCCCAAGGATCTGCAATGGCGAATGGCACCGTTGCAAGAGGTGGAAGCCAACGCTGGGGCGGACTGGGGGTAGACGGAAACTAACACGCCGTGAAGCGGGAGCGAACTTGCGGTTGCTCCTAATACCCACCGTAGGCCGTGTGACGGGGTCCAAGCCCTTGAGGGACGCTACCGTTACTATGGCTGATCGCGAGAAGAGTCTGAATAACAACGATCCAAAAATTGCGGCACAACACAAGCGAAACCTGGAGATATGTCGTTGAAGATGACGGAGCTTTAGAATCAATAGGGCTGCGCCAGCGAGACTTGAGATTGACGGCCGCAACAAGGCTAACCGTTAAGTCGACGTCCACTTGAAGCATCTAGAGGAGCCGCCACAGCCCGGGCTCGGATGCAATATAACCGGAGACGAGGTTGGCCGGCTCCGGAACGGCGAAGCGGAGCCAATGTAGGTAGGTAAATGTGGGAGACCGGCGTGGCTGTTCGTACCTGCGAATCCCGATCGACTACTTATCGGGCCTTGCCAATGGGAGCCGGGCCTGGGCTCGGAGCTGCAAAGGAACGGAATAGTTGGAGCGAATCGGAGATTTCTCAATCCCCATTGTGATCCAGTAGGAAGTTGGGTAGGCGATTCTTCTTCTCAGGGGTGCGCCTTATCCGAATATTGAATCTGCAAAAACTACAGGGGCGGGCTTGTAGGCGATGGTGCTCAGCGTCATCTGCCACAGCTCTCGCTTCGGCCATCTGATATTGGCCTAACGAGATCGAACAGATGGCCATGAACGACGGGTAAGAGGTCCCAGTGCCGCAGTGCGAACCGTCGAGTTCCAGCGCATTCGGCATCGGTTCTGTGCTCGGTGACGGGTTCGCCGGGAGACGATGGCGAGGGGGCCCACAGAGATCGGATCCATTTTGTCAGACGAACGGCCCCGCTCACCCTCTGCCCCTAGATAGTACCTTAAAGCCGACTGGCTGAAAGGGCTCGGGTCAGGTACGCGTTTGCAACATTGGCTGGCGGCCTGAAGCTACGCCGCTACGGACTGGGTATATTTTGAGAGGTAGGGAGGGCGCCATTCAAAGGTTGAGAGTTGCTGACTAATGTTTATTTCTTTACCGAGTCTTGAGAAACTTATTACCCTTAAAAAGCAAGAAATTTCAATTATAAGTATAATTTAATAGAAAAATACGGATATAGCCAACTGTTTTATAGGAATTTCCACTAAGATATTATAGATATCCACATCGTATGTACTCCGTACCTACCGGGTGCGTTCTCCAGCTCCTGCTCCACAGCCAAGGCCCAAGCCACACTGAGGTATCGGCCAACGATGGGCACCCAAGCACCTCACCCCGCCAACTCGCTTGCCCGCCTCTCCAGCCAGCCACTCCATATTGGTGCTGTAGTGGCACTGTTCCAATCGGCAGGTATACCTACAGAGTAGGAAATAAGCTACCTTCACAGCTATGTACGTGCCCAGAGTAACTAAGTACTTGCTCTCCTCGATGCGTACCCCCGAGTCAAGGTACTATACATAGTAATAAGCAGGTTCATGGTGTCAGGTATTACGGATATTGCTATCTGTACTATCCGTACCTAATTGTCATCACCTGTCCTCCGCACGCCGACATCACAGTTGCACAGATGGGCTCCCTCAAACAAGCTGCTCCTCAAACATGCTGTTTCGGACAAGGCTAATTGCCCTTGGGTTCCGCTTCATCACAACAACAAGAAACTTGCCAGGGAAGTTCAAAGTGGCAATAAACAAGATACGAACGGTCGTATCAATATCTGAAACCCTGCAAAGCGTGTAAAATCACACGAATGCATGCTGTAGAATGTTCATACTGATTACTGACAGGACCTTTTCGCCAGAAACGTATGAACATGAACATGTATCTCGCAACCCGACTGTTCCTTACCTACCTTGCTTGGTACCTGTAGCTAGCAAAAAGATTTGGGCGTCTCACAACCTCAGCCGACGTCGATCAGAGGACATTCCTCAGCCAACTCAGCCCCTTAGGTGCACCGTACCGCCTTACCATCCTCCACCAAACACACGCCCAGCACATCGCCCTGCCGCGCCTCTGAAGTGCCGCTGGTCCCGCCCGTCCCTGTTCCTTGGACTCTAGCACTGCCACGCGACCGCTTACCACTTACGTCGCCCCGTGATGTACGAGATCCATGTTGTCCTACCAGAGGGTCCAGCAGAGGTGCGTGGTGCTTAGGACCTAGGTAGGCAGTAAGTACGTAGTGTAATACCTGGTAGTTTAAGGGTGTTCCGCCCTCCCCCCTTTTCCACCTTGACGCCCTCCATTTTCTTCTTCATCCCTTTGAATCTGAATTGAACCAAAAAGAAGCGTCCCCTTGGCGAATATTTTCGATCGCAGAGTATCCGTACCTATCCGTACAAGCTCCCTCGCCCTCATCATCAACCCCCCTTCTGGGCCTGACGCGGCATATCCACACGTCAAACCACTGTCGTGTTTCTGCTGTTCCTCGGCGCTATTGGCACTGCCCCGAGAGCGAGCTGCGTCCGGCCTTTTCCTCATCACCCGCCCGCCTCATTTATTGGCACTTAGCTTCGGACCTTTCCTGCGCCGCTGTTTTTTCTCTCTCATTCTCAACCGCCAAAGCTACTCCTGCTTACCCACGGCGAGGGACTTGGGTATCCGTACCACAATTGCACCCACAGCACCCGCGATACCTAGCTTTCGTCCAGAGGTTCAGGCCCACCCCCCCCCCCCCTTGCTGAGACTGAGAGGCGCACCTCGTTCATTCACACACACATAATAGCATACAGCGGCATTCACTTGGCTTGTGCGGATCCCTACCCCATACCATTAAACTCTCTTTCCTGGCGTTACAGAGGTACTTCGCCTCTCCCGTCCCCTGCCAGGTTCACCTGAAGTATTAGCTTGGGCCCCCTTCCGGATGACCTCCTCCTCGACCTGTTATTTTTTTCCTCTATCCCTCTCCTCATGTCCACTTCCATCCCTCTCGCCAATTTGTCGCCTTCGTCGAGGCCCTCATACTACAAGATGCCCGAATCACCACAGCCCTTCGAGCGCCGCTCGATGCGCTCGCGCCGCTCTCATTGGACGCCATCGCTGATCGGCTCATACGTCTTCGACTGGTTCATTCTGCTTGTTGTGGCTGGCATCGCAGGCGTGCTTGGAATTGTCGAGCCGAACAAGCGACCCTTTTCTGTCCTCGACCCCAACATCTCGTACGGCGAAACACTCGAGCCCCTCAACTAGCTTCCGTTTGACTGACTGTTCGCTATTGCAGTTTCCCCTTTACCGAGCACGAAACGGTGCCAATGTGGCTCGCTGCCGTCATCTCTGTTCTTGTTCCCATCATCATTATTGCCATTGTCTGCCTGGTTCTCGTCCCCGGCAACACTGTTCCTAAGGGCACACCGAAGGCACTGATTTGGAAACGCAAGCTATGGGAATTGCACGTTGGATGGCTTGGCCTCGCTCTCGCCATGGTCGGCGCCTTTTTCATCACGAACGGGATGAAGAACATGTTTGGAAAGCCCCGACCGGACCTTCTTTCCCGTTGCAAGCCCGATCTCGCGAACATCCAAAAATACATAATTGGTGGTACGAACCCCAACATCACTGGCCTCAACGGCGCGACAGGGTTTGGTCAGCTCGTGTCAGCCGCCATTTGCACCAATACCGACAAGCACATGCTCGACGATGGGTTTCGCAGCTACCCATCCGGCCATTCGAGTGCAGCCGCCGCCGGCCTCATCTACCTGTCCCTTTTTCTTGCTAGCAAGTTTGCAGTCACCATGCCGTTCGTCGCTACGTCCAACGATGCTTCGTCGCACTCGGCCTTCCCTTCCCGCCTGCAAAAGTCCACGTCAGAGTATGAGGAGGTGCGGTCCGGAGAGGGCGGCTCGCTCAATCCCGACTCGTCCGGCACTGCCAGAGCTCTGGCCGAGCACAACAAGGTGGTAACGGCCGTACGTCGACAGGCGGCGGCCCCGCCGATCTATCTGTTGAGCATTGTGGTCCTTCCTTGGTTTGGCTCCATTTTCATCGCTGGTTCTCGTTGGTTTGACTTCCGGCATCACGGATTCGATATCTTGTTCGGCTATCTGATTGGTATCTTTACATCCATCTTCGCTTTCCGCTACTATCACCTCCCTATCCGCCAAGGGGCCGGTTGGGCTTGGGGTCCCCGCAGCCACGATAAAGCATGGTGGTCTGGAGTGGGATCCTATAGCTATGCGACGGACAAGGGTGACTTCATCCGCGCCGGGGACGAAGAGGAAGCGTATATGGCTCGTCCGGCAGAACAGGCGACCTCGTCCCAATACATGACCAAGCCAGGCTCACACGACGGTTCAGGGCCGGAAAACCGGTTCTAGAAACAACATTCTTGTATGCGGTTCTAGTGTGGCAGGGTAGGTCACATTGCATATTTCACTGGACGTGTTGGGCATGATAGGAGTTCTACGGTATACCATCCGCCTCAATGGACTTGGCGGTCTGACGCAATTATGGATTCTCTTTTTATTTGTCCTCCTTCCCTATACCTTCAGGCGGGGGGGGGGGAAGGCTGGCTAAGCACACAGACATGATCGGTTATGGAATAGACGTGTAGCTACGGCTCTTGAATGAAATTACTTATGCCTCAAATCCTTTCAGCATGATTGTCGTCGGGCGATTCAGCCACCCATCTATGTCGCACTTTGTTCTCATCCAAGTCAAGTCTGAGTGCGGTACCTAAGGACGCTTCAACAATTACATCGCCTTAATGAGCATAGGGCGAACAGAGAGCACGAGGGTGTATCATGAAAACCGTCATATCATTATCCCTGACACCAAATCCACCGATACAAACGAGGTAGGGAAAGGCGCAAAATAATACAGCTCGCTGGGCCCAGGGGCGGATGCCGAGCCGGCTACTCGTGACGGCGCATTCGCCAGCTTCCGCTGCCCATCCGAGACCGTCATGTCAAGTCCCTGGAATAATAGCCCTCAAAGCCTAAGCCATTGCAACACTCACGTCGCCGCCTGCGGCCAAACGGTTGTCGACCCCCTCAAATTCGACGTCCTCTTCGTCATCCAGAATACCGTCATCACGAAACCCGCTGTCGACCTCCAGCTTGCGCAACCGCCGGCGCATATCATCTTTCTTCTGGTGCTGCCAACGGATCAGGGCGGCTGAGGCATGAACCTTGAATCCATAGACCCGTGGCACGTAACGCTCAGCGCTTTTGGTCGGGATGAGAGCCGGATAGGCCTGGAAGATGATGTTGTGAAAGGAGGTGCCGAAGTAGGCACCGTCGATCGCGGCGTGGCGCGACGACTTGGGATTGTAAATGTCCTCGCAACGTGCACAGTAGAGCTTGACGGGCTTCATGTTGGGGACGTCGGATAGACCCATCGGCAGAAGCGGGTGCGAGTGACACATGACACGCGGACATTTGCCAAAGTCGGCCTTTTTGTACTTTTCCAGCTATGGTTCGTTCTCCTAGTCAGCTCACAACTTTACAGAACCAGGAATGTATTCCGTCTCCTTCATCTGAGCGTACCATCTTTGCCAGCCCCCTAGTTGTCACGATGAAGCGGGCATGAACGAGACCGTAAAGATGACGGGCTGACTTCTCAATTGTCTCCCTCATTTCGTCATCGCAATCGAGGTCGAAGACGTCGGTGATGAGATCGAGCGCATACTGGTAGTATTGTACCTCCGTGTTCAAGCCCGTGAGGTTGAATCGGTCGGTAAGATAGTCTTCGTCAATCTCGCAAAAGTACTCGTTACCCCTGGAGGATATGAACTAAAAGAATACTGCAGTTAGTAAATCATGGTTTCGCAATCGGCATACGCTGCTAACCACCCACGACGCCGCAGACGAGCCGGAAGGCTAGACGCAGCGCCCGGCTAACAGGTTTGTTCATGCGAAATGGCGCCCATCAAATCCCCTGTGGAACCATGCCGCATGTCCTTGGGAGGGCTGCAATGGAACTAAGAAAGGCAGATGCGAAGGGTAACGACATTGGAACTCACCCAGTCTCGCCAATAACTTGTGTAGTCGCTGTCCGACTCGCTAACGAAGTCGTCCATCATGATGAGTAAGATGCGGTTCGTTAGTGACAAGTCCTTAGATAATGGCCAATGCGATCAGTGCTGGGATCGGATCGTGTCGCAGAAGGCGGAGGATGATCTGGTGATGGAGGTTGAAGGCGATAGCAAGAAATGTTATTCGGCGGTGGCCGGCGCCGACTGTGCCCGAGTTTCTGTACTCCTCCACTTGCAGGGCAGGTTGGCGGGGCTGGACGGGGCGGGGGTCGTGGCCGCCGTGTTCTTAGGCAGGTACACTAGATGCTAGGTACCTAGGGACTACTACTACTAACTCAGTCACGTAGGTATCTACCTAGTTCGCGGCTTTTATGTTTACCTGAATACTTAAGTAAGCATGCACAAAGCGGATATCACATGGTTTTCACGGCACACGGTATGTCCTAGTACCCCGAACTGAAGCTAAGTTGGTTTATTATTTTGCTCCTTCGTCGAAATGGAGGCATTTACCGGCCGTCAGAACTGAAACTGGCGCCGTCGCTGATTGACAGAGCCTCTGACTCCATCTCGTCGCTTTGGTCTGCGTACCTGAGCCCCAAGCCGTTGACGGATCGGTTGCCTGGAACACCTAGCCTGGTCATCATTCCTGCAGAGCTTTGTAGGTCTCCTTTTACTGCCATGTTCGCACCCTCCATTGCCTCTCGAAGGGAACCCCCCGTTTCATCCATCGCTGCCAAGAAACGCGCCAGCTCTTTGCACAGCTCCCAGTCGCCCTCCTTCATCGCTCTCGACAGCAGACGTACTGTTTGTTCCGATGCAGAGCCCATGTCGTCGAGAGTATGCAAAATGATAAGATATCCGCCAGCAGTTTTCAGAGATCCTCTCTGGAGCGACTCTTCAAATAGTTCTTGAACTGGTGGGAGATACGCAAAGAGTGTCCGCCACTGCCTCGCCTCCGTTTTCCTTGTGCACTGGACTACAATATCCAGATATTGCTTAAAGGATGACAGTAACGACAACACACGGGGTAGGATAGCTTCCTCTGGTGTCGGTCCGGAGTCAACCTCGTCGTCGAGGACTTTGTGTAGCAAAATTTCCAAGGCGTGTGCAAAATATTCCAGATATTGATACTGCTCGGACAATTTAACCGCATCTCCCGCTCGGTTCTCTGCCAAAAGAAACCGTAGTATGTCGGGCAGGAACAAATGCGTCTGTAGACTGTTAGCTTATGACAGCCGACTGAGGAGGTGGTGCACTGACTCTAATGGCGAACCGGAATAATGAAAAGCTGATATCCCGGCGTTGGACAAGATCGCCTTCAACGCCGAGAACAATGCCCTTGCCAAGTAGTGTCGACAAAGGATAGAAGTCCAGAGGAACAGGTATTGTCTTTGGCAAGTCTCGCGACGTGTCGTTTGCTGCTGCCCGTAGTACGTCCTCGACGTTCGGCCAAAGCTTGAATTCATGGCCGTCAAAAACCCATAGGGAGTTCCGCAGGGACAGATCGCCTCCAGCGGACATGGCGTCCTCGGAGCTAGCGACCTTGGTCTCAAAATGAGGCTGGTCTCTCATGCTTACATGAAATTCCACATTCTGCGCGATTACCTTCATATCATATTTCAGGTGCCCTTCAGGGTTAACGGATGGCTGGAGCAAAACCAGCTTTGCATCAACAAGGAAGAAGACAGAGGCAACTGCAACATCCTGCGATGGATCCCCGTCAACGAGTTGGTTTTCTGGCAGAATCCAGCTCAGCCCACGAACCCTTGCCGGGGATCGCACGATGCCATGAAACGCAATCTGCCCAAGCTGAACCAGTCGGACCGAACCACTTGCGGGTGCAAAAATAAAGTGGTGCAGCAAATTGTCGTATGTGTAGACCAGTAACGAGTCCTCTCCTGATGAGGTGACCAGCACGACTGGCGCTGGTAGCTGCTGGGTGTGGAGCACGAGGGAGCTGTCGAGGTTTGTCTCTCGAGAGTATAGGCGAAGCTCGTGAGACTTATTGGCCTCAACAGCGGCAACGAGAATGTGTTGGTACCAACACATGCTGCCTCGAACTTGGAACTCATTTTCCATGGCCTCGTTGACAAATGTCTTCCACCGACCGCTGTTAACGCTGTAATGAGCCAGGCCTCTTCGTCCTGCCACGGCGACATACCGCCCGTCTGGCGAAATCACGGTGTGGCGTATAGGCCACTGTTGAAGAAGATATGCTGCCGGCACTTTCGTCGTGTGCCACAGATATGGCTCTGCAGATATGCTTGCTAGATCTGGGAGGTCGTAACCGCGGTAAATCATGACGTTGGTGCTTGTTTGAAGCACAGTTCGCAGTAGGTTTGCCGCGTTGTAACACCCTACTACAGCACTTCTGGCCATTTCCAGCACCCATATCGCCTGGTGACGGCAATTCGTCATGAGAAGCTCTGAGCCGCTGCCGAGCCACACGGCATCGCCAACGCCAGAAAGCCAATTCTCGCCATTTGCCTCGACAAGGGCATCATATGCACCAAAGCTATGGCTACCGGGTTTTCCGTATACGCTCCACGTAGCCCAACCATTTTCGAACCCGGCAAACAGGCAGTAGCCGTCAGGTGAGTAGTTCAGAGTTGTCAATGAGCCGGATAGTGTTGTCGAAACGGGTATCGTATGTCCGTGGGAGAAAGGAATGTTGCCGGCATAGTCTCGAGCGGAGTACACGCGGATCCTTCCATCTGCACAGCCAACAGCAATAAGAGAAAATCTGGCGTTTATAGTTGCTCTTTTTGCGACCTCTTCTGGGGTTTTTGGCGTGTGGAAGCAGTAACCCTTGAAAAGCTTCTTGGGGTCAGCTTCCTGAGAATCCGTCTGATTTGTGTCACGTGGAATCAGACGCTGCACTGCATACACCTTGCCATCGCTCGTGATCCAGGTCGAAAGGTTCATGGGCCGATCGTGTGTCATCTCCGTGACAGTAACTTTTCTCTCTAACCAGCCCATTCGGCTGATTATCTCGGTCTTTGTTTGATTGCCGCTGTTGTCCGGAGTCCAGCGAATGCATTGAATGGCCGCTGGTTTGCGTGTAGCCACAACTAGCTCGTCGTCCAGAGCTAGGGCGCTTTCTATGCCGGCGTCGACCTTGATGACCATTCTGAAGCGGACACTAACGTCCCAAACCCCCTGCCCTTCGCCGGGGCCCCAAAGATACTGATCTGGCGCTGCACTTCCGGGTCCGCCGTGATGATTTTGACGGCGGCGTTGGACGTTGGCATAGCTAGGGAAGTAAGGCTTGTAAACTTGGGCCTCCGAATCCGTGGCCAAGGAGTATGTAATGAGGTAGCCCATTGTCGTGCGAACAACAAAGATAGCCGAGTCCGGTCGCAGTAGAAGATCAACATTCTCGCCGTACGTCGAGATAGACGATTCAGAACGGACGACGACGGCAAGAATCACTGTCGGCTGGAGTGACGTAAGTAAGGCAGATCGGCTAGGGAGGAGAAAGAGAGCGCGCGAACCAACCTTTGCTTGCCATATCGTAATGGATGTCGAGGTTGTCACGGCAAAGATGTGACCGCTGCGAGAGATGCGCAGGGCGAGGACCGGGTCCTTCAACGGAATGTTGGCAGCAGGACGAGGCGAGGGGCGAGGTATATCCGAGTCGTGCGCATCATCATCGACCGATTGAATGGCGGGGGTGACTGGCGTCAGAGGAGTGAGGGCTTCGGCGTCTTCGTGTTGCTGCTGGGCGTTGAGGTGCGACGCATCGTCTTCGTTACGGTTGTCAAAGGGTTTGGGCAGGCCATCGTGGGAGACTACCAGGCTAAAAGCAGGACCAGACCTGCTGCTCGTCGCAAAGATCCTCGGGGTTCCTATAGGCCAATACATCTCGGTCAAAGCGAGGATAGCCCACGCGGGTTCGACGCAGTATTGCGGTCGCAATAGCAGTCCAGTGTCGGTGGTGAAGGCAAGGGCGAGGCAGTTGGAGAGATTACTTTATCGAGTTCGATACCCAATGTTGTAGGTAGTCATGGCCGCTGCAAGCACAGACCGTTACGTTCCGAGAAGCGATGTAAGGCCCATTGACACCCGCCGTTGGTCAGGAAATCGAGGCCGGCGTTAGACTCTATCAAGAAAGACGCATGATAATTTCGAAATGATCTAGGTTGGTAGGTAGGCGACAGGTCGTCCTCGGCTTGGGTTGCCTCGGGTAGGCAGGCAGGGGGTTTGCTGGTGCATCTGGGTAGCTAGCCTTCTTTCCATAAGTAGGTACATATTAGTTGGCAGCCCGGTGCCTCATCAGCCTAGGTACTTACCTAGGTAGGTAGGTAGTCAGTCAGCGGCTTAGATAATCGAAACCTGGAAGCCACCATCGCCCTTGAAATGGGCCCCCCGTCTCTTCACTCTTTCCAGGCACGCCCGTCCTTGACCACTGCAATTACCCGCCAAATTGTCGTCAACTACTTAGGTTGGTCAAGTACGTCCAGAGGTAAGGTAAGCACATGGAATTATTGCCCACCTATTTCATCCACCTATACAGCGACGAGGAAGAAAGTTGACACTATTACCCGGAGGCAGAGCTCGCCATGGCACCTCTTCGCACAAGACCCAGTCTGTCAAAGGAAAGATTTCCAACCTATCTTGCAAATCTCAAGAGTCAGCCATATCATGATCCAGGTTCTAGCTCGAGAGGCCACAGGTGAGCCGTCTGCAGCGACAGCTAAGCACTTCACTTCAGATCGAAAGTGTTGACCTGGTGTATGTTTCTAGTCTGAGGTCCATCGCATGGAACCCGTTGGGTACTCTGGTTGCAACCGGTTCATCGGACAAAACCCTCCGCGTCTGTATGTACTGCCAGCCCGTTCTGTGCTGGATTCGCGCAGTCTGATTTTCGTGCCTGGCCAGGGAACCCAGAGAAGCCCAATGTACGCTTCTCTACCGACTTGAAAGGCCACTCGGCCCCTGTAGAGAAAGTTGCATTTAATCCGGTCAAAGACGCAGAGCTGTGCTCTGTTAGTAACGACGGAATTGTCAAGTTCTGGGACGTACGATCCAAGACATGCATTAATGAGGTTAAGGGTCTGGGGGATGCCTTTACCCTCTCCTGGGCACCCGATGGTCAGTCACTGGTAGTTGGCAACAAGGCTAGTGTATTCTCAACTTTGCCGTTGTGGAATATGCTGCTCACATGTTCGCAGACCGATAACATTTTCCTTCTATCACCTACCCAGTCAACGCCAATCGCATCCTATCAGCAGCATGGGCAAACCAACCAGATTGTCTTTTGTTGGAGCGGAGAGAAGATTTTACTCACGACGGGTGAGGGGAAAACCCGTATTCTGACATACCCTGGCTTTAAACCTGCTTTCCAGTTCAACTATGGAGACGAGTCGACGGAGTTCGCCTTGAATGGTCACACGTCCTCTTGTTTGTCAGCTGAAATGCAACCCACAGGCCGGTATTTGGCTACCGGTGGTTCTGACTCTATCATCTCTCTTTGGGACACGACAGACTGGATATGTCAGAGGACTATGACAAGTATGGTTGGGCCAGTGCGATCTATCAGTAAGTCCGGTCAACTCGGTTCGTAGCAGGCGCTCTAACAAGCATAAGGCTTCACTTGGGACGGCAACTTTTTAGTAGGAGGTAGCGATGAAGGTATGTTGATCATCCACGACCCCAGGTGGGTTGGAGGCAGAGAAGATCGTGGGGATGAGGCTAATATTTGATGACGAGCTATCTAGGTTCCGGACTAGATATTCGGCACGTAGAGTCTGGAGACCAAGTGCACATACTCAAAACGGCTGGACCGTGCCCAGTGGTGGCGTGGGCGCCAACGAGATACTGCTTGGCTTACAGTGACTTGGGAATACTGCGCATAGTTGGCGTGGATGCGGACAAGAAGTGAGTTCATGTTTGCGGTCACTACCGCAGGCTGAAACGAAAATGTTTCCCCGTAACAAAGTCTTTATTCTTGTAGACGTTATGTAAGTAAGATGCTGGTCCGCATTTCATTGCTGAAATCGGAGCAATTTTGACTCTGTTGCTTGGCTGACGAGGTAAACAGTCTCCCTACATCCGCTTGGGCGACTGGACCGAAGTCGGAAGACCATGTTGGTTTGGAGAATATTCAGACGAGCAGTTGGCATCACCAATGGACCGAAGTCAGTCAACTACATACCTATATGTAGTGGTCAGCGCGGACTAACTTATGCCGAATGGGTAGAAGTAGGTCCTTTGCGCTTGTGGTAGTTGACGGTTGAGGCTGTGTATGTACATGGGAACGTAGTACGACCAATTCACGTCTGAGTACACGTGATATGATGCTTGATCCTATCTACTAGGAGCTGTAGTGAAGGTTTGAATCGGGAGCTCGCCAAAGGAAGTTGAGCGCAGGTAGTTTTGCGGCTTGTTTTCGGCATGTTGCACTTGGGTCGTATCAAAACAACCATCAGGCTCATTGGAAACCTAGCAGCCACGGTCGTGGAGAGTCTTACCGGATGGGACCCGCGTCGTCTGAGCTTAATGGGCTGGCGTAAGTAGACAGATCATTTGCCATAGGTGCCCAATGCACTTTGGTGATGTATCTACATAGGCAGGTTTGGCATCAGGAGTGTGGCTGTGATAGTAGGTGGATGAGAAAATGCGTGTCCAAGTGCTGCCTACCTACTACCATGGTATATTAGGGTTCTATCTCCCTGCGAAGGGCGCTTCGCTTACATAGGTGTTAGTAAATAGGTAAATCACCAAGGGAAGTTATGGCACGTTTTAATTCAGAGGTATCTAGGTATCTATACCTAGCCGCGGCATCTCGGGCTGACTTCAGGGCACCAAAGCTGGAAGGTCACCTACCGAAGTCGTGGGTGTGGGGCTGACACGACCTAGGTAGGTACCTAGTGTCCTAGGTTCTTGAGTGCCCAGGTACCAAGTATCCAGGTACCTGCCTAAGCGACTCTGACAATCTGTTACTAATTTTTTTTTTTTCCCCTTCTCAACACCATTATTGGTAGAGGCAAAAACGCACATTTTAACTTAATTCCAACTACATTATTAGTATCTACTATATACTACTATACATTTATAAAAACTAAAGAAAGTATATAAATACCCTTAAAGCTAGCTAGTAGGTTAAAAACCTTACTAATAACTTATAAAATAAGGATAAAAAGTAAACTAATAGGGCCTTATAACTTACTAATTTTTTTCTTTTTATTACTATATTACTTAAATCCTTAAAACTACTATACTTAACTATACTAAGTATATTAATATAGTAACTATATATACTATAAGCTACTAATTAACTAAAATAATTAATAAAAACATTACTATTATTAACTAGTATATTAATTAACTAAAGCTAAAATAGTATTACTAAGACTTAAAAACTAAAAAGTCTATAGTTTATTATATACTTCTATACTAAGTAGTAATCTTTTTACTATTTCTTTACTACTATAATAAACTAAAGAGTAGTAGTAATAATATTACTACTTTATAAAAGCTTATTAAGTAGTTTAAAAAAATTAATTAGTAGTTTTAAAAGGGAGATATTTATTTAAAGAATAAAGTAATAATAGAGTAAGTTAAAAGATATTATAACTACTTTAATAAAGTTAAAAAGATATTTAAGAAGGAAATAAGGAAATACTAAAGAGAAGAAAGGGGGGAACAGGAGGGTAGAGGAGGGGGTAGGGGGGTAATAACCGCAGGGATCCTGTATTAATAAACACTAATTAATAACACTAAGTTCCTCTGTAAAGGAGCGACTCTGACAATGTGAACCGTTGCTACTGAGCCCGCGCCAAACTCCACCGGCCCAGCCCAAAAGTTCATGAGCCCACCAAGCGTGATGCTACGTCGTGAAGGCTAGAAGCGCAGTTCCAGTGCCCACCTTTGGAGTTAGCTTAGGTACATGGTCGTAGTATGGATACACCTAGGTACCTATCTACAGTCCACGATACATTGATTACAGCCTAAGACTGTCAAGGCGCCTGGCGCACCCTCTTACCTATAAGAAACCTGCCCGACTGCCTAGGTAAGTAGGTAGGTAGGTAATACAGCGTGAACGAGGAGGAAGATGTGATTAAGATTGGAACTCAATCCTCATCGTGCCCGGGCAGGTTCCTACCTACCTTCAATACCTGGGGAAGTACTGTTATCTTGAAGAAGAAATGGTATTAGATAGAGGTGGACAAGTGAAAGGCCTTGCCGCCGAGCGCTCCGCATCGCCCCGTAGCACATGGCCCTCAAAACAAGGTACATGCAGTACATTGCTGGGGATGACCCATGCCAATACTTCGTTATTAATCATGGTCAGCTGAAAGAGGAAAGGTGCCTAGGTAGGCTATGCTGTGTTTTCTGTGCCGCTATCTAATTATGCCTGCTCTGCGGCGTCTCCTCAAATCCCACCGCTGTCCACCGCTGTCCGGCAGAGCCCCCGTTCCTGACCCCGTTCTTCGTTGTTCTGAGGCAGTTACTCTTGCCGTAGATGTCCACTCTGCTCGATTTGGCATCACCTTCATCCGCAACACCACATCCGAACGATTCCAAACGATCTCAACCATCCGGCCCGCCGCTTACCTCGTTCCGCTCGATAGAGCGCCAGAAGTCCTCAAAGACGACATGTGCGACGCATGAACTTGTCCTACCCCTGCGATAATAAGCCTGCCCCTCCTGTGTTGCACGTCGCGACCTAAGAGGCCTCATCTCCGATATCTCGATCAAAGAACTCTACCGTCTTGCGACCGCGACTGTTGACCTCGCCAACCGTTCGCATCGAGATTCGCACATACGCACACGAGTATACTCTTTTACTCAGTTTCAACGTCTTCTGTCGCAATGTCCTCGAGTACACCCACCCCGCCAGACACCAACGGCGTCAACCCTCACAAACGCCCACGAAGTCCCGGCGCGGACTCTCACAGCAAAGAAGCCGCTACCGACAACACGAACGTCCCCAAGCCGAAACGCCTAGCATGTATGATCTGTCGGAAGCGCAAGTTGAAGTGCGACGGCATCAGGCCGAGCTGTAGTACCTGTGCGAGACTGGGTCATTCTTGCGCCTATGATGAAGTTCGCAGGAAAAGCGGCCCCAAGCGGGGATACGTCAAGGCTTTGGAGGAACGACTTAGTGAGCTATCCCACCCATCTCGTGCCGTGGTCTATATTGTCGAATGCTGCTACTTCGGTTCCTTGCTTTCTCCTAACTTTGCGCCGTCTCGAGTGCGTTGCTGACCGAACGTCCTTGCGCCGCCTGTAGAACAAGTCGAGACCCTCCTTAAGACTCAGGACCCTCCCGCGCCACCCGCCGATAATTCCAGGACGATCCCCCTCGGTCTAGACGCTACGTCTTCAAATCACAATCAGCATTCCGCGCCGACGGTCAACTTCAACGTCCCCAGTGCAAACCTAGGTATTGGTGCCGACCGTGATGCGGACCGATGGAGGTTCAGCGGCGAATCGCCGCAAACGCAGAATGCAGCGGCTCCTCCCATTGATGATTTCAACTTCAACTCGAACGTCTCGATGGGAATCAACAATGCTGGAAGCAACTTTACCTGGGAGATGATTGGCTTAGGCCTCGAGGAACCTCTTCCACCCCAGGAAACAATTGACGAGCTGTGAGTCCGACGGATGCGAAAGCCTGCCTTCCAAGTTGTATGACTAAATGTGAATGGCAGGCATCAAATCTATTTCGAAAAGTGCCATCCATCAGTTCCCATGATCCACAAGTACAGATATCTTGCAGCCATGAACCTGTAAGATACACCTGCATCCAAAATTGATATGCTTTGGCTCAAGAGACTGGCTAACGGCAATCAGAGCTCCGAACCAGCGGCCGCCAGTTGCACTGAGATATGCCATCTGGACTCTGGCGTGTTCAATCACAGAAAAGTTCACTGATCTAAAGGACCTGTTCTATCAACGAGCCAGAAAATACGTCGAGGCAGACTACATTCGAGGTTACGGTGAGCACATGATCTCCGTAGCTCATGCACAGACGCATGTGCTATTGGCTTCATACGAATTCAAGATGATGTATTTCCCGCGGGCATGGATGAGCACGGGCGCGGCAGTGCGGCTTTGCCAAATGTAAGTCAACGTCGTTGGGAATTGGCCAGTCGAGTAGACAGAGCTAACTAGGCCGCAGGATCGGTCTGCATCGGCTTGATGGAGCAGGGCTAGATGTGAAACAGTGTCTGCCGCCACCTCGCGACTGGACCGAACGTGAAGAGAGGCGTCGCACCTTCTGGATGGCTTTCTGCGAGGACCGCTACGCCAGTATTGGCACAGGATGGCCGATGACCGTCGACGAAAGGGATATCATGACGAACCTGCCGTGTTCCGAAGAAGCGTTTGACATGAGTCGCCCAGAGACCACGCAGTCATTGCAAGATTGCATGAGCCCTTCCGGAGCTGGGAAGCTCTCCTCATTCGGCGGCATCGTGCTCATGGCATGCCTATTCGGTAGAAACCTCATCCACCTTCACCGCCCTGATGTAGACGATCGAGATCATGATCTCAATGGCGAATTTTGGAAACGACACCGAAACATGGACAACATCTTGCTCAACACATCTCTCTGCTTGCCTGCTCACCTCAAACTACCGGCTGGTTTAGGCAACCCTAACATCGTTTTCACAAACATGAGCATCCACACATCGACAATATGTCTCCACCAAGCTGCCATTTTCAAGGCTGATAAGAACAGACTCCCTGCGTCGGTCAGTGCTGAAAGCAAGGTCCGGTGCATAACCGCAGCCAACGAGATAGCAAGCATCATGAGAATGATCTCCCACATGGACCTGTCGGCAGTAAGTAACGCCCGTGACAAACCATCAATTGCTGCTGACCGCTGTCTCAGATGAATCCCTTCATATCGTTTTGTCTTTATGTCGCTGCCAGAGTATTCGTTCAGTATCTGAAGAGTCGCCCCGAGGACAGCCAGACAGCCGACTCGCTGAGGTTTCTCCTTTTTGCGATGAACGCTTTGAAGAGACGAAACCCGCTCACGGAATCGTTCCTCGTGCAGCTTGATGTAGACTTAGAGGCTCTTGCAGTCGGGATCCCGAAGCTGAAGTCGGCCTTTCCTCGCAGTGGTGATAGCGTAAGTATCCCGAGCCCCCCTTTCTCGTTCGATCTTACTGAGAAGTCACAGCCAGTTTCGAAGGATGGTGGTGCTCGAGGTCCCATATGCGATGATCCGGATGGCGTGCAAGGAATCATGTCGTATCGCAACGAGTGTCACTTCATGAAGACCAGAGGTGATGACGGGAACGCCGCGACGGCACCGAACATCGTCGAGCCAGAACAGGAAGGAGATACCGGCCCTAATTCCTCTTCAGCAGGGTTCGGTGGCCAGCTTTGGCTTTCGTCGGAACAACCAGCAGCCTACGACGCAACTAGACACGGAATCTCCACACATGGAACGGTTCTGACACCCAATTCAGGCTCCTTGTACGACAAATCGGGGTCGAGTAGCGGGCGCATGACGGGTTTCGGACAGAGCGAAAGCAATGGCGATAATATGTCTGGGTCGCCCGATGCCGAGCATTCGAACCGCCCAACCCCTGGTTCTAGTTCAGCGTCCGAACAGCGCATGAACATGGCCTCGAATGGGAGCAACTCGTTCGATGCTAGTCCTGTGTCAGGGCACCCAAACATGAATTCGCAGAGCAATACGGAAGCAAGTGTCAACTTTTTCAACGACGCAACCGCATTCGGTATCAGGGGCACTGGCCTGACGCCAAATCACAGATTCTCCATGCCGGAAACACCAGGACCAGATTTCGGCATGGCAACTAACGGGTGGGGAGACCTGCAGGGACAGACGGGTATGACACCAGTAGCTGAAGGAGTTTTACGATCGTTGATGAGTATGGGACCGATGGATGCCATGGATCTTTCGTCTTGGGATGCATCCAACTAATCCGATTGTCCACATGATTTCTCCTGGAGTTTACCCTTGAGTAATTGGAGGAACCCACGTGCAACGGGCCCATGTTCATCTATATCGAGAATGGCCTTGCCATAATGAAGTACATTATCTGAGACATCTGTGTGCAGAAGGGCTGGCAAGGGCAAAACAATTTGAGACCTCAAGAGATTTGCTTCAGGATTTCCGAATAAGCCTCCCAAACCACCGAGATCACCAGTCCACACATGCGATTCTTCAGTTTAGCCACTATCTAGATAGATGGCGTTCTGTGCATATTTTCTTACATAGATGGGGTCGAAGAATAAGAAGGTGGTTTATACTAACAGGTGACTTGCTACCACGAGTCGGGAGGTTCCGTCTTCTCTCACCAACATGGTGATGTTACTCAATATACTCTAGAGTTTGAGGGCTTGAATGGCCTGGTCTGTGCACAGGCTGCTGGCAGGCACCGTCATGAAACTTGCTTCAAAGCAGCAACTGAACATTCAGATGCAATGACGGGCTCCAAGAACCCCTTCGACCTTCGTCCGGTGGCCGTGGCCTCTCCGTATAGCCCACACTCTGTTGCACAGAAACAGCTGCAACCCCCTGCTGTGCGGTGCGCCTACTCGCACCATCCATGGTACTTCCGTTATCCACTTCCACCCCGGCCCCGGCCCCGTCCCCGTCCCCGGTCCTCGTCGATCAAGGTGGCCGGCATTGAGGCCTCGGGCCCGGTATTTCACCAGACAGAGCACGGGAAACAGAACTGCCAGCGCCACACTCCAACATCCGATCAATACCTGTTCGGCCTCCTGACGCCAGGACCGGCGAACCCGGATGTCGGAGCGGTGGCATCGAATGAATCGCGGTCCTGCCGGTCACAGTCCCATAGATAGCACGACAGCGCCCATCTGGAGTCCGTATAGAAGTCTCCTGAGCAGAAAATATGTCATCGATCCTCCAGATCTTCAAAAATGACGCCAGAAGCTATTTGATGTCGATGGTCTCATCATCCTAAGTAACGAGCAACAAGTTAGTTTCTCTACGCAGAAGATGTTATCTTTCCCAGACTATCCCTAGATTTGAAGCCTCCTTTCTGCACGTAGACACCATCTACTCACACTGATCAAACCAAACACTTCATGACCAGGACAACCGTATGTTCGCGCCCCTGAACGGTGGCCAAGTCCCGAACGGCGCTCCAACTGTCCTAGGTCCTCCTGGAGCGAAGCAGCTGAGTATACTCCCAGCCACGATGAATAACCTACCCGCTTCCGGCCAGATATTCTGGACAATCGAGAGGGTCGATGGGCATATCAGTATCAGCAGTAATACTGGCCCGCACAAACGCACCCTCAAGATGAGTGACGAGGAAGAAGAGCAACATTTAACGGTATCTGGTCAAACTGAACAAGCACAAAACAAGGGGCTAGGATGAGAAACCGTTAGGTTCTCTGATTAACAGGTTTGATTTGTTCTATGTCATTGCAGTACTAGTTGTGGTAAGGTAAAAGAAGAAATCCAATAAGAATAGAATATCCCAAGTAAAGATTACGGTAAAATCCTCTTTGGCCTTGGCTCACGGATATCTGCCAACAATGTAGGCCCTTGAGTGGAATCATGCCCCCAAGAAAGCAATTGGCGAGCATTTTAGACAACAAAGAAGTGCGATAATGAGATAAATTTAGATCCATTTACAGCATATTACCCGTGCTTATATCATATGAACTGGGGAAGATTCAGTTCATATGCTGTGTCCAAGGCCAATAGTCCGGTTTCTCAGCGCGTTCCTCAGAAACCCTTGTTTCAAACTCTCTCTCTGCCCTCTTGCTTTATGCAGAAACAAACCGCGGGCGCCTTCGGCGCGACTTCTCCGCAATGAACAGGAACTCGTGGCCATCGGGCAAGTCACCGAGAGGCCAAGCTCCTTCCTCCTTAAACCGGGCGAGGGCTTCAAAAGGTTCATCGTGGTCAACGTAAAACCCAGAATCGACGCCCGACACCATTCCGCTGTCATCATTTGAATCAAACAGACTACCACGCAGCTTCGCATCTTTAATGTAGTTGACTGGCGAGATCGCCATTATACCGGCGGCGTGGTCTCGAGCGAAATCTAATGGAAAATCGGAAAATCGGATATCTGTGAGGCTGATTAGGATAGATCCCAAGGATACATATAGTACATACCTCCAATAGTCTTTGAGAGAGCTTTGCATGCAGCTGGATGAGAACTCATGATACTGAATACGTCATCCTCAGGTTCGATCAAGTTCAAGAGAATAGTGGTCGCGATGCTTTGTTCTCGGTAATCACTGTGAACCACCAGCTGGGTAATCCAGCATACCTGCCGGCCTGCGTATTCCCAGCGGCAGGCAAAAGCATTTCCTGCCAAAACCCCGTCAACAGTCACCATGACATAGAAGCTCCTGGAACCCTCAGGGAGACACTGTGATCGAAGCCGGGCTGGGCTCATCTTCACGCGACTGCCTTCCTGCTTGTCAGCCACGAGTTTGTGGCTTGTGAGGCTATCTTACCTGGCTTGCCAAAGCCCCCGTTGCCCCAGATGCCATAATTCGCACTGAACAATCTCGCCGCCTTCTCGAGCATAGTCTCTGTGACCTCGGCACCTTTAAATTTGCTGAACAGCTTAGCCATTGTATCCGTGGATATAATTCTCCTTCTTCTTCTTCTTCTTCTTCTTCTTCTTCTTTTTCCTCTTCCTCTTCCTCTTCCTCTTCCTCCTTCTTCCTTCCGTTTTTTGTATTCTTTTGGCCTCTAGTGAGGAGGTTGTGTCTCGAATGTCTGGACGTCGACACGGTCAGCAAATGGTAAAGACGCCGCCTCGACAGTATGACTAGGTTGCAATTGAACATGGGGCCTGAAATATACGGGATGGAACACTTACTAGGATGAACTTGTGTGAGACTCTTGCGTGTCTGGACAACTCGTGTTGACATGTGGCTTGGCTCTCTGATTAATGACCTCTTTACACCGATAACTACGACGACGGACGATAACGGCAACGACGACGACGACGACAACGACGACAACGACGACGGCGGCGGCGGCGGCGGCGGCGGACGACAACAAGAACCACAGACGATAAGCCTATATAACCCTGAATAAAAGTTCGAGTGACTCAACAGAAGAAAGTTTTCGACCTGCAGGACACAGCAGCCACTGTCGAGTCACGCTGTTCAGTGTAGGGTTTTGAGATTTTTTTAAGTGAGGGCATATCTGGTCGTGATTAAGGTTCTTGGCTAAGGCAGTGTTGAGATCAAGGCTAGTCGGCTTCCCTATCTACGATTACATCTATTGTATACCTTTACTATAGTTAATATTAGTTATGGTATCTTTCTTGTCTATATTCTACTTGGAGTAATCAACTGTGCGAATTTCAACTATTTTTAGTGGTCAAATGGTTGGGATATAAGAACAAAAAACCCTAGTAGTATTAATCCTGGGGAATCTCTGATGAAAGTGCTTATTTACGGTCTAACCGACACGCATCACCTTCTCTTGCCACAACTATTTACGGATCGTTGGTAGCTTGCGACGGCACAGGTGACGTTCTCCTCCGTTTCAGATCATGCCATTTCTCCTTGATTGTGATGACCTCACCCAATTGTCTCGCTCTCTCTCGGCCCTCGCCCAGTTCCTCCAGCGTTTTCTGCTCCAAGACGCGACGTCCGTCTTCGTCTATGACCCAACGTTGAGGATCGGGCAGATACGCCCAGGAAAATACGGCCCCCACGGCCACGAAAGATCCAAAAAGGAGGAAGATGAGTCCCTGTCGGTTGGCAGCGTTGTAGGACGAGTTTATGCCATAGACGATGAGGAGAGCGGCGATACTTCCGATTTTCCCGGCGGCAGCGGAGATACCGTGACACGTGCAGCGGTAACAAGTCGGGAAGATCTCAGCCGGAATGATGAATGTCAGGGTATTCGCGCCTGATGTCGCGTCAGTACGACCCTGCAATGTCTGCAAAGCTTGAAGGTGAGAGGAGCTCCCGTGCTTACCAAAGTTGAACATGAAATGGCACAGCGCGACAAAGACAATAGTGGCCGGTGCACCAGGAGTCCGGTTGACTCCGTAGTACACAGCGCCTGTGATAACGAAGAGTATAGCGAGGGCAAAAAAAGAGACCGTCAGCCACAGCCGTCGGGGGATACGATTAGCAGCGACGACGAAGCAGACACTGCCGGCTATAGAGGCGATGGACACTGTCAGCAGGTACTGCTTGGCCTGCTCCAATAAAACGTCGTAGATCGTATTGCACGGTAACGTCGCATCCGTCTGCCAAACGGGCAGACCAGTCTGGTTCCACAGTCTCGCTGTTGTGTTGCCGTCCTCCCACTTGGAGTTCCAGCACGGTAGGCGTTCGTCGATAGGCGTAGGCCCCGTTGTCGCCCACATGTCCGAAAGAGTCCCTCTGTTGTCTAAGGAAAGCCCATAGAAGCTCAAATCTAAGAAAAACCATGTCGCAGACGTGCCTGGTCTGATCAGCGCTTCGGTGGTCTATTCGATTGTTGAGGCCCTACGAGGAGGTGACACGAAGGTGGCAGACTCGAGAGGACCTCAGGTGTCATCATCTTACCCAGAAGATAGTACCAGTTCCCATCCTCAACGAAATACTTGTACAGGTCATGCTTGGAGAACTGAACAGGCATGGGCTGTTCATAGCCAACAGTCTGCACGGCGTCAGGGACGGTCATAGGATATGCCGTGCTGGAACCAGAAGGAGCACCGTATACTCTTTGAGTATTCCTTAGTGCAATGCCTGGTTTGTTTCTGACCTCAAGACTGTACAGTCCGCAATCAAAGAGGAAGAACCGGAAGATGATGGCTAGCACAGCTGGGACGGCGCCTGAGCCGATGACGATTCGCCAAATGCCGTCCACGATACGTCGGCACTCTCTGTCGAATTTTGTGTCGAGACCACACTGCATAGCTTGCAGGCCCGCGCTTTGCTCCCGACCGAGAAGCACCCAGAGGCCTACGAGTTGCGCCAGAGCCTGGCCGATAGGTTGCATCATGAAAGTCTAGCTACTGTTAGCAGAGGCCCCATCGCAACGGACCTGCCGCTTACCGAAGAAATCATGGTCCCCCGGGATTGCGTACTCGACCACTCCGACGTGATAACTGCACTTAGAGGATACTCCGCACCAATCCCTGCGTTGGCGCGTCAGTATGGCTGCACGCATGTAGAAGCACCCAGGTGAAGTCAGACGAACCGATGCCCATTACGAAGCGCCACTGTGAAGCACCAGAGAGTCAGCACTGATTCTGGGATGCCAAAAGACACGAGGGGCGAAAGGGCAAAGGGGGCCAGCCCACCCAGATGAACAACCCAAGGAAACTCATGTCGTCGAAGCCATAACTGCTAGTCGCAACACCGATAGTTGACACGATGACCAGTACGAGTTCGATGCCATAAAGGCGGGTTCGGCCGTAAAAGTCGGCGAGGAAGCCAAAAAGCAACTGGCCTATCACAGAGCCCAAAAGTGTGAAGAAGTTGATGAGCAAACCTTGCCATCGGGCACCCGGGGAAGGCCAATATACAAAAGCGATGGACGCGAGAATGACGTTGGTAGAGAACAGATTGTACCTGACGAAGAGTTAACAATCAGGACAACATGGCTGTGGAAGGCTCCAAGGGATGCAGGACGAGTCGTACGAATCTGTCAGGAAACCAGAAGCAGCCACACCCCAGATCCGAAGATTCCAGGAGTTGAGGTCAAGTTCGTATCGCAGCTGGCGACGGTCCTGCAGCAACGATCAGCAACGATGATCAAAATGACGAGGTTCTTTCTATTAGATGCATTGTGTTGGAGCAAATCAAGAGGTCTGGGCACGAGAAACGCGTGTCCAAAGAAGCGTTGCGCAGGGAACGGACGGGGTATTGGTGGAGGACCTCCATTGAAGAGATGAGACGGCACGTGGTTAGAAAGGCAGAAGAGGCGGCTACACGCGTACCTGAAGATCTCTAGCTGGCAGAGCGGAGCTGTCGCTGCCCAGAAAACCGCGATTCCTCCTCAGGCGAGGATTGGGCAGAGCCGACATGGCTCTGTCAAAGTTGGGCCGCCGGCTCACTCACCGAGTCTATAGAGATGCGACGCGGAGGTCAGGGCGGAACGCCAGCGAGACGAGTAAGTGAGTGACGGGGAGATATGTCGCAAGTTCAACGAGCAAAGACCCGTTTTCATGGGCACGTCGGTCGCGACCGACGGAGACACATTTGGTGGAGGGGTTTCAGGATATCCACTACCTACATAGATAGATGCAAATGCAAAAGGTGGCAGACGTGGCCGAAAGGAGAAAAAAAAACTCGGAAGAGCAGAGAGGTGTGAGTAGATTCTCCTGCGACGGGGAGGCTGGTCTAACACAACTCTCTTTTCCCAATGAATCCACGACAACGACACCTAGTACATAACGATATGTATGGGACGCTGACTTGTGTGCGCGCGCGCGCGAGAGAGTGTATGCAGTCTACCAGTGCAAATAAACAGCCATTATCCGTAGACGCAATAATATTTGGCAATGTGCTGCATATCACATCCGGGCGGCGCGGATACCAGTCTTGGCCAACTGGCCTCACACCTTGCCATGGAGCAAGGGGTGGCGGGGACCGTAATGCCAGTCGCTTGAGCATGCAGTCGCGCTTGACTCAACCATTGGCTGTCCCGCCAGAGCGGCGACTACTACCTACCTACCAACCTACCTAGGCACGACTATGTACCTAGGTAGGTAAGCCTTCAGGTAGGTATTGTAGGTAATATTGTACCGTAGGCAGGTACGGATAGGCAGGCAGGAGGCTGGAGCCATGGATGATGGATGCCACCAGCCGTTCGTAGGAAATGCTTGTCAGGCAGAGCAGCCCTAGGTTGTCGCGACCACATTTTATGAAGTACTACGGATATCCGTACATACCAATACTACAGCCACAGTTCTACTACCATAGTACCTAGGTAGTGTAGTGTAGGTAGTATGCATGGCCACTATCCTCAGGAGGGCGCTCACGGACCACAGCCTACCAGGGATTGTAGGTACCTACCACCTACCTACAGCGAGAAGCAAACGTGATTGCAACCCCGCTCAAAAAGAACTGCTGTTCAAGTTGCCGACACCTCACAACACCTCCCGTCTCACGGGCTGGCGCAGCGTTATCAGGTTAGTAGGTTTGTTTGGCCCGTGGCCGCGGCGGCTCCTTGCGCAACTCTTCTCGGCTCCCAACACACTCACACACGCACGCAACACAAGCTCACGATATCTCGACTTGCAACTCGCGCGCAAGCTCGCACTACCTGTCTCAGACGCGAGTCCCCTTTGCCACAAAAGTCCACAAACTGGCGAGGTCTACAGTCGTAAGACTGGCGTCCTAGCATTTTTGCGAGCACCAGACCTAACAGCAAGCCGGTTTCTTGTACTGGCGCTGCGCTGTTCGAATGCATTCGCCGCAAGGCTTCCGTTCCACCGCACAACACCCGCAACGAGACGAACCGACCGCACATCGAACCCGTCAACGCTATGTCATTATAGAGCTGTCAAGCTTTTGTCGACTGTTCAGTAGTGTTGACCAGTGTTGACCAGTGTCAGGGAGCCCCCAAGCCAAAGGCCTCCCAAGCATGGCCGCCTCGTCCTCCTCTGGCTCATCCTTCACTTCCTCATCTCTCGGCCGCCCCCCGACCTACGGACAACCCTACGCGAGCCCGAGTGACTCGACTTGGACACCGGTTTCTGGTGCCTCGACCATCTCAGCTCTCACCTCCGAGGCCTCGGCGCACCATGCCTCCCTCCACCCTCTGGATCTCGGCCCTCCAGGCTATCAGGCAACTATGTACAGCCTTCCCCCTCCCCCGTCCTTTCTCTTGTCCCGCCTTGCCCCTCGTCCTGCCCGACGTTGTTGTCATGCCAAAACCTATATGCGCTCCTCTCTGACGCGGTCCGGACTCCCAGAACCCTCTTCGTAAACACCCCGAACGAGCGCACAGTATATCTCGGCCCGTGGGAGGTTGTCGGCTCCGAGCAGCGCCGCGTGCTTTGGCAGTGCAGCTATCAGAGCGAGCTCCTGGAACACTTCCGTATCTCGCTCCCCTGTTCCGCCATTCCTGCCTCGGCCCAGGATCTGACTGTGTCGTCTAGTTCCGTCTGACGTCCCGGCCGACATATTTCCGCACACCCTTCACGGCCGCCATCAGCCCTATACGGACCCCTGCGAACTCGAACTCTATGTTAGCTTCCGCGAACCTCACAGAGTGAGATATACCACTGGCGAAGGTGTGGTCATCCATGATCATCTAACCGAGGTCAAGTATGATTTCACCACTGTCGAGAGTTCTCTGCGTTTCCAGGGCGACGTTCGTCGTAAAGACCTAGTTGACTACTACGATGTCGATGTGGTCTGGTCCGATGTACACGGGAGAACGGATGGGTTTGGTAACGTCAGGGGCATGGGACTAGTTCAAAGGCTCAAGCTTTGGAGAGATCGTTATTCCACTTACCATTCGCTGACGGTGTTCGCCAACCGCGCGGGAGGCCGCCAATATCGGGAATACGAGATTCATAATTTTGAGGGCGAGCTGCGCAACCGCGACGACCGGCATCGTCAAGTTCGTCTTACCGTTCGCGGCAGTCGGCGCTGCAGCGCCCCGGATAGCGCTTCTCGCTCGCGCTTCGCACTTGCCCATCGCATGCGCTCCCGGGCTCGCTCCGGGTCCCAAAGCGGCGGATCTGCTTCTGAGGCAACCTCATCGTTCGGGACACTCGACATGAAGTATCTCGGCATCCAGTTCAGCAAACGTGAAGGTAAAAAAAGAAAATTCAAAAGAAAAGCCGGGGGCCCACCAAGCCTGCCGAAGTGTGAACAATCAAGATAGGCCAGTCAAGAGGCTGATGGGTGAGAAACAGACTACCGGAAGTTCGTCGAGGGCTGGGTTGTGGCGCACAGCTCCGATAGCGAGTTTCACGGAATTCCCTTCCCGCCTAACCACGTTGAATTACCATCACCGCAAATACTCCCTGGTGAGATGTGGGAATTATCATCACCACACATGCCTAGAGGCCTGGAGCCCGTCACCGAGCCGCCAAATTCATCCGAGTAGGGCTCGCCTACTTGACCCTGTCAAGCTTCTGATTGATACCAGGATGTGGCAGGGCGCATGGAAAGGACCGAGGCGGCCTGTCAGACACATGAGCTCATTCTGTTGATCGAGCCGATCGGGTTGTCCGGCGGAAACTCGCTGCAATTGACACGGACAGATCGACCATTGCAGACGAAAGGGGACCCGAAACCCATGCGTGAGGCGCTCAAAACTGCGCTAGAGCGCGCGCAACTGGATGATAAACGGCCGAGGAAGCTGTCAGGCAAGTGGCCTGTCTCCATCATGCCAGGAGACGAAGGGTGGGTAGTGGTTCCATTGTTGCCCGCCCGATTGGTATTAGTGCCAGAGCGTGGTCAGGTTTGACAGGTTTGACAGGGTCCACGCGGGGTTCTGACGTCCTTCCGGACTGTTCGGGCAATTAGAGCTGGAAAGTGGGGCCTTGTCAGCGGCCAAGACGTCCACTGCCTGAGTGGCCCTATCCCATTGCCTGTATGAGGCTGTATCAACGTCGCCATGGTCCAGTCCAACTCACCTCGTGTCCCGCGCCTAGGTAGTGCTAGGACAAGGACGACGAGTCACTGAGCCGACTGAGCGGAATGCATCAAACGCACCACCCCCTTGGCCTCATTACTACCCCACGTCCAAACATCTGCTGATTGCTCTCCGCCAAAGGTCGCCTCAGCAGACCCTAGCTGCCTTGTATCGATCGACCTTGAACACCGTCGTCGGCCCAGGTACCCAAGATTCTGCCTACCCACCCACCCAACCGTCTGCCCCCTGTTTTTCTTGGGGGGTTTGCTGCCAGGTATAAAGCCAAATCGACCACGATCGGTCGCTACACCCCGACAACGTCGTCTCTGGAACATGGCCGCAACTTCACTCGATTGCAACGTCGAAGTCATCATGAAAGTCATTCTTGCCATCAACGCCGGTTCCAGCTCAGTCAAGATCTCAGTTTACTCCGCGGAGCCGAACGAGCCACCTCACCAGATCGCTGAGACGTCCATCAACGGCCTGACAGCCCCACCCGCCCAGGTCTCATACACGCGCGGCGATGTTGAGGTTAAGAAAAACCAAGACCTCCAACAGAAGGTGTCGACTCAGGACGACGCCTTCAGAGTCCTTCTCAAGACGCTCATTGAAGACCCACAGCTGCCACAAATCAAGGGCAAGGATGACATCTCCCTGACATGTCATCGCATCGTCCACGGCGGTGATTACTCCTGCTCGCAGATCATCACCCTACGCACCTATTTTCATTTGGAAAAGCTCAGTGATCTGGCCCCGCTACACAACGGCCCTGCCCTGAAGATCGTCAAGTCGTGTGTCGACCAACTCCCCGACGCCATCAACGTGGCCTGCTTCGACACTCAATTTCATTCCACCATTCCCGAACATGTGCGGACGTATCCCATCAATCAGGAAATTGCCAAGAAGAATCACCTGAGGAAGTTTGGTTTCCATGGCATCAGCTACTCCTTCATCACCCGCTCTGTCTCCGAACATCTTGGCAAGGATGCCCAAGACCTCAACATCATTGCTCTTCATTTGGGAAGCGGCGCAAGCGCATGTGCTATTCGCAACGGCCAGAGCTGGGACACAAGCATGGGCCTAACCCCGGTCGCTGGACTACCTGGTGCAACAAGAAGCGGAAGCGTGGATCCCAGGTGAGTAGTCGGTGCGGCGCCCATGGCGAGACCTCTAGCTGACGACAGGTTCAGTCTTGTGTTTCATTATGCCAGTGATGTCGGAAAGCTCTCACCAAGCTCAACATCTGAGTTGCACCTCACTGAAGCCGAAGAGATTCTCAACAAGCAAAGTGGATGGAAGTCCCTGACGGGGACTACCAACTTCGGTGTAATCGCAACTTCGGAGAACCCCACACATAAGCTCGCCTTCGACATATTCGTGGACAGAATCTGCGGCTTCATTGGCAGTTATTTCGTGACTCTGAATGGTCAAGTCGATGCACTCGTCTTTGCTGGTGGCATAGGCGAAAAGAGTGATAAACTGCGCCAGCGTGTTGTTGAGCAGTGCGCCTGTTTGGGGTTCACCATCGACCATGAGCTGAACAGCAAGAAGGTTACAGCAACGGTACAGGACGTCGGCAAACCCGAGAGCAAGCGCCGGACCTTGGTTTGCCAAACGGACGAGCAATTCGAGATGGCAAGATTATGCACAGAGAAGCAGGAGCTGTGGTAGTAATTGATTCAGCGTGTGGCACCGGCACCATGCGAGATACTTGTGACGGTTCTCGACCGGTAGGACATGAGAGTGCGCTGAAGCCACCGACACACGATAGTCTAGCCAGCAATGGATAATTGGGTATATTCCGGCCTTGTTTGTTCGTGGGCAGCAACGTCCAGTAGTTTAATTACAGGCCAGTCAGTACGAGTTAAATTCGGTTTGCAAAACAGCCTTGCTGGTGGTATTCACTCGGCTCGGAAACCTTGCGACACGCATCTCAAGTGGGTTCCCCTGTCGAATAACCACCTGGCAGTTCATGAGGCAGGATCCCCTTACTATTTCGAACTAAATGTTAGAGGCATATGGGATATGAGGGTTCCCCTCCCTCCGTTTTGGTGGTCTTCAACTGATCCGTTGGAACAACTCCAACCTCTAATGGAAGAATAGCTGAGCTAAGCATCACCTCGCCGGATGGGAAACACTAAATCCGTTTCTTCAGAAAGTGTCATTGATTCCTATTTCTGATTTACCCGGACCAAACCTCATCAGCAGGCTGGATACGGAGGGAGCATGAGAATACGAGGCACCCACTAATTTGTTGATTTGAACGCCTATCACCATCTTCACCAGTTTTATCGTTGAGCCTTCTCTCTTTTCCCCAGAGAGCCCCGTAACTCTCACCTGTGGCTAATAGCAACGTTGTCCACCCAACGATCCCTAAACTACCCATGTATCCCACTCCCTTGATTGTATCGAAACCAGCGAGAACTCGTGTACTTGTCTCCGGTCCAACCCTACCGGGCCAAAAAAAAAAACTAAAAAAAAACTGATTGAAAACGATAAATTGAAGCCAAATTGGCACAAAGCGTTTGCCCTCACTTGCTCTTGAATCGAAGATTCGGGTATGTGTGCGAAGTGACAAAGAACGCCGGGAAAACGAAGTCCACCCAGTAACCTTTGGTCCTTGTGAAGATCAAAGAACCCCAGTAAACGCCATTGTTTGTTGCCTCCATCGTGTCTCGTGTATGTGCAGGCCATCCGTATGCTTTGCGACCTCTAACCCCAAGAACCCGTATGAAAAGGTGAGTAACAGTAAATTGAAAGAAAAGGCGGATTATATAAAGCGAGTACTAGACTCGTCTTCGAGCGCCGGCTGAGAAATGCCGAGCTATAGCACGACTAAGTCGCGCGCGTTGCCACATGTAGAGTTGAGTTCAACATGCAGCTAAGCACCTGCAATGCTCTACCAAGAACAGAGTGCGCCGCGTGCATCTATGCACCCTCCTGACAGGCCACAGCCATAGCAAGAGCATCGAGACCGCTGCTGGGGGTTCTCGCGGCACTAGGTCGGCTGAGAAGCGGTAAACTCAAGTTCCGCAAATCCCATGCGTTAGTTGCAGGAGACGGGAGTGGTGCCTGGCCGGGCGGGTATCCATATGAATCGGCATCCCACATGGGTTGATCGCGGGAGGCACGAGTGCTGGCGGTAGTTCGCGTCGATGAAGACGAAGTGCGGCGCCCACTTGCCGACAGTGCGCCTAGGGAAGACCGCACGGCAGCCTTTGCGGATGCGGAGGATCGCGACTTGTCCTTGTAATGCGTTTCCAGGTGTTGCTTCATATTATCTGCTCGGGTGAACTTCTTCTGGCAACCGTGAAAAGTGCATTGGACGGCCTTCTCAGCGGTGTGAATCTTGGAGTGGCGGGATGCGTGGCCTGAAGTCGTAAATGTTTTTTCGCATCCGTGGCTGTCGCGGTAGCGGCACGGATACCTCTTCCCGGGCCGTTCGGGAAGAGGCGACGTTGCCGAACTGTCCTCCTCATACGAGTTTGCACGGCTCGTGGTGGTGTAGGGCGGACGTTTCTGGTCGTACTCGTCGTATAGAGGCTGGCCGGGAGCGAAGGCGTTGATGCGGCTCGGTTCATAGGATGTCGGAGTGAGAGGTGACAGAGGATCGCTGCTCGCGTTCGAGTCGTATGAGTCTGAACGGAGAAGTTCGGGAGTGTGGGGCGACGAGGAGTTGCTGCGCGGCGCCGGAGGAAAGGGCTGTGAAATAACCTGGTTTGCAGTGCGATAACTAAGGCGTTGAGGCATAGGTTGGACGACGGGCTCCTCGTTCAGAAGCGAGACCTGACGACCGGTGGCGTCTCGAGCGTGCATTTTGGATTTTTTTTTGAACTAGTCGGTGTTCATGTAATGGTGGGGGGAGGAAGGAGATAAAAACTTCAGCTGGTCGGGGCGAAGCTAGCGCTGGTAGAGGACGGCGACGACGACGACGACTGGCTACTCAATGGATTCGTGGGTCGGGATCTCAGTCGTTAAACGACAACAAGCACGAACAAATCTTGTTGAAACGGTGAGGATCGGAGATATTGAACGTGTTGATAAGGCTGTGTGACAGCGGTGACTGAGGGTAGGGCGGTGGTTAGAGAGAGGATGACGGGGCCAGAAGGGTGTGGGAGGTGAGGCGCAGGTTGAGTATTATACCAGCCAGCAGCTTCGCCAGGTCTAAGCAGAGAGGAAGCTCGGGAGGTCAGCGGGCTTGGGGAGAGGGGGGTGTGGGCCGAAGCGAGGTCGTAAGGTACACTACATGATCATAATGTGGTCGGCATGGACGGGCGAGGGATTCGTAGGTAGTGGATCAGGGAGTGATTGTGGAAGCGCAGTGTTTTGGGGGAGGGAATCGAAGTGGGCATGGGCATGGGCATGGGAAAGAAGAATTGCGCACCTTTCGTCGCTCACCGGGATGCCGCGAAAGCTACCTTAGCATGTACCTCGCCTTGCGGTGGGCTAAGGTACCCGACCTGAGCTACCTATCCAAGGTTAGACGCTAAGACGCGACTGGTACACTACAGCCATGGGGTGGGCAAGGGTCAGGGAACATTGGAACTAATGGAAGGAGGGTCCGGCCAAGGCACCATGGTGCTCTGCGCAACGCGCCCCCTTGACCCGCTGAACTCCTCACCCCTCCCCTCAGCACCTTTCCATACCTACCTCATTCTCACATCATGGACATTCGGCTAGACACACCCCCAGTTCCATGCTCCATGCTCCTCAGGGTAGTTCCCGAGTCCTCACGGCGGGCGGCTACGTACCCCGGGTGGAGAACAGGCGTCCCCGGGACCTGTGATGTTAGCTCCTCTTTTCTTTTTCTTTTTCTTTTTTTTCTTCCCTTGTTCTTTTTTCCCTCCCCGCCTTTCACCCCTCAGTTGTTTTCCCCCTTGCGATAGTAGAGGACTCCCTGAGACCCTGTAACCTTCTTGTTGGCGGTTCGGTCATACTACCTATGTACATATAGACAGTCTACAGACAGCCAGAGACAAGAGGAGCAGAGCAGATCCAAGCAGAACTAGGAATGAGCTTGGATCTCTGCAACAACGACCACGAAGTTTCTGTTCTCCAGAAACCTCTAATCAAACCCGTATCCGAGTTTCTGTTGTTCCCAATACAACGCCACTGGGACGAAGGGTACTCCTCAAGCCAATACGAGTCCAAGATATGCAATTCCGCATCGAACCTCGAATACATGCAGGTTACAACACCCTTAAACGCTGCTCCCGCGGACCCACCCCATCACGCTCGCTGTGTAGTGTCGCGTTCCCTGGCTACCATCGATCCCCCATGGTTGTTCTATTCAGTTCTGGCCCGGCGTCCTGGCGATTTCAATGTCGGATTGTCCATGCACTTTTACTTGCTTTCCCTGGTTTCCTGTCCTTTCCAAGGCTTGTCGTCCATGTCATTGCCTTCTTTTGGATTCGCCTCAACTCTCCGAAGCTTTGGAGAAAACATCCCGCCTTCCCTCGAGCGCTGCTGGCTGCCAGGTCACGGTACGGCGGGAAGCTTTGAGCTCCATCCCGCCATAGGAGTTGATGCTCCGGCGTCAAGCCTCGGTACTGTGCCACTCAGCCCACGGCGACCCCAACACAAGCATAGTCCCCGCTCTTGTGTCTTGTTGGTCGAGTTCATGTCGAGCTTATCGTGGCAGCTTGAGGTTCTGAATTCACCGATTTCACTGCTCGTAACTCGACACGGATCCCATTCAGCCCAAGCTATCGCCATTTACACACAAGGGCGCGCCGTCTGTCAGCGACGCTCCCCTGATATTTGTAGATAAACTGACTTCTACCCATAAGCCCTGAAGAAAGTCTTTCCGAAGCTACGCTCAGCGTCTTTATCCCGTCTCTCAACGTCTTCCGGCTGCTTGGGAGCATCCCCGAGAGAGCATGCTTGTATTGGTTGTTCTGTCTGCGGTGGAGACATGCCGAAATTTGACCAGCATGCCACCATGCTTCCGCCGGGCGTCGTCTGTTCTCGGTCGGTCCGTATAGTGTACAGCAGGCTGCTACCTATCCGCACCACCGGCATCGAGAGGGACGAGGTAGATCGCGATCTGAAAACAAAAAAAAGGGAACTTGGGCCGTAGACGCCCACGCACCTGACTCGGCCGTAGCGCCTGGACAAGGGAAGCGGGAAAGGACCCTGCACGAACCCAAGAACCTGCGACTGTGACGTCAGCAGAATGATGGAGCCAGAAGTCCCTGACTAGGTAGGCTTGAACAAAGCAGCGAGCGCGAGGCCGAATGACCGCGCTCAAGTTGGGAAAAGACACTATCGACTCCCAATTCAAGTACTGTAACAAATAATAAACCTGTATAGAATTTGGGTTCAAAGTTGTAATTGTTTTCTTTGATTGGAACAGCCGTGATAGTTAGTATAGCAACCACTTTTAAACACAAGGACATAGCACTCGCATGCTGGACGAGGTAAAGGGCAAGCCTCTGGGGGAGAACACTGTACCTGTGCAGCGTGGAAGGAGGGGGGCAGTCGAAGGGTACCTGATTCCTGACAGCCGGCCACGCCCTTATCATGATACACCTTCACCGGCAGCTTAGGCACATCCCCGGGTATCGTAGTGTACATATGGATAGTAGTATGATAGAATACCTACGCACGTACACTACATACAAGGTTAGACCTGACGCACACCCCTCCCCGGCGCTCTGCCACTATACCACCATCTGGTAGACTGGTATACCGTATGCTCTGGGAAAATTCAGAATTGGGCTAGGGCGGCAACCAAACCCCTCTCAGTACTGATCAGCAACGTTCTTCAGTTAAGCCGTGGTTTTAGTACACTTTTCACAGTTTTAGTACGCTCACTAGGCTAAACCAAGTCTGGCCCAATTCTGAATTTCTCGAGTGTGTACGGTACACTAGTATAGACTAGTACTGGTCCCTTTGCACGCCCTGCAGGGTTCTCTGTGGTATCACACCTCTCTCGAAGGGGAAATTTCCCCCAAATGTCGTCATAGGTAGGTCAGGCTGATGAACGACCACAAGCACGTCTCGTCCCTGTACCCTCACGCAACGAAGGTGGAAGTACCTGGCCTGTAATCTACCGGCCAGCAGGCTTGCAAAGAAGACATCGGTCGCCAAGGTGCTTAGGCAGTCGGACAAACAACAAATTCTTTGCGATCCGACTCGACCACCTGCGTAGGTAATTGGGTCTCCTTCTATGCTATTGTCGTGGTTGACGCGGCGGTGAGAACGAGGTCCCTCAGCCTCAACTTCCAAATCCTACTCGCAAGGATGGTAGTATATTGCAGGAACTTAGGAACCTAGTGTACGGATGGAAGAGAAGGGAAACAGAACCACGAGGCTGGCGGAGGATACAAAGAGGGGGTGAGGAAAAGGAAGGAAAAGAAAAGGGTCAAGAACGCCGGCCCTAGGGTCCATTCTCTGGCAAGGGCATCGAGGGGTCCTTGGGCCCCGACCCGCACTAGAAACGGGTTAAGGGAATGGGGTAAGGGAGGTACTGCGGATACGTATGTAACTATCTAGGTAGAGAGATGAGGACTGGTTACCGTATTACTCAAGGAAGACATGGGGCAGTCAAGGCACCAAAAGACGCCCGATGAGGTGGTGGGGAATAGGTCATTCTGTGGCGTTGAAGGGTCGTTGAGCAGGCTTTGCTGTACTTTTCAGTCCGAGAAGGGCAAGAATCGACCGCGATCGAGATCTCTGTCTGTGGCTCGTTCTAGCATGACCTTACCTCCATTAAGTGACTAGATACGTACAGACTCTACTACGGCACACTAACGGCAGCCGGCAAGGGGTTGGGGGGTTGGCTAAGGCTCACTAGGTAGATGTACTTCTGGTCACGTGCTTCCTGACTTACTAGCGCCAGTCCGCTTTGAGTAGTATATGGGACATCTCGAGCCCGAGCAAGCTGTTGTTGGAGCATAGAGAAGCCACCTCAGATTGGCCGACACGTGTTTTGCTAACCGAGCGCGGTTAGAGCAGCGCGAGTTAGAATAAGGACTGATGGTGATGAGTACGTGCGACAGGTCTACCATGGATATTAGTAGGCCAGGAATAGGCAGGTAATCCCTCCGCGGGCCGTTATAGAGGCAAGAACTTGTGTGTAGAAAGATGTGTCAGGCTTCAAAGCCAAGATGGCCATCCCGATCAGTCGGCACTGTCGGGGGGGGGGGAGGGTTCCAAGCTTCATGGCGAGTGTCAGTGGCAGGCCGCGGCCGACACCAATGGCCCCTTTCCGCGAAGATAGAAAAAAAATAAAAAAGAAGAAGAGCGGGGGAGAGAGAGTGATCGGGAGGGGGGACAAGATGGCGACAAAGAAAAGGCAGTCAATCTCTCGAAGCTTGTACCACAGGCAGGCACAGAACCTTCTTTTCCAATCTGGAGGCGCCATGGTATTCTTCACATACGCATCCCCAACAATTCGACCATGGCCGCCAAAGTTAATCGGAATCATCCAAGACGCTGCCACCCCTAACCCCCCTTCGGCGAGCTCTCATGCTACGTGCTCAGCGCCGTACCCAGGGTTTAGCGCAGTTGGAATCGGCTGCTACTGCGCTACTTGTCCCTTAATGGGCTGTGCTCCGCTCTTTCTGAGATGTCTCCTGCGAGTAAGTCACCTAATGATAAGAAAAAAACCGGAAGTGAGAATATGCTGATAAACGCGTTGCGGAAACGGTTGAAATGGACGTAGCTGTTGTGGCGAGTTCGTCAGATTTCAATCATGTTCGGCAGAGTCGAACCTTGCCTCTATGTGGTTCACGGAGTCTTCTCCGGATGACATGGCCTGTTTCCGACGTTACCCTCGCACGCGTCGTGGTGCACGTACCATGGAGACGTTAGGAACAACTGCAGTGTCCCGCCAGGTACCCTAGTGCGTAGGTACCTAGGTAGGTAGTTGCCAATGCCTGCCCTCCTTTCCGGTTGCCTGAGGCTCGATCCACACCTCATCGGCTACATCGCTGACCCGACAATATAAAGTATCTATTTGGGTAATAGTGCTGTGCAAGTAAATAATTACACAGTATTCATACCCATCTACCTTACCTGGGTGCAGTAGATACGTAGCTGACCTAGGTACGTACCGTTCTGGGCTGACCTGGATAAGAACTACTAACGTTCAACAGCAGTTCGGAATTGTCTGACAGCGCTCATCAAGCCTCGGGGCGAGCACGCAAGGTACCACGGCTGTCCGCCGAGTATATGGTCTGGTCCAAGCCTCGACGATTGGGAAGGGAGTTTCACTTTTTTCTTTGTGACCGCTGGGCCCAGCTCCAGGCGGCTGACACGCAGCAGGCTACCTAGGTAGGTAGGCACTCTCTGCCTCGCATTTCCAAGGAACGAGTCGGCAATTTGGTAAAGCAAGTTTTTTTTCCTTCTCTTCCTCTGCTTCTCGGCAAGGTGGGCATAGGAACGTCGCAGAGTCGAAGGGTCCTGCGGCTGGTCGCCCTCACCAGTCGACCTCGAGATCTCATAAATGGCAGTGAATCGGTGTGGTGAGCTGCGACGAGTCGCCCGAAACGGGATGGTGTGAGACCCCACTCTGCAACCTGGCGTGCTGACCCTGCCCCCAACTCCAAGAATGCCATAGTATCCATATGGTGTCTCAATTCCTAGAGACACGCCCAAGGGCTGATATCTAGGTACGAATCCCTCAGTACATAGTGGGGTGGGCCTGTCTTGCAGGAACACCAAAGGACACTGCCCAGGTACCTACCTAGTCGACACCATTAGCTAGGTAGCCTGTACGGATCAGTAGCTTGGTTTCCGAGTCGATGCTATGTACACGGTACGGATACTGCGCCGCAAATACGTTCCAGCCTGTACGTACAGAAAAAGCACCAAGGGACCGCTTTCCACAATACCATGCCCACGTTGCCCGCACACCTCCACAATAGGCCCCTTCGTGAACGCGGAAGGCCCCACTCCCATGTGGTGGTCAGTCGTCCCTCATCGCCGATTTCTATGGCGCATCAGTGATTTCAACCGATCTCCAGGGTCTTAGCTCGATAGGCAAGGCAGCTAGGCACTTGACCAGACCACTTCCAAGTTCCAAGTGGTCTTGCACCTTGCACCGTTCAATCAACTCAGACACGGAACGCACGCCGATTCCGTTTCCCGTCAATCATGCGGCAGCATACCACAGGCCACTTCGTCTTTTACCTAGGCCAACAACTCCATTCGTGGTGGGATACCGACTATTGCGAGGTTCCCAATATGGATACTTGAAATTTTTTTCTTCACACGTCTATCGTCCCTCTAGTGTCATCTTGCCCCCCAACCCCAACCCTTGATCTGCCTGTTCTCATTGCCATCGCTGGTAGGTTTGACGCCTTGACTCGTTTTTTTCTTGTGGTGCCTTTTTTTTTTTGAAGGGAAAAAAAAGGAAGTAATAAAAAAAATTCTGTTCAGTCCAGCAACGCGAAACAGTCTTTCCCATCATCCTCGCCCATGTTCCTTCACTTTCTTTCTTCATCGGCTCACCGCGACCTCGGCCAAACGTCGCGGCTACCTGTTTACTGAGGGATCGAGGGTTGTATCGCTGCCTTCTGTCTCTGCCCAGCTCCACGCTCGGCGCTCCACGGATTTAGCGGGCGCCATACGGTCCAGTAGGTACCTTGGTAAGGACACACGCCCCGTTTTGACTTTCCCATTCTTCACCCTTCGGTACGGGGTGCCCCTCCCCTCTGTCAGATCGACGATCACGACCCCTAAAGAACGCGAGCAGGTACATGCGGTCTACTTGAGGTGTCAAGTCAAGGTCTCTTGCAGTCAACGGAACCCAACCCAACCACCAACCTATCCCACCTCTGCGCGCCTACTTCGGACCCTGGAGATAACGTCGCACCAGGCGCGAAATATCCCTCCTACCCAGTGACAAGCTGCTTTAGCTTATGATCACCGATCTCGATTGACAACTTCCCGGAGCGCCTGTTCCGGGCGCAGCTGTGCCCAGCCCTGTGAAGTTGATTCCCCAGTGCAGTGGCACTCGTGTCGTTAATCCAGGAATCTTTCCTCGTAGCCTTCAGCCCGTAATTCTAAACACCTTATTCTTTTGCGCAATTCTCGCAAGTCCCCTCCCTGAGACTCCAGCATCTCCTCGTCCCCGTTCCGGCCGTCGGTTCTTCGCCGTACAACCCCGACAACGTTCCACCGCTCGGATCGGGGCTCTGGCTCGAAGTTGGCTCCCCAGCCCTAGGGTCTAGACTCACAGGCATCGTCATCTACCCAGCCGAGCTCGCGCCCCCGCTGACGTCGTTCAGATCTTTCGCAACGCACTCACATTGGGCCTTTGAACATCAAGGACGTCCCGCTCCCGCCTATTCACGTCTAACAGGCCAGCGCGAAAGAACCCACCCCGTACCGAGAACACAAGCGACATCGCATCACGCCTTCACTACGCCGTCTGGGTATCCTGATGTACCAACTCACCATTGCAATGAGCATCGCGTGTTTACGACCCACTGCTGACATGCTAATATTATGTACCGCTACTATCAGTGACAACAGAGTACCTACCGCCCTATTACCCAGGCAGTGTATCCGTATCCGTACGGCGTACGGATAGGAACCTTGGACTCGACAGCTTGCCGCGCCGGACGGATACATCGATTACCCCTCCCCCGCCCCTTTCCACTTGGCAAGGCCTGGATGAGTCCGCAGCTAAATTTCCCTCCACCCGCGAACCGCCTGCCCCTCCCCACCTCCCCACCCAGCAATGAGCTTTTGTTGGCAAACCTCATGATTGATCAAGAAAGAGTTTTAGTCCCGTGCTGAGCTGAGTCTGATTGTTTGAGTTGGTGCCATAACCATTTCCCCCTTCCCTCCCCTCCCCCGGTTGGTGCACTCGGCGACCGACCAACTAGGTAACTAGGTGCAATCTCTCAGTTCGCTGCTTTATGGCTCCGAAAAGTTTGAAACCACTGGCTTTGGTCCGCCCACCGGGATCTCTCACTTCATGCAGCCCGCCCGCTCCGACTGCACCTCGGCAGACGTCTTGTTAACTCGATCTAGATGCTGCGAGGTTTTCTGCCCTCGCCCTCTCCTTCGCTCGGATGCCATCGAACACATGCAGTGCCGTTACAGAACGGCCAAAATCGACCATTGTCTACTTGTATCATCCCGTCTTTACGCGTGGCACATTGGCACTATCTGGGCGGTACCAACAGGGCTGTCTTCTCGCCGATTGGCAATCGCTGGGCCAGTACTCCGTACAGATACTGGGCATGCCTATTTACCTACAGAGTGGTGTGGTAAATCGGGTATGTTGTATATATCCGTACAAGCTACTACCTACTATGTCCTTCTCATTCGTAAGTACCGTCACGCTCACGTCATTGAACTTGCGCCCCTGCGTGATCCTTTGACCCACCCCGGCCACCACTTGCACTGCCGTATTGGTTAGTAGATAGTACTCCACACGTAGCACAGAAATCACAAACGGAAGGTATCATTAGTATTATTATTATTGTACGGATAGTATTCCGCCAGAACTGCCCAGCAATTCAGCTGCAGTTACCAGTGTATTTAAGCCCGTTGGCCTTCGGCTGGGAGTCAACGACCAAGTTGCTTTGCAAAAGCCTGCTGTGTATCAATACACTAGCATGGGACTCAAAGTTAAGTCATTAGGTAGTTATCGAATACCGGAGTCGGAGTGTACGTGCCTGGTTTCTGGGTTGCTGCAACGGTTCTGTGTACCTCATGCGCAGAGGACCTCCGACCACCGTTGTATCCGTATCCGGATTCCATACCACTTCGATACCCTGCCTCCCCTTGTGTTCCTTACCGCTTGGGATTGTTCTCCTGGCAAACCCTCTTTTCAACTGGGGGGCCCCTGCATATTTATGGTCGATCTTTTGGTCCCTGACGTTCTGGACTCTCTCCTCGGCCGGTTCAAGCTGCAGCCACAAACTCAACCCCCCTCCCCTCCGCCAGGGGCCTGGCATCACCAAAGCAAAGTCGTACATACCTGGAGTCGACTTGCGGCTGCAAGAGAAGACGTCCATGGTTGCCAGAAAAGACCGTGAGACAAGCCACAGTCCAGTTGATCTCGGTCGACACGCACACCACCTTCACCAGTTGCGTGCCACAGGGTCTCCAAATAACCCGCTTGACTCCCAGGAGTCCCAGGTCTGTACTTCTCTTGACACTGGAGTGGGTGGGGTTTGGTGCAAATTCCCTCCCCCACTCGCGTTACAGTGTGTAGTGTGATGTGCTCCGTATGTCGGTCTCTCCCCAGTTTACGTCATCGTACCCTCCAGGTGCCGGGTCAACGGGGGCTCCAGTCTCTCGAAAGATCCCCTCCCCCCGGCTGACATGGTGATGTGTGGTGGGCGCCGCTGCCGCCGAACTCTGCGTCCGGTCCACCCGGCCGAGAGTTGCCAGTGAGCTGCGGCCCGGCCTTGTGCCAAGGTGGCATCCCCATGTCCCCCAATCTGTGAGGGCATCTCAGCGCGTTTCCACCTCCTTCGGAACCGATTCCGGGTCCTTCAAGGCCAACCGTCAAGCGGCACGAGTTTTCCCGCTTCATGGCCACCCCGGCGTCCTTCTGTGCGAAGCCTTGCGTCTTGCCAGGGCGACAGTCTGGCGCGAAAATTGCGTGGCAGCGTTGTGGGCACCCAGTCAGAGCGTCGTCCTTGATTGAGTGCTGTGCGACGGATGCTTTCCAGTAAGATCTTCCGAGCATCTGCCATCTATGCGCTTCTAGTATGGTACAGTTCACTTCTGCTTGGACTTCTCGTTCCGATCCTCTCTGACCAAGTACTCATATGTTGTTGACTCAAACAATCGGAGGATGGTTCACTGCCCAAGTCCAACACTTGTGTGTGAAAATTCAACAAAAAAAAAAGGGAAAAGGAAAAAACTCTACTTGGCCGACCCCTCGTGCGTCCTAGGGTGGGAAGCAAGCTTCACCACGAAGCGGATAATAAGCTGTTGTATCGGGGAACACAAGTACGGCCGTTGGAGGACCCGGCACTCGTGAACACCATCCAGAAAGGGAATGGGCCAAGGGCAAAAAAAGCCATCACGGTCCTCCCAAGTCTTGTTAAACTTTCGACCTACAGACCTTCCCGTGCCTTGTTTCCCCTCTTCCTTGGTTTTGGTAGGGGGAGCATCGTACTCAACGCCGTGACCCCAACGCCAGCGTGATTTGATGGGAGAACTGCGATGTAGCTTTTAATCGCACAGAGGCATCCAATATGGAAAAGTTCAGGGACCGGACAGTACTTGAAAACCTAACGAAGGAAGAAGAATAGAAACACAGCCACAGATCACTGGGTAAACTGAGCTTCTGAGCCCTTACCGTTACATACATAGTATAAGCCTAACCGTAAGACCTCTCGGGCTCTAGGCTGCAAACCTGGGAGAGAACCGCCGACAATGCGGCAGCAGGGACGCCTCAACCAATCCTCTCCCCTCGCCCCATTCGTGTGATTATGCCGTTCCCTTCTCATCACCAGATGCATGGCCAGCGGATACGCCCAAAGCCACGCTTTGAAAACGAAAAACGCCGCACGCCGACTATGCCGGCCCAACTTTGTCTCCCGCGAACCATCTTACACTATTACACCCCCTGGGAGCTCAAGTAGCCGGAGTAGACTTCCAGATGCTTTACACCACCGCCGATGAATTCCTTTCGCATGACCTCTCCCATACCTTATTTGAAGGTCCGGGCCCCTTAATGCCTCAGCTGTTCCGCGGAGGAGGCGGACCCATCTTGCCTTCGCCATTGTCGAGTCGTTTGCTGGGAGGCAGATCAGGCTTCTTGAAGTCCCCATTCGAGCCTCCCACCTGAGTAAAAGTCCCTCCCTTGAACCACCGATCCTCTTCTGCCTTGCGCTTGCGACTGAGCTCAGCCCGGACCTTGGGATCAACGAGCTCAAGACCCTGCACGGGCGTAAATGCCAGTGACGATGCAGTGCCTGTCGCCGCTCCCAACGTTGTGCCAACACCTGACGTTCTTAAACCCTTTCCACGCAGATCGATGTTGGAGTTTGCCTGCCCGAACCCGCGGAGAGACGACGCAGCCCCGTTCATGGGTGTCGCGCCGCCCCAACCCTTGTTCTTGGCACTTAGCTTTGCCCTTGTCCGTTGGTCAATCTGCAGGTTCCGGATCCTGCCGTCGTTGGCTTGTCCGATCATTCCCAGTCCCACAGTACCCTCTCCTGTGCCGAAGCCAACCTCCTTCTCCTCCTTGCCAAACGCCATTCTGTTCTGCGCCTTGCGCAGCTCTGTCATGGCGGTAGCCTCCTTCGCTTTTCTTGCACGTCTTCCACCCCGCTTGCGCGATGGCTTGTCGTCAGGGACCGGTAGAGCTCGCGGTCCCTTGTTTGGTGGGGGCTCCGTGAGCTTCTCGAGTCGCTCTAGACATTGTGACTTGAGTTCTTCTCCCGTCGTGCCGTCTGGACTGGACCGAATACGGTCCACCCGAGCCGCGAGCAGGAGCTTAGCTGCAACGATCCTCATGGCCTGCTTCTTAAGGTCGTTCGGAATACCCTGGATAATCGGGGAATGATAGAGAAAGCCTTGCTGCCTAATGCCAATGTTCGTGGCTAATCCGGCCGCACCAGCTCCCTTCTTCGAACCCCAGGCTGCTATATTGCATGAGGGCGTCTTGGACAGGCCAGTTAGCCCTCCACCCGCGTTCAACAGTTGTGCAGCCGTCAATGACCCGATCATGGCAGTCAGGTTGGGCGCGAAGAGGTTCATGCGCGACTGCACGTATTCCGTCAAGATCTTTCCCGCCTTCTCAAGAGATATCGCCATCTCACATGCCCTCTGAACACGCATGAGCTCGTCGGGTGACATCTCTCGCCCTTTCGTCCTGGTGGCCTCCACCGTGACGATCATGAGGGAAGGTCCATCTAGCACTGAGCGCAATGAAGCCTTGAGCGGGTTTTCTGTTGAGTGTTGCAACAACTTTATGTTATCGGGGTCCAAGGGACCGTTTCCGAGTATGGCGACGACCTTTGCGTATTCCAACGGGTTGGTGATGAGTGTCTCCAGCTCGGGAAATCGTATCGAGTAATGGTCTCTGACATCCTTGTGCACCAGTTTGATCCCGTCGTCGATGAGGGTGGATAGGTCGTTGGACTGCGTCACGAGGTGGTACTCGGGATGGTCTTCGATGTTGCCGATCAGCTGCGTTGGGGTGGGCTGCGACTGGTAAAGTGCGATTTTCTATAGCGTTCGAAGTACGAAGTCAGGGCTAGTTCTCCCAAACGATAATGTAAACACTGCTTCAACAGGTCCATGTGTGTTATGGAGCGGGCTACTAACCTCTAATACGGGCTTCAGGGTCTGAATGAGGCTGGTGACATCGCTGACGCTGCCGAGTTGCATCTTGTCAACCTTGGCTTTGGCGTCTTCGTCGTCCTCGATGGGTTCGGCGGTGTCTCTCATATTTTCATCCTCGTCGCCAACTTCGCTCTCGTCTCCGTCCAGGTCCATATCACCCTGCGCTTTGCGCCCGTTCGCATTGTCGAAACCGAGGGGATCATCGTGCTTCTGTATCTCCTCTGCATCCGAGCCGGAGTCCTCGAAGTCGTTGAGGAGCTCGTCCGCAAGGGTTGCCATGACTCCTGAATCGCACTTTGTTTGTTGTTGTAGGGTCTCTGGTCGGGCTGTTGCGTGTGGAAGACTCTGATCGGACTGTTGAGTGTTGAAAAATGGGCAAATGCTCCCATGAAGGAAACTTAAAGTGACCTACCCGACCTACCTAACAAGGAAGCGACGACCTTGGATTGAAGGCTGCAGCTTTTCGGCTGTGGCGGTGGGGTAAGTCTCAGCCACAACTTCAGTCTCACAGGTAGGTAGCCTGCAGGTAGGTGCCTACCTATGCTTATCGATGTGGCTCGTCCGATAAGACGCTCCGCTTTTTCCCTCCAACTCTTGGGTCTTTCAGCCTTGGACCTCAAGTACGAGATGCAACAATAACAACAACGCGCCATCACGTCGTCGGGCATCGCTGAAGAAGATCAAGTAAGCAAATCTAGGAACCTTTTGCTTTCTGTTGCTTCCGTGCAGCCGAAACCGAAGATCCAACCTTTCAGACGTACCAAACCGGTGGATTGGACTCGACACAAAACTCTTCGAACGAATACGGCTTCGTCTTCCGAACCGACCGCGACCATGGAGGCCACGAGAGGACCACCAAAGGTCAAGAACAAGGCGCCTGCCCCTGTTCAGATCTCCGCCGAGCAACTTCTGCGAGAAGCTGTTGACCGTCAGGAGGTCGCACTGCAGGCGCCCACTCAGCGTTTCGCGGACCTAGAGGAGCTGCAAGAGTTCCAAGGGCGGAAGCGAAGAGAGTTTGAGGATTATGTACGCCGAAACAGAGTCAACCTCAATAATTGGATGCGGTATGCAGCATGGGAATTGGAGCAGAAGGAATTTCCGCGTGCGCGTTCAATCTTTGAGCGCGCACTCGACGTACATCCTAACTCGGTTCCTTTGTGGATCAGATACATCGAATCGGAGAGTGAGTAGCCCCTATGGAACCAAGAGTGAAACTGGTACTAACTACTTTACAGTGAAGAATCGGAATATCAACCATGCGCGCAACCTCCTTGACAGAGCAGTGACACGGCTGCCTCGTGTTGACAAGCTGTGGTACAAGTATGTGTATATGGAGGAGATGCTGGGCAACATTCCAGGCACTCGCCAAGTATTCGACCGATGGATGCAGTGGCAACCTGACGAGGCGGCATGGAGCGCCTACATCAAGCTCGAAAAACGATACGGAGAGTACGACAGGGCCCGAGACATATTCAGGGCCTTCACCCTCGTCCATCCGGAGCCCAGAAACTGGATCAAGTGGGCACGATTTGAGGAGGAATTCGGAACTAGCGACATGGTCCGAGACGTGTTCGGAACGGCCGTAGAAGAGCTCGGCGACGAATTCGTGGACGAGAGGCTCTTTATTGCGTACGCACGTTTCGAGGCCAAGCTCAAAGAGTACGAGAGGGCCAGAGCCATTTACAAGTACGCTCTAGACCGACTTCCCCGCTCGAAGTCAATGGCTCTGCACAAAGCCTATACGACATTTGAGAAGCAGTTTGGAGACAGAGACGGCGTCGAAGATGTCGTGTTATCGAAGCGGCGTGTCTTCTACGAGGCACAAGTGAAAGAAAACCCGAAGAATTATGACATTTGGTTTGACTACACGAGGCTCGAGGAGGCGGCGGGCGATCTCGACAGGGCGCGAGACGTTTTCGAGCGGGCAGTTGCACAAGTCCCACCAGCACAGGAAAAGAGATACTGGAGGCGCTACATCTATCTCTGGATAAACTACGCCATTTTCGAAGAGCTCCAGGCGAAGGACATCGAGCGGGCGCGGCAGATCTACAAAGTGTGCCTGGAGTTGATACCGCACAAGAAGTTTACTTTTGCGAAGATCTGGCTGCTGAGAGCGCACTTTGAGATTAGACAGGGTGATCTTACAGCCGCTCGGAAGACACTGGGTCTTGCTATCGGCATGTGCCCGAAGGACAAGCTATTCCGAGGATACGTCGAGCTGGAGCTCAAGCTTTTCGAATTCTTGCGGTGCCGGACGCTTTACCTGAAACATATCGAATGGAACCCTTCTAACTGTCAGGCCTGGATCAAGTTTGCTGAGCTTGAGCGCGGTCTCGACGATCTGGAGCGAACGCGGGCCATCTTCGAGCTGGCCGTCAACCAGCCAACCCTTGACATGCCCGAACTCTTGTGGAAGGCGTATATCGACTTCGAGGAGGAGGAGGGCGAGTATGAGAGGACGAGAGAGCTCTACGAGCGTCTCCTCGAGAAGACAGACCATGTCAAAGTATGGATCAGTTATGCCCACTTTGAGCTCAATATTCCCGAAGAGGAGGGTGCGACGGATGAGGAAGCGCCCATCAGTGACGAAGCCAAAACGAGGGCGCGGAAGGTATTCGAACGTGCGCACCGGAGCATGCGGGAGAAGGAGCTCAAGGAGGAGACCGTTACACTTCTCAATGCCTGGTTGTCCTTTGAGAGGACACACGGCGCAGAGGAGGACGTGGATAAGGTGCAGAAGTCAATGCCGCGCAAGACGAAGCGTAGACGCCGCTTGGAAGACGACAGCTATGAGGAATACGTCGACTATGTCTTCCCAGCAGACGACCAGCAATCTCAGAACCTGACAAATCTGCTTGCCATGGCACAGGCCTGGAAGCAGCAGAATGGAGACACTGCGGCTTGAGGTTCTCTCGGAAGAATTTCTGTTTTGCCACTTGTACCACCCCTAGCCCTATCATAAGGATCAAGTTGATTCCAGTTTCTCTACGTGTATATAGCCGGATAAATACAAATTACCTACCTTTCCGTCGTTTATTGGGGCCACTGACCACTAACCACTGACCATGAATGAAACGACTGACAGAAAGAAGTCTTCGCAGTGTCAGACAGTCGCATCCCCACGAATGCTGCTGTTCTCGCTCATCGGACTATCAATCGCATATATTACCAATCTTCGCACCAAATCGAGAAACGGCGCCGGCCAGGACACTAAGGTATATCAACGGGCTTCACGGCCAAGATTCTCCGACGTACGATGATGTCATTGCCTGCTCGGATATCTGAGGCCTCAACGCCGTGGAGCGCCATACTTCATCCTGAGTGATCAGCACTAGCATGTCGCTCTCGAACGAAACAAGAATGTGGGCAACACAAAATGCTTCAAATCTGGGCCAAAGGCCGTGTTGGCAACAGCAAACAACGAATTAAAAATTCAACGACAGCACGCCCAGTCGAGACTGCGCTTTCTCTGCCGCCTTTCTGATCAAGCCAACCGCCGATGCAGGCCACCGATGTGCGTAGAACCGAAGTGGTAGGGTATGACTGATCATCTTGGCATGCAACAGTCAGGCAATTCCTCGTGCGAGGGAAAGAGCTTGGGATACTGAGAGCGATTCGGTGCCATCTTCGAAGGGCGGAGATAAGTACCGTTCGACACGTTGCTGGCGACGAGCGAGGGATAGATGCTTACTACAGTTGAATGCATCCAGGTAGAAGCAGCGTCTGCCCCCATTTACGTAGGATAAAAATGCGTCAAGACACTCATCATCCACAGAGGAAGCAAGCAAACAATCTAGTATTAACGAGCGGAAATCTCTACAAGTCAAAAAGCAGAAAAGAAAGCGATCCAAGTGCAGTTAAAGCTAGCAGCAAGACCCAAGTGCCCCTCCATAAGCCAACCAGCAAGTGCATCCATGCCAGTGGCTTAATTAAGCAACTAGTCCCATATGTCGTCATTGCCGTCGTATCATCATCCCGCATATAATAGCCTCCCCGCCAACAGACAAAGTATAAAGCCACTGTTCCTCACCGCCAATTGCGCGTCTGGCACTAGGTAGCCGGAATGCTCGGTCTGTCTCAGGAGCAAGGGTCTCGCATCGGACTCCCGCCACACTGCTCCATCAACAAGACTTACGGAGTAGCCAGTGGCCAGACATTCCCGCCTTCTCAGACTAGTAATGGAGGCCCCCGTGAGACTCTGGTGATGCAGCCGTCATCTGCAGAGCTGGCGTCGAGCAACATGCAATACGAGGGCGCCGGGTGGTCGTTATACGAATTGTCGATTAGTAACGGCGGCGTTCTGTCACAGCCCAATTATGATCAGTTATGGCTCGTAGTACAACAGAAAATGTGTGTAGATTCTGAGACAGAGGGGAAAGGGGGGAGGGGTTTGGATCTATCTGGGTAGGCGTAAACGGCGCGGCTGGTTGTCATGGGCCATCGTGGAAGGACAATCCTCCTTCCCTCTCCACTATATGGAGTGTTAACTTCCTCTTTTCATGACGTGACTGGCGGTGTGGCATGCTTTCGAATTGAACAGAAGTCGTACTGATGTAGCAAGACACATCGTCGGAGGATGTAAAGACACCTAGGAAAATTGTCGAGTCTGCTGTTGGCAGGATTGATCTTTTGAGTTGGTCTTGTAGCAGCGCCTCGAATGACCAGGCGCGACAAGCATGCGACAACTTATATGAACAGATTGCAGGCTGCATTGTGTGGCATGCCTTTCAGCCTCGTCTTTTCACCTCCGAGGGTCGTAGCCAACAGGGGGTGCGGGCAAAGGTCCGGCAGAATACGGGTTACCATCCGAGTAGACGGGCCCGTAGTCATACCGTTCCGCTCGTGGAGAGGCCGAGGAATACCAGTCGTCAACCCGGCTTCGTCTCCCAGTGTCGCCGCCGTGTAATCTTCTCTGCCTCTCGACCCGTTTTTGATGCCGAAGCGCCTTCTCATGTTGAAACTGCTTGCACTCGTGGGTCATATCCTTGGCTTCTTTGAGCTCAGACCAGGCACCCTTGATACCGAGGGCAGCAATGCCAACAGATGCGGCGTCTTGAACGAGAGCTTTCGTCTTCAACTTCTTAGCCTCTTGTGGGCTGAGTCGACCTTCCCTGACAGCCTTTTGCCTAGCGTTGCGCTTCTCCATACTCTGATAGACCCCATGTGCTGCGTGAATGGTTGCGACGGCCGCAAGGCCGGTCGTGATCACTTGCTTACCTCTCATCTTTCTCGCGCGTTTCTCGTCGTCATCCGAATCCCCGAGGTCGGATTCAGAGCTCGCATCTGACCGAGCTCCCCTCCTTCGGGAGCGATCCCGACGCCGGCTCGTGTAGGACGATCTATCGTCATCATATCCGTCGCGTGCGCCGCGGTTGTAGCCCTTGTCGTACCCGTCGTCATATTCGTCTGAGTATCTCCGACTCAGGCCACGGCGAGAACTCCGGTCATCGTAGTAGCTGTCGTCCCGAGCGTACCTGTCCCTCTCCTTCTCGGCCGGGTCGCTGCCAATGCCGATCTTCGCGAGCTTCTTGCGAGCAGAATCCACAACACTGCGACTTCTGCTTCTTTGACGGCGGCCATCGCGGCTTGACGCCCGACTATCGTAGGAGTCGGCACTTCTGCCGCGGCTGCGAGAGCGGGTATTCTCAATGGCCTTCTTTGCGCCGAAGGCACCAAGGCCCGCCGTCGCCAAGGCAGCCAGGCCGGGCCCACCTCCGCCATCTGAACGGGCACGAGACCGAGACCGGCTCCGGCCGGTGCTCCGATCCTCCTCGATGTTCCGTTTGGACCCGTTGATGACGCGATTGCCAACGAGACCGCCGATGACGGATTCGGCCAAACCCAGCTTGCTCTGCTTTTCCCCACTCTGAGCGGCGTCGATGGTGGCGGCACCGGCAGCTGCAGTCAGAATGCGCTTCGTCTTCTCGCCCTTCCAGCCACCGGGCTCTTTGGCGACGCGGAAAGCCTCGGTGGCTCCTGCGATGAGAGAAGCCATGGCGGCCTTCTGCATCTTGTTCGCGGCCTCGCCGCCCGGACCGCGGGACTTGGAACGGGAGCCCCTTGAATCGGGGCTTCCCCGTCGGCTCCTGGTGTCGCTGCGCCGATCATCGTGACTGCCGCCAGCAGCACCCGTAAGTGCCTTCACCGCCACTCCTAGCCCGGAAGCAGCCAGAGCATTCTCGAGGAATGATTTGGAACCCTTCTTCTCCCGTTCTCCTCCCTCGTCATCGGAGTAGTATTCCGAGACTCTGCCATCACGACCACGGTGCATAACGTGAGTCGAGTGTCTTTCCTCCTTTTGCTTCTGCTTGCTGTAAAACTCGGCTCCTTGGTAGCCGGCAAGAGCACCAGCAGCACCGAGGGCAGCAGACGCCAGATAATTTCGCTCGACCTCGCCGCCGTGTTCCTTAGCCTCCCGTCGGTCATAGAACTCCTTGCCACCAAAAGCCAGAGCGGCACCGGCAACAGCTGCCAGAATCTTTTCTTGCTGGTTGAGGACGCGTCTGCGGGACTTTTCTTCCTCCTCGTAGTAAACGCTGCCAGCCTTCTTGCCACGGCGATCGTAGTCGCGTCCGTAGTAAGCACGGTCTCGGTCATCGTAGCCACGGTAGTCGTCATAGTAGCCTGGTTCTGCCGAGCGGGTTCTACGGACATCTCTGTACCCGGGGGGCGGGAAATCGCGGCGGACCTCTTCAACTGATAGTTCGCTGTCTTCTCTGCCCCTGGGAACCAGCTCGCGGGACTGGTAGACCTTCAGGTAAGGGTCGTCGGCGTACCGAGGGTCGATTCTCTCCTCACGGCGCTCCTCGCGCACGTAGCGACGAGTGCGCGAGGGCTCGTAGTCGTAACTCATGTCGGATGATGCTGGCGAGCTCTTGTGCCAAGCAGATTTGTCCGAGATGTTATTTGTGTGGGCGCGGGGTATAAAAATGTGTCTGATAGCGTGGCAGTCAGTGCCAAGTATTCGGCTTGGACGGCTGCACTTGTACCGGAGAAGTTGATGGTCGAATATTCTCGGTTATAATCTTGTTCGATGTGTTGCTACCCCTACAGTTGTGTATTCAACGGCCGTAGAGTAGAAGTTAAGGAAGGTAACGCACGGAGCGATGGGAGGGAGGGGAAAGGGAAGAGATGATGGCCATGGACCGGGGGGGACCAGGGCCAGGTCTGGTGGAGGGGGAGGGGGAGGGGGAGGATGATGGGTGGGAGGGAGGTGGGTGGCAAGGGTCCAGCATGGAACTCCGAACAGCTAGCAGTTCGGACAGGGCGACGACGACGGAGGGGCCAGGCAGATTGAGTCGCAGTTGTTACTGCTGTACATTCATACCGCCGCAAGGCGGTCGACACGAGACAATGTGTATATACAGTCATCTGGTCCATCCCAACAAAGTGCATCTGTACACCGAATAAACGACCATGATCTCTGCCTAAAGATTGGTAGCCTGCATTGCTTTGGTCCGCACCGCTGTTCGACCGACCCCATCGTTACATTGGCTGGGCATCAAGAGGGGAGCCAGTCAGGCTGAGCAAGGCACAAGCCACGACTCATTGTGCTAGTGCATGCAGGATGATTCGGGTGTTCCGTTTCCTGGGACAGGCCGAAGTCGCACCACGAGGCATGCTTTACCGTCTCAGCATGGTGAGGACTTGGGCGATGGGCTTGTAGGTAGCTCTGCAACCCTCGGTCTGGAAGTGCATGTCACTGCACCATCCGCGGCTTGTGTTGGTTGCGACCCGTGACTACTATGACCTACGAAGATACGTACTGGCGAGGCAGCCTGTGTAAATGATATCACATACCCAGGTAGGTAGGCAGGTAGCTAGCTTCCTGGGCCCGTTGAATCCGACCCGTGGACCTGTGCTGGCCACACAGCCACGCAGCCACGCAGCCACGTAAATGGCGCGTCCGTTGGGGGCAATGTGCCCTAACCATTGGCAGCGAGGTGTACCTTGGAGGTAGGTAGGTGATGGGACGGGCGGTTCCAGGCTTATCATCAACATTAAGATTCCGCCCGCCGTTAGGTCATGACGTAACCTACGGTCCCCTCCCTACCTGGTAGCCTCCATGGGTTGGGTGCGCTTGTGGCACAGTATCGAATCACGTGCTTACACCAGCGAATTAGCACCTAGGGAGCCGAGCTAATGCCTGTCGAGGATGACGTAAGGTAGAGCGGCTAAAGTGCTTGTGTGAAAAGAGGGAAAAAGCTCTGCTTGCAAACCCCTTGCTCGGATACACACATAGGTAATTGTGTGTATCCGTATTACCTACCTACTCAAGAAGGCCGCAGTTATTTCGTCACCGTACAGAAGAGAGCGGCCTCATTGCCAATGGCAAGATATCACAACGTCGTACGGTAGCACACGTACGTTTTAACTTGTTTTCGTGCACTCTTCCCTCGGCCACGGCAAAGACGGCGCCATATTCTCAAAAACCTTGCTCGTTTCCCAGCCTCCCAGGTTGTTGCAAACCTCTCCATATTCCACGGTCTTGGCCGGCAACACGCAACCTGGCGCCAATCAGGCCCCCTGCCCGCTTGAGCGAGCCAACCCCATGCCACTTCCCGTGTTGCCATTCGATACAATGATGGCCGACGCGGTGTGAGGCCGGCTCCGACGATGTGGACGTGACGCACGCAGAGGCGACTGAACCGGCTGGAACGTCACGCCAGGAAGCTCGCTGCCCTGCTTTCTCCCACCCCTAATATGCTTCTTCTACAGACTGAGATGCAGAGTGGAGGAGCAAATGTTCGCCGAGCAATCTGCTCCGGCCTGGCCACCAGGGCCGCATCTCAACCCAACCTCCGTTTTCCAAGGAAGACCGGGGCCATCACCAAGATTTTCCCATCCCCACGTCTTCCCCTCCCGCAGAAGCGCGATACACAACTCATCACTCGCTTCCACAGCTGTTGTAGCTATGCTAACGCGTCCCAATTCGCTCTGGCCTGGTGATACCCAGGCCCTGCTTGATCATGCTGGGCGTCATTTTGCTTGACCGCATCACAGGCTGTTCCTGTTGCGCCTTTTTTGGTATTTAAGTAGTACTCTGTCGACCGACAGAACCTCGATTCCCCTTGCCACTCTCTCTCCACATCCCATTGCTCGTCTTTGCTTCATACGACCCTGTGACACCTTCTCCGGCATCTCGAAGAAGCCTGCTGCATTCCACCCACCAAGCGTGTGACAATATCTCACAAATAACTCAGCACCACTTCAAAATGCAGTCTACCATCCTGTCTGTGGCCCTCGCCGCCAACCTGGTATCCGCCGCCGGCCTCCAGCCCAGGCAATCCGCAGCGTGAGTTCCCATTTTCCAATAGTACTTTCTAAAGCGGCCAGACATATGTATATATATACACAAACACATACTACGAAGAGCCTCAAGGCCGCACTATGCATATCGGCCGGGGGCTAACGCAGACTTAGCTCCGACGCCGAAGCCTTCTCTTCCGCCGCGGACGCCCTCATCTCGGCTTACATCCCCGCCCCTCAGTGGGAGGCCTTGACATCAGCCGTCGGATCTGCCGCCAGCGCCGCTGGTGTCACTCAAGACGTCAAGGACGCCGTCTACTCGGCTCTCAGGGCCACCGAGGCTCCCGAGTGGTTCGCCAACGTCGTCCCGACCGCCTACTCGTCGCAGTTTGCGGCTCTCGAGAGTGCCATTGACTCCATCCGCCCGACCGTCACCGTCACCGTGCCCGGCCCCGTCCCCACAGTCGTCGGCATCACCACCACCGATGCGGACGGCAACACGATCCTTACCACCGTCTCCACCACGCTGACCCCGATCCCGACCACCATCACCACCGACCTGCTGCCAACCCCTAGTGTCAGCGTCAGCACGGTCACGGGCACGAACTCCGACGGCAGTGCCTTTACCTCCACCGTTGTTGCCACCGACGCCAGCGAGACTGCGGCCACCACTGCGTAAGTCCAAATCCTCGTCGCACCCTTTCATTAATATGGCGTCTTGCTCATGTATCCCACAGCACCGAGACCGTTACGACCGATGCGTCTGCGACGGAGAATGCTACCCCGACTGAGTCCGGCGATGGCGATGATGCCACCGCCACCGGCGAGACCGCCACCGGCACCACCACCGATGCTCCGTCCGAAAGCAACGCTGCTGCTCCCGCTGCCATGGCAAACGGTCTTGCCGGCATTGCCGCCGTCTTCGGTGTCGTGATGGCCCTTTAAGCCCGGAGTTATGGGATGAAAGTGATACTCGCACGAATAGGTAGTTTTACGAAGCCACGGCGTTGGGTTATGAGTTATACATATTCGTTTCAGTTCCTGGCGCTTTTGCCTCCGGGTTCTTTTCGGCGCATGCAGCGCCCGCGGCAGGTATCCAAGGAAGTACCTAGTAATGTTTTCCCCGTCTTTGGACACTGTCAAGTAATTGGTAATACGAAATGAATGCCATGATACTGAATCGATGCATCGTGAACCAACTCGCTCGCTCACACAAGCTGTCTCGACTGTCCCCTATGACTTTGCCGCAACGCGCTCCATCGATGGATCAATGTCAACTGGAGGAAGCAAAGACAAAGCATAACCTGCACAGCGGTCGGGCACGGGGGGAGGGTGTTGAGAGTGCCTTCCGCTCAAACGCCAACCGATCCAGGTTTATTTTCCCTTTTTTTTTTTCCTTTTGATTCCTATTCGTAAATTCCTATTCGTACAAAACAACACCGACAATCGCAGGGCGGCGATGTATCTCATTCGTTCCCGGTTGGTGATGAGCGAATGCAAAGCGTCTAGAATCATGAACCACCCCCTCCAACCTCTTGTGACCGGTCAAGTGCATCTCGTCGCCCGCCGCCCTCGCCAGCCCCGACCCGTCGCCACCTGAAAAACATGCAAAAACTATGTGCAGTAAAGGGAATAACTTTTTTCTTCGTCTACCGGGAAGAAGCGAGAACGGAGGAGTAGAAACAAACCCTCGATGAAGATGAATGGGGGAAAGAAAAATAGAAGCTTGATTGAAGAAAGCCGAACGGTTTAACCATACTATCGGGCTGATGCCGAGTACGCCGGAGAAGGAATCATCAAGGTGTGTGTTGCTCGGGGCCGTGGCCATGCAGAAGGGCAGCCTCGCCCAACGGCATTCCTCTTCTCTCTGGCTCGCCAGTAATCAACTCCCCTTCCGCATTAATTCCCAACCAAGCCCCAACACAGACGTGCGGTATGTGTGACGTGTGTTGCTGCCGACCCAGCAGGGAGCATCTCAGCCAGCTGCCAAGTTGCGAGAAAGCATGTAACTTTTCCAACATTTTCGGACGTGAACCGCGAACCTGGGTTGACTGATACCAAGAAACGTTGCAGACTCAAACATGCCGGGGGAGGGTTTGAGTTGATCAGGCAGCGGACACTCTCGATTCCCAGAAATCGGCCGTCGCCGAAGAAATTCCCACAAAGAGCTGCGTAATTCGTCACATATTTTTCTGCCCAGCCGCTCCTCCGGAGCACCATAGCTCACGACATCTGTGTCCTGCCAGCCAGTTTCTTCGCCTCTTCATATAGAGAGTCCATATCGATTTGAGACGGGGCGGTGCCCGCTTCGCGGATCGTCTCGTAGAAGGTAACCAGGTTCTGGAGGCCAACAGCGCTGATTGCTTCCCCCGTCGCGTCCTCCACTGCACATGCTCGGAACTCCTCGAACATCTCCAGATCAAAATGCTGGGCCAAGAAATGAGACCAAAAGCGATACAAGGATATCATGTCGCTTGGGGTGCTCCCGGCCAAAGTATCCCGCCGCTGTGCGAGAGCCCGTGAACGAAATTCAAGGTACGGAACGTCATCAATGCGAGACTCAGTGACGGAGCATTTGTCTCGAATACGCATCACCAGATAAGCGCGATGAGATGGGCTGGGCAAGCTGCTGCTGCTGCCGCCGCCGCCTTCGTTGCTGCCGCTGCTGTCAACTGACATCGTCTCGCCGCCACAGACCTCACCGACCCCTTCTTCCAACTAGGATTGAAGGGCTTCGGTGGGCTGTGGGTGGTTTCCGTTGGTCAACGGCGCGTTAACCTCCTGAGGGGAGCCGTTCGCAACATGCTGAGCCTCCGAGTCCGCCTTGGCGGACTGCTCAACAGCCTGAACTGTCGTGCCGGGTTGGAACTCGGGAACATGAGCGGAGAGCTGGGTCTCAGCGCCGACGCTGTTGATAGTGGTACCGGGCTGGCCGGCGGCTCCCTCGGTGGGGTAAGCCAGGTTGCCACCCTCGATGCCGTTGGCGTACCCGGTCGGGAAGCTACCGGCATAGTCGCCGACCATGCCGTTAGGATAGAGAGGCAAGGCATGGAAGGACCGGGGGTAGAATGCTGAAGGGCCGGGATTGCGCGCCGATTCGGCACGCTGTTCCATGTTGGGGTAGACGAATTTTGCCCAATGAGTGCGAGAGCGTATTCTCTCAATTTGGTCGTCTCCAACACCGTAATCCAGCTGATTGCACTCGGCAAGAATTTGGCGGAAGGTGTTAGGGTCGCAGAGGATCTCGCGAACCCTGGTGAAGCCCATCACGAGGGAAAGAGGAACGAAGCCCTGGCTGTCCATGTTCTGGCGCAGGAACGGGTCCTTCAGGAGGTTTTCGACGGAGAAGTAGTACTCGAGCTGAGGGATCAGAAGCTGTCTGGTCTGCTCGTACCACGCGCTGAAGCTCGAAGAGGTAAGCGGCACGGAGTAATCCCAAGCGGCTTGACCCACGTTTGTCTGGACTTGGCGCATACGGCTGGCATTTGAAGAACCACCCGGGCCGCGGAAAGTACCAGACGCATTGGACTGGCCGCGGCCGCCGCGACCGCCCCGGGCTTGGGAGCCGCCGTAGGCAGCGGGGAAGTTACCACCTTGGTGCAGAGGGGGGCTGGCGTACGAGCGAGGAGCCTGGGAGTAAGCACCGTTGGCCATGTACGACTGCTGGTTATGCATGGGCGCGGAATGGCCACCACGACCACGGTAGCCGCCACGTCCCCGGTCGTTGCGACCTTCGCCTCTCTCTCTGGGTTGGCCGGCCTGCTCCTGGTTGTGAATTAGCACATGCGACACTGTCAATGAGTAGATGGAGTCGAGCTTACCGCAGTGGCATTCGCCTGCGAGTCCTTGATGCGCTCGCCAGCGACAGGCGCCGACGGCTTGCGCTGCTCCTTGGCGTTGGAAACGTCCATCGACGCTCGCTTGTTGGAAGCCGGAGGCTGCGAGTTGGTCCGGACCGGCGCATTGCCATCTCTGGCACGATCGCGAGCCTCACCTCCAGTCTTGGCCTGGGAGGAGGAGCTAGTGGGCTTGTCCGCGGCGCCGGCAGCGCCAGCACCGTGACCGCCTCGAGAAGCGACATCGCGCCCTCCGCGAGCACCGCCGCGGCCTCCACGAGACCCTCTCACGGAGGGAATTGGGGTTGAGAATTGGACAGACGGCACGAAGTCCATACGCTCCCACTTATCCTTGGATCGTCCCTTGTTGCTGGACTCATCCTGGGTCTCAACCTCTGGCCGCTCGGGCTTATCGGTCGATTTGCGCTTCTCCTCCTTGACGGCTTCCTTGACCGCCGTCTCAGGCGTGGGCCACGAGGTAACGTCGCCAACAGGCGGAGGGACTTCGGAAGCGCGGCTGTCCTTCTCGACACCTCTGGAGCCACGAGCACCGTTTCTTCTGGCGGCGGAATCACCCTCGCCAGCCTTGCGCTGAGTCTTGGTGCCATTGACAGCCCCGTTTGTGGCTTCGGAGCTTTCGACAGTCTTGCTCTTCTTCTTGGACTCCTGGCTGTTGGGCCAAGCTTCAGTCACGGCTGCATTGGAATCGGGGCGGGCGGCAGGCACGGTTGGCAGGGTGACCGTGGTCTTCGCAGCCTGGGTTTCCTTCCTTTGCGTCCAAATGTTGACAGAGGGCAGTGGTGCCTCGACCAGCTCGATCTTCGGCTGCTCCTTCTCTTGCTCTGCGGGCTTGTCCTTCTTAGAGTCTTCACCACCCTCTTTTCCAGCCTTGCCCTTCCTCGGCTTCCTAGAGCCCTTCTTAGGCTCGGCCTCATCAGTCACGCGAGTAGACGCGCTTGCCGACCTCACGCTCTTGTCACTCGGTCGGGTAGAGCCCTCGGTGGCGGCGTCGTCATCATCGCGGCGAGAGTCAGTGACTGAAGTGGCGGCAGACGTATTGTTGGTAGCACTGGGCTCAGCTTGAGCGGCAGAAACGGCTTGCTTGGCGGCCAAGTGAGCCTTGAGGCTCGTATTTCTCGATGTATCTTCTTCGGCAGAACCACTCTTGACGGCGTTGGGCTCGACAGGCTGTTCATTGTTTGCCGGGTTGACCGAGTCCTTAACGGTTTCGGTGTTCTGGGTCGCCGGTGTCGCGGCTGTGGTGGCCGCTTGACCCTTGGCGGCTTGGGCGTAGGAAAACGAGGTGGCCATTGTGTCTGCTGGTAGAATTGATGCAAGTATAGGCATGCCTCGAAAGACTATTGTGAGTGTGTTGGACCAGAAAAGACGGTCAACAATCCGATCCAGCCAGGCCCCTAAATGAGGCCACTAAACGGTCTTTTTTTGGTCCCGCTGTGAGGGCAAACTGAGGTCTTGCGACGCCCCGACTGGAGAAAGACCAGTGAAGGTGAGCCAACCTCCTCTTGTGGTCGGAAGAACGGTTCGAATAGCGGGCTGTAATGCCGTGCTGGGGCTTCGCTGGCAATTGACCGTTGTTGGCGCTCTCGGGTACTGTTTAGACGTAGACGTGTTAGGACGAGGTAGTCTTGCCAAAATGAGTTGAGCCCGACCAAAGGCCATGTATGGTACGGGCGGACGCGGGGAGGAAAAGGTGCTTCCGACGACGCCACAGAGCCAGCCAATCCGGCAAGGCGAGCGAACACAACAGTGAAGAGCGAAAAGAACTCGCGGGGGTGAGGGTGATCGTACCGAGTGGCAGAGATTTCGTTGAGCGAGGGGTCAACTAACTCTTGCGAGTTGTAAGGAAGAGAAACAGATAAGTAGAGAGAGGTGAGGCTTCCGGAGATGATCGGGTTGCCGCAATCCTAGGAAATGTGAACGACGGTAAACGCAAAGCTTCGATTGGACGAGGGCTTGATCGGGCCTGGGCCGAAGGTCTTCGCGGGTTGTGTACGGGACACTTTCTGCCGTGGACAGCGCAGTATGCGTCGGCGGGCGGGGGACGAGGAAAGAGAAGACGAACACCGAAAGGACCAGACCGACAAGTTTGGGTAGGCGAGGGTGTACGGAGTGTGTGTGGTGTGTAGAGGAGGGAAGTGTAGGAAGGTCGCAAGAATAAAAATCTAAAGGCCCGAGTTTTTTTTTTGTGAATGAATTTTTTTTCTTCTCGGGAAAGCCACTAATACTACAAGGTTGGCATAGAGGTGGAGGCAGACAGCTGGTCCTGACTTTCACTTTAGCGGGGGTAGGGAGAGGAGGGGAGGGGAGGGGACGGAACAGTGACTGACTGTCTCCAGCCCGCTGTAAGGTCCTCCGTTCCGCCTTTCCTCACGTGCAGGTACCTGCCTACCTTGATACCTGCGTTCCCTACAAAGGTAGGTAGCATAGGTAGTGCCAAACACCAGCGTATCGGAAATGACCACGGGATTCCATGACTACCAGAGCCTCACACGACGAGCTATCAGGCTAGATATTTGGATTACCTCTTCGATCCAGGGCGGGTCCGAGGCACATGAAGTGGTGAAGCGCACAAGAGGTGAATCATGCCAGGCTGGAGGCGCCTATCTAGGTACACGGCCTCCATCCAAGGTAGGTAGTGTCAGTAGATAGGTACCTACTTACCTAGCTACCTAAGTATCTCGGTGTATGCATAAGTCGTCGGAGGTGACGGATTCATTCATTTCCTTCCTCAGGCATGTAGCCCGATAGCCAAAACCTTCACCAGCAGCCATCTGGGCACCTACCAACCTACCTACCCAGGACAGTAGGTGAATACGAACCTGTTGAGAGAGAATCCAGTGTGTCCGCGCCTTGACCGCCGGTGGTAGGGCTGCAAGAGCACCTCAGGAACGCAGCTAATAGCGGGCAGAACGTGCGCCGCCGAAGAGACCAGGCTTGCCATACCTTGGTACGTAGATACCTAACGTCTCTTACTATTATCACGTTCTAGGTATCCGTAGCTGCTACGCCAGGCATTCATAGACGTACTACTGGGTAGGTAGAGACCTTTTCCCCATGCAATAACGTCCGGTCCGTCGCCTCATCACCTGACGTACGACCTGATGTATTAGTTGCCGACCGCGGGACCCTTTCCCCGTCCCTTCTCGTGATATTTAGTTACTGTTTTTTGCCCCCATGGTGGTAATGCACGAATATGAATTGACTACTCATCAAATTAAGGGCATTTTAAACCGCCTCTCCTCGCAACCCCAAATGTGCGTGTGTGTGTGCGCGCGTGTGCGTGTCGTCCGTGGTCCGCGGTTTGGTGTGTCATTCGCAGCGAGCTACCTGCAAAGCAAAGTAGGTAGGTAACTGGATATCTCACACCATCCAACCCCTCCTCACCCCGGGAGGAGTGGGGGGGGGGGGGGGGGGGGGGGGGGCAGGCGGGTGCATGCGTGCTCGGTTCACTAAGATATTCCGGCACTGCAGCCGCATAGTCAGGAAGAAATCCCGGCACCAAACAAACCCTTTCGTAGTTTCCTCACCGCGTCACGGATAAGGTGCTCTTGTTCATTCGCCACAGTTTACATACTGAGGGATGGAAGGAAAATGATGACGGCGTAGAACGTGCCTCTCGCTTGATGCAATGCGAATGGATTTCAGCACCCTGAAATGAAGTGGGGTGGAAATGCAACGGCCTTCCTCGCTTTCCCATAAGGTCCGACCCCCCCAAACCCCCCGTGACGTGCGCGCGAAAATTCGCACTGTATTTAATACCCCTCCTAGCCTCAGGGCTGAGGGCTGAGGGCTGGATTTCATTCCCGACCTGCCTTACCTAACACTTAGGTACATCGATAGCACGGAGTAGTACTGTTACTATTATCAGGTAGGCTCTATTATTACATGCCTGCATCTTCCTGAAGGCAAGTACACTAGGCATTTTGTCGGAGCAAGGACCTCATTAGGTGAGAAACCACCAGTCGCTTCCAGCCCCCGCTCCGCCCCTGGAGAAGAGGAGGACGTGGAAGAAGAGTGTGAACGTTGCCTTGCGCTGGCTTGTTGGTCAGTTGTCTAGGCAGTGAATGTGTTGCTGATTTGCGTCGATTCGTGTTACTGTTGACGAGGAAGAAGCGGAAATGGGGTAGGGTAACCGCGGCTACGGGACCCTGGCCGGGCACACTCTGCTTCATTCATTTTTCTTTCTCACGCGACTCCGTTCACTTCACCCGAGGTCCCGAGTCACGTATAGAAGGAAGGAGGAGGAGTAGTAGTAACAGTTTACCACTGAAGTCCCCGTTCATGGATCGATGAGGTAAGACTTTCGAATACTAGCACCCGGCCTCCCGTCATGGTCAGACTAATTTGTCTTCCGAGGTGTGTCGGAGCCCGCCCGCCCCCGCCGCGGATGACTCTCCGAGTCGTCCCCTTGGTGCTTCCTCACGTCACGAGAAGAAATTCCATACTTGCCTAGATACCTACGCTATGTGCAGAATGGTGGAGCTCACAAATTTTAGACACCCGCGCCAGTTTGCACTGTGCACATAATATTTGATTTTGCCGTCGTTCAGAGTTCCTTCTTCCCAAGATTAATCCGTTGCCATAGCTTAGGTAATAGTCGTATTCGAGTCTATTAAGGTAGGTATGTGGCAAGCCACGCAGGCGACCGCCGATCATTGCGGGGCTACCCTCAAATCATAGGTACAGAGAACACTGCGAATCTTCCCTTGGGGAAAGCCATGTTTGTTCGCAGAGCTGCGATTGGCGCTTTGTCAGCCTGCTTCCACGCCAGAACTCAACTCCCTCGGTGGGGAGGAAGGCCCTCCAATGGTTGGTGAGATTGACCGTCGGAGCCAGTTCCGCCACCGCACCGCTGGCCTCGTCGTTGGCCACGTCCGCCAGAGGCTACTGTGCAATATCTCCTAATAAATGAAGTGTTTTTTTTTTCAACTTATCAATCATAAAAACTGTCCCCCTGTTTGCTTTACGGATTCTTGTCCGCGCTGCCAAAACCACCAGTATTCCGCTTCAAACCAACATCGACCTGTCCTTTCACGTATTCGCCCTGACTTCATAGTATGACCACCCTGAATTCGCATTAACCCGACATCCATGCTGCCGCCCTTCTAGCCCCGAATGTAGTTGCCAACCGCAAACCACTTGAACCCATGGGGAAATAGCTGATTAGGTACCAAGCAAGACAAGCTAGCTGAATGAGGGCCGAAATCAAGGTTAGAATGGTGCTATGAAGCTGTCGTCGGGTGTCAGCAATGTCAGTAGAGGACATTTACGCGGCCAAAACTCACGCCGAGTGAAAAGTAAAGAGAAAGCGCAAGCGAGCCAAAATAGGCGCCGGTGAAGGGCAGGCGAGGGCCTGATATAAGGTGCCGAGCGTAAGCCATCGGGCCCATGACGGCGGCGAAGGACGCCAGGAACAAAAGAGAGCCGAGTGTCCACCTGTGTGAATCATGGTGTTAGCAGCACGCAGATTTCGAAGCGAGGCTCGCCAAAGCAGATCCAGCGTTCCTGTAGTAGCGAATCACCCCAACCAGTCACCGGATGGGGTATACACTACTAGTCCACTGCGTTCAAATCATCTGACATAGAGGACGGGTAGATGCAGCAAGTCGAGGCAATCATCATAGTGGTTCAACTCCCGATCCAACCGTCTTCTCGACGATCTGCCGTGCGGGTTGCTGAAAAGGACGCTTATTTTGGAAGTGGAGGGGGTTAGGGAGGCCGTCTGGGGAAAAGGAGACGTACAGAATTACAAACTTGCGTGGTCTCAAGGACAGGACCGGGAACAGGGCGAAACAGATGACGAAGCAAGCAAGCGCCCCCAGGTTGCATGCGCCGAAGATGAGCAAACGGTCCCATCGACTCACTAGAAAGTGCAGTGATCCGTCAGCATGGCCATGGCTGGCAGGGGGGAGAGACACGGATGCAGCACCACCACCACCACCTAACAAGACTGTCTGTTCACATGGCAGACCGAGACTTGGCAAACAGGCGGAAGGATGTGCCAGCTGCAGGGGAAGGAACAGAGATTTCGAGTTGGAGCCGCAACTTAATGGTGGTGTGCACGAAGACGAGATGACTCACGCGTTGCCCAGCCTTCCTCCTCCTCCCTTCTAGTGGCGGCAGGCAGAGGCGCGCCGGCCCCCTCGGTTGTCGGGAGTTGGATGTAGCTACTATTTCCAAAGGGGTTCAGAGACTTGATGGACGATAGGAGACCGCTCTGCTGGGCCGTGTTGACAGGCACATCCTGCTCGCGCCGGGACCACCCCAAAGAGTTGATAGAGTCTCTAAAGGAAGAGGACGCCATGATTTCGGTGGTTATGGATAGTTGGAAGCGGAAACGACGATGACGTATGGCGCGCTGGTAACGACCTTTCGAGGAGTCTCGGGTGAGTAGAATGTGGGCGCCAGAGGTTGGAGGGCTCTATTGTTCTTGACTGAAGTATGGTCAAGTGACAAGAGCTGAAAACTTCGATTCAAGTCGTTTCAAACCAGCAGCGTGATTGGGCGGAAAGTGGTATCGGGGTCGTCTCCGTCGTTGCTACTGGGGAGCACGGGGGGTGAATGGCAGGCGTAGCGCGGCACGTGGGCGTCGGAGAGGGAGCCGTTATCGATTTCCTCCACACCCAAGACGTCGAGTTCGAATGATAACTTGACAAACAGGGCCACAACGGAAGGGGGGTGGCCAACAGGCGCGTACAAGGACCGTCGAAGAGGGTGGGCGGTTCGGTGACCAGCTGTTCGATTCGCGATACGACGTGGACAAGTTGTAGGGGGAAGCGAGTGTCCGCGCGTACCGTAATGCGTAGTCGCGACGCAAGTCAAAGCTGAGCCGGGGATCTGGGTAGAACGTGGGATTGATGCGGGCTAAGGTAGTTGGGAGCTCGTATGTACACGAGAACGAAAGGTCGGCGGAGAAGAGGCGGAGGCGGGATGGCGAGGCAGAGATGCTGATGGGTTAGGAGGTAGGAAGTAGGTAAGCTTGGGAATGTCTCAGCACCTATGGGCCATGTGGCTGGCAATGGGCCAATTAGCAGCCCCAGCCTTCCACGTCCTTACGCAACCCTCAAGGAACCTTGCGCTTTGGCGGCATCGGGGTGGGGGGGGGGGGGAGGTTGCTACCTACCTAAGGCACCTAGGTAGGTAGGTACCTTAGGTTGAAAGTAGGCGACATGGAATGTCATAGTCCTGCGTTCACAGGTCCTCCGCCAGTGTACTGCGCTACCAGTCTCTCTCATAATTACATAGCTCCAGGGTAGATATATACATAACTCGCAAGACACCAAATGCCAGGGAGAGAGGGACCTCTGGATTCGCAGCTTCGCGACTGGCCAGTAATAGCGGCGCATGTTATGAGATACTTAGTTGGATATCTAGGTAGGCGCAATGAGAGCGATTGCCTTGCCAGCTGTATCAATAATCAATCAACTACATAGTTCAGGTGTTCTCAGACTACCGTGAAGATGGTATACCATGCGCCCAGCATCCGCGTCCCAAGGCGGTGAGAAGGCGGGCTACCCATGAGGAATGGCATGCCATGGGTAAGGTGTTGTCGAACACAAAGAAGAAGAAACTGTTTTGCAAAGGGGCGATGCGAATGAGACAGAATCCCATAATCGAGTCAAGGGCATTTCCTAAGGCGCTTCTGGGCCCTCGGGTTCCTGGCCCACTAGATCTGAGAGCCGTGGCTCATGGGGCAGCTATGAGCTCCGTTCGAGTTGGTTCGTGATATGGGTGTCGCCTTGTTTGTGGGTAGACCAGGAAGGGGAAATCGAAGTGCATGCAGCATGACCATTTAGTTTTTGCCGATCGTTAAAGCAGGTCCCGATGAGCGTCGCGAGTCGTCGCGGACGGCGCGGACGGCGCGGGTCCAAGGCTGCGTCTTGGTGTCTTAGACTGGCTGACTTCCAGTGACTGGACGCATCACGGGGACCGGCGAGTGCCCTCCATCCCCCGCCGGGATGGTGCCCTCCACCAAGGCCAAGGCCAAGGTCAAGGCCCGACTTCGCCCAAGAGGCAGCGAGAAGTTGGAACGTCCCGGTGAGAGAGGCGGTGGAGGTGTCACCCCCCTCGGGATATGGGACGAGTCAGGAGATGCAGGAGAAGTGACAAGCTGCGACCAGCTGCAGATGATATGCTATGTGGTGGCTGTTGGCGACAACCAAAGACGACCTGATATAAATGCTAGCGCGACTTCCTTGGGGAGCGGGCCAAGAAGAGTTGCGAGCGAAAGAAGAACATCTGCCAGACGAACGACGCGCCCCCAACCAAACTGACCGCAGTCCAAGCCAAGCCGCCTTCAAAAGAGACTGGGAAAGAGGAGGCACGGTACGTCAAGATGCGCAGACGGGAGTCGAGTTGTGGTTGACAGGAAAGCGACAGAAATACGGGCAGCCGGAGCCGTGGAACGCAATCAACCCACTGGAGCGTTTTGTTGAGCGTCTTCGAAGATACCGACCGACGAAGCGGCGACGTTCGACTAGTTGTTCCCGTCCACGTCTTTTGTGGCTGGGCGGTTTTTTTTTTTTTTTTTTTTTTGCTCCATAAAAGAATTTTGCAAACTCAAACTTTCGGGGCGGCTACGGATACAGATACAGACGACGTGTGTGTCTCGCTGGCCTCATGGAATCAGCTTCTATCGACTTCTTCGAACCAGCCACAACTCAAGTTGAATCAGCAACAGCAAAAGCAACAGTAACAGCCAACGGCCTCAAACCCACGAGGAAAATTGATAATCAGCTTGGAAGAAAGACGCGAACCTGCCTGCCCCAGACAAATCGATATAATCAGTCAGGCACACAAACACAAGGTTGGTCTACAATCTCGTCTTTCTGTACCATTACAACCACATCCACATCCACATCCGCAACTCCGAAAACTTCCCCATCGACAACACTATCCGCTGCCGCCTGAACCCCGACCCGTCCGAACCGGCGTGGCCATCCCACCGCATCCTTCTCACCTCGCGCATTCCTCTCTCTCACATAAGTCATTCATTACCTCCAACTCCTCCCTAGGCACCCGACCCCTTGCTTGCTTCTTCTTACCACCACTCTCTGCTCCGCACCGTCATACCGCATCCTCGGCGACAATCAAGCCGTCCCGTTATTGATAAATATCAGGGCTGGCACCAGCATTAGCACCGGCACCGGCACCAACACCAACGAGACATCACACCGACCTCTCGGTTCTGCTTGGGCGACCAAGCGCGAGATTCCCTCACCTTGAAAGGATTACCGCCCGCCACACACTTATTACATTCAGCATTCTCCCACCACCCACATAAGCGTAAGTCAGTTTCTATTATCCATCCTGCAGAGCCAGCTTGTCTGTTTCTGTTTCTTGCTCCTGCTCTGCTCTGCTTCGGCCTGTTGCAGGCCTTGTTCAACCACCCCCGCCCCCCTCTTCGACCCCGGACTGGGCTTGTCATGTCCGTACACTGCTCATTCAGTTGAGTTACCCAACCACATCACACCTCTTGAGTCTCTTCAGGGGGGGCCCGGGACACTAGGTGGTCATCCCAGGAAAGCCTCAACGGCCTTTTTGCGACCCCTGGTATCCGAGCCTGGATCACCCACGACGCTGTCGCAACATTCCATCGTCCCGACGTTGAACATCCCTTGCTTGCATCGCATCGCATCGCAGCGAACCCCGTCTGGCGGTCCCTTTCCCTTTTCCACCCCAAAAAGCCCTGGAGTGCAGAGTCGACCTCACCTCAGCGACCAGCCGCCGTGTCTCCGGTGCCCTACTACTACTGTTGGCCTCCCTACCTATTACCTGCCTACCCACCTGGACCCCTCTGCCCCCCCTTCTCCCGCCCTTGCCCACCCCCAAATCACCACCTTGCCTGCCTGCAAGTTGCAAGTACGAGCGGCATGTACCCCGGTACTCTCGCCTCCCGCCCACACTCGCCGTCGGTGTCCCGCACATCGTGCGCTACCTACCTACATTATAGACATACACATTGTCTCTCTGTCGCTCCCCCTCCCCCTCTTCCTCTCCCTCTCTCCCCACACACGACCATCATCTAACACAACACACTGAGCACTAGCTAATTATTTGCCAGGCTAGAACCCGTCAGCCAAACAGCCCGGTGGTCCTGAGGCACTTCTTCCGTTACAAACCCCCGGTTTCCCGACACCGCATTCCCAGCGCAACCCGAGTCAACTCTCTCTCCTCCTCCTCGCCAGCCTGCCCACCTACAAGACCAACTTCCGCCAGCTATTTCTTGACATATTTTTTTCCCGTTTCAGCTGCAAAACAGGTATCGACCACTTGTCCAAAGTTTGACGCCTTTTGTCAAACTTCTACTCCGCCCCTCCTCTTCCTCGCTTCCAACCGGTCTAAAATCGCCGATACACCGCATCAGCCCGACGCTATCGATCTTACCTGCCTCGCCTTACTTCGGTTTCCATCCCCCGCACTTACCGCAACTTGCCACCACTGCGTTGGATGGCCGTGTAACCGCATCTGCTGACGACCGCAAATCCACCCTCTTCTCTTGCTCGGTGAGTCGGTCGCTCCTTGTCATCCCTTCCTACCTACTCTGCCTCTCTCGTGGGCGGCGCTTGATGAGCTGTCCTGTATCCTTGTGGACAATATCCGCATGTGCATGTCCTGCCACCAGCTCGTCCTCTTTCGACAGCGAGCAGGCAGCAGGCCCGAAACCCGCTAAACTTGCTTGCGCAGCTGCGCAACGCCTGCCGGCGCCTCATTTCGCATACATCGTAGCTGGCCTGATTGCTGACAACCCAGGTTTTCCTCCAGCTCTCCGGCTCTCCAGCCAGCCAGTTTTCTCTGAGCTTCGCAGCTCCGTACCTACATCGCATTCGCGGCCAAAGAGGCGGTGTGAGCCATCACAGGGTCCGCGAGGCTTCCAACAGCCGCGGGGCCGACCCATCCGCTCTAAAACCTCGGTTCTGCGTCGAGCGGACAACACTCGATATGGCGCAACAAGGCTTCGGCCAGTTCAATGGCGGCCACGGCGGCAGCATCGACCCCAACGACCTTGCCATGGGCGGAAACTTCCCGTCCACTTTTTCCAGCAACTTCAACTCAAACTCTGCGAACAACTCAAATGGATTTTCCAGTGGGTCTGCTCTCTTCGGCGACGACGAGCTTCTTGACGGCCTGGGAAGCCCTACCGATGGCCAACCGGGCATGCACGGTCACGGCCAGGACTTCGGTGGAATGTCAGACATGAACATGGGCTTCAACCAAGGCGTTTATGGCTCCCACCACGGCCTGGACCAAAACCACATCAACGGCTACTCCAATACCCCCGACGGCGACCCGATCCAGAGCCCGTTCGTGCATAGCTTCAACAACTCCCAGTTCCGTCAACTGCACCACCCCCAGTCCCTGGCAAACTCGCTTCAGTCACCCATATCGTACTCGGGTTCCCCCTTGGCCGGCTCGGACATGAACGCCGAAAGCGCCGAAACCAACTACCTGAATGCGAAAAACCGCACGAGAATGGCTCATGCTATGCAACGGAAGAGCTCTTCCAACACCCGCAGCCCCATGACCCCTAAGTCGGCCATGCACTCCGTGCCCATGGGGTCGCAGGAGTCATCTGGCTTCGGCCCTCAGTCGATCAGGACCCAAGGCATGCACGAAAAGTCTCCTTCGGGAGGCCAGTGGATGCAAACTCCGACTGGCAGCATGGCCGCCTCGTACGGCTCCGGCTTCTCGTCGCCGATTCAGCCCGGCCTTGCTCAGCTCAACGAGGTCATGATGAAGGGCGGTACGTCGATGCCTGCAAAGCTCGGCGTCCAGCCTGCTGCCGTATCGTCCCAAGAGATGAAGCGGAAGCGACGTCGGGAGTCTCATAACTTGGTTGAGCGGCGGCGGCGAGACAACATCAATGAGAGGATTCAAGACCTTAGCAGGTTGGTGCCTTCGCATCGACTGGAGGACGAGAAGATTCGGAAAATGATCCAGAACGGTACCCCGCTCTCGCCTACTCTTACCGGCATCTCGAACCCTTCTCAAGCAACCTCGGGTCTTGCCGGTCCCGGGGCGCGCCGCGCGGCCGGTGGCACAACTGGCAACATAACAACCGGCCTTCCCATCGAGGACAAGGACAAGGGTCCCAACAAGGGCGACATTCTGAACGGCGCTGTCAGCTGGACCAGAGACCTGATGTGGATGCTGCACCTGAAGCTTCAGCAGCAGGAAGAGCTCATGAACGCCATGCAAGAACTTGGTGGACACTTTCCTTTCGAGCTTACTGAGGATGAGAAGCGCATGCAGACCGAGCTGATGGAAGCAATCTCAAAGAACGACGGGCTGGGCTACTCACGCACAACGGGCTCCGGACTCAGAGTGCCTCACCATACTGACTTCCGCGGCGAGCCGCTCAACGGCTCCGGCAACCCGGACGGCGTCTCTGTCAGTCCTGGCGACAACCCCAACGCTGGTTTAGCTGGAGACTTGGGGGCCGGTCACGAGTTCTGGAACGACCCTGACGACGACGACAGCGGTCCTGCGTCGCTCAACTTCAAGGAAGAGGATGAGTTTGGAATGGATTTGACACAATAAGATGGTGTCATCCACCGCCTATTTTGAGAAGTTCCCTCTCAGTTTCGAAGCTCATTATTGTCTCATCCTCCAACCTCAAACTCTTCTTCATGTGCTTGAGCGCGCGTATACCACTTGCATCACACGGTTAACACGGTTGGGTCCCGGAGAGTAAGGCGTTGAGGTTTGTAATTACACAGGCAACGACAGTTGCGCAGTCCAAGGCAACACAGGATTCAGGGCCGTACTCGGGTTTTTTTTTCCCCTGCTTTATTTGTTGTATGTGGTGCGTTTTTTTTTTCCCCCATTATCGTTGTTTCCTGGGTTTATCGAGCATTCATCCACGGGCGGGCAGTTGTGATACCTCCAGGGGGTCCGGATAGGCATTTGCAGGGTTTCTTCTTTTGGGTGGCTTCGCATGTTATATCAGGCAGTCTTCAATTTTCTTCGCTTACCTATGCCGTGGATCTTATTATCTCTCTTTTCTCCCTAATGCTTAGCTACTTTACCAGCCACCATTTGTTTCGATTCGGTACAGACTCCTGTATTTACCGTTCCTGATGTGAGCCCCGGGCCTCTCCGCATGTACGGTCCGATTTTACTTTCGGTGTTGCATTCAATGATACCCTTCCGCATCCGCGTTGGGCGAACCGTCATCTCTCCTTGATCTTCACTTCGACCATGTGGAAAAGCAGCGTTTGCAGGTGATTTGTGTCTATTTGATTTCACAGTATCCGACGGGAGAAGCCAACACGGAAGTGAATGTAGATGTCGAGGTGCACACGCATCGCAGCAACTTCTTGCCTGCTTACCAGTGACGCACACACAGCAGATGCTCGCTCATCGCTGTCAGCAGATTCCACGCCTCCTTACGTTTCATGTCTTCTTGCAACGCGATCCTCTCGAGCGCCGTCTGGCCGTTGAAGTATTTCCAGAAAACCTGCCAAGCCTTGGCCACCTTGGCGTCCTTGAACCGCTTGCCGATGGCTGAGAGGTAGAGCGAGTCCTTGCCCGTGGCCTTGTTGGCGTCCAGTATGATGTAGGGCGCCATGCGTGCCAGATGCGGCGCGTCGTTGGTCGACGGATGCTCCGTCGCCATGGGGAGGACCTTGCGCGCGTGCGCCGTGGCCTTCTCGGCGGCCTCGCGTTGCGTCTTCTCCGCGATGCGCTCCAGGCGCGCCTTTTCCGCCACTTGCTCGCTCATGGTCGGCACGTGTGCCCCGTCCGCCTCGGAATGCTCGTCGACGACATCGAGGGCCGAGGTGCTGCGTGCCCCGCCGCCGGTGCTGGCCGAGCTCGCATCGTCTTCCTTGCGCAGCTCATCGCTCTCGAGCTTGTACTCGACCTCGTAGATGATTTCGGGCCAGACGACAACGTACGCAAACGTACACAACTGCGTGACCCAACCGCCGCGCATCAGCCAGGCGAGCATGGCAAGGTAGGTTGGCCGGTGTGCCTTGCTCGGGCAGAAATGCTTGTACGGCCGCGGCGCGTGCGATAGCTCGGCAAGGAAGTCGGTCAGCGGCGGCGCCAGCGGGAACGACCTCTGCCACTCGAGGCTTGCTTTGGGAAGGTTGCGCGTCTCGCAGTTCGGGGACATGATGTAAACATCACGAGCGTGCAGCGGTGGGATCGCGATGGCGCGGCGCCAGAATATGAAATGCTGAGCGTACTTGCGAACTTGGCTCAGCGTGAGCACGTTGCTCTGCCCGACCTGGTAGAACCTGGAGAGAAGTCAGCCATGCTCGGCCGTGTGGGGACAATCCCTCAACTCACGACTGCGTGGGCTTCGAGAGCCGGGCGAACTCGACCATGGCGACTGTGCTGGGATCCGGGTCGGCTTGTAACTCGGCGACGATCTTCTTCTCGTCGCCCATAAGCAGCAAGGAAAAATTGCGATCCAAGAAGCCTGGCTCGTCGATGGTGTCGTCACCAATGAAAGAGTTGGCCGTTGTCAGCCAGAGCCCCCTTTGCGCCGTCTCTCCGATTTGTGGCAGGTCCGTAACATAGAACGGCACGGGTATCTGGACCGACGGAGTGATGGGGCCGGCGGCTGTGTCCAGCTGCAAAGCCGCAATTTTGTTCTGGGAGACTGCTTCATAGATGTCCTGGACCGAGGCCGCAAGAGACGATGTCGCTAATATGTCGTTCCACAACGAGCTCATCTTGCGCCCTGCATGTACGTCAGTCTTGCGAATGGGCGTCAAGCGGCTTCAAACTCACTGTCCTCTCGGCCCTTGTCTTTCAGAGCAGATATTCGTTTCGATTCCTTCCATACGAACTCGCTGTGTTGCTGACAGTACTTGTAAGCTTTGTTCACCTTTTTTATGATGTTCAGATACAGCGTGTTGATCAGCTCCTTGGCTTCGTGTTTCCTCGGATCAAGGATGAAAACCAAGTTGAACATTGTCATTGAAGCCCGCTTATCGTCCGGCTCCTCTTTCTGAGGTTCGTCTTCCTCTTTCGGCTCATTATGCCAAGCTTCGGCACCATTGGATGTATCATCCTTGCCTTTGTCGGGCTCGATGTCAACCAGCACGGCCGATTCCTCAGTCCGCACTGACTTGGCCCTCTCCTGCTTGCCTTTCTTCTTCTTCTTCCTCCACGTACCGCTCTCAGGCACATGGATGGGATATGATACGCAGTACAGGGGGTCCAGTGACAGCTGGAAGAGCTTCTTGTGATACGCTCTGCCTGGAGTCAAGATACTGGCGAGATCCTTGGTCGGGAAGCCGGCCACATGCTCCCAAGGCACAATCTGAGTACCGTCATCGGTGACAAGGTGGTCGTCTCCAGCGGACCATTGATGGAGGTCTTCAGCGTTGGTATCCGAATCTAATGACGCGGACTGGTTTAGGCGCTCAAGCAAGATGTCGTCGTTGTCCGGAGAGGTCTCGGCTGGCTCGTGATTCTGCGACTGTGCCCGAGGAAGCGTGACATGTGGCGGGTAGTGAAAGACGAAGTTGGGGCCATCACGGGACCTGTTGATGACTAGCGCCACGGCGAGAAAGTTGGAGGGGCTCGGAAGAACGGGCTGCGCCATTTCGAGATAGGAGGGGGCGGGATCAACGGCTTATCTCCCGCTGTCCTACCAAGCTGTTGGTGATGAAGCGCCGCTCAGGCGGTCATCGTCCTGTCTAAGCCGCGGGCCGAACGGGGAATATTCAGAAGCAGGCTCCAAATAGACGCCAATATGAGCCACTCTGCGACCCTCAAGTCGGCCGGGTGCGGAAAGAGCGGCTAAGCTGACGGAACGAGGGAGTATATCGTAGTATGAGCAATGTTCACCGGGCTAGAGGAGCTATCGGGCTCCCTTCGATTAACTATACCAGCCGAGTCTCCGGGGCGGTGGTTAAGTGGGAGGTTGATGACCGACGGCGACATGGAGGTCCGAGCGCAGGTAGTTCGCAACGGCCTTGGAGCGTCAATTCAACGTGGGTGGTCGGAAAGGAGTGGGGCTGCGGCTCCCAAGGCACCCTGATTCAACCTGTCTGTACAGTGCAGGTGCCGAGCTTACCTACACTAAGCACCTAACTAAGTAGGCAAGTATCTAGGTAGGATGGAAGAATCTAGGTTTCGGCGGCGGCCTACTGCCAAGTAATGACTGTGAATATCTCCCCTAACTAAGACCCGGCGTGGATAGGCAATTTAGTAGTATCCGTAGCGTTATCCGGTTATGTGCAGGTATACCTGCCCAGTCGTCACATGCTTCGATGGTCGAAAGCTGGCTGACCAGGGCTAGACCTGGCGGAGAGACATGTTCAGTCGGTGAGCCTCTCTGGCATTTGACTACATACACTGGCACAGGGCCCGGTTGTAGTGCACATGCACGAACCAACCTAGGGGTAGGGGGGAGATATGCCAGCATGCCGCAAGACTTCTTTCCCGACAAAGGGTGAAGGGAGACGGTCAGGAAATATGGACTGGTAATAACGATTGACACATTCCTACCTCAAATACTAGCAATACATATGGGTGCCGGATAGACGTCAGCAAGTCAGGTAGGTGCTGAGAGGTTCCCCGGATCCATGGCACACCGCCCGGTGCTAGACGGGACCTAGGTGGATGTTCATTCGTCCAGCCACAATCCAGGTGACCAGGGCATATTATTTGTGGTGGCTGCCATACTGCACGTTGGGGCGGGACCTACCTAAGGAGGTATCCGTAGGTAGGTAGTAATAGCTGGCAGCTGCAAGGCTCTGGCCCCGAGAATCTCCACAGTCACACAATGGCTCGCCTCAATATGTACCGACGACTTTGTATGAACCGTTCCATAGCAGGGACCTAAAAGTTCAGTACCTTCCTACCTATCCACGCACACAGGTAATAAACTGTATGGCAGATGAGTGCCGAGTAATGTAGGTACCTAGGGCATGTGCCTCTTACCGTCGTAGGTAACAGAAGATCTTGTCTCCTTTTGACGCTCGTGCCACGCGTTCCACGCGCGTACTTCAGACCTTACATAGTACCCAGGAAGATAAACGAAACGTCGATTAACAACTCCAGTGTCATTGGGACGAGCTTTACACTAGTAGGTCAGTCCTGGCTTTCTTAGGCGTTGGGGAAAGGGGACATCGAGGCCCACATCCCCGCCCAAACACACCACTGCAGCCAGGTCCCCTAAACACAAATGCCAATGTGGCTTTCACATGCTCTCTCTCTCTCTCCGTGTGTCTGTGTCTGTCTGTGTCTCTGCTCCTACCTTCCCTGGGTAATTGCCTCAATTCGCTGACCGACGACGAAAGGAGGATAGTCACGGTGCACCACCCAGAGACTTCCTCCAACGAGAGGGTCGGTATTTTGTTTTTATTTAATTTTCGGTCTCTTTGGAAGAGGAAAAAAAAAACCACCGCCTAACTTAGCGATAGCTTTCAACCCCCTTCTTTCAATTTCGGCTGCGCACGAGGAAGGCAACAGGTCGTGTGCTCGAGCTTCGATCGACGGCGCCAAAACGGACCTGCCACTCACCTGTTTCTTCGACAATCTTGATATTAATACGACTCAGTGCCCAGTCTACCCTGTAGTCTTTGTCACCCTCCCCTTTTCTCTTGCACCCTACGGTCCATCACCTCTTCTCCCTCGAATACCACCGCTCCCTTTATTTTCTTCCACTTCATTTTCCTCCCCCCCTGTCTACCTTTCGGCGACTACCTCAAGGGCCCCTCTAGACCCCGCCCTTTTTTGCCACCAGAAACCGACCGTTCGCTGTTCTGGCTTTTTATCGCGAACGCCGCCAGCTACGCAACCACCCCGGGGCCAATTTGCCAAGGAACAATTGACCTCTCGATATTGTCTCTACCCTGTCGACATAGTTTCCTCCATCGCTCGACTGCTACCTGTCTCCGCTCAACCATGACCCAAGGCGCAAGCAACGGCCACTCTGGGCTGGCGTCCGCCCACGTCCGATTCCTTCCCCTTTCCTACGACAGCGAAGATTCCCAGCAATCCGCGACTCGTTTGATCCTGACTGTTCGACCAGACTGGGACACCGTCGACGACAACATCGAGTTCGTGCGTTTCACCGATGGCATCACAAACACGCTGCTCAAGGCGGTGAACAGACGGAAAGGATGGTCCAAAGAAGATATTGATAGGGAAGCCATCTTGCTGAGGGCTTACGGACATGGTACCGCCGTTCTTATCGATCGCGAGCGCGAAGCCCAGAATCACGAGCTCCTCATGAAGCATGGGCTTGCGCCCGAGCTGCTAGCTCGCTTCAAAAATGGGATGCTCTACCGTTTTATCAAGGGTAGCGTGACGGCCCCCGAGGACCTGAGAAAGCCTTCGATATATACAGCTGTCGCGAGACGCTTAGCGCAGTGGCACGCGACAGTTCCCTGCATTACTCACCCGACGTCGGCGAACGCTCACGCGAAGAATGGCGGCGCCCACGATCACCAAGACCGAGAGGACATCATCGAGAATGCCGCTCCCGGAAAGCCCACTCCCAACGTCTGGACCGTCATGCAGAAATGGATACTCGCGCTGCCCACCGAGACGGCGGAGCAAAGAGAGAGGCAAGAATCGCTCCAGCATGAGCTGGAGAGCCTGGTGGAGGAGTTCAGCCAACGTCCTGGCCTAGGGATCGACGGGGTTAGTATGGCATTGGGCAGTGTCCATTTTAGAATCGCCGGCTAACGAACCTTCCTCTCCAGCTTGTTTTTGCCCATTGCGACCTGTTGAGCGGCAATGTCATCGTGTTGCCGAAGAACTACGCCACCGACGGCGCCAAAGATCAAGTTTCGGTGACTTTTATTGACTACGAGTATGCTACTCCGTCTCCGGCTGCCTTCGACATTGCCAACCACTTTGCGGAGTGGGGTGGTTTCGACTGTGACTACAGCGTGCTTCCCAGCCGCACCCAACGCCGGGAGTTCATCGACGAATACATCCGTGCCTACTTCGAGATCCTCCCGGGCCAGCCCAACGTTGACATCGAGAGCGAGGTGAGGAAGCTCAATGACGAAGTAGACCTCTTCCGCGGTGTGCCGGGTTTCTACTGGGGTATTTGGGCCTTGATCCAGGCCGTCATCTCGGACATCGAGTTCGACTACGCTTCGTACGCGGAGACGCGCCTCGCGGAGTACTGGGCCTGGAAGTCGGAGAGAGACGGCAGCAGGGCCGCGGCCGGTAAAGAGAAGCCTCTGCGCGAGCGTCGCTGGGAACAAGTCGAGTAAATAACTCGAACATGTTCAGACGCTGGGCTCTGGTGGAAAAGAGAAGAAGAAAAAGCCAAAATACGAAATAGAGAGAAGAAGATGGCACGCACGAAACTGGAGTTACTGGCAAGGATTTCTGTACATAAACTTCAACTGCGAAACAGAAATGGATTGAGGGAAGCGAAGCATGATATCGACACGGGCCGGCGTCATTCAACATGAGCTCGACGAAGGCCGGGACGGAGCTCCGGGGCGTTTTGGGACTGAACGGAATTCCTCTTAATACACAATACCTATATTACCGTAATACGAACTGTGATCGTACAGAGAGGCATTACTATGTGAGTGTGGCCTGAGGGGCAACGCAGGGGCCGTGTGAGCGATGCCCGACATGGAAAGACAGGACGGAGGCCAAAGTCGAGCACCGGACGAAGGGCTTTCTGCCGAGTCCGTGGACGGAGGTTTTGGTCGTCCCAACCCTGAGAATTATGTACCATGTCTGCTGCGTGCGAGATGCCTGCCGCCAACCAATTCCTCTACCACACAATCACTAATCCAGCACCTAAACCGATCGTCTCCCTCTTCAACGGGTCTACCTAGATCTATCATATGTCTCAAGTTCGTGCCCGCATGCCAGTCTCTTGTCGACTCGTCCAAAACCTTTGGACTAGTCGAAGCACGATCATCTTACACACACACAAGCTTAGGGCTGCATCTTACACACACACAAGCTTAGGGCTGAGTGTTGGTGTACCTGGCGTGGACCATCTCGTCCCGTTCTTGAGCGCACCACCAGATGTCCGTTTCGAAGGCAGGAGCCGCTGGACCAACCGTGCTGCTCCTGACGCGCATGGAACCGGCGGATTGAAACGGCGGATGACGGACGGCGGGTCGATGGTATGAATCTTAACACGAAAACCCTGTGGGTCTCTTGACGCGTGTTGGAATCAAGCTCATGGGCGCCCCCGAGTCGGCTGCGACTCGGCGTCGGCTTTGCAGGACACACTATACCATGGCTGCGATGTATTCATACATGCCTGGTAAGGTGACCCAGCAGCCTCCTCCTCGGCACCTACCTACCTACCAGAACCAAGGATCGGGATAATCACCGCCAGGGCAAACCTGACGAGTGACCCGGCTGGCAAGGAGGATGAACCCTCCCCATCTGCCTTTGGAACCAAACCGAAACCAAGCCTAAGTAGTCACAAAGTACACTGGCAATAGCGTTATGATCGCATACAGATGAGTGTTTCTTCCTTCTTGGCCGCCGGCCTTGCTTGAGTATCAGCTCAGTAACATCCTTTCGCGGAGCAGTGTCTTGACTTTCTGGCAGCAGGACGTATCCCATTTGGCATGGCGAACCAGCATCGAGCACGCACATCCACAGATTCATGGAATACCCATGGTGCGCCAAGAACATTTGAAATTTGTTGAACTTTGTGTACCATTGGTAGTAGGTTCTCTGTAGTCGGCGGCTCTCTTCCAAAAAAACGAGGGAGAAGAAAAAGGCACTGCCAATGCCCCAAGCACGATGGGATGCTTAACTCGTCTCTGCGAGGACAACCAACGGAACGACTGTCTTCGCCTTCAGGATCGGGAGCAGGTCGTCCTCACGATGTCGAATGGTGAGATATGCGCGAACGCGAACGCGAACGCCAACCGCTTCCTGAGGTGCGAAGGAACCACGGTCAAGATTGTGCCTCGTGTGCGTTTAATGTTTGCGTGAGAAGTGTGGCAGGGAAACACGGCTCAATCCCATGTCTCCTTTCCGTCCGCCTCGATCGTTTATGGGCTGTTTGACAGTTTGACTTCCGCCCGCGAGCAGGGTTTGAGGAGGAGGAGGGGCTTGGCACAGGAGGACCTTTCCTTACTCCATCTCTCGCAAGTTGCAACTAGTATTACTACTACGGACACAGGGTACGTTCTACTGCGCAGGCGAGGGGGGCGCCTGCGCCGTGTGACGGTTGATGCAAGCAACGCGCGGGTCTCGCTGCTTTGCCAGTGTCCAGTCACCCTTTGAGTGCACAATATCCGTCGTAGTGCACCATGTTATGCCCGTCCCCCCCTTCAACCTCGCCTGCAGCAGCTACCATCTGCAGGTTGCAACGGTGACTCGGCACATGCTTGTCTCTGCCGGGAATGGTCCCCCAGCATCGTACCACGGACTCTGTGGCCCACGTGGAGCATTGGTCCGTGTAGCGTGGTGTAGGTGTTGGTGCATGCATCCGTGGGCGTGTGTATAGTAAAGTGATGCGATGGGTGGTCGCCTTTTTCTCTGAGCAACAAGATTGCTCGACTAGATATTGCGTATTACATGCAGGGCCGGAGATGTGTCGCAATTTCATGCCCACCGAAGGGGTCCACTGCATTTTTCCCAGGTATGATGCAATGCTGAGACTGAGAGAAGTGCGTCGGCCTGCCTCTGAAATCTGGATATCCAAGAATTGAACATGCAAGAAGTGAAGTTGGGCTCTGTGAAGTTCGGCTCTGATACTTGGCCGCCAAAGCCGTTCCCCCACAACAGGGGACAAGACACGTCGAGGCCAAGTGTCTGGTGTATCCTAAGTCGGTTCTTACTTGTCCGTTGTTTCGCTTCATCAGCCTCAAATCCCAGGACCTGGGATTGGAACTGGGAACCTGCCCAGGCAGCCGGATGTCAATACCTGGATGTCTGGGGAGGGGCCAGCAACCGGCCCCACGTCGACGCCGGTGCCAGGGCCGTCGTCCTCGACTCCTCGTTGGAGCCTTGGAGGGACATTGGAGCTGTGAGCCCTAATCCATGTAGTGTACATAGTCATACACTACCTGCCTAGGTACGAAGTGGCAGGTAGGTAGGTATGGATGGCCGTATCCGTAGATCGCTTGCCCACGAGCCTTTCTCTCAGCGCCTCCGCATTCGAGATGGAGAATAAGGCGTGGGAGGCAAGACGATTTCCTATCGACTGGCCAGCCACCCCACCCTCAGCTTGCTTACACGTGTAGGCGTGCGCCTCAGCTTCAGGTTTTGGGGTTGTCGTGTAGGTAGGTCGTTTTCAACGGTTCCATGGAACAAGCACAGCCCAGCCTGCGGTGCGGGCACGACAACAGCGGGCACGCAGGGCCCCGGGCATGTGTGGTCCATGCTACCAACGAGCTGACCTCTGACCAGCTACTATGTAGGTTCCTACACTATCCGTAGGTATGTAGGTATTATGCAACCTGGGATGAGCTGGGGGGAGGCGTGCAAACCACTTGAGTCCCGGTGGAGGGTGTGTCCATCGAAGCATCCCGCCCGATGGGAAAGGTACTTTGTAGGGCCGATAGTGCAGTACTTCCGTAGGTATGCAAGGCGCGCGAGGCCAGTACCTAGATATCTGCCTCCAGGCGATGCCTCGCGCTGCACAATCAAGAACGTCTCTAATGAACGGGTCTGCGTAGGTAAATTAGCCGAGACTGTAACGGCACGTTGAGGATAGTAGTCCCACGCAATATTCGTTGCCTAGGTAGGGTAGTATGCAGAACACCCCTATACTATCCGCACACAGGACGGAGTCGAGCATTCGGTCGGATGAAGGCCGAGCGAACACAAACAACGAGCAGCAGGGCACGTTTGGAGGAGTTGTCGAAGGTATCCGTACCGTGCCGCGAATCGACTACAGGACCGGCGGTCCGCGATATGGTGATCCGAGGTCGTAGCCAATTTCCTTCCTTTCCGGACTTACCAGTGCAGCAGAGTAGGTATTATCTAAATTCACATGTACCGTGTACGACATCATCGAAGATACCGGCAGGCACGTAGTTGTCAAGGCCTGCCGCGGCAGCCCGTAGCTAGACGGGCGAGACATTACCATAGTGGTGTATCCGTACATGGTAGCGAGCTGGAACCTGTCCGCCTGTGCAGCTCGGAACCTGGTAGTGCAGTGTGGGTGATATCGCAAGAACACCCCCACAAACGGAGCTAGGGCCGTCAAGCGGCGTACGGTGACTGGCAGATGGGCAGAATTTGGGGGAAGGTGGGGGGATTCCCTATCTACACTACCCGTACGGATACCTACCTAAGTAGGTACATAAAGTACGCATTCGAGAGGTGCCTGCCTATCTCTTGGTATCAATAAGTATCCGTATATCTAAGGTACGGATACGCATACTGGAACTTGATACCTGGACACTACCTCCGCACAGCACCGGTAAAGTGTCCGCCCATGTCGTGCCGTAAATCATGGCCAAGTACATCCCGTCCCCGTCCCAAACCCTGGCTTGACATGTATGATGCGCTGCTCTGAAAGCCGGGGAAGGTAAACCAGCCGGCAACTGGAGGCACCAAGGTGAAAGGTATCTTGTGTATTATTAATTGGGTAGATAGGTACCTAGATGAGTATCCCGGACCAGTCGACCCCCCGGCCACACCCGGGCAGTTACCCATGTAACTACCCAAGATCTCCACCACCTGGTGTACGGTACCCTGCCTACCTCCTTGAGTCCTTGCAACTCTCGTCTATCTAATCAATTGCACGCCGTTAGCCACTGGCCCGCTTCCCCAACTCAACCCTGCCCGTTATTAATAAAAGAGCTATCACCCCAATGTGGGAGGAGCGCAGCAGTGTGGTCGTCGTTCGGTACGGTGCTGTCCAATACCGCCCCTCCGACCACTGGACCGAATCCGGTTCTCTTCTTAACTCGATAATTTCTCTTCTGTTTAGTCTTCTTCCTCTTGTTTATCTCTTGCTTGCAACGCCATCACTCTCAGGTATTGTCCGCGCCGCGTACCTCGCTCTCGTCGTCGTCCCGGAAAGAGTGGGAGAGGCGAGGACATAGTGCCCTTGGGAGAAAACATCGGAGGGCCGCTTGCCTCGCACCTCACCAGACGGCCCAGCTGTGAACTCGCGACTGGAAACTGCATCTGATCCGACAAAGCCCCGCCTGAGCGCCCTCAGGATATCCCATCCCACGGCTGGATGTGTTGCTGTGCTTGTGGTGCTCAACTAGTACGTCGCTCCGCCTGGTCTCGCTCCCAGAACGAATCCCTACCAGGTGGTTAGAAGACAAGGGGAAGAATAGCCGGCCGAGACGCGAAAAGCGATTTTCTAATCCGCCACCGGAAGGGTCTGCGCCTTGTGAGAAAGGAGCAAGGAAGGAACACATCAGATCTTCGGGTGGTCGTTGGAAAAGCGATGACCCAAGCCGTCTGGCGTCCTGGCGATTCTGACCTCACACAGCGACAACGTCATCCTGGACATCAACGTTGCCTCCTCGGAACCCCCTCGACCGCGGCAGCTGATGGCAGAAATAGTGCCAAAAAGCCAAGAAATCACTTGAAGGAGATCATGTATCTGGTCTCCGGACGTTCTTTCTGATGCGACCGAACGAACCGAGATATCCTTTGATAGGCACGAGGGACCGGCAGCCGTTGTATTTCATCCCACCGTTACTTTGCCCTGTCTTGCGCCAGGACCAAGATCGTTCACATCATCTGTGTCGTCGGCTGGAGGAGGACGCCCTCGAGGCCTGGGTGGAATGGCGGCCGATCCTCAGAACCTCTCCGACCCGGCCCTTGATAGCGCCATCCGGCAGCTTCTCGACCAGCAAGCCGAAATTCAAGCCAAGCTTGCCGCCTTGTTGCCCGTCAAGTATGGCCCGAATGTAAAAATGGAGCTATCCATGCTCCGTCACAAGCTGCGCGTTTTGCAATCTTACTCTGACCACCACCGTAAGTTGCCGTCCGTCATGTAGCCCAATGACCCTCTTGCGCTGATATGTTTGTTTCTGTAGACATTTCTGTCCATGCACACACGCTATCAGAAATCGAAGAAGCCAGAGCTTTGCAATATCGGTGCGAATGCATAGAGGCTGCTTTCCTAGAGCAAGGTAGGCAGCAATCAGACCCGCTGTGCCCTCGTACACCTGTGCCTAACTTCTCCTGTAGGTCATGACTTAACGGACTCAAACACGTTAGGCGCGTTAAAGCTATCACTGCACGATGAGGCACCCGCCGGTTATGCCACTTGGCTCGATCGCAATCTAGCCAGCTACGACCCGGTTATTCGTGGGTGGCAAGTGAAGAGCAACTTGTCGCCACCGTCTCGATCACTCGCGTCCTTCAAATGTTGGGATGAACGCTGTATACACTACATCTACGGCTTCTACGACAAACAAGACCGGGAAGCTCACGCGCGGGAGCACACAATATACGCCCATCGTGACTCGGGAATGTCGATTGGTAACACTTCGCCACTATCGTTTCCCGGATATCCGCCGCCACGACATTCGGCCCCTGAAGCAGGGAAACGACCTGTGGTACAGCAACTGCCAAAACCCCCGACTGGTCCTCAGCTGGCGCCTCTGAAAACAGACACTGGCCCGCCCAGGGATCGCTGTGATACCTTGCAGTCTTACTCCCTGGCGAGTCAAACGTCTGCACCAGGTCGAGGTTCTGTCGATTCCGAGGTCGACCCTCTACTTCCACCTTTAAAGCGCAGCAGGGTTGGACAGTCTCGCCTCCAGTCCATTGGCGAGCTTAGACTACTCCAGGATTCTGGGCCCTGTTTGCGCTGTGTCGTCATTAAACAGCCAGTGAGATCACCAGTTCCCCCAAGCTAGTAGCGAAAGTTGTTGACGTTAGGCAGTGTGACTCCAACGAGCCGTGCTACTACTGCGCCGAGCAACCCTTGAGCCCTGAGGGCGACTTTTGGAAGGCTATTGGCTGCCATCGTGGGCCACTAGATGCGTTCTCCGACATACTGTTACTAGGTCAGTGTTCGGAGGAGCCCCCGTTGCTTGCTACGACTGACATCATTCAGCCCCGGCATCTCCGGCGCGAACCCAAACACCCATCGCATCCCCATTAGCCCAACGTAGGAGCGTAAACGAATATCTCGAAAGCAGCTATCGCATATCTCCAGAAATTTTGCATGCCGTCAAGGTCAATCTTGACTTCGATGACGGGTTCTGGTGGGCAGAGGAGCTTTCTAATCCTTTCAGCAACCCTGCTCTCTCGATTTTCAGCAATAGAGATGCTCTTGAGCGCCCTCCGCCAATTTTGGATATCTTGACTGCTAGTTGGAATGGTGGCGGGACTGCATACAACTTTCTACATCTTCTGAAAACCAGCGGTATGATTGCAGCGACGAGAGAAATGGAAGAGGCGGTTTTCCCAGTTTTGTACCGAGCGAAGCTGCTTTTGCGAGAAGTCGTCTTTTGGGATTTACAACAACCCGAACCATCAATAAGGGTCGACGACGGACCGCCATACCGACCCCAGTTCTTCGACGAGGCCGACCACGATGCGCACTATCGCGTGCTTTACAAGTCTGTGTCGCAGTTCCTCCAAGCTTTCGAAGTGGCGGTGTTTAGAAAGGGGCCACGGGATGTGAGGGGTTGGTTCTCCATCTTCATCGCCCTGTGCATCTTCAGTATCGTGCGAACAATCCTGGTAGACATTGCCTCCTACCTGCCACGCCGACACTCATCTCTCACTCCAGCGACCTGGAGGGGGGCTAGCGGTGTGCATGCAATGCACAGCGTATACAAGATTCTGGTCGTCTTATTTGCTAGCTCAGGTCCGATGCTTTTGGACGAGAATGCACCGGACCTGGACGAGTGGGACAGAGTTGTGCTGGATTCCCTCCAGCTCATAGTACGCAAGGACACGTGGGCCCAGCAGGGTCTTTCATCATCCGGTGATTTTCTGATCCGCCTCGGTGATGGCGAGCCAGAAGGCACCGGTTCCTTCAACGGGTTTCTCAGGCAGAGAACATCAACTAGGGCTGGCTCGTACATTCTTCCTCCCATCATCAAGCCCGGGGAAGAGCCTAGGCACCCGACGCACGATCCTCGCGCACTTGGCGAACCCTGGATACCGAGTCCAGCTCCTCTCCCAGACCGCGATCCATTTTATACAGGCATAGGCTTGGAATACCTGGCCTCTTCCCAGGGGACCGACACCATGGGCCGCCGGCACACCGTCGGTGGAAGTCCGACCTTCCCCCGCGGGTCTATGAGAACTCTCGGGTCTCCCCTCTCTGGTGGAAGAGGACGACAAGCATACCAGAGACCGCCATTGCGTCGAGTTTACTGTATGAAATGCAATGAGTATCCCGAGGGATTCAGAGGCGAGCATGAACTTCGAAGGCATACCGACGCCAAACATGCTGCGTTGGTCAGGCGTTGGGTATGCACCGAACCGGACGGCTACAGCACGTCGCTGCCACAACCAGTTATTCCTCTGTCCAAATGTAAGGCCTGCGTTACGCAGAAGCGATACGGTGCCTACTACAATGCAGCCGCTCATCTTCGTCGGGCTCACTTCAATCCTCACAGAGGTGGGAAAGCGAGCGGGGACTGGCCTCCAATGACAATCTTAAAGGACTGGATGAGAGAGGTGCGACAGTCGGTCGACATTCAGGATAACGATGACTCCAGCGGAGGGGAAGAAGGCGACTACAAACCACCGTCCGAATACTTCGCTCAAGCACCACCGCCCCCGCCTGCTCCACCACCTCGGTCTCCGACGTACGGCACAACTATGATATCGGCACCAGTCACATCATCGGCGCCACTACTCATAGCTCCTGCGGAATCAATGTCCCAAATGAGCAGCCCATCGAGCAAAACGCTCGAGAATCGGACGCGGTGCCCCCATCCTGACTGCGGAAGAGTGTTCAAGGATCTTGCGGCTCACATGCTCACACACCAAGAGGAACGGCCAGAGAAATGCCCGATTGAAACATGCGAGTATCACATCAAGGGGTTTGCACGGAAGTACGACAAGAACCGCCACGCTCTAACACACTACAAGGGGACTATGATCTGCCCCTTCTGCCCTGGTGTGGGATCCGCGTATGAAAAGGCTTTCAACCGAGCCGATGTTTTTAAGCGACACCTAACGTCGGTTCATAATGTTGAGCAAACCCCCCCTAACAGCCGAAAGCTCATCATCAGCGGATCCGGCAACGCTCACGGCGATGGTGCCAAGTGCTCCATCTGCCAGGGCTACTTCGGTACAGCACAAGAATTTTATGAGCACCTGGACGATTGTGTTCTCAATGTCATCGTACCAGCATCGGCAAGGACCCCTGGAGATTCATCGGTACTTCTCCTGACGTCAGGCTTGGAGGGGCGGGAAAGGCCCAGTGAAAGCGACACTACAAACGTACAACTACCATCGATCTCTGGCGAGAAGATGGATACCAATCCATAAGGAAGGCTTGGAGTCGGATAGACAGGTTGTCTTGTTCACGTGGCGGTATATTCTGCCATTATGATTTATCGAATACCCCCAGATTCTTTTAACAACTTGTGTTTTCTTCTTGTTAGTTAGCGCAACATCTAACAATGCACGATACCAAGGGATCTGAAGTATCCCATCAAAGCTCTGGCAAGTACTGTTAATAGCTGCTCGGGTGCTGGTGTTGAAGTTGGCGAGAGTCACGGTAGACATATCATGTCTATGAATGGTGTGTATCGTCATCCGACAGACCAAGATCATCCGTCCCATCTGATTTCGCAAACCTGATAATACCCTGACTATGGTAGTTTTATATACATCTGCCTCAGACACACACACACCATTATCACCAATGCACTTACAAACAGAAGAAAGATATCAAAGGAATGAGAAGAGTAACCAAGGGTGGAAAATGATGAAGTGGTTAACCGCTCACCAGACCGTCTCACTCCGACCCGACTTGTTCAGTTGGCAAACCCCACGGATATCAGTCCAGTGTCGGTCTTGGGCTTTCTCGCATACCCGCTCAACATTCTCCAGCCCGCGCTGCAGCTCCTTCCCTCCTCGACAATGGCTGAGACGTCCTCGATGCTCTTGCCGGCTTGTCTCATGGTAGCACCGTCCGTGACGGTGTCTGCGAGCCGCAGCTCGCCGCTGACCTTCTCCATCTCGCAACGCAGCAGCCAGCGCTCCCAGTTCCAGCTGCCGACGATGCCCGTTACGTTGGCGATGTTGTCGGTGCTGCCCGTCACCATGGCTTCCATGGTCACCGTCCGTGACTCCTCGCCCGAGGGGTTGGCCCGGACAGGCAGCGACGGGAGGGGCTTCCCCGTTTGCTGCGAGGGGTGATGCGCGCCCATGGGAAGACACATCCACGCGCGGCGGACCTCGTCGAACCCTGCACGTCCGAGTCTGCCCAGAAACATCTTGGTCGGGTTCGGGTCGTACCCGAGCGTCTTGAGATCGAAGCCGAATTCGACGCTCTTCGCCAAGCCGAGGGGGCCGGCGTTCATGATATCCGAGTCCAGGACGGAAAACTCAAGGTAGCCACCGGGCTTGAGAACGCGCATGCACTCCCTGAGGCACGTCTCCCACTCGTCTTCGCCGTTCTCGCCAACGAACTTGAGGATGCTGTGCAGTTCGCGTGCCGAGATGAGGTCGAAGTGGTTATCCCCGAAGGGCAGGCGGGTGAGCCTGTCGACGGCAACCTGACGGTGGTTGGGCGGGCCTCTGATGTTCGAGTTGGATAGCTGGCGGATGGTCTTGGTCGTCACGGTGTAGATCTTGGCGTTGGGATATTGGAGCGCGCAATGCCAAGCCCAGTCACAGGTGGACTGGCCGCCGAGGTCAAGGATGCGTGCCCTGTCACGGGCAGCGCGATCGCAGCCGGGCGCCACGCGGGACACACGCGATAGGCGCTTGGCGACGGGCGCCGAGATGAGCTTACCGCCGTTGAGCATCTTGATGGCGGCAACGTGCCAGGTTGAGATGGCCATCTGGGACATGGCCTCGTGCTCCTTCTCGCGCTTCAGCTTCTCCGGGTCGTCGATGAGAATGTCATCACCACGGGCGACATTGGCGCTGAGACGCTTCTTGGCCGACTGGGGGACGACGCTGAGCTGGTATTTGCCGAGCAGCTGGTTGCGATGGAACTCGCGAAGGCAAACGCGCTGAGCTTGCAGAGCCTCGAAGCGAGGGAGCTGGTGGACGAAGACATCCTGCTTGCTGGACCGGATGATGTAGTCTTGGAAGGCACGGTAGTACGCGGATTCCTGTCTGAGGAGCGTGGAGGGCAGACGGCGCGGGATGTTGGTCTTGGCCACGAACTCTGAAAATCGGACCGTCTTCTTCTTCGGAAGGTCAATGACCTCCGGCTCGGGTGCGTCGTCGGCGTCTTCCTCTGCAGCTTCGGGGATGGTATCGAGGTTCTTGCCGTCATCCTCTTGAGCCTCCTCAGTTTCAACTGGCTTGAGGTAGGCGCGCTGGGCGAGGAGCCACAGCTCCGTGCGGTCGAGGTTGGAGAGAGCAACTTCTTGTTGCTTGCGAGCATACTCAGGGTCGTACGCCGTGATGATTTCTGTCGGGGCATCCTCGGCCCCTGGCGAGACGGGCTCTGCCAATGTTGCTGATGAGGCTGTGACGACGGTTGGGACAATCGGTCTAGCAGTTGGCATGTCATCCTCGTCTGGCACCTCCTTGACTTCCACGACCTGCTCCACGATCGCATGGGGGGCGGGCGCCAGGTCGCGATAGAATTGCTCCGCGGTTTCGGTGATGGCAAACCTAGCTGGCGCAACCGGCACGGGGGGGGCCGAGGCGTCCATGTTCCAAGGGCAGCGATAGAACTGCTCTGCCGTAGTGGACGTCGGGGGGACGACATCTTCGGGGGATCTCGAGGGCATGTGCCAGGTGTTCCTCGTTCTGGGGGAAAGGCCGGAGAAGAAGCCGCCAGGAGAGGGAATGTCGAGCCTGGTGAGATCGGCGAGAGACCGTCTGTGGGTGTTGGGGGTAAGCTCGGCCACGCGCTGAGGCCGAAGCTGCAGGTTGGTGACAATTCTCAGGGGCTGCTGGCGCATCTCGGGGATGGGTTCCTCGGGAATCTCAATAACCTGTTCGGCTGACCCATGTTCATGCTCATGCAGGCCCTCATGGTCGCCAGATAGTGCATGCAATGTTGCGAGAGCGCCGGGCTGGAGTCTAACGCCAGACCAATCCTCGTCCTCCTTGCCAATCTCGCTGCCGATGACGGGGGTTGGCGGTGCTGACATCTGAGCCAACTGCTCCGAACTCAAGCTCCCATCTAGTGATGGAGGAGCGGAGATGGTGGGGACCTCCTGCGCTTGCTGGCTTTGCATAAAGGATAGCACTTGGGGAGACATCTCGACTCGAGTCGGCGGAGTCGGCGGTACAGGTGATGCAAGAGCCTTCTTGAGTCCTGCAGACCAGTCCTCGGCAGCGGTGTTTCGCCCAGTAGGAATAACCAGGGGAGGCAGAGCCCGGCGAGCACCAGCGGCGGTCTGCTTTGTCGACTCGCGTAACGACGGGCGACGCCTGACCGATGACTTGCGCGACGGCACTCGTCGGAGTGCGGGTTGTACATCCTCATCACTGATGTCGTATAGGTCGTCGAACTCGGTGACGTCGGTCATTACGCTAGATCGGTTGTTGTTCCAAGGGTTTGACGACGTTGACGGGGAGCTTTCCTCGTCGACTGAAGTGGTCGATGGCGAGGACGGCAAGATTGGCGCGGACAGAAAGTGGAAGCCTCTCGGTGTTGGGAAGTGATCGCTCAAAGGCGACAGCCAGGCTTGAATCTTGAGATTCGAATTTGCGTCTCGCATTTGCCTCGCGTCGTTGGCATACTGGACGACTTCATTGCCCTCGTTCTCTTCTTCCATTATAGTATTAAGCGACCTCCCGGGCCTTCGAGCCTGCGCAGGCGAAGGAGGTCTATATGTTGACGGTTGTAGTTGAACATTTTCAGCCATCTTCCTTTGTACAGTCAGATATCCTGATACAGACTGGGGGATTAGCGGCAGTAATGATATAAATATAGGCAGAATACGACGTCCTGTAAGACAGTCTGTCGAGGGACGGCCGGCGTCGAGGTTATGAAGATAGGAAAAGGGGAGGGGGCAGAAAGATCGTGTAAACGACAGGCTGCTTCGGTCAACGAAGCCCTCAAAAGGGTTTGCGATAAAAAAGACGTTACAAAAAGATGAAGGAAGGGAGAGGAAACGGGAGCAGGTTGATGGTCGGCGGTTGGCTAACAGCGAGTGTTATAGTCTGGCGAGGCCTTCCGCATCCAGGCGAGAGGCGGCTAATACATCCATGGTGGTGGCCACGGGCAATGTGGTCTGCCGCGTGCTACCAAGTCGGATAGAGAGATAGAGGAGCGCTCCGATGAAATTTGTTCTTTGAGTGGCACTCCATGCAGTGCGTCTGCTGGAAGAGGCTGCATTGGTCCGAATGGGGACATACTGCCGGCGCATGAGGCGGTGATAGAGGGAAGACAAGCCCACCTACGTCCCAACGGACATCTGCATCGAGCCACGAGCCAAAAGACAGTCCAATGAGCGGGCTCAAAGCCGCATCTAATTTTGGGATACACAGGTCGAGCATGGGCTAGGTGAACGGAGACTGGCTGGCGCGCGCGAAGTCGACAGGCGGATGCGGGAGCGATCCTGATTGGCAGTGCGAGACTGTCGAGTCACCGTCCAATGACGATGCCATGCGCTGCGCCGGCGCTTAGAAGCGACGCCCATTGGAGGCGGGCCACTCGGCCGACCTACGAAGGCATCGCCCTCAAGTTCCAAGGCCGCTGACTTGGCCTTGCGGAGAACAAAGTATTGAACGGCGCATGGAGTTCAATGAGACTTGTCATGCAAAAGATCATGGTGAGCTCTCGGTGTCGACTTGTCATTGGTCAAGGCGTCGGCCGGTTAAGCAGGCTGGTGGTCCGATGGTTCCTAGTGGTGCTCGCTTTCCTCATGGTTGAGCTGACAGTGACAATACACCAAGCCACTTGGCGGGTATCATCGTGCACATAGATGAATGACAGCAAATAATCTGCTTGGCGGAGTTGGTTGTTAAGTAGGTAGTGAGGTAATTGAGAGGAACCGCCGGCGGACGTACATTGTTGTGGCTTGTCGCAGGCTAAAGCCACGTTTATTACATAATACAAGCCCGACCCGTTGCTCAGGCAAACAAATCGCGCCTACGTAGGTACCTCCATAGCTAAGGATGCCGGCCCCACTACGGTCATCGGAACACTTACCTTTAGGTACTGGATGAGGTGGTCTGCTGTGGCAGTTCATGCGTGCCCCGCCATCGAAATCAACCCCGCAGTGCTGTCGTCCCTTGGAGAAGACTCGAGGCACGCGTCGTTGGATACTTTCGTCCAACTTCCTTGCTTGATCACTCTGCAACTTTCTATCCTACAAGGCCCTTTCATACGTAATGGCCGACAATGATAAGTCAGAGACCTCAGGCGAGCCTCAAGGTCGCCACGTAACCTACTGCGGCGGTATGTAAACTCCAAATCTGCCGACGTCGTTCAGGGCGCAAACAGTTCTAACCTAAGCCAATGCTCAGTCTGCACTCTTCCTCCGGAGGTACGCTTCTCGAAAGCCCACCACCTATTTCCTGCCCGAAGTACTCGATATACTTACTCAAAGCCTGCGATGTAGTACTGTGAATATGGAGGCACCGTGAAGAAGTGCCAGGACTGGCTTCAGAAGAACCAGCCCGCCATGTACGAGCGGATCTGGTCGGCAGGTATGCAACTCGCACGTACCAGCACATCAATCTCGCTTTGCTGATACTTTTTTCTGCAGAGGCTTTGGAAGCTGCCACTGCGTCTCTCTCCGTCGATGCTCAGAAGCGGGCCGCCAAAGATGCTCAGAAAAAGGCCGCCAAGGCCGAAGCTGCTGAGGCGAAGCAAGCCGACAAGATCGCCAAGAGTGTCGTCACCATCAAAAGAATCGAACGAAACAAGAGGAAGTTCGTCACGTCAGTCTCTGGCCTGGAGTCCTTTGGCTTGGAGTTGAAGAAGGTCGCGAAGGAGTTCGGAAGGAAGTTCGCGACCGGATCGTCCGTCACCAAGACCCCCAGCGGCGCCGAGGAGATTGTCGTACAGGGCGATGTTAGTGACGAGATCGAAGAGTTTCTGCTGGAGAAGTACAAGGAGATACCCGAGGACAACATTGAATTAGTGGACGACAAGAAGAAGAAGTCCGGCTAGTACCGAGGACGACATTGAATTAGCGGACGACAAGAAGTCCGGCTAGCAACTCGGTGGACAACACCCCAGCGATAACGGAATGCATTAAATTGATTGTGCCTGATCGTCTTGATCTTTCTGCGTTGTGATTCCCAGTGTCAACCAACGCGGGTGATTCATTTTCCCAACCCATATGCGCCATGCTTGCAGTTTCCCCTATCACAATACCTGAAAATGAACAACCAAACGACCCATACCCGGACTTGTGCTATAACATTCATGCTCTCTTCCGAAGCACTCTGGTCGACCCTGCCGTGGATCCTGGCGCCGATTTGGGTGCAGCTGGTTTTCTGGCAGTCGCAGCGCCGACGCCTTTCCTGATTGTGCCCATGACCGTCCTCTTAGTCGTCGTGACTGGCCCTGGGGCTGTAGTTTTCTTGACGACGGTTCCCGTGCTGCCCTCACTCGATTCGCTAACCCGTTTGCCTGTTCGCGTGGCAGGTCTCGACGGAGCCTTGCTAGCAGTCACCGTGTTGGCTCGTCTCGTCCTAGTAGGTGCAGGGGCTGATGCGTTGACAGGAGCCGATGCATTCGAACTCGTTGTAGAAGACGCCAGAGTACGTTGTGTGGCTGTGCGAGAAGTCTTCTTCGCCTTCTCGGTCATGCTGGCCATGCTCGCTATAGCCGAACGCGCACTTGTGTGCTGCTTTGCAGGAGATGAAGCGGGTCGACCAATTTGGGACTTCGACGGCGACGAAGGACGATCGCGAAGCAAGGATCGTGTGTTGGAGGAAGTGGGCGACAGAATTTGAGACGAGCTGAGGGTCGTCGCTGGGCCTGCGCGATGTTTCTTCTTGGGGTTGATGATTTGTTCGTTCTCCTTGTCTCCGCCAGTCATAGCATCACTATGGTATGAAATCAGTAAACCATCACCCATCAACGGATAAAAATAACGGACCTCAATCGCTTCGCAGGTCGTGAGGGGGGTGCCAACTTGTGCGGGCTCGCTCGCGGATAGTCCTTTTCTGGAACCGGGGGCGGTCGCGTGGCTACTTCAAGACGCTTCTGCTGTTCAGTGGCTCTGGCCACCAAGTCGGCCATGGTCATCTTCAGCAGGGATCTGGGGACGCGGTTTACGCGCATCTGAATGCGCGACCGAAGGGTTTGAGCCTGCTGATTATATTGTGCGCGCAACCTTCGGGCACGATCGGTGACTGTAGATATCGTCAGATAACGCGCTGGGCATCCATATCTCCTTCTGTACGCACTCTCCAACTGCAGATTGTCAACGATGGCCTGCTTCTGCTCCAGCGTGATTCCAATCCTCGGCCTTTTGTTAGGACTGCTGCTTAACACAGTAGGCGTTCCTGCCTTCGTAGGCATAGCTTGTCTTTGCGACATGGTGAGATCGTGGTTCGTTTGCTCTGATCGCGTGGTCGCCTTTCCTTCCTATAACTCTCAAGGGCGTCGGCACGAGTGCTGCTTCGACGGAAGAACGTGCTTGGTTGTGGTGGATGTGGAAGTCGAGCTGTGCAGATGTAAACAAACCCAACAACACTGAAGGCGCCTAGTAGATGTATTATGTAAGGAGACCCCATGTAAACAAGGGTAGTTGTACGGATACAGTAGTAATAGAGCACACGAACTGTACAAAGCTGACCATATACCAGGACGATCAATCTCTTCATCGCTTGGTCCTGCCGGAAGTTTCCCGCATTTTACTGTTTAGAAAAGATCATACTCTGTTCAGTACGACGCATCGCTGATGAATTCTGCCCCAGAGTGCTCTGCTGGGGAAGGATTGACTTTGAGGCTCAGGCAGCACACATATTAGTGTAGGTACCTGAGGTAGGTAGAATCGACAGGCCCCATTACCGAGCTCAGTCGTTTTCCGGTGGGCCCCGCTACGAGGTCTCTGTACACGCCTTATCTGCCATTATCTCACACTCTCCAAGTACCCATACATCCACGCAAACAGCGTCACCAGGCTGAACTGCCTTACGACAGGAGCTCTCCCTCACCTTCCCTGACCTAACACTACTTACTTACCAAAGCCCTTGTCCTCAGCCATCTGGAGCTTGTTTGTTCAACAACACATCCATTCCGACCGTTCCTGCGCCGACCTAGCTGGTAGTAATCTCGTCTGCCAACACAATTCCATCGCATCCCCGACATCGCTTCCCACACAGTCACCCGCACCCTATCGCAATCGTCAACATGGTTCTCGAAGCGGTGATGGTTGTCGTCGACAACAGCGAGAGCAGTCGCAACGGAGATTACCAACCTACCAGATTCGACGCTCAAGCCGATGCCGTGAATGTCATCTTCCAAACAATTACCAACGGCAACCCCGAGTCGTCGGTTGGATTGATGAGCATGGGCGGCAAAGGCCCTGAGGTGTTGGTTACCCTTACGACAGACCAGGGCAAAATCCTCGACGGCCTGCATCGCACGAAGACGAAGATTAAGGGATCATCACACCTGGCAACGGGAATCCAGGTTGCAGGCGTGAGTAACTGCCAAGCCCCTCCGTATGGCCCGACTGTCTGAGCGTTCTGCCCGCTAACATCTGTCTTTCTCAGCTTGCCCTCAAGCACCGCCAAAACAAGTCCCAACGGCAACGGATAATCGTCTTTGTCTGCTCGCCCATCGAAGAGGAGGAGAAGAAGCTGGTCACCCTGGCGAAGAAGATGAAGAAGGGCAACGTGTCGGTTGACTTCGTGCTTTTCGGTGATCTAGACGACGACGATACACAGAAGAAGCTCCAGGCATTCAACGAGACCGTCAAGGGCGGCGAGGGCTCTCATCTCGTCGTCATCCCCCCCAGCAGTAAGCTTCTCAGCGACCAGCTTATCTCAAGCCCGATCTTGCTGGGCGAGGCCGCAGGAGGCAGCAGTGGAGGCGGCATGGAGAGCGGCGGTGGCAACTTTGGCGAGTTCGACTTTGACCCGGCTATGGACCCAGAGCTCGCCCTTGCGCTTCGTATGAGCATGGAGGACGAGAAGGCGCGGCAGGAGAAGAAGGCACGCGAGGAGGCTGAGACAGCGCAGAAGGGGTCGCTCGAGAACATCAAGGAGGAGGGCGAGAATGCACCTCTGCTTGGTGAGGATGGAAGTAGCTCAAACAAGAAGGGCGACAAGAAGGATGACGACCGGATGGACACCTCCTAAACGGGCGCTTCACTTCCGGACGACAGCTTGTTTGCTTGACCACTACCTCGACATGTAAAATAGAACATTGATTTGGTCCTCGAGGCACTTGCTGCCCTATAGAAAGCCCTGATACTCCCGCAAACGCCGTTGCCGTGAATCCTCATCCCAGATAACTCGAGGGCGAACATAACCATCCATGACCCTGGCTCAACTTCACGCGATCTGTCGGTCAACGTGGTCCGCCTCTCGCTAGCACCTAGCGATTGTTGATCTCCCGGATATAAGACAGGAGCTTCCGCTCATACATCTCACACCTGATGGGCATCTCCAGCTGGTAGAAAGGATTCTTCATGACGTAGTCGCTGTAAAGATCGTAAATCCGCCGCAAGATGACGTCTATGTTGGTCTGCGTTGTATCGGTGAAGAGCAAAAACTTGGTGCCGGTCATGGTGTTAAAGCACTGCAGTCGAAAGTTCTCTGTCTCCATGACCTCCAAACCTGATGGAGGTTCCGGCCGGTTTGGAATGCCTCCTGCTGCTGCATTTGCCGTCGCGGCAGCGGATTGCTGGTTCTTCAGGGGGTGGAGCCGGGCGGTGATGGCATGGACACTGACAAGGTGTGAGCCGTTTTCTGAGCCGAACAGCAAGACATCATATCTGTACTTACCCATGAAATGTGCCTGCTAGCACGAGGTAGTCATTTGTGCTCAGTTTGTTGAGGCCGCCCTCGTGGAAAGTGCGGTTGTATATCAAGCCACCGGCCTTGTTGATAACAATGAGCGCAAAGACGGTCCTGCGATGAGTTAGCAAGTCATTGCTGATTGCAGGCTACAATCCAGACACATACATGGCTAGTTACGGTTCATCGGTGCACGTCCGAAGCCGGAGACACCTCTGGGAAAATGCCGTCGCTGTATGCGTTTCTTCTCATTGACTTGGGACCCTTCAGAGTCTCTCTTCCCTTCACATATCGAGGAAACGTAACACTCTGAGTCTGACTGGCCTCAGGGGTGGTGTGTGGGGGGGCGGCGGGGCGAGGGGAGGACCTCTGGAGGGGAGTGGCGCCGGGCTCCAAGGCTCTAGGTACGCTGCCACTGGTTGGCATGCTCCCTAGATAGGTATGGCCTTGGTTGTTGGTGGCTCCTCTAACGAAGATACCTTGTCTTCTGTCTTTCTAGGTCTACCCCCAATCCTCCTCCCACCCCGTTTACCTGGGCACCTGGGTACCTGGCAGGCTTCCTCAACATTCGGAGCCGATTGGACTCTGCACACCTATTTCGACAGAAACAATTCTCAGCCTCACCAACAACCGCAATTGGATCATCGCGCTTCTACCTCAAACATCTTGCTCCGGCGAATATTGCTTCTCTTGCGCTGCACGAGCGCATAGTGGCAAAGGGTTTCAATAAAACACGTCAATCCATCAGTTAGACGCGCAAACCCGCGAAGCCTACGAGTCTCCCGCCAGGCTTTTGCTCGAGTCGCAAAGCTCCACCTCCGCGTAGCAGCACACGATAGAAACAATGTCGCATCACGCTCCCACGTCGCGCCCGAAGCCCCCTCCGCCCGGTAGCGAGGAGGCTTCTGCCGTGCTCAACCTCGGCGAGTTCCAAAACGTCGACACCCTCACACTGTCCGAAGCGTCGCTGGTCATCAACGCGCTGGTGGCCAAGCGCAAGATGGACCGCAAGAACATAAACGAGACTGAGTGCGAAAACAGTCCCTCCCTCGCCCTGCCGCGCCGGCTTTTTTTTTTCGTGCGGTTGCTGATACAAAGGCGCAGAATGCTGACCCAGACCCTGAACTACCTCGATGCCTTTTCCCGTTTCCGCCAAAAGGAGAACGTCGAGGCCGTCGAGCGCCTGCTGAGCGCTCACAAGCAGCTTGCCAAGTTCGAAAGGGCGCAAATAGGTACGCCTGGATTGCCCAACCTCTCTACCCGGACGCGTTGGCTCATGCTGCGAATTAGGATCTCTGTGCTGCGAGACCGCCGAGGAGGCAAAAACTCTCATTCCCTCACTGCAGGACAAGATTAGCGACGACGATCTACAAATACTCCTCGATGAGATTAGCAAGCTCCAAAGCCGATAAGACGTTGCGCTCGTAACCACTCTCGTGGTAGGATCGACAATGAAAACATAAATACGCACATTTTCCAGAGTCAGTAAAAAGCTCACTGATTGAATAACGTTGCCGGCGATTCTGAGGCACCGGAGCGAATGCAATTGAGGTAGGGGGGAAGAAGGTGTTTCGAGCAAAAAGAAAGGAGGGCCGTTACGGAAATTCTTCCACAGAAGAAGATTATACTGCATGTTTGGCGTAAACCGGAGGGGATTAGATTGCTTTAGCACCTGTTGAATACCAAAATACCCAATGAAGTTGAAAAAAAAGCCGTCACCACGATAGCGCCCTGCAGAGCGCCTCAACCTCAAGACTTGGTTACGCTGGTTCCTTCGTCCACTCTCACGGCCTCGCCTCGGACGGAACTCAGTGGCACCTGGGTGCAACTAGTGGCGCCCGAGTGCATAATCACATCGGGCCAGCACTGTCAGTGAGGAGGTAGTGTTATTAATGGTCTATCATGACCTTGTAGGAAGGGCTCAACTTCCTGGCTACCTTGCCGAGCCTCCAACTCACTCCTCGCTTCTCAGACGTCATCTGCATCTGCTCTTATAAAGGCCAGCAAGGTCTGGCAAACCGAGTGAAGAAAACTGTGGATATCATGAAAGCCACAAGACCGATCCTCCCCAACACATCCACTTCTCCCTCCATTAACTCCTCAAGTAGCCGAATCATACCTCGACCAGCTGTTAACATACTCCTTCTTCGATTGCTCGTCAGTGGCGGCCAGCGTTCCGGTGAGATAACTTGGCGTGGTCTCGGCAACCGGGTAAAGCGAGTTTGCGTTCGGGCGGTACGGCTTATACTTCTGGACACCGCTGCGACTGCTGTGAATCTGAACAACCTTTGGCAGACCGGGCGAGGCCAGCTCAGCAATAGCCGCCTGCTGGGGAGGGCCGTGAAGCTCAGGAGTGGCTGCGCCCAGGCGCGACATGAGATCGGGGCTGGCGGATGTGCATCTGGCGATCATTTCAGATGTCGGGTGAAGTGCGGTTGGTCCGCTAATGGAAGGGCTGGCAACCGTAGCCGTGGGTTTGACCGCCGAGGGCACTTCACGCAATGCTGACTGAGGGCTGGCAGTGGCAGACCTGGCGATAACTGCAGATGGCCTCTTGGGTACATCCAACTCGCGAGACGACGGGCTGATAGGGTGGTTCATCATTCTGCTGTTGGAGTTCAAGGCGCTTTCTCGATTGAAGCGGCTTTGTGGTTCTTCATATCGTCCTTCGGGTGTTTAGCTTCCTTGTATTCGGGCTTAAGGGTCAGTGGCAAGCTCACCTCTCAAAGGGGCACCGACGTCCTCGGGTCGACGGGTCTCTTTGTCGTCGGACGAGTGAACCTCATTCCGAGAACGAATGGCAGTCATAGGAGGCCGAACATCGTCCTCTTCCACGCCGTCTTTACCTTCATCTCTGTCAAACGAGCTGGTCGAATCGTGAGACCTGAACTTCCTGCCCCTGCTCTTCTTGCGGCAAACGAAGTAACCGACGACCAAGGCCAAAACCAGAGCCGCAATTGCGCCAAAGATGCCACCCTTCGCAACGGCAGACAGTTCCTTATTCTCATTCTCGGCTTGGGGCGCTGAAGATGAACTGCTCGGGGCTTCCACAACAGTGGAACTGGGCGAGGCAAGGCTGGTGATGGCGTCAGAGGAAGCTGGCGCAGGCACAGTCTTGGTATCAGTATACCACGCTCCGCCGTCAGTAGATGCAACGCTGAAGTAAGTAGTTACGCCGCGCGGAGATGAAATTGTCGATGATCGCTCAGGAGCTTCAGAGACCATTACCGGAGGAGCGACTGCCGCAACAGTCGTTCCAGGACCACTTGTTGGAATATATTGGCGAGGGCAAGTGCCGACCTTGCAGGCGTCGACCTCGCAGCATCCCTCGAAGCGAGGGCAGATGTAGTACTTGGCACCCGGCGGGCAGCTGTTGCCCTCTCTCTGGATGATGCGCATGTTGGCGATTGTCCTTTCTGAGAGGTGTAAGGTGGAGGTTACAGGAACCGGAGCTTGAGTAGGTAATTGAAGGCGTAGTGAATGAGCGGCGAGGAAGGTGCTGCCCTCGAAGGGGAGGGCTTGCCTGGGTAAGGTAGGTAGGTGGTGAAGGTAGTTCGTACCTGCCTGATTTTACGTCCGAAAATGGCAGTTACAACTATTGGAAAAGGGGGAAGGCACGAAAAAAGGCATGTAATGCCTTGTTTCGTGCCTTCCGTTTTCTTCTACCGGTTCACTGCTGTCGCCGTCGTCCGACACTACCTACCTAACTATTGCTGTCATTGCCGTCGTTGTAGTTGTCACTACTCTTCTTGCGTTAATTGGGAAGACTATGGAGACGACGATAGGAACGGTAGAGTGAATGAGGAAGAATGTTATGTGCTGTAGCATAGACTCCTTCCGTGTGTATGTGTGTGGGTATTGAGACAGATATATTAGGAACAACTTTTGCTTTACCGGCCCAGTTTACGTACATCGCTCGCCATCTACAATTTCTCCAGCAGGAGCTTGCTGCCAAGATTCCCGATTGGCTTGTCCGACTTCGCTCCGCCCTTCTTTCCCTTCTTTGGTGCTTTCTTGCTCTTCTCGCCCTCCTTGAGAGCCTTGGCCTCCCGGTCAGCCTTTTGCTCTGCTGTCTCATCCGTCGCTGCCTTCTGAAGTTCCTTGCGGTGGGACTTGAGGGTCTTCTTCAGTTCCGACGCATGGCTGAAGTCCTCGGCCTCCAGCATGTTGAGAATAACGAATGAACTAGGTCCCGTGGCCCAGTCAAGGACGAAGTCCTTAATCACTGGGTACAGAACGTCGGAAAAGTTCAATGGCGGGTTGACAGGCTCGACCTTGCCAGTCTCCTTGTTGAACTTGCCACCGGCAATCAGCGTCTTGATCAAACGGCCCCCGAATGGCGTCCGGGAGACGTGCAACCGAGGTGGCATGCCATCCACCTCCATGGGTTCAGCGCTAGGATCGCCTGCTGCGATAGCAGCGACAGCTTCGAGGGCTTCCGCCTTGTCGCCTTCGGCAGAGAGGAGCACGTCGGAAACAAGCTGGCATCCAAAGGGGTCTGCCACCAAGGTCGCGGCCTCGGCAACAACAGCCTGGATAAGAGCCGGCGACATAGCAGCTACTAGTTCCTTCCTCCGCATGTCGGCATCCTTCTTACTGGTGGTTTGGCGAATTTCGTGGACTTCCTTGAGAATAGCGAGGTCATCGTTCATATTCGACGGGAAGAGTGCCCTGGACTGGCCCTCAAGCAGATACAAAAGAGTTGCTCTCGCGAACGGGTTTATCGTAGAAACGATGATGTTTTCCGTCGCCTTCTCCTTGTCCTCGCCTATCAACTCGGGGAAGACGGCCTTCGACGTCATCTTCGTATCGTCGATCACGTCGAAGGCAGTCAGGATGACAATATGGGCAAAAGGATCACCTGACATGAGGACGAAGTTGTCCTTGTAGGCCTTGAGCAGGTTCCTGCGGTCCTTGGACGAACCGTGAGCCAAGAGCAAGGCGACCAGGCGCGAGCCAGAGCGAGTGAAGGCCATGTTCTTGAGCAGGTCACCAGTCTCATCGTCCTTGATCATTTCCAAGAACATGTTGTACTCTTCAGTACCAGGCTTGGTGTTGAGGAAGTATTGCAGCATAGCGTCGTGAAGCATGGTGAAGCCTGTCATCTTCTTCTGCACCAACGAGTTGATCATATCGTTCAGGCTCTTCATGATGGTTGCGCGCTTGCTGGGGCTGTTCTCGAGGATCACAGATAGCTCCGAGGTGGGTTTCTCGTCCTTATTGCGCTCAAGAAGAGCAAACTCTGGCCCGTACCACTCCCTCAGGATGATTGCCTTCTGCTCCTTTGTCGCGATTTGGCGGTAGATGTCGTCGAGAATCCATGACGCCTCAGGGTGATTGATCATCTTGCGCACCCTGCCGTAGAACTCCGGGATGATGATGTCCTTGACTTCGTTGTCGGCTTGCACGACCAGCTTAGCGATGAGAAACTTGGCGTATCGGCTCTCTGCGAGCTGCGCGTAGGTGCCCTGCAGTTCTTTGGTGATTTGCTTCTTTTGCGCAACCGTCGAGTACTTGATCGCAGTCTGGACGGCTCGGGTTGCGTCGTGCTTGAGAACGAACTCCTTGATGCGGCCGGTGATGATGCTGAAAAGCTCGTCCACCAATTGCTTCCTCTCCTCCGACGGCACGTGGGACTTCCTCCTCAGCCTCTCCCAGATCTTCTTGGTTCGGGCCAATTCGTCGGCGAGGGGCTTCGCAGCCTTCCGTTCGAGGGCAAGTTTCTTCTGGATGGCGTGCGACTCTTTCGAGTTTTGTCCTGTGCGTCTCTGTCAGCGCGTCGTCCCCCCTGCTGCGTGAATGGCAGACATTCTCACCTCTCTCAAAGTTTTTGCCTTGGACGTTGCCGCTCTCCTTCTTGCCCTTGGCCTGGGCCTGCTTCGCCCTCTCGCGAGGGTTCAGCTTGACGCCTCCATCGTCCGAGTCAGAAGAGTCGTCCATGCCGTCTGCTTCGTCTGCTTCGTCCGCGGGCGTTTCGATGGGGGTGGGCTTGTTGCCGAGCTTGGCCTTCTTCGGCTTTGCGTCAGAGGCCCCCTTCGTGACGGGAGCGCTCTTTCTCTTGCTTCCTACCTTGACGCCGGTGGTCGCCATCATGAACGTTGAGGCGGATTGTGTTGTGGTGGACAGCGACAATCGCGGGATGTGCAAAGGGAATGCGATGGGGTCTCACGCTGCCGAACAGGGTCTCGCAACGGTCGCGAAAAGTACCTGGAACTCTGAAATTTTTATTTGAATTGCCGGGCGGTCAGGACGTCACTAGGCCGAATCCGAGATGAACCCCACCATGCCTCAGGTACGTAGCTTTCCTCGCACGGTACCGGTACGACCACCCTCGTCTGCTGGGATCAACTTCGACGACGACGACCACGGCAGGACCTCACGACGCTCAAGCCAAAATCTTGAAGTCACGTATTGAGAACGCAGTGTCCGAAAATCTCATCATGGGTCGCGAGGAACAAGTCGAGGAGCGTGAGGTGCTCGAGTCGATTTTCCCAGAGGAGATCACAGGTGCGATTACCCCACCATGCGATTCCCGGGTCATTGACATGTCATGCCATTCCCGTTCCAAGGAGTATTGCTGACCGTTTCACAGATATCTCGGAGACAGACTTCAGAATATCGATCGCCCTCGACGTCCCTGGAGAGGAGGATGATCCGCCCGTGATGATCCTCCATGTGCGCTACCCAGACGCCTACCCCGACGAGCCGCCCATGCTCGACCTGCAGGCGACGCCCAACGCGGCCCCGCACGAGTGGTTCAACGTCTCCCAGGACAGGGAGCGCCTTCTCCAAGGACTCGAGGAGACCATACAGGAGAACTTGGGGATGGCTATGGTCTTCACCCTCGTCACCACCCTCAAAGAGGCTGCCGAGGCTCTCGTCGAGGAGCGCAAGGATGCCAAGGCCAAGGAGCACGAGGAGGCCCTGCTCGCCGCCGAGCGCGAGGAGAACAAGAAGTTCCAGGGCACGCCCGTCACCCCGGAGACCTTCCTCAAGTGGCGCGCCGACTTCCTCAAGGAGATGGAGGAGCTGCGGCAGAAGGAGGAGGAGGAGCGCCTCGCGGAGCTGAAGAAGGCCAAGGTCAAGGAACCGGTGAAGCTGACGGGCAAGCAGCTGTGGGAGCGAGGCCTGGCCGGCAAGGTCGACGCCGAGGACGACGAAGAAGGCGGCATTGCCGAGGGCGTCGAGAAGCTCAAGGTAGAAGCGGCGTGATACCGCCGTCTCTATCGGTGGAGTGGTGTGCATTGACTGGCGTTACGGTTTACCAGTGGGATGGATCTACCTTTTCAAGTAGCAGTGGCTAGGTGCCTTGATTGAACAGAGCCATTTTGGAAGGAAATTAGGACTAGGGCGGTGGAAGTATATGATCACTCAGACAACGTTTCTTTTTTCGTTACCAAACTCCAAACGCCTTCTCTATGTGACCATTGCCAAAGCCTCCCGAGGGCCGTGTAGTTGTCCTGCTCCGATGAACCATCATCACCTGGTCTATTCCTCCATGGTCTGATCATCATCGCTGTCGGCGTCCTCCCATGCTTCGTCCTCTTCTTCGCCATCTGCCGGGGGGTCGCCAAGCTCCTTGTTGATTGCTGCAAACAGCTCTTTGCTGTGCTCTCCCAAGCGTTCGTCCTCGTACGATTGAGCCGAGTACAGGGCCATGCAGCGCATGAGCCACTGCCGCGAGGTGCGCCACGTCGACTTCCAATCCTCCTCGTCCTTGCTGTCCGACGTCTTTCCCTTCAACTTCTCGCCGAGGATGAAAAGAGCCCACCCGCCGAGGTACCATGCTTCGACACTTTCGTCATCGTCACCGACGAGCCGCTCCAACACGTCGATGGCCTCCTGCTCCATCTCCACCTCGAGCAGCAGCCGCACCAAACTGATCCGCGTGGGGAAGTCGGGCACGTTGGGGTGCAAGGGCGGCAGGTCCGTCCACAGCTCCATGCTCCTTTTCAGCGCCGTCCTCGCCTCGTCCACCTTCTCCTGTGATATCCTGACGTTGGCGACCGTCTGCCACGTCTCGGCCAGGTCGGGGGCCACCAGCCCGGCCTCTGTGATGAGCGCCTCGCACCTCTGCTCCGCATCAGGCTCCCAGGACAAGTCCGTCATGTACACCTCGGCGACGGCGCACAGAGTGTTTCCCAGCTTCCTCTTCCTCTCCTCCAGCAGCGCCTCCTGCTCCGGGTTGCGCCTCGGCAGTTCCGCCAGCGCCTGGATCTGGCCCCGGAGCGAGGACGCCCCACGCTCGAACCAGTTGACGCTGTCCTGGCCGCCCTCCTCGCTGAGTTGCGCGAGCCACATGAACTTTTCGGGCCCGCCACCTATGCGCTCATCGAGGGAGCCATCCTGGTCGAGCTGGACGGCCCTCAAGAAGTAGGCCCGCGCGTCGTCAATCTCACCCATCTCGACACTGATCTGTCCCAGGAGGTTGAGTGTCGCCAGCTCATAGTCGCCGCCCTCCCCGGTGCCATCGAGGGCCCTCTTCGCCGCCACCATGGCATTTCCCAAATCACCCTCTTGCAGCTTCGTGTTGGCCTCCAGAAGGTATAGGGCCGGGTTGGCAGGCTTTGTGTCGGCCCTCTTTTTGGACTTTTTATTGGGGCGAGTTGGCGCCATATCTTCGAAATGAGAAACGATAGGTCCGAAACAATTAAAGAGCTGTTTTATTCCGTATATAGGAGGGAGGAATCGAGAAAGGCGAAATGTGAAGTGAAAAGAGCGAGTGAATGGGCCTGCGCTGAGCGATTGGGCTGGCGAGAAAAAAATCTTATCTTACGATCTTATCGATAAGAAAATCCATGGCGGGGTTGATGCAACGTGCCTATAGGTAGACATGCGACGCGGAATACTGTGGAATTTTGAGGTAAAGCAACTCTGACAACCGTCACCATTATTGCATATCTCTTGACTAGAAAGGTTTTGGTCTCCTCGAGAATTCGGTCAAGTAAATTAAACATCAAGTTCGTGACAGAGGATGGTCCGGCGGCCTACAACTAATACCGTGAGTCTGTCGAACGATATAAGAGACTGAAGAACAGGCAGAGAGCATGAAAACATGTGCGTACCCTGAAACAATAATTATTAAGTATGCGTGTGGCAGGTAATCTTCACGCAAGTAGTCGCAACTAGATACAATCCTATCTAACAAACCTCAGCCTGCGCTACCTGGCCGTTCCACCGCGATAATAGAATGCGCGCAAGCAAATAAAATGCTGCCTGTCAGACACCGGCCTCCTGCAATTTTAAGACGCCATCGCTAAAGGCAACTTTCCACGTAAACGAGGTGGCCAAACGCCTGTCCCAACCCATGTTTCGTTTTGAACTACAACCAGATCCCGAGTATTTCACAGCCGTGGACCTATACACCGTGTACATTAAGATGAAAGAAATTCTTCGTCGGCCAATACGACAAGCAAACCAAGGCAGGGAGTGTGCATCGGAAAACCGGCCGCATCTCAGTAAGCTCGTCCCCGGTCATCTGCTGACGAGTTCCTACTCGAAGGACCTCGCTCGTCGACAAGCTCTGCTGAAGCACCGAGAAGGTCAACCTGCTGGTCGGATCCAGGATCGACTCGGCTGATGCTGTGCTGTGCAACGACACCGTAGCTCGTTGGTCTTTCGGTACTCGGTGTCCTGCGAATATTGAATTCCTCCATGGACGATCCGTTGGAAGAAAGCCGTTTCTGGTGGGAGTCAGTGCGTTCGAAAGGCAGCCGACCGGGTGTCGGGGAAGAAGCGAGATTGCCCGGTGCCGGTGATGCGCTGGACAAATCGCCATTTGATGGGCCGGGTTGAGCATGTGTAGGTGACGTGGGCGGTATCAAGTTGAAAGACGGAGTTGGCGAGTGCCCCCGGACCAATCCCGAGTCTCTCTTCGAGCTCTTCCTCGGGATGTCGGGAATATCGGATTCAGTAGACTGCCGCCTGTGTCTCTGAGACGGCTGTCGACTTGCCTTGGACGCTACTCGACTTGGAAGCCTAAAACTGCCTGAGCTTGCGATTCCAGGCAGAGTGGGCGGTGCATCGGCCACCTTTGGGATGCTAACCGCGTCGGCATCCGAGTCGGATGACATAACGGAAACTCCGTCGTCGTTCAGCAGGTTCTCTGTGTTCTCCGAACCCTGCTTGTTCTCGGGCTGTTTTCGTGGCTCCTTGTTTTTGGGTTCGTCGTCATCAGATTCGATTGGTCCATTCCTCAGAACGCCCATCGCCACGGGGATTCCTTCCGGCGGAGGCTCTGCTTCGTACTCAGCATCAGCTGCGGCACGCATAGCCGTCGGCATCCTCGAGCTTCGGACAACCTCAAATCCCTTGCCCTTCTCTTTAGTTTTCCCACCAAAGAAGTTGCGAAACCATCCAGCGGCAGAAGACATAGGACCGGTAGGATCAGCAGGACCGGTTCCAAGCTTCCGGCCGATACCTTCCGAATTGAGAGCAGGTCCCCTCACCCCGTAGTAGAAGTCAACTTCTCGCGTCGAGTAGTCCGCCCTGGGTGTCAGGTTGATGGCCTGAGGAGCAGGCGTGGCCCCGCGCTGGGCCTCAACGTCTGCAACAGCGTCGCCTGCGTGTGCACCGACTTGGCTATAGCGACGCGAATCAGCAACCGAGGCCCGGTGAAGCGACGTGGACGAGTTATTCAGAGTGTCACCGCGGCGTCGCGGGGGCCTGTAGTACGGATCAGCCGATTCGACCGTCACGGCAGCTGGTGGTCGGGTCGCAGCCGCCGGTGACGGCAAGAACGAAAAGGTGCTAACTTCACCGGGGGTTGTCGGAGTAAAGGTACTGCCACTGTCGAAATTGCGAGCCTGTCCGGTATACGGATCGATACTATCGAGGGCTGAGGAACTCCGATGTTGACTTCTCAGCAAGAACCCGCTGGCCGCCGATTCGCTCCTGAGCCTACCACCACGCATGACATAACCAGCCTTGGACGCTTCGTCTGCATCAAGCATAGCTGTAGTCGACAACTGACTTGCTCGAGACGGCCCGTTTTGCCGTCTGGAAGTGCGACGCTGCAGCTGGCGCATGCCGAAGATCTTGGACAAACCGCCACGCTGAAGACCCCTGATATCATCGCCGCCCGCGCCAAGTAGCCGCGCGGTGACTTCGATACTTGTCTGCAGAGCGTTGAGGAAGAAGCCAAGGACTAGCACACAGGCGTGAATGAGCAGAATTGTATAGCCGATCCATCCCTTCGTTCCCTCTGTGACACCCATCTGAGGTACGAAGGCCACCATCAGCATGACGGTAGAAAATCGAAGCACGGAGAACAGAGTGTGATAGGCATTCATCGATGTCGGCGACTGGAAAGGCCTGAACGCGTGCAGAGTCAAGACATGTATCACCTCGCAGACAGCGAGAATGACGATCTGCGCGATACCAACGGGCTGCACGGCCCCGATGGCAATGCCCCGAATGAAAGTCAGTATGACCGGGATGAGTGCGAAAGCTGCAGCCTCGTCCGAGTACGTGTTGTACAGTGGCCCATAGAGCAGGACGGTCGGCAGGTCATCGAACAGGACCGCCCTCGGCTTAACTGTGAATATCAAGTATAGCAGCCATGCCGCGAAGCAGATCAGAATGATAATGGTGATGACGGCCAGGGCAACGGCAAACGCTTGAGACTGGCCGGCCACAACAAGTTGAAATGTCGACAAGGCCACGATGGGGAGCAATAGGTAGTTGAAGACCACGCGCACGATGTTCCCGACCAAGAACGGTATGTTTTTGGCACGGAGGTCCTCTTCGGGCGTATCGCTGATGAGTCGGAATATCCAGCGGAAGAGGAATCCAAACTGCACAAGTACGAAAAGAGCAGCGATGATGACGCAGACCCAAACCATGGTGCCTGCCCAAATATCCTCCACGTCCGACATGCCGATCAGTTGCGCGTAACGATGAAGACCGTATGTGCCGTTCGTCACGTAGATGCCGTCCTGGATCGCCTGCCACCCCGGTGACTTGCTTACAAAGCTCTCGTTGAACATCAACGCTGACCAGCCAACCTGACTTGTCACCGGTTGATAAAAGCCCGGATAGTTGACCGACAAGCCACCAGTGAGTGCGACAAACTGGATGTACTGCAGGCAGTCGCCGAAACCCGGTGTCACCAAGCGCAACAGATCCGCGTCCCGCCCGTAGTTCGTTGTCCAGTGAAAGATGTCTGTCGAGCCCCAGGGGCTGAATACGGAGGCGAACATGGTGGCAAAGCCGACGAACAATAGGACGACAAGAGGCAAGAAGCGCAGGAGCGCGGACAGACTACCGAGATCCGGAGTCACGGTCGTAGAAATGCAGCTGATGGTCACAGATTGGCCATAAAAGATGTAGAATGTCGGGGCCAGCGAGGAGAAGGCGTATGACGAGTTGAAGTCCTCGGTCAGGTTTACCGAGGGCAGCTTACTACCATACGGGCTCTCTCTGCCATCTGGTTAGCTTAGCTCGTGAAGCACGTTAAAGAGGGGTGCACACATTACGGAGGTGTTGAAGACCGGGCCCAGGGGGCAAGTGGCGTTAACGAGACTGTCATTGCAAAAGGCCACTTTTTGGAAGTAAGGCTGGTAGGTCAAGACATTGACCCTTGTCTCGAGTGTGGTGAGGTTGTAACCTTCTGGCTGCTCGAGAATCTTGCCCGTAATCTCTTTGGGATTATCCCATGCTGAATCATTCGCTGGAGGGATATCACCCGCGGTATAAGAGCCAGACACATTTCCCCAAACGATGATCTGAAGGTTGTGAGCCGGTTCATCGGCGTCGAAGCGGGCATCGACGAACAAGGGATTCCATTTCAGACCAGAACCTGCCCTATAGGAATCCGACAGGCAGTTGTCGAAAGGGACCAGCACTGCAGCGACAGGTTTTGGTAGGAAACAAGCCAGAATGACGAGAGCCAGGCCAACAAAACTCGAGATGGGTGCCGAGAACCGCGGCAGAGCCAATTTAGGCGGAAGAAGATCGAAATGCATTGTAAGCGACGGTGATGAGAAGCGAGGTCCCGGAGAAGGCGGTCGAGAGACCGACGTCGAGATCAAACGTGGGCGCGTAGACTTCATGTGCTGAAATGGTAGCGAAGAGGCGCGTTTCCCATGTTCAGGTCGAGCGGAAGCTGCATGGCTTGGGGAGCTTTCGGTATCGGGCAGATCTGGTAGAGCAGCGGGAAGGGGCTTTCGCATGTTTCGCATGGGCTTATTCGACGAGTCTAGCAAGCGCCAAGTTGGAGGCCGCGGGGCGAACGGATGAGGCAGGAAAGACAGGAGGGAGAGACAACAAGGAGGCCGAGTTCTAAAATCCCGGCATCTTGTGGTCCCTGCAAAAATCGCCTCGTCGTCGTCGTCGTCGTCTTGTGTCTGGATTGCTGACTTGAATCGATCGCTTCGGTTCGGTTCGCGTAACGAATGACTTTTAGGAAATAGTCGTGGTGTTTTCCTTGGTTTCCCGGGCGTTTTCCTTGGTCCCCCAAGCGATTCGGAGGAAATGGTTTTAGGACCCGCGACCGGTGGCGAGATGGATGGTTGGGGAAAAACGTCGTGGGCTGAGAGAACAAGCGAAGAATGAGGGGGAAAGGGCAGGAGACTGCAGTGTAGATGGGTGTGGGCGAAAGACAGAGAGGGAAGGAAAGTGTGTATGCGCGGTCTGACTGAGCAAGATGTGAGTGGTGCGTAGTGTATGTAGGCGCAGCTGCTAGGTACATCATACATGTAAATGTCGGGTTGGATACGGGCGAAAAGTAACTACATAATACGGTATTACAGACTGGAGGTAGGTAGGCAGGTGTGTATTATGGCACTGCACAATTGGTCCATCCAGCTTTGGCACGGTGCAGGTCCCATGTAAGGTCGTGAATGCGTCAAGCAAGCTCTCAAGTGCACAGGGCACTACGCCATCTAAGGCAATTTAACCAGATAGCAATGGATGCATTTTTTCATTGGACAATACCAATACGGAGCGACGCTCGAAATGGTGGCTGAGCACATCCCCTACAACACCACACCTGCCCTCCTTCACACCCGCTGAAGGAGGTTATACCTAGACATGATCCTATCTACCTAGTGTACTCATTGCCTTTGTGTAGGACCAAGTGAAATGAAATACCTGCCTACTATCCGCACTACTGTTTTGTACTCAAGTGCTCCAATTGGCAATACCTACCTAGGTATCCGTAGGTACTCCAGGAAATACCCAGTATCCACCGTAGCTCCAGATGGTCCGGGTGCGCTGCCAGTGCCAACCTACCGAGAAATTGAGTTGATCAGTGCGCGGGCCTGTTGCTGGGAGCCAGCCTGCATCCTGACCGTGGCCATCTCTTACATAGGACTGCGTCAGTCGGCGATGCAACGCACCGCCCGATGCAGGGCAACGGGGTGCCCAAGGGGCCCGGATGACCAGTGTAAGGCGCGGGTGAGGTACCGCCGCAGTGTTGACTACCTACGTAGGTACTTATGCGATTAGGTAGGTTAGGTATTGTTATTTTGCCTAGAATGCACACTCGCGGATTCTTATGTACCAGATATCTTGCCCTATTGCTTCAATGCATTGGGTAGGTAGGCACTGCTAGTATTGTGTAAGTAAATTCTATCTCCCTAGGTAGGTAATATATGGCTGCCTGCTGCCCGGGCGTCCGCGGCTGCAGCGCGGCTGTGATAGCCCATTTTTTTGATCAAACATCCTAGGTACCTAGGTACACTAGGAACTTGAGCCACAGGTACAAGGACCCCTGACGGTTTCCAGGTCCAAACCTGCCGGTTGGCCGCTCGTTACCTGGACCCGGCTGGGTAGGTGTGTAGGTAGCCTCCACTCAGTAAGGCGCAGCCGAGTCTCGTCGTTGAGGTGTCCATTTCGATCAGTCCATGTCCATTGTAGGTTCAGCAGGTCACGTCAGCCAGGAGCGGGGAGGGAAACACTGAAGTTGCGGCGCTATCACTAACAAGTCCGCCCTTCCCGACCGCGTCGCGTTGTCATCACGTTCCGTTGCTCCAGTGGCAGCGGTCGTGTGCACATTTTCCTTGGATTTGCTCTGATCCCTTCTTCTACGACATGATAAGGGACCTCTCGCGCAAACGGGTGGTGTGGAAGAAGAAAACTTGTGGTTTACCACATGGCAAAGCTAGGCTAGCCCTGAATACCCGTAGGTAGGGCCAGGGCGGCACCCAAATTCTGCAAGGCAGCTGGCTGAGACTCTTCCTCCCTTACCTTGCCCGAGGAAATAAGGCTTCATGCCATCGCATCGCGCCTGTGCCTGAGCCTGAGCCTGAGCCTGTGCCTCCTGTGCCATTGGCGTTCCATGCGGCCAACGCGACAATCTCAGCATCGTTCCAGGGCACGGTGTTTGGCGTTCGTTGGCATTCCCTTCGCATCGAATGAGTCCGTTCGAACTTCATGAGCACTTGCAAGTGGACTTCCACCTTTCGCGCAGACGTACCGGTAGGTATCTACGGTCTACTACGGCACGAGCGTCGAGGCAAGCTGAACATGCACAACGCACAATCCATCCTTTCAGACGAAACAATGCGAGCCGCGATCATCGCAAGACTCGACCGGGATTGGTTTGGTCTCATGCCGCAGAGCATCGACCCTCTCTTTGTCCCCTGCCCATTCATTCATCCAACAACAACGTCGTGCGCCGGCGGGAAAGGGAACGTAATACCGACGTGGCAACAGCAACAACGGCACAGAATCGAGATCGCCGTGTCGCCGAAACAGTTCAACACCTATCCAAGGCAACCCGGGCAACGAACAGCCGAACTGCGCGCGCATCGCGGAACGATCGTCCGACCCGCAGCGGCATGCGCAAAGCACCTCCCCCCCGGACCCAGACCCAAGGACTTTCTGCGGCGCCAATTGGGACCCAGCCGGCGGAGTGTCAACCGGGGGATGATTCCAGCAGACGCTAATAATACGGATACTGACTGTTGATTTTACTGTGTGATAATCCTCCTTCCATCCGCTACTACCTTTTGGTAACACCGACAACTCACCTCCTCCACTTCCAGCCGCTAGATCCAGGAGACGGACACGACCAACCTTGGCCGCATCTGACGTACTTGGCGCCTCCCACCTAACCTACCATACCTACACTACCTTAGGATGTAGCCTTGCGAATTCGCGGAGGAGATAATACGACAGCCCAGCCAGCAAAACATGGCTGCCGTTCACCGCCTATGCCGTCTCCCTGAAGAAGTCCTCAGCTGTCAGTTCAGAGCTGCAAATCGCCTTTCGGCCTGCCCAATCACCACTCCGATCCCCTTGCCTGCCCACCACCCGCTCCCTAGTGTACATGAGAATGAAGAGCCGGATTCCTTCCTGGACCTCAATACGAACTTCGTTCAGCACGAGCCGGTCAGTCCCCATGCCAATCAGGGGATCTTCACTGGTCGGCTATTTTCAGCATCATGCATCTCCACGCTCTGCGCATGCTACAATTACCTACTTACCCACTCGTAATACCCTTTCTTCTCTCCGCCTGCCCCGCTCTCCTCCGTCATTCCGGGAGGGATTCCTGAGCGATGTAGCGATACTCGCCGGCTCATCCCTTCGCTGAACGAGGCCCATAGACCCGTATCACTTCTTTCTCTTCGTCCATCCCGCTGCCATCGGTCTTACTTCCTGCCCGCCTATGTGGATGTCCCAAGTCCTAAATGTTAGGTCAATCAAGTAGCCATGTCATGTCAGTTCTCAACTCTTTCACTTGTGCCAGATCCCGCAATGAAGACAAATTGTTTCTGTCTAAAGCTTGTGTGCCATGATCGCGAACATGCAGTGCCCGTGGGACTATTCCTTAGGAGTTCACTTGGGCCACAGCCTCTCCACCATAGATTTTCTTTAGCACCAGTGTCCGCTGTGCGCCCATGTCGCAACTAGCAAATGATATCCATGTCTCCCTTCTCAAGTAGCTCAGCAATGTTGATCCGAAGGTCCAGTTCCACGTCGTACTTCGTAAATGCCCAATTTCCCACTACTTCCTCGAGCTGAATGCTTACATCGTCCGCCTCGGCTGGCTCTAGCGCAAATCCTGACTCCTGCAGGCCCTGTGTTATGTATATATCGCAAGATGAAATGCTCTTTGCTTGGTTCTCGATATCGTTCAGATCTATTCGCAGTAACTGGGAGTGTTTGGCTTGAGAGCTAGGCCTCTCGAGCGGTAGCATCTCGGATATCGTCCGTTTGTGAGTCTTGCTCCCAGGTCTGGATCTGGATCTGGAGGCCAGTCTCCTCCTCTCACTTCTTCCTGGTGGCATATTCAATGCTGGAGTTAGCTTACGATCCATGGATCTACCACGCTTCTCGAACGGCTCCTGGAAGCCTTCTAGACCCGGATCGTGTTCTTCTGGGAGGGCCTCCGTTGCCCTGGGACGGAGGGTATTCAGCCTTTCCAGAGCCACGTCCATCTGCCGCTCGGTTGGGGTTGGACTGGCCTTTCGAGGCCGACGCGGGGCTTGCTCCATCATGGTGAATTCGCCGTCCGCCTCGTTGAATTCCGTATCTGCTGACGGATGGCAAGCTCTCTTCCCACCATGTGGCATGAGCGGCTCGAGACTCTTTCTGACATCGAGAATAAGCTTGCTTTGGGTCAGTCCGTCCTGCCTGGCATTGCGCCTCCTCACGTTATCTTCTCGAGAAGTGCGAGTGAATCTCCCACGACGGGCTTGTCCCGGACCAACTCGCGCGGGGACACGGAAGGGCTTGTCCAGGGGACTCGAGGGCGGTGGTGTTCCAAAGACGCTGTCTATGCCGGATTGATCAAAGGGACGCCGTTGGGCTTGGATTTTCCGGAAACCACTCGATCGTACCACTCCTTCAACTGGCAGGTCATCAACGTCGTGTTGCACACTGAACCGTCGGATTGGGTTCTCATCTCTTGATACTCCTGAGCCTTCTTGTCGTCTCGCGTCTTGAAAGCCATCATTCGGACCGAGTGGACGGCCGAAAGCCCGCGTCTCCATGTCATGTGGTTTGCCTCTGTCGTCTAATTGCGACGCATCTTCCTGTAACATCTGAGACGGTAACTTGCGAAGCGAACGTTGACCTTCAGACCACTCGCAAATCAAACCAATGGACTCCTGCTGGGTAGAGTCTTCCGCGCTAGGAGCATGTGCTGGCTCAGTAGACGGAGCGACGTTGTGGTTATCATGTTGCTCCATATTGACCGAACTGCTCACGCCTTGGTCAGAACCCGAGGCGCGCCTGCCACTGGCTTCCTTGGCTATTGACCAGGGGTTCGGTTGATTGCGCTCAGTTTGCTCGGTTCTCTGCCTACTCAGAAATTCGGCGATGTTCTCCGGCACAGGATGCAGCAGAATCGTCTCTGATTCCCCAACTGGGCTTGCGGTCTTGCTTCTCGTCATGTCCACTTCCCAGGTGGCACGCAAGAGATATCGAGCCGGCGCAGTGGCGTCGGCCTGTGGGAGAGACGACTCAATGCTGTTAGTCCTCTGATTGCTCTGTGACAACTCGTCGTCTGAATCGTACTCTTTCCCGCCTTCATCGAGCGTTGACTGAGGGGTCGCTGGGGCAGACTGGCTTATGATGGCTGTCAGGCTAGATTGCCGGGGTAAAAACGTCCTGTCTGGTGAAAAGCCGACGATGTGTTCGTTGTCGTTGGGCGTGCCAGGCTCACAGGACTCGATTCTGTCGTCAGCCTGGTCTTCTAACTTACGTTTCCGCGCCACCATATCGTCGCCCACAGATTCTTCCTCGTCTTCATCTTCAACATAGTCGGCCCGGCTATCTCCACGATGCGGCCGATTAATGTGACTGTTTCGAGCAACGTCATGGGCTTGGTTTTCTGGGCGATGGTACAACTTCTTGCACATCTCTTCGAACAGATGCAACAACTTTGGCTCGTTCGCAAAGAGAACCTCGTCTTTGGCAGCGGCTACGTTCGGATCGTAGCTTCCGGGACTGCATCGGATGTTGAGTCTAATGAATGGACTCTTGAGGCTCTTTTGTGAAGCGTTCGCAGTGAGGCAGTCCCGCAGATAAGCCCTGTAGATCTCTACGAGCTTTTTCATGGTCCCTCTGGAGGTAGACATTGGGCGGGAATCGACCGAGATGAAGTAACCCTTGCGTTCTATCATGCTAGGATCTGCATCCGGCCTGGGCACGAAGGCTTCGAAAAGAAGAGCCGAGGCCGGCGTATCTGGTCTTTCCAATGCTGCTCCTTCGTTGCGGACGGTTGCGTTGTAAGTCTCCTAGACGCACTGCGAAACCAGTTTCTTTCCTAATACTTGCAGGGCTGCATGCTTGAAATTATCTTCTCTACCGGGAGCATAGGACCAGGAGAAATTGCTGTGTTTCGCGACCTTGAGCGAGAGTCTAATACGTGGCCTGGTGAGGGCGTAACTGTACAGTAGCTCGTTGATATCTCGGAGGAATTTCTTGGATTGGCTAATGGCGTGCTTCTTACGAACCGGAAACCCGTTAAAGAGGCCAGCTGCCTCGACCGTTGTACCGACTGGTGCCGATACGGGCTTCCGGGTAGAGATGCCCCCTCCAGCGGGCTTAAGAGTAAGCAGATTTGCAACCAGGTCCTCGTCTGTTCTCGTGGTGATCGTGAGTGTGGAGAGAGTGTTTGCACTTGCCAGGGCATCGCCGCGGAAGCCTAGGGTGCGGCCGCCTTGACATTGAAGTTCTTCGAAAGTGCGGAGCTTGCTGGTATGGGCCCGGCGTCCGAGGGCGTCGTAGTCCTGGAGGCTGATACCGTTGCCATTGTCACGCACTTGGATTTTGTCTACTACATTGGGCGAGATGGTGACTTCGATACTAGAGGCTTCGGCGTCGATGGAATTTTCAACAAGCTCTTTGACGAGAGACACAGGAGATGAGATGGCCGTAGAAGAGCCGAGTTGGCGGATAGTCAATTGAGGCAGTTGCTTGATAGGCATGATGTGATGCCGTGCATGAGGGTCCAAGCCGATGGACTCTGGAGCATGGTTCTGGCACTTCAATAGTAAAGAGACAAGGGCCCAGTGGTGACGAGGAGAAGGATGAGGAAAGTCAAGACAGACGGGTAGCTGTTCGACGACCTGAAGTGTGAAGTCGCAAGCCACAGTTCCCAAGTCGCTCTTTCCCTCCAATGCTATGTCTTCCTCACCCAACCCTGTGGATCCTGCCCGGCCAGGTCCCAGCACGTTACTGCACCAGCACCGGCCCCTGCCTGCAGGGTTCACAGCAAGATCCATGACCCGACAGCCTGACCCCGCAGCCCGGGCAGCCTCAGAGTTCACACGGCACGCAATAGGGACCATCCATTCCTCAATCGCACTGCGAATGTAGGTACCTACGGCAGCCCGCAAGGCCTACTATCTCAAAACTCGAAATCTTCCGAAAGGGGTTATTTCTACCAGCTACGGCGACCCCCGTAGTAGAATCAAAAGATCTCTTAATTTATTATTAAAATAACTCGAGTAAGTATAAATTTTATAGTCCTTATAATTTTATATAAAATCACACAATCCTTTTTATAATTTTTTATTAACTTTATTCCCTTAAATCTAATTTATTTTACAATAGCGTCCTACTACTTAATTAACTATAAAGTAGTTAAATAAAAGTTTAATTAGTAATACTATTCCTTATACTTAATTAAGTTTAGCTAACTTTTAATTCTTAATTATATTAATTTTATAAACTTAGAAATTAATAATAATAATACTTTTTTTCCTAATAAATTTTAATAGGCTCTAAGCTTATTAACTACTAATTCTACTAACTACTCCCTTTACTTTATTAATATTAAAACTAAGGATTAATAGCCTTTTAGTATTAAATTCTTTATAGTAGCTAAAGTTACTTTTTAGACCTATAAAATAAGTATTTAGTAAATAAAAAAGTAACCTATTATAAACCCTTAAATTAACGTTTTAATTTAACTTTAAGTTACTAAATATATAGAGTTAAAAGTAAGTAGGTTTACTTATAAGTAATATACTATAGTATAAACTATTTAAAAGTTTATTAAAACTATTAAAGTTTTAAGTATAACTTAGTTTAAGTTATATATAAGTCTTATATAGTATTTTATAAGTAAGTTTATATAAAATACTAACTTCTTTTACCTTAACTAAAAGACTATACTAATTATTACTAAAAATAGTTTAAATCTTTCTTTTTATTATAACATTATATATAATACCGTAAATCTTCTTAACTTCCTTAAAAAGGCCTTAATTAAACTAAAAAAAAATATATATAACCTCTATTTAGTCTTAGTTTCTCTTATTAATAATAGTCTTATAACTAATTCTAACTTATTAATATCTAAAAAGTAAATAAACACTAAAACTATACCTAACAAAACTTTATTTAAGTCCTTTATTTAAGTTAACTAGTCTAATCCTTTTTAGCCTTTAATTTTAATATAATTATAAATAAGTACTAAATAAAAACTAATAATTAAAGCTAAAAAAGCTAGTAATACTACTAAAAAACTAGTATTACACAAGTATACCTTTTTAAAAGTTAAATTAAAAACTATCCTTAAGTAAGCTAATTTAAAAGTAATTAAAAGAAAAACTAAAAGGGACGTTAAAAGGAATACTAAATAAAATATTATTTAAAATACTATATAGAGAGTTAAAAAGAATATTAAATAAAAAGCTAAGTAAAAGGCTAAGTATAGTACTAAGTAAAAGACTTAGTAAGGAACTTAGTTAAAAACATACTCTAAGTTTACAATCCTATACCTCCCTTAATTTTTATTATTAAAATACTAATAATTACCTATAAAATAGTAAATTTACTTAAGGGATAGTAGTAAGGAAAAACAAAAAGAGTATTAATTAAAATATAAATATTATATAATCTTTAAGTAGAATAATTTAACTCTCTTTTTACCTAACTTTAATTAATATAAGTAAAAAAAAAAAAATAAATATTAAAAATATTAAGTTCTATTTTTAAAAATATTTTTTTAGTAATAATAGTTACTATAATAAGTTTTTAATAAATAAAAAAAAATATAGTATTTTTTACTTTTTTCTTTTAATATAACTTAAGCCCTTTAGTTAAGTAAAATATTTTATTTCTATATTTACCTTATTAATCTCTTTAACTTCCTCTTAGTCTTTTTTCTAATATTACCACTACTACTACTATTACTATATCTTCTATACCGGGTCCTTAAGACCCTTATAATACTAAAAACATTAACAACCCTAACACTACTAATAGTAATACTTAATTATCTTTATTTAAATACTAAATACTAATCTTTAATAGTAATTTAAACTATCCTATACCACTCTACCTCCCATACTAACCGAGGTACCCCCCCCCGTAATAATAATAATAATAATAGCACCCCCCCCCCTAACAATAATAACAATAATAACGTCTATATAAGTAACGCCCACCCTCTATCCCCCTTACCCCCTCCTCTACTCCCTCTACCCCCTCCTCCTTCCTCCTTCTTTAAAAAGCTTAATAAGTATAAGTACTAATTACTATTAAATTATATCTTTAAAACTAAACTAATAAAATAGAATTTTAGTTATATAGGAGTATATTACCCGTACTGTCCTTCTAAGCTACTATAAACTAACTAGCGTTAGTACTACTTTTAAACTATCCTACTTTTTTATTTAGTATAAGTCCACCCACAATACTAATACCCACAGCACCTTTATAATAAATAAAGGCACAAATCTCCTAATAGTAATACTATAAGCTGTAGGTAATAAGGTTATTAAAAAGTATAGTTACTATACTTAGTAATAGAGTATATAAGTAAAGTATATACTAACACTACTATACTTATAGTATATTATATAAAGTACTTATACTAACTACTACTATAATTCCTAAGGTAGTAAATACTTTTATTATAAGTATAGTAATTACTAGTTTTAACTTAAGACTAATAGTATTTTAAAAAACCTAGTTTTAGCCCCTTATAAGTCCCCTCTTCTATTACCTTTTCCTCTATTAACGCCTTCTCTTCCTCTAACTCCTCCTTATCTACCCCTAGTACTACTAGAGTCTACTAGCCTAAACCTTAAGTAGTATATTTAAAAATATACTATAATAAGTTAGTTTTAGTAAACTAGTACTAAAGCTAAAGTTAATATATAAAAAAGAGTATTAGTAGCTTTATATACTTATAAGTAGTAGTAGTAAAAGTAATAGTAATAGTAGTAGTAGTAGCTTACTAATAAGGCTAATAATATTATTAACTAGGCTATTAGTATACTTAGTTCCTTCCCCTTTACTTAAAAAGTGTTTTTTTATTTTATCTTTACTTCTTTTATTTTATTAAAATAATATACTTTATATATACCTATCTACCTTTTACTTCCTATAATTATTATTATAAATTTACTAATAACTTCTACTTTAAATATAATTAAACCCCGTAGTACTAGAACTATAGTCTCTATAAGTATTATATAATATTTAATTTTATATATAAAAAGCTTTATATTACTATAGCTATTAATAATATTTAAAATAAAGAGTTATTAATAATACTAATAAGTAATATTTTTTATATAAATTTTATATAAAAAATTCTATTAGTTAGTATCTCTAGTATAAAAAACTATCCTAAAGTATGTAGGTTATTTCTATTTATTATAATTAAAATTACGTATTTACTAATAACTACTACTATAAATACAATTTATACTAACTAAATAGAATATTTTATACTAAGTATAGTTTTTAATAACTTTTAAAGTAAATAATTTAAGTTAATATCCTTAGTATAGTTATTTTTTAAACTAGTTATATAAACTAACTATTTAATTAAATCCTAATAAGTACAGTATATAAAAAAGTTATTTTAAATACTATAGAAATAAGCTTAGAGTACTAGATAATAGAAATAAAAAATAATAATCCTAAAAATAAGGTTAATAGTATTAAAAAGTAAACTCTAAAGTATTAAACTTAAAAACCTTTTAATATAACAACCCCCATAAGTAAAATTCTCTCTTCTATACCTACCCCCTAATATCTATACAAAATACCTTAACTCTATATTAATTTAATACTATATAAAAATATTATTACTAAAAAACTATTAATTAATTAAAAATATAAAGTAATTATATACTTATTATATAATTCTTACTAAGTTAAAGTATTATAAGTAACGTTTATATAGTACTTAAAGTAACATAGTATTTTCTACAAAATCCAGACGTAGTTTTTAAATAATCTACTTAAATAAATTTATAAACTATTCTTCCTCTATTAACTATCCAATACTAATATCCTTACTTAACTATAATCTAAAGGCTTTACTATTACACAAAATAGTCTTAAAAACCTTAAACATAGTAATAAATTATAGTAGCACTAAATACCCCTATAACTTACTATAGCCTACCTTAAAGCTATTTAGTACTTCTAACTAAATAACAATAATACTTATATAGTTTAAAACTATAGTAGGGAGTTCCTTTATATATTTATATACTAGTAAGGCCATATTATCTCGCGCAATATACTCTTTAAGGTATATTATAAAGTCTTTTTTAAATAGATTAAGAAACAGTTAAAGGATATTTAATACTAGTAAAAAAGCTAAATAACACCCAGGCTAAATTATATTTAATTAATTAATATATATAATAAGTTACTCTCCTAGGGTTTTTATATTTATACTAGTATTAATATATACTCCTAGTTTATTCTATAGTTTTATATTAGTATTTTAACTTATAGTAGTTAGTTAGTTTTAGTCTAGTTTTATAATATTATATTATAGTATAAAATTATCCTAAAGAGTATTTAATTAAATTAAAGAGTTAAAACTATCTTAACTACGGGTATATAGTTTTATTTTACCTAGAATTATACAAAACCTTTAGTATTTAACCCAAATATTTAAATCCTAGTTACTTTCTAAAATATCTAACTCTTTAGAAAAAATATTTATAATATTAAAGTAGAATTATAGTAGAATTAACTCTATTAAGTATAATTAATTAAATAGCGAGTAAATACACTACTTATTTAACTTAAAAAATATTACTAATATATTTAAATATACTTTATTTACTTCTAAACCTAGAAATACTTTAACTTAAATAGTCTAGTAAATTAAATTACTATACTATTTATATTTATACTTTTAATTTAATAGAAGTTTATAGACTTTATATAAGTCTAGAATAACTATTAAATTTAATTATAACCTAACTACCCCTATATTATACCTAGTTAGCTATATAAGTTATATTATTATCCTAACTCTAATATAGTACATAACTATATAATACTAGTTAATTAACTAAAGTTATAAGAGATTTTAAGTATCCTTAGTAACACCGTAGTTAATCTTAATAGTATTTTACTAACTATAACTATAGAGGTTTATAATAGTCTTTTATAAGGATAAATATTTATCTTTATAATAATACTTAAAGGGACGTTATAACTGTAGTTTAAAAAGTATATATTTTTATAGAAGTAACTAAAGCGTTATATTAACCTTAGTTTTAGCTTAAAGGTTAAGCTTATTTTAGGTATATAAAGTGGTATTAATTAAGTGTAGAATAAGTTAAATAAATAAGAAGTAGATATACGTGAAATTAAGGTAAAAGCAGCTTAATATTTTATATATTAAAATTTAATATATATTATTATTTTAGTAGTAATTACTATTCTATTAATAATAGTATTTACTTTTTAGTATTATTATGTAATTTTAATATAAGTAATTATTATAAAGCCGATTATACTACAAAAAATAACTATAATATATATCTATATATTTATTTTTTAAACTCTATAAGTTTTAAGTATAGTATAAATAAAATTATTATTTAAGTAGTAATTACTACTTAAATAATAATTTCATTAGTAATTACCCTATTAAAAAGAACTAAGTTACTTTTTTCTTTACTTATAAAGGGAGAGGGGGTATTTAAAACTTTTTATACTATAACTTATTATACCCTTTCTTTTCCCTAAACTAATACAGTAGTAAGAATATTATTATAGCTAGTTAGCTACAAGGAATAATACTACCTATTAATTAGTATATATTAGTTAGTATATATCTATATCTTTATTACTAGTTAACACTTTTACTTTATTACTTATTATTCCTATTATTTATTATCTCTATTTATTATATATTAATAATAAAAATATATATAATACAAATATAATTATTATTTAAGTAGTAATTATTACTTAAATAGTAATTATATTAGTACTTTAAGTATTTTTATTAATATTTCTAACTTCTAGTAAATTCCCGTCCCTAGTATTACTTTCTAAATAAATTTACAACTTTAGTAGTAATTACTACTAATATTAATATAAGTATTAGGATTTAAATAAAAATATACTATAGTATTTAAGTATTTTAAAAATTTAATATATTAATATAAGTAAAACACAAACACTTAAAACTAATATATTTTTTATTAATTATACTAATAATTAGTTACTTTTAAACATAAGTATAACTAAAATTATATTTTTAGTACTTATATAATAAAGTTAGCTTTTAATATATAAAATATAATACTAAAACCTACAATATCTATAATCTTTAAACTTTACTACTATTCTATTAAGTACTTTATTAATAGCTTTTAAGTACTATACCTAAACACCTATAAAGAGCTATATAAAGTTATACTCTACGTACTATAGTTTTATCCGTTTAATCCAACAGTCCCTACTTATATTACTCTCTAATACACACTTTTTAGTTATAAACAAAACTAAAGAGTAACTTAATACTTAGGAGTTATATATATAAGTAGTATATAATAACTAGCCTAGTAATATAATATAAATTATATATATCCCCTTTCTAACTATATAAGTCTTGTAGTAAATATCCCCTTGCCTTTTATTACTATATACCTAGTAAAGTATTAAATTAAGGTTTTATATATAAAAAAGTTAAATTTTATAAAGTATAACTTAGCCGTTATTATTTATTATTAAGTAAATATATAAAAGGTACTAGGGTAAAAAGTAGTTATTAAAAGTTAAAGTACTAATAAGCTTCTAAAAAGCACCTTTAATAGCAACTAAAAGAAGTATTATTAACTATATTACTTAGAAAAATTTTTAATAACGTACTATTTAAATAAAACATAGTAATAAAAAGAGTTTTAGTATTAAACCTAAGTTATATTAAAATATCTATTAAAAGCTCTTTACCCTTAAGTTCCCTAAAAATAAAAATATTTATTATTATATATATTTATACATAGCATAAATTATAGTATTTATTAATAGTAATATATTTAAAAAAAAGTTTAATATTAAGTAAAACACGGTTAATTATATTATTTATAAATTACTTAGTTAACTTAACTTTAGTTAAGTAAATCTATAGAAATTCCAGATATATTATTCCAAGCCGGATTTTATATAATCGTTATATAGTATAGACCAGTAAATCTAATTACATCCGCGGCTTAATTAAATAAATCCACTGCTTGACTCGGAGGGTGGTGTGGCTGTAGATGACCCATGGGTTTTGAGACAGTAGGCCTTGCGGGCTGCCGTAGGTACCGCCGTAACTTGTAACTACCTCCCTACCGTAGGAGATACCTAGGCACATAGCTAGCCCCGCATCGTCAGGTCCCGTCCACACCACCTCTCGGTGTACCTTCACTCTGTTCCTAGATCACTGCCACCCCTACCCCTCCCTCCCTTACGCATCTTTCACCCCGCCAGGAAGCTGAGCTACTTGCTTTCCACCGCAAACTTCGACCACCGCGCACACACGAGACCGGCACGGCACGCTCCATTCGCACACCCGAACCGCACCTCTGACCCTCGGAAACACATCGCCCAACCCAGGATTATACAAAATGTCCGGCATCAAGGGACCCACCCCGCAGGAGCACGACGGCACCGGCCTGCGCATCGGCATCGTCCACGCCCGCTGGAACGCGACCATCATCGAGCCCCTCGTCAACGGTGCCAAGGAGAAGCTGCTCGCCTGCGGCGTCAAGGAGTCCAACATCGTCGTGCAGTCCGTTCCGGGATCGTGGGAGCTGCCGTTCGCGGTCCAGAGGTAAGTCAGGGAGAGCGTGGGAAACCGGCCCTCTGCGTCTCTGGCGCACCCCCCTCCCCCTCCGTCTGAGGGCTGCATGGAAGCTGATGCGAATGTTCTCCCTCCAGACTCTTCTCCGCATCCCAAGTTCAGTCTGCGCAAGCCGGCTCCGGCTCTTCCGCTGGCGACCTCCTCGGCTCGTCCACGACGGACCTCACGTCCCTCCCCACCGAGTCCTCGGGCGGCCCCTTCGACGCCATCATTGCCGTGGGCGTCCTGATCAAGGGCGAGACCATGCACTTCGAGTACATCGCGGACGCCGTATCCCACGGACTCATGCGCGTCCAATTGGACACGGGTGTCCCCGTCATCTTCGGCGTCCTGACGGTCCTTACGGACGAGCAGGCCCAGGCCCGCGCGGGAATCACCTCGGGCGGTCACAACCACGGCGAGGACTGGGGACTGGCTGCCGTTGAGCTGGGCGTCAAGCGCAAGGCCTGGACTGCGGGCAAGATTGAGTGATCTTGCTCTGATATTGGCTGTTTTTGGTAGTCGAAAGAACGCCTATCACTTAGACTTTATATATACATATCTCAAAGGCTTGGGGAAAACTGTCGAAAGTGTGCGCACTGAAGCGACGTGAGGAACGTAGAAAAAAAAGGATTTATGATGGATAGAAATCGACCTGGAAACACTGCTCTACCGAGACAGCAGTTCCCATATCATGTACCGGCCTATTTGCCTACCCATGTGCCCCAGAACAACGCACGGCATCGCAGTACGAGTCAGCTATTTCCTCACGACTTCTCCCACATTAGTACATTATTGAACCAAGAGCTGTCTATCATAACTTTCAGTAGTCCAACCTAAACCAGTCCATCTGCTCTCAAACTTCCCTGACGACGCCCCGACACTATTCTCCGGCCAAAACAACAAAAAAAGTATACACAGGTTGGGTGGGCGGTGGTAATCAAGTGGCTCACAAACACCCCCCTTAAATGCCACAAGAAGAGAGAAAGAGAGGAAAGGAAAGAAGAAAAGAAAAACACACACGCATACGACACGAAGGAGTTGTGTAGTTGCGTTTGTCGTTCTTTATGTCCACTCTTTCTGCTTCTTTCCCAGCCTCCAAGAAACTTGCTCGCGCCCACCTTTTTTGTCCATCTTTCCATTCGTCTACTTCACGTTTTCCTTTCACGAAATCAGGGCCCCAATCTCGCTGCCAATGCTCTTTTTCGTCTTCCACAAGGACCGCTTCTTCTCCTTCTTCGCCTTCATCGCAGCCCAGCCCTCCTCATCGTCGTCGTCCGAGTTGTTGCCCGCCTTGTTGGGCGCCGCCTTGTTGCCCTGCTGCTGCATGACCTTGGGCGGCTCGTCCCAGCCCACGGCGCCCGACATGACCGACATGCGCCGGCCCGAGCCCAGGGGTTGGGGAGCTTGCGTCACTGGTCTGTAACGCCCTGGTAAGCCCACGTTGCTGCGCTCCGAGGGTGCGATCGAGGGGGCATACCCTGCGCCTTGTGCGTGGATGCTGGGGGCGAATCCTCCGCCTACGCCCATGCCTCCGTGGATGGACGGGGTGTAGCCACCTCCGGGCTGAATCCACGAAGCAGAGCTCGGCTGCACCATGCTCATGGTTCTCGTACGCGGGTCGAGCGAGGGAGGCTCCAGCATCGAATCGCCAAAGAATGACTGGCGCTGGCTGTCCTGGATCGACGGAGTCACGACGTGACTCATGGGCCTCGCCATGCCGTTCATGTTCTGGTTCGGAGTAGCCATCATGTTCATGAATTGCATCTGCATCTGCATGAACTGTTGCATCTGCTGGGTCATCTGGATCTGGGCCTGGTCTCCTGGGGTGAGCATCATCTGGGGCATCTGGGGAGGCATCTGTGGCATCTGAGGCATCTGTGGCATTTGCTGCATGTGAGGCATGCCACCCATAGCCCCCATTCCGCCCATGCCGCCACCCATGCCGCCATTCATACCATTCATGCCGTTGTTGTTCATACCACCGTTCATGCCGTTCATGTTGCTGTACATCATCTGGGGTGGTATTCCCGCCATAGGGTCGACCGGTGCGCCAGTGAAAGGGTTCATGTTCTGCGCCTCGATGTTGGGACTACCTCTGCGCATCGCCCGGGACCGCTCCTCGCTGGCAATGACACCAACGAGGCCGCCCATGGGAACAGTGGGCGGCGCGGCGCCAGGGGCGGGCGAGCCACCGCCGAAAGTCAAGGACTCTCGAGGAGGGGCGTTAATGAGACCGGCCCCCAAGAAGGGATCCTGGGGCAGCTTGCGGGCGAACGCAGGGAGATGGCCGCCACTGGTTCCGCGGGGTCCGGTGCCCTCGCCCATGCTGGATCCCGGCCGAGCCGGCTGTGACTGGACGGAGGACCGCAGGTCGGGGTTCGATGCCATGTTCATGAGACGGGCCGGGGGCTTGTTCTTGTTGGGGAAGCCGTGTGCGGCAAGGATGGCCAAGGGGACTTCCTCATCCTCCTCTTCAGACCCGTCGGACCTGCCAGTCATGGGACCAGGAGGGACGGCCAGGTTGGGCGTGCTGAGCGACATGGACAGGCTGGGCCGCGAGGCATGCTCGGAGGGAAGGCCCGGTGTTTCGCCCGTTACCTTCATCATCTGTTGTCGGTACACGGCCATGTGGGCCTCCTGCTTCCTACGCTGCTTGGCAGCCTGCTTCGCCTTCTCGACGTCATCCTCATCGTCTTCGTACTGGTCTTCGTCGTCGTCTCGGCTTCCGTTCGACGCCTTTGCCGTCTCGCTGGCACTGTCCCGGCGTTCTTTGTCTCGGCGATATTTCTCAAACTCGGCAGGGGTCATGACCTTGTTTCGAGGCGGACTCGCGGTACTGCTGGAGGTGTAGCGGTTCGTGTGCTTCGGTGGTTGAGGGGTCGTGTTGTCGAACATGTTCTCCTCCTCCTTCTTGCCATCTGCCGCGTCCCAGCCGGTCGAGAACGTGTCTTCGTTTCTGCGAAACCTGCCGGAGGGAGGTGGGTTGTTGGATGGATTCGAGTTGCCGAGGAAGCGGCTGGCAGCCAGCGAGTCTTTCAGCAGGTTGGCATCCTCATCCTCGATGATGTCCGAGGGCACATTGTTTCGAAAGGCAAGGGGTGAGCCGTGTCGAGGTACTGGCGGTGGTGCGGATGTGCGGTCGGTGGCGGTGGCGTTAGCGGTAGCGGTAACGGTAGCGGTAGTGGTAGGGGAGTTGCCGCCGGAGTGAAGGAGATTGTCGTTGGAGTGCTGGCTGCTCCATGAATAGGGCGAGGCCTCGACCTTGATGGATTTGTCAATCTTGATGGGAGAGGGCTGGGGCTGGTTGACCCGGTTGGAGGTGAGGGACCGAGGTCCCAAGTTGGACTGTTCGTTCCCAGGAAGCGTCATTTGGCTGGCTCTTTTGTCAAACCCGGAACCCTTGAACATATTACCGAAATCACTTCCAAAGTTGAGGGAGAAGTCCTCCTCGCTGAGCTTGGGAGGCGTCGCTGTGCTGGCCGTGGAAGCTGTGAGGCCTCTCGGTCTACGGCTGGAGTCGTCCTCCGAGGCCTGGTAAGGCAGAGGCGGCGGAGGCAGAGGATGGTCGTCGACGGAGGAGACGGAGGCTTGGTGCTTCTTCTGACCGCCGAAGGAAAAGGTCCTGCCGGCTTTGCTGAGGAATCCACCAGAGCTGTGCTTGGAAGGTTGCACGTCGGTGTGGGATTTCTTAATCGAATTTCTCCATTCTTCCTGAGGCCCTTGGGCACCGAGGTCAGCCGAAGACGGTGTGGTCGAGACGTTGCTGTGGCGCGAAGACGTGTCTGTCGAGGTTGTTTTCGTGGTATTAGACGACCCACTTCCCCTTAAGCTGAGTCAGTCGACGTTAGACACAATCCTTGTCTTGGCCCTGAAATGAATTGCAGACAAGGGGGGAGGGATGGAGAGGGGCCCGAGTAGCAGTAGAATTCACCGCCGTGTCCGAGACATGCCGCTATTGAATGCATGCCAGCCAAGTTTTTTTAGTTTTTTTTCTCCTTCCGTTCCCTGTATTTTGGGCTGCTGCTGATCTGCCGCTCTCCGCCGCCTGTCCTCCTAATCTTGTTGCTTCTCCAAGGGCCGAGAATGCGTGTTTGAAATGGAATGAACCAAGGAGCGTGTGGATGCACATACCGATTGTTCTTTACGTCTGCAAACATGTTGTCCTCGAGGGATAGGTCTCCGTAGTTGTGCTTGGGAATGACAGTCGTCGATGCCTTGAGCAACCGGTGTCCACCGTCGAATGACTTTTGCCCAGCTCCGACCTCAGTCCTCTCCAGAACGCGGAAGGAGGACTGCTGCTGTTGCTGATCACCGGTTGCTATCGGACCATTTTGGAACTCTTCCGAGGTGACGGTGGATCGCCGCCTGCCGAAAGCGACAGAAAATCTAGGCATATGGAGCGACGGCAAAATCGATGATCCCCGGCGGGATTTAATCGGTGCGCATCTACGCGCTGGGCAGTTCGATGAGGCGGAAAAGTGTCGTCAAGAATTGAGACCTGAACGGGGGCTTTGGGTCTCGCCTCGCCTGGCGTCTAGACGGGTCCGCAAAAAATAAAATAAAAATAAGATACGAGGCGGGTCAGCCGATGTGGGATGACGACAGAAGAGCTGAGACTCGACGAGGCTTTGTTGTGGCTCGTGTCAGTGGGCGCAGCGGAGCGTGGTACAGCAGCGGAGCGGTAGGCGGAGCGGACTGATACTGCTTTGCTGAACAATCCAGCCGAGTGTCAGTGGTAAGCGTACATAGGTCTGCAAGTCTGCTGGTGTCTTGAATGCCCCGTGAATATGTGTGGGCGCGTGTCTGTGTAAGGTAAGGCAGGACGTTGCGGGAGTGCGGGACGGGCAAAAAATGGCTATGTGGCCATCCGTGGGCCCAGGAAAGGGGAATGAAGGTATTCCGGCAGGGTAGCCGCCAACAGCCTGGGCGATGGAGCTGGCTCGACGACGACGAACATCTGCTTGTCCCACACACGCGCGCCGCGGTTCAACGTCGCGAAGCGAAGAGAGGGGACACGGCGCGAATATGTACGAGCCTGTGTTCGAAGGGCTGAGGGCTGAGGCCCATGGAATGAAGAATGACGGGCAGAGGAATGAAGCGCGACTTACCCTAGGGAGCGATCGTCCTTCCAACAGTTGACGAGACAAGATGAGACGTGGCCGTGGCCGTGATCGTAACCGTGACCGAGGAGGGGGTTATTAGTCTATAGTGAGCGGTGCGATGTGAAGCGGTTCGATGCGATGCGATGCGATGCGATTCAAAATGCAGGACGCGAAATCAGAAGCCGTACGATCTCATTCGAACTTTTTCATCCAGACGCAAAAAGGATGCAACGAGAACAACAAGCTGTGCCCAGGCCGAGTGCCCGCACAAACAGACAATTAAGCAAGCGGGCGATCGGCTGACCGGGGGGATGTGGGATAGAAATGGGGGTTATTAGGATATGAAGAACGAATGAATGAACATGAACGGCCCCCGAGTCCTGGTAACGTATGGGCACGATACGAAGGGATATGCAGCAAAGGATGACAGCAGCAACGAGGGTCGGTCGGGTCGGCGAAGGCTGAAGTGAAGCAGACGACGGAGAGGTTGGTGCGAACGGGCGGGAATGTGGAAAGGAGGAGGCGATCCTCCCAGGAAGTATCCGTAAGTATAATAGCAAGCAGGTCGCGTACTTTGAACAGGGTAGCGTAGCGGAGGTAGGTAGCTAAGGCAGGTCGGAGCAGGGGATGCTGGGGGTCGGGGAGGAAGAGGAGTGGGAGTGGGAGTGGGAGTGGAAGTGGACGAGTCTCCTCTTCTCGTGCTCTCAGGTCTGGCCTGGCCTGGCCTGGCCTGCTTCTGTTCTCTCGACACCCACCCGGTCGAAATAGTGGTGTACTATGTACGGATAGAGCCTACCTATTTTTATTAGGTCGGTGGAGTGACCATGCAGTGCATAGTGCTACATACTATGGCCTTTTTCCTGCGCTTGACGCAGAGCTTCATACGAAGTTAGGCTAATCCGCCGTTCAACGGCCAGTTCGCTCGCACTTCATCCCATCAAGCTACCTTGCCAGCCGACAGCCTGCTTACCTTCCTGTCTCTATCCGTACCTCTTCTACATCATACACTGCTAACTAGCTGGTTCATGATGTCAAAGGTGTAGTATCTGTATGTCGTTGTCTTGGTCCGCCCTGCGAAAATTCTCTAGACCCAGCCTGAGGCCCCGCATTAGGTCCAGGATCCAGGGGTACTGGGCCCAGGGGGGCGTGCGAAGAAGAGACGAAGGGAGGGACGCCTGACGGCGTTGCTGCATGCCCATGGTTGGGGAAGAGAGCATGGGTGCATGGCGGAATGGATGGGATGGCAGTCGATGGGATGGCCCGGAAACCACCACCACCAACCAGTAACGAAGGGGGACTTCGCTGCGTGATTTAGGCGTACGGATAGACCACCAACAAAGGTCGGACGGTTGGAAAAATGAGATGGGGAGCGCCTCGTCGCCAACGATGCTAGTGTAGAGTGTAGACTGCTTGTGTCGTTCCGAAACGGCTTCGTTGGCTTTCAGATTCGTCCATCCGCTCCCGCACAGCATGGCTCCAACGCCCTCCAGGGGGGAAGGGGGTGGGTTCGCTATTGTCTCTCTCTTTTTCCCCTAGGCCGGAAGACTCCTGTATTGGGTGACATTATGGGTGTTTATGGGTGATAGAGCCCTTTGGATGAGGCACTGATTCGGCCTAGTTCTGGTCAGTGGCGCCGACACAATCATCCATTTCCCCTTTATCGTGCTTGCGCACCTTACCACCGCTCCCACCCTTCAGCAACCAAGCTAATTGGCATTGCATGTCGCTCGATGGGCATGGGCCCGCAGCAGCGCCTTGGTGTGGAGTAATACTGTCGTGGTAATGGTCCATGGTCTGGCTACCTGCACGTCGCACGGCATCGTTCGCCTTCGACATTCCCGTTACTGACGCTGTAGTGTCCACGCAGGACACCTCCCAGCCTCTCCTGCGGCTCTTCGTCTTCTCCCCCTGCGAGGTGCCTCGACTTCAGCTGAATTCCGTCCCAGCAAGCATTGGCACCGTTCGCATACACCGCGTGCCATGCGAACGGTGCCAAAGCGCAACGGCGACAACGTGCCCCTGTACGGATGCGATCGGGCGGACTTTAGCCTTCGAAGGAAGTGGCCCAAAACGGACGGACGGACAGACAATGTTCTCTGCATGTCCACGCCATTGTACTTGCAATGTATTGATTGGTAGGTCCGATATACTGGGCCTGGACCTCGAATGGAAACCGTCGGAAACATCGGTAGCGAGGACGGCGGTTTTTTAATTGTGAAATTAGACGTCGGAGGCGCCGCCGGTTGAGACTGCAGGCGACGAAGGAGAAGCCGGAACACCTTGCCCGAACTGGTAAGAAACACAACGGCGACGTTGTCCGTTGGGTTTATGCCGTGTCTCGTCGTTTCTTTTCGTCGGCAGAGCGCGCGCCTTGCCCGTGGCTGCGGGAACGTGCAAACAGATGGCTGGTTGCGGGTTGGGCGCCCTGAGACCCCGAACTTGCGACTTCGGACGACCGCCACGCTCGCGCTCGATGCTGACCTTCCTACATGGCATGACATGGCATGCCCAGGACCGAGGACCGAAAGGCGGAGCTTCGGGTTGAGGCGACAGGCGGTCTTGGCCTGGGGTTTTCTATCTGTCAAACACATCACGGCATCGGGCTGCCAACTTGCCAAGACTGCGTACGGAGGACAGCCGGCCACTGGTCGTGAAAGATTGGTCGGGGAGCAGCGGTATGGAAGCCAGTGACGGTCAAACGACGAAGCGGAGGCGGGCACGGATGATTGCTTCTCCTGATGATCCTGACAGTATCTCTTCTGATCTCGATCGAAGCGCAGCACATGGCGCCGTACGACACAGAGGGGAGAGGGGCCGACTGACGTAGGAGTGGAACAAACGCCCTTATTGTTGTCGACAGCGAGAGACGGGCTGCATCTTCAGCAGAGCAGCCGGCGGTATTAAAGGATGCGCTCCGAGAACATACATAGGTATGTATAACTCCATAGTAAGCCGCGAGTTGAGTGCCGATTCGTTGTCTCTAGGGAACCGGAGTCCGATTTCAGCTTGGGGGTTTGCGGGCATGTGGGAGAGCAATGTGAGAACCTAGATGGAAGGCTGGAAATGGAAGGCTGGATGGGCTGGGCAACTGGGGTCCTTCCCAGTCCCGCTGGAATTGATAGACGGGGTGCCCCAAAGTACCCAACAGAACTAGTATAATGTAATGACAGCCCAAGTTTTGGTAGGTAGGTACCATCTCCATGCCTAATAACAGGTATTACCTAGTGTGGGCATTCTACCTATCTATACGTACCTAGATATTAGGGTACGGATACCGTTTCTTTTTTTTCATTTGACATGGACCGCCCCCGTCGTATGCGGCGATTTGCTCCGCCGTATCCCATCGGCCCAAGCCAGATCTTTCTGCAACCCGCGAGAAACAGAGGGATGTGCACCGCCTTTGGTTCTGAGAGGAAGCCAAGGCCGACGCGCCAACAGAGTACCGGCGTTCAAATCCTGTCTGTCTCGGTGCCTTCGGGAGTCGCGACTCGCGAGCTGCCCATGAAGTGATGTACCTATCCGTACCGTAGCCACTTACCTGGGTACCCGTATCTCAGGGCAACAAACGGTATGCTTGTCCTCGACAAAAAGCAAAGGGAAGCCAAGTTAAATCAAGGAAACGGAATGGCCTGGCCTGGCCACGACGACTGACGTGACCTGCCCCAGCTATACCCATATTATTTACCGTACACTACCCAGGCGCGCTTGATTCAACCAGCACGGATATTGGGTATGCCAATACATCGGAGAATGGCTGTGTGCAAACCGCAACCGGTGCTTCTCCCGACGCGGAGTGAACTCGATACTGGGTTTTATCTGGGTCCGTGACCAGGAAAGGGAAAATGTGCATGTAAGCTGTTATAGCACCCTCATCCATAACGGGCGAATATGACACCTCACCACCAAGTCCATCGAGTCTGCTTGAAAGGGAGAGCCCATAATATCGCCTTGGAATCGCGTTGATTTTGGTCTGGCTTGGTAGCATCGGGTCATCCAAACCTGTTGCCCGTATGGGGGCAAGGGCCTGCAGGCTTCAGCATCCCTTTCCCCTGCCCAGGCACCTCCCAATGGACAGTCAATCGGCGTCTCGTTGGTGTTTCCGTACATAGCACAGCACACTAGACAATAGAGGGGAGGCCAGTCTTCGGCGCTCATGAGCGGCAGGGGTCGGAGATCACAGATCTGAGAATTGGGCGTGAATGGTTGGCCAACGGACCAAAGTCCCCTGACGATGGATGGATGATGCAACGGGCAAGCAACGCATGGCGACGCTTGTGACTTGTCTATCCGTAAATGCCGGGTGGTGACCCCTTGTAGCAGAGTAGCCCGGTCAACGCACGTCTGCATGTTCACGTTGCCCGTTCATCGCCGCTGATTTGAAGACCGAGATCGACTTTCCGTATTGGCCTGCACAGCGTCGCCATATGCGCCCTCGAGAATTGCTAAGCACCATCTTTGCAAGAACGCACTTGTGCGACATTGATCTAGTCCATCAAAAAATTGCCATGAAATGAATACGTCTCTCATCTCTTGCTTCCATCTCTCGAGTAGAGCTATTTATTCCTCTAGAACAGTCAGGAGCTTTTAATGCAGTGGCTTAGATACCTGAGGTACTTGATAAAGCGGATAAGTACCTAAAGAATTTGAATAGGTACCTACCTTCACTATAGTATCGACCTGGGTAGGTACCTACCTAGGTAGGTGGTTGAGGTTGGAATATGAGGTGGGCGTCATTGGCAACTCGGTCCAGTCCGCCGCTAGTGTTGTGGGGCGCATACATCACGGCACTCCACCAGACTCATTCTACGGAGTGTCCGTACCTACTTCTCCTATCCGTACATACCTATAGGTAGGTACTGTGCAGTACTGTAATACCTGCTTTACGGAGTACTCCTTTCTCTCCGGTTCTTCCTCCACCGCCCCGGTCCGTTTGGACGTCTTGCCTTCCGGGCTTCCTCTCCGGCCTCCCGGGGTCAATGGCAGCTGCAGCCGGACTACAGACGCAGGGCTTGTCGTTGGGGCATACAAAGCTGCTATTCCTGACGTGGGAACTCCAGAGGACGACAATGTTTTCATGTTGTAGTTATTTAGCTACCTAGCCACTGTTCGAGCCGGCCAACTCTTCCATGGTACCGTAGTTCTAGACAGTTCTTCAACAGGCTGGCCCTGCTTGTGTTCTGTACACTTTGACTTCCATGGTATTGTCGCAGATCGTTGAGTAACGTGTTCCCGGGCCTCGGCTTCCACCCGACCAGCAGCGTGTTAGTTGGCCTGGTGTAATCATCGACTCAAAATCCCGCTTTGTACGTGAGCCGATGTGCAGCCAGCCGCGACGAACCGAAACCCTGGGTGTATTCTCGATTCGTGTGCGGGTGCCAGAGCCGATTGCGTGATGACGAATTCGCCAAAACCTGCACATAACAAATGCGGCTCTGCAGTTCTGCAGCTCGCCGCAGGGGGTGCCAAATTGGGATGGACGGGGGTACATCACACACACACATGGCACTTGAAGTTGTACATCGAGTTCGTCTCATTCCTGACAAAGATTCCATACACTATTACTCTTCCTTTCGCCATGCGTATCTACCCGCTCCTCGGCTGACATCCAACGTATTGACTTCTCGTTACTCCAAACGAGTGCGGCCTCGATCGCGATACCTTGGATCTGAATGGGTTGAAGCCTCGCGAGCTGGCGGAAGACAGTAGCCGCAAGAACATATATAGCCAGGTAAGGTCTGAATTGTACAGTAAAGCCATATGGTCTGGAGCCTCCTCCGAGAGTCTGCCGATGGCGCGGGACAATGAAGGCACGGCCAAGACTAGAATCATCCACTTGAACCTGCCACGACTTGGGGTTGCAAGCTTGTCAATATGTTAACACCCAACATGTACCTGGCTGGATTATGGAGAGTTGGGTCTGGCTTGGGCTCGTCGAAGTGTGAACCGGCGACCAAGAGGTAGTAGCATCCGTAGCACCAAGGTAGATAAACAGCCGGCGGACATAAACTTGCTCCCAGGGTTTGGCTGCGGGGAAACGTGACAACCAAGAAAACGATGTGTAATGATACAAGCCAAAATACCCCAATATATTTCGGAATGTTTGGTTGACAAGAATCCGAGGTTTTAAACCATCAGGGTGGAGACAAGGTCCAGGGAGGGGACCGAGGAGTGGCGGCCCATGATCTGCAGTGGAAAACAACATGGGGAAGTGTGTCGTCTCAGAGTGTGGTCGTCCGGTCCAAGAACTCTCTATGCTTGGATCAACGCGGCAGAGGAAACGTTGGCTGCGAGGGTTAACCAATAGCTTGGAACAAAAAGCAGAGAAGATGCAGTTGAAGGATATGTGCAGAGAAGGAGGCAGCTTTTCATGTATTCACTAAACGACGTGGACTTGGACGCGGTGTTGCGAGGATGGGCCATCGGAGCTCGATAGTGAAGCTTCAGGTCTTCGTTGTGTTTGAGAGGGTTGTAAAACCAGAACTCTCAGAGTTGAGAGGACAGGTACGGTGCCAAGTCTGGATCACGGCGTGGGCAGTATCCGTACTAGGTATCCGTATTGTTAGCAAGTTAATTATAACCGATTTGCTGCGCCTCTTGGCGGGAGTCTCAGAGGAACAGGAGCAATGAGAGAGCGCGGGAAAAGAGGAGCAAAGGGTAAACGGTTGCTGTTTGACCCGATCTTGGCTCGAGTAAAGTTTCCCCCCTGCCCGGAGTTGGGTCCTGAAAATTCGGACAACTTAGTCAGTTGCCTTCCGTGGTTATGCGTTCAAGCGATTAAACCCGCAGCTCAAAGGTCCAACCCAGTCTCAATAGACCGAGCGAGGCCAGCACAGATCCGTCAAGACAGACAATATTAGGTGCGCAGGACCCGACACCGGCCAGAAAGGCAACTTGGCGCGAGGCGACACTCGAGGGTCCTGGACAATTGGGGGTCTCAGCATGAGGGTGGGGGGGCTTCAACTGCAACAGGAGCCGGGAATCACAGTTGGGACCTGCAACCTAACGCAGGTACAACGTACCTAGGTAGGTATCCTCCCACCCTCCATGCCAGGCACCTTAAGCTCAAAATACCTGCTAGGTACCTAGCACAGCCAGGTAGGTCGGTAGGCAATGAATACTTGGGTACCTACGCGGGTGGAACCCCACGCTGGTAGTTCTTGCGGACTCCCGCCGTCTGTATCCGTACCTGTAGGCTGTATCTAATAGTACCTTCGCACTTTGGTAGGTATGGAATAGTATAAAAGCTTCGCCGAGAAGCAGCGACAGTGAACGGGCGACTGACAGCTTTCCGTAGGTAGCGCGTCTCGCTGGATACCTCTAGCTACTACCTACCTAATCGTACTCCGTGCGCTACATACCTGGAGTAAAACACCAGTAGCCACCCTCCCGATACAACATTGGTCGGGGTCTGGAGTGCCCGTGGCGTAGCGTTCCCCGAGCGCCCCAGACCATCGAATCACAGCTGGGGGGGAAGCTTCAGGCGAGGCGAGCTTCGAAAGGGACCCTCCTGCCTCTCCAGTCTGTCTCCTCAGACGCTCAGTGCTCCATTTCGACCGCGGCTCTGGACGAGATTATCAATCTCATCTATTATCTTGGCTCTCTCCCTCGAGTCGCGCCGGTTAGAACTTCTCTTTTCCCTTCCTCTTCTCTCTTCTTCCTTCTCTCTCTACCTACCTAGCGTAGTGTATTCATCTTCTTATCCACTCAAATTTCCCATTGGCTGCCAGAACTACCTGGGTAGCAAGCAGTCGTCATTCCACGTCTTGCCCAATAGCTGCTACCCGCCATGAGCTCCCCCCAGCAACCTCATGGCTCGAGCAGCCCTCGAGTCGCCTCTTTCAAGCGGCCCTCCGTCCTCAATCCCGACCACGATCCGAACCCTTTGGCCACGAGAGGCAGCGGCGCCTTGGTCACCCTCATCAGGAACCGCTCCAATGCCACGCTTCGTGAGTCGCTCAAGAGCCCCGCGTACCACCAGCTGGGCCACGATGACGACGACCACGAGAGCGCCAGCCTCTTGGGCTTCCTTCACCGGGACTCGGACGACGACCATCGCCGCTCCGCAGCTGAGGAACGCCGCTTGAGCGAGATCATCTTTGGCCCACAGATGCGCAGCATGCGTCTCATCGGAAACAGCAACCCGCGCTACCAGTGGGAGCGCTACTGGAAGACCGAGGCCGAGCTTCAGGCCATGTCAAAGCCTATGTGAGTGTTTGTGCGATGACGATGCCGTGCTATGCTGCCAGTGCACCCCGCCCTCGCCCTCGCCCTCGCCCTCGCCCTCACCCGCGCTCGCGCTCGCGCCAGCCGCTGTCCGCCCAGTCGAGCATACTCCTCTCGGGACGGAGAAATATGCCCAGAAAGAGGAAGGGACGGGCGGAGAGGAGAAGGAGATGGAAGGAGAGAAAGAGAAAAAATGAGCCGGAACCGGAGCTGACCTCGCCGCCTGTTCTCAAGCCGCGAATACTACGAGAGGAACAACGACCTCATTCGCATGTACCTTTACATCGACCAGCTCCTGGACTCGTCTGTTCCCCACGACCTGCTCAACGAGTATCACCAGGCCCTCGACGCCTCTGCTTTCCGTCCGGTCGACGTGCCTCAGACCATCACCGAGGAATCCCCAACTCCCACGTCGCCGCCGTCGCGCGGTGTCGCCTACGGTAGCACCACATCGGCCCAAAACAGCAGCACGGAGCACAGTAGTTCGGCAAACAGCATTCAGCAAAAGGTAAAACGCACGCCCAAGGACATTTTCCGACCCACCGAGGCGACCCCACTCCTCACGCTCAACGGTCATGACGAGGCGACCGATTTGGAGGAAGGTTTAGCCGACCAGCCCAAGCCCGAGATCCCGTGGCTCGAGGACGGCGACGTTGACAGCAGCGACCCCATCGTGACCCTCGCCATCTGGGTCAACTTCGTTGCCAATGCCGTTCTGCTACTGGGAAAGATCATCGTCGTCTTCTCTGTTCCGTCCGTATCTGTTCTTGCCAGTCTAGTCGATGCTGTCCTCGATTTCCTCAGCACCGCCATCGTATGGACAACGACGAGACTCATTGCTGCCAGCCAAAATGATCAACATTCCTACCCCGTGGGTAGACGACGGTGAGCATCACAAAACCCCTTCTTACATGTTTTCTCCTACCTCCGTGTTGCATTCCGGACCGCGCGCTGACTCGTGACAGTCTCGAGCCTCTTGGCGTTTTAGTCTTCTCCATCGTCATGGTCACCTCCTTCTGCCAGGTTGCTCTTGAGGCCATCCAGCGCCTCATGTCGCCTGAGCATGAGATCATCGAACTGTACGTGTCACCAGCCGCGCCTCTTTTTTTTCGTATTCAATGCTGACCGTTCGGACGCTTTAACAGAGGTATCCCGGCCATTTCCATCATGGTAGGAACTGTGGTCATTAAAGGCTTGTGCTGGCTCTGGTGCCGTGTCATCAAGAACTCAAGCGTTCGGGCCTTGTAAGTTGTTACGCGCCACCGCCCCTCTGATATCGCAACCTGGGTTGCGTTGCCACCTCCTGATCGACACGACGCTAGACTGGGCTCCGTTAACCGTCTCTGCAGGGCCGACGACGCCGTGACCGATGTCATCTTCAACACGGGTTCTATTCTGTTTCCAATTATCGGCTTCTACGCCAAGGTTTGGTGGCTGGACGCGCTTGGTGGTCTGCTCCTGTCGCTGGTCGTGATCATCAATTGGAGCCAGACCTCGATGCACCATGTTCGAAACCTGACGGGCTTCTCGGCAACTTCAGACGAGAGAAACCTCTGTGCGTATTCCCTTCTTCGTCTTCTGTTTCCTCCCTGCACCCCCAGCTCTATTGCTCCCTCGACCCCTACCGTTTCGGGTCTCCACAAGTGCCATGTATAACTGGACCCTTTCAACCCATACCCACGTCATGGCCTGCTTTTCTTTTATTTGCTTTCTCTTTTTTTGTTTGGTGTTTTCATCTCTCCGTACATATCCCCTTTTTAGTTCCAGGATCGGACATTTGTGGGACCTTGTCTGTCCTGCTGGAACATCACTACCGAACAATTCTCAAGATGGCTGGGGCTAACAGTTCAAATCAGTGCTCTACCTCACCATGCGTTTCGCCACGTCCATTAAGCAAATCCAGAACCTGCGCGCCTACCACGCAGGGGACAAACTTTTCGTCGAGGTGGACATCGTCCTTTCGGCCAACATGCCGCTCAAGGACAGCCACGATCTGAGCGAGGTGCTGACCTATTTCCTCGAGTCGGTCCCCATTGTAGACCGCGCCTTTGTGCATGTCGACTATGCGACATACAACGTCGATACTCACATCAACCAATAACCATGTTGATGACGTCAAACTAGGTTGCACTATAATGTCAAGCTCTCGACGGCATACATTCAACTGGCCGATTTGCATCAGCTGTTGGAACCGTGGACCATGCAAGCCGTGAGTCGGGGCTGGGGTAAGCGATACGAAGCGGCGTTCGAAAAAGGATTAATTGATGTCAAAACCACATTGCAAAACGCACAACCAACATGGTCGTGGTGCTGGGAAAATATAGAGGGGACATAAGGAAAAAAAAGCGGACAGGCGCAAAAAACAAATAAAAGGCAGCATGTTGAAGGGGTTTTGGACATTCTCCAATGGAGTTTCATCAGGTTCAACCAGCTTGGCGGTTTTATTCTCCTTGATCTTGGATAATATAGGGGGTGTCAAAAGTCGGAGGGGCCTCCATACAGAGCTACCTGTGTGGACAGTGTACATATACTTGAACTAGGAGACAGAGGGACAAACGTCTCACGTGGAGAGGGGTGCGAGCAGAAGCACGAACAAAACATCCACGCAACGCGCGCTATTATTACTACGGACACACGAGCGTGTTTATTTGGTTGTGCACTGGGGGTGTGGCTTGCTAGTGGTGCGACGCGGCGCAACGGTACAGCAGCAATGTGGGATGTAGGATGCGAGGGAGTCAGGCTGAAGAGAAATACAAACGAGGAGCGTATGCGATCTAATAGACCAAAGAGTAGAAGAGGAAGCTGGCCAGCACAGCCCAGCTCAGCCCAGCGAGGTGCTCCTCTGACAAGCTGACGAAACAGACGAATAAAAACAGCCCGTTCTCGGGCCTGTATACAGCCTTCTTCGAATCCTCGAAGCAAATCCCGGCTAGCTTTAGAACGGAATGCCGTTCGTCAGCAGTTGGAACTGGTCGTACACGCCAGTCGAGTAGCTGTTGGCGCTCCTTCGAATCAGGTCCTTGACGAAGTCGGCCGCCTCGCGTTCGCTGCGCTCCAGCACGAAGCGCTCGCGGAAGTGCTGCACGCTCTCGGGCTTGAAGCACGGCAGACCCGAGTCCATCATCAGGAGCACAATCTGGCTCAGCTTCTCGCAGTGCTGGCGGGACGCGAGGAAAGCCTTGACGCAGAGCTCTTCGAACCACTTGAAGGACTGGTGGTGCGGGCTACCGCCCATGACCGCCAGCATCTCCGTCGTGAGCTTGAACGGCGCCCGCTCGAACTTGATGCCACCTGGGGCGATGTCGAAGCAGAAACCGAAATCGATGTGCAGAATGTGGCCTGCGTCATCGATCATGATGTTGCCGTTGTGTCTGTCCTTGAACTGCAGCAAGAAGGAGATGATGGAATACGCAGCCATGCTCTTGACGAAGTTGCTACGCGCCTGCTGAAAGCGGAGCGAATCTTCGTTGCCATACTTCGATATGAAGTAGTCGTAGAGACCGTTGACAGCCTCTCGTCCCAGCATATCTCGAGAAACGGAGTTGGGCAGCACGTCGATGACACCGCAGCCAGGCGCTGTCGCCGTGACACGGTATGGGTTGACGTAAACGTCGAGACCAACGTTGTGGAAGATTCCTCGGAACGCAGCAATCATCTGGAGGGCGAGAACGTCCTGTCTGCAGTCATCACCGACCTTGAAAATGGCCGACTGCCACACTTCGATAGTGGCTTCTTGGGGTTGGGCGTCCTTCTTGTGCGCCTCCTCGAGCATCTCGTTGACCTCTTCCAGGCCGCCCTTGGCTTTCTTGATGCGGAACGTTGCCATATAAGGAGCCTTGGCGTGACTCTGCAGCGGCTTGCCCGACTTCCGGTCGATGCCGATGACGACGCCGTCGGGGTTACTTGGAAGGTACACACCAACTTCGACCTTAATCTTGCGGAGCTCCTCCTCAATCTTCTGTGCCTTCTCTGGCTTTGGCCGACCGACATAGGGCTTCAACTTGCCCGAGATGCCAGTGACTTCGTCAAAGAAGGCAAACTCGCGTTCGTAAAAGGTCCTGTCCACTTCGGAGAAGCTGTCGACCATCTTCGCCATGACCTTGTCAAGGGTTGGCTTGATGGCATCGGGCTGTCGGACTGTTAGCATTGTGCCCATGCCTTCTATGCCACGGGACTTACAATGGTTGCGTCGTCATCCTTGTAGGCATTTGCTTTCATGTTCCAGATGATCTGATGAGCAAACAGTTGCGAGAATTGAGCAGTCTCCAAGATGTAGCGCTCTACGTAACCCAAGTCGTCGAACCGGAGCGTCTGGACGATTTGCGGGACGTAGAAGAAGGTGACATCGCTGGAGTGACTTTCCAACGCCCTCATAGCGTACTGGATCAAGAACGGATGGTTCCGATAAGAGGGAAGGAAGTATGTGGCAGCCGTTATGGGATTCACCGGCGACCAGAACAACAGGTACTATGATACTTAGCGCAGTCACGAAGGCGGGATGAAATCGGCTCACCTTCAGCTGGAAGCTCACGTCGTGCGGCAAGGAGCCTCCCAATAGAATTGGCAGACCCTCGGGCTCAGAAATGGCCTTCTGAGGAAAGTTGATCAACAACCACCTGACCTCACGCTGGATGCGGGGGTACGGGAATCGTGTAACAAGCTCAATCGCAATGGATGGGTCTTCCGCCCAGGCAACTCTGATGAGGGGAGAGAGCGAAGCCTACAGCTGTCAGTAACATTTCGGCAAGGCATGATATGAAACAAACCTCAACGGCTGCCTTGGTCGTTGATGCCTGCGCCTTCGCAGTTTCTCCGAGTGGATGCACCCACACCGAAAGACGGGTCAACTCGCTCTCCAGGAGGAGGACTAGTAGCTGCTCCTTGGCCTGTAGAGACTTGATGCTGTCGGCACCATGAGCGCCAATGAAGGCAACATTCTTCAAGGCGGCCACAATGTCTGTCAAAAGCCGGAGCTCGGTCTTGAGCTGAAGGATGTTGCTGCCAAATGACCAACTTGGTGCGAACCTAAACCAGCTGAGTGCGGCCGACAGGATCTTCTCCTTGAGCCGCCACTGAGCGATGGCGCCAATCGTGGTACAGACATGCAGGACCTTGAGTCCGAACAGCACAATCTGAAACCGCAATTCTCGTGCCATCGGATGGGGCGTCGATGATCGCACAGCATCCAGGGTAACATCAAGAACACGCAGGAAGATCCTCTGGACATCCGGGCTTCCCAAGCGGGTGGCGTTGAAATGGCTTCCGAAGAACTGCAGTAACCGCATGTGAGGAGACAACAGGTTGTGCACTTGTTGCTTGCGCTTGGCTAGCGCCTCGAGATCACTTGGTGCGAACTCCTCCTTGAGAAAGAACGGGTCGGGGTGCCTTTGGATTGTCAGTCACACTCTACGCTGTCTGTAAACTGGGGGGGTTTGACGTACGACATTGAACGGCTGAAGAGACCCAGACCCTTCTGTATAGTGCCCTCCCATTGTTGGGCGATTTCAGTGAGGAGTCTGGGCTCCAAGCGTGGGTTCTCGTTGATGACTCCCAACCATAGGGAAACACCTAGCTTAATGGATTGTTTCGTGAACATGGCGAACGGTATGCTGACGAGGTGATGCACCACGGCTGACTCGTCGCGGTCGCTACGGCAGAGCAGAGCAGCAGCTCGGCGCAGTATGTCCCGAACCTCGTTCAGAGCGGTCGTCTTCTTGCTCTTGATCCTGGCCTCGACATGAGCAAGCGCTGTAGCCGCATTGGCGCTTTCGCTGGCGATTGAGACGGATGATTGCAAGAACGATGCTCTACGGTTCAAATGCATGAAGCTCACCAGCTCAGTGCCACGTTCGGGCAGCGTCTCGCCATATCGATACTCCTGGCGGGTCGTGTACTGAGCTACGAAATCAGAACCAGTATTGATGTTGCAATCTCCAACCCGGTCAAGGGATTGGAGCCGCTGATCGGTTGAGGGCATGAGAGAGCCAAGCTCAATAGCAAAAGACCGGCCGAGGGAGATGTGGCCATAAGCTCCCTCATCGTCGAACTCGGACAGATACGTCTGCAGTAAACCCTTAATGTCGAGGGGGGCAAGGCTGATCACGCTGGATACCCATTGCTTTGCCTTGCGGTTGAGAACATCCAACGTGTGGCGCCGGAAATTATAGTCGTCCGACAACTCAACTGACACATCTCCGAGACTGGATGTGAACTTGGAGCGCGGAGCATAAAGGTCCGTCTCCGCCTCCAAGCAGCTTGACCACATCAATGAGAGAAGTTCCAGCAGAGCAAATAGCGAGGACCTGTGGCACAACGCCGAGGGCACCTGGCTGATGATACGGTCCGCGCAAGTAAAAGCAGCCTGTTGGACGCGCTCGATCCGGTGGCAACAGCCGCAGAAGATGGCTACGAGTTGAGTGGCAGCATACTGCGCTGAAAAAGTCGCATCGGTGCCAGCAACGGTCTTTCGCAGATACTTGTCGACAACAACAGCAGCGATGCCTTCCATGGTACTGCTGACTTCTCCCCTGCGCATGCTGGGCTCCAAGAAGTAGGACAGTGCCTTCGTGCAGTCGCCGGCGTCGGCGCGAAGACTTTCTACTAAATAGGCGGCCTGCAAGAAAATGACTTTGCGGTAACTCAAGCTCTTGATCTCCGCTGCCTTGCTGGGAACGAGCTCCACGAGATGTCTCTTCTGAATCGCCTCTCTGTCGTTGCTCATGCCACGGCGCAAGACGGTGTTGAGTTCAATGTCACTTTCGATCTGCTCCCCACGCTGTTCCGCAACAAGAGGGGGTGAGTGTATGGCCATGACCCGGAGCTCGTTGAGGTATCTCTTGCCCATATCCGTCTGGGTCGTAAACCCATGAACAACAATGTTGAACCAAGCATCTCTGATCATAGAGTGCGACTCATCATCGGTGATGGAGTTGAACGCCAGATCATTGGTGGACATGAACACGGCCAGAGGGTGCAGCAGCTCTGCGATCTCCCGGGCGGCCAGTTGGACGTCTGCCTCCTTCGTGTGGTTCGATTGATGCACGTCGCCCATAGAGATGATGCTCTCGAGCAGATGCTCCCAATAGATATCGTAAAGGGGCGAGTCCTTGTAGAGGTTGGCTGAGATGTAGGTTCGGGCTTTCATAACCTATTCGGGATCAGAAGGCAGATCTTCAAAGAAGAATGAAACGAGGGGGAAGAGATGTGGAACGGCTGACTTACAGCAACCAGCAGAAAGTCCTTGTGGCTCACAACCCCTAGATGGCACATCCTAGAGAAGACCTTCAACAGCGATCTGAATTCGAGCTGGCCACCCTTCAACGCAACGGCCGCAGCGCCGCTGATAATCTGAGCATCGACGTTGCTGTTGACCTTGTCAATCTTTTGCAGCAACATAGACTGTGCTAGGGCAGTGATCTTTTCATCACTGCATGCAGTTGCAATGCCACAAATAGCTTGGACGACGTTTCCATACACCATGGCGGTCTCTTCCTCGTTGGTGATTGCAAGAGAAATGCTGCTGCCGGTAGACTGCCGGTTGGGATAGATCCCATTGGCGCCATCCACGCTGATGTCACCGCTGTTGCCGTTAGTCATAGCTCTCTCGGAACCAGGACTCAACACATTGCCCAATGTGTAAAGAGTAGTAATGACAGCATCGTGTGAGAGCATCTGCAGAACGAAAGCAAGGCTCTTGGATGCCACGGCAACTGTGCGCGCGTGAGGCGCACTTTGGACAATGAAGCGAGGCAGAAGTCGGCTCGCAGTGGCAGCATAGCTAGGAGTGATCCTGCAAATGAGTGCGATGGATCTAAGAACAGTCGCCGCCAAAGTTTCATCTGCCATCTGCAGAGGGTCTGTAAGGGACTCCTCTAGCCAACCGATCAGGACATCGATATCAGCCACTTCTTCATTGATGAGCGCGCAGTTCAGAAAGCTGATCAGGGTTGCGGATTTGACAGCAAAGGCAAGTCGCTGCTGCCAAGACGAACCAAGTTGGAGGTAGTCTGCGGTGGCCTCAAGGTAGTCCATTTGCTCTCCAGCAATCCCAGCATACATTTCAAGAGACCGGTAGTCCGCATCGGGGCTGCGGGGTGAGCCTGGCCTGTACGCTCCATCCCCTGACATGAGCAGATCGAGAATATGGGTGCCGCGCAAGAGGGACGCGTCCGTGACCAACAGCGCAGTACCGGCGACGAGGAGCCACATGAAGCTCCTCTGAAGAAGAATAGCCCCCAAGGGACGTCCAGCAGCAGAGTAATGGCGCAAATATCTCTTCCACTCCTTTGCATGGCGATCTGACGACGGGGAGTTCCTAATAGTTGAGAACGCCGTCTCGACAGCGGTCAAAAATTGCGGCGACAAAATGCGCCTGAAACGAGTGATCAGGTTGAACCTGCCTCCCGCGCGCCAGAAATCTGCCTGCGCCGACGCAGCGTCGAGGAACCCGAGCAGCGATACGGAGATGGTGGCCGTCCTGATGGCGTCCTCCAGGTTGGGTTCTTCATCGTCCGTGCTGGGGAGTACGACGCGGTCGGTCACGTGTTCGCAAGCGTTGAGGAAGGTCGAGATGTTATCCGAAACCACCTCGTGCAACTCGTCGTAGTGGGAGCCGAGAGACAGAAGCGCGGCCGTGACGTGGAACGCCAGGGCCTCAGTCGGTGAAGGTTCGACCTTCCTGAAAAAGGGCGACGGGTGGAAAACCTGGACATGGGCCTCGAGAATGTATGGAATAAGCTGATGTATGAGCTTCTGGGCGCTCTGGCTCGTCTGAATAGCGGGGGCGGCTTTGCACAGTGACAGGAGGACTTCGAATTCTCGAATCGTCTATGGAATAGGGGACACTCGTCAGCGAGGGTCGCCTCAAGGGACAGGAGACGTCAGTACCATGGGTTGTCTTCCGAGAGACGTAACCACTTGCTTCGCCGAGTAGCCATTGATTCCCTTCCCAGCTGCCTGGGTAGCCTTGCACAGCCGATCAAGGTCAGAGCGATCGAAAGATGTTTTGGAACTGGCAGCAGAGAGCGACGCGATCTTCTCGAGCGCCCGTTGGCGAATGTTGTCGCGGGTCATATTGCCAGGGGGGAGAAGGGGTCTGAGACCCTTGAAAGATTGTACGTATCAGTTCAATATTAGGAATTCTAAGTTGTCGCCAATAATGTATGTAACAAAAACAGTTCACGATAGGCTTATTGGCGATGTTGGCAGTTGCAGTTGCTGCTTGCAGCTGCACTGTGACGACGGCGCCACTCTACTCATTCCCGTTCATCTGGATGGAAGCAAAGCACCCCTGCACAGACACCTGGACCTTCCCCCTTGACCGCGCTAATCTTAGGTCATTTCTCTGTCTTAGTCATCAGTCAGCAGCTACACCCCTGCCACTTCCACCCACGCAACCCGCACCTGACAAGGCTGCCAGCTTGACGCGTGCTCCAACACCCCTAGCTACTTACCTACCTACTCAACCACCGTCGTCACAGCCTCGGTCTCCATCACACCAACGACGTCCCTTCCCAAACCGCACCGACGAAAACGACAAACCCCCAACGACCCAGATACCTTCACGAGTATTAACGACTTTCCACGATAACACATCCAAAATGGCTGCCATGTTCAGCCAAAATCCCCTCATGAACGGGCCCAACTACTCCTTCTCAGATGCTCCCAAGAACGCCGCCGGCGAGTTCAGAGAGCACCGCTTCAACCCGTAAGAACGGCCTCCGTCACCCGATTCCCTTGGCATATCAGTTTGGAAACGGCAAGGCTGATTTTTCGCAACTAGGTACACCGACAATGGCGGCTCGACCTTGGCCATCGCCGGCGCCGACTTCGCTATCATGGCGGGCGATACCCGTAGCACATCCGGTTACAGCATCAACTCCAGATACACCCCGAAGGTCTTCAAGATCGGCGGCACGAACTCATCACAAGACGACGCCACCATCTTGCTCTCCGTTGTCGGCTTCGCTGCTGATGGCGAGGCTCTCAAGGACCGCCTCGACACTATCTGCAAGATCTACCGCTACCGCCACGGCAAGCCCATGAGCGTTACCGCCTGCGCCAAGCGCCTCTCGACCATTCTCTACCAGAAGCGATTCTTCCCCTACTATGTCTACGCCATTCTCGGCGGCCTTGACGAGGACGGCGTCGGCGCTGTCTTCTCCTACGACCCCGTCGGCAGCTACGAGAGGGAGCAGAGCCGTGCCGGCGGTGCTGCCGCCAGTCTCATCACTCCATTCCTGGACAACCAGGTCAACTTCAAGAACCAGTACGTTCCGGGCAGCGGCGTCGGCCACGACCTGCAGGAGCGTCCCCGCGTGCCTTTGGAGCGCAAGGAGGCCGAGATCCTGGTGAAGGATGCGTTTGACGGAGCTGTGGAGAGGCACATCGAGGTCGGTGATCACCTGCAGATGATGATCATTACCAAGAATGGTATCGAGGAAGTTCTTCTTCCTCTGAAGAAGGACTAAGGTTATTTGGGCGGTCTCACATTCGGAGGCATTGTACATTAAAGGCATGTAGCAATTTCAACGAGTAACTGGTCCAGCTGACCCCGATACTATTACGATTTAAGAAACCGCGACTCCTTTGATGCCGGGATTTTAAGAGTACAGTCATGGCAAGGCTGACTGTCTTCCGAGCAGTCAACTAGGTCCTGTAGGCACGGCTACGGTGTGAGATCAAACAATGACCTGTGGCGAGCAGACCGAAATCGCGCGCGGATCGTTTCCGAGCTTGCAGCCAAGAAACAGTATCAGAGTGGCAGGTCGACGGAAGTACGGTGATGTTCAACCAGCGAGCCCCTCTCGGTCACGTACCAGCTTCAAGCAAATCAGGGATCGTTCTGGGCTGGCCGAGGTCAGTATTGGTACTCTCGGCCGGGTGCCAAATCGCAGCCCCCCGTGGAGCACCAACTGCCGTTTTGTCAAGGCAGTAGCGATGCCGGCTTGCAGGTTCGTTCGGGAGCGCCAGTAAATCCATCTCGCACACATCCCATTTGGTACGAGCTGGCCGTCCTAACGGCCAGGGAGAATCCTTTCCCTCGCGCTGCCAAGGACGTGTATGCTCCTCCTGTCCACGTCTGACATGGGAGAGTCGCAGGCAATTCCGGCAACCTGGTCTCGGAGTCTTGTTCAATCCATTCTGGCATTCACGTCAGATTATGGGCGGTCCCTAGCGAGCAAGCCTTCTCTGTCACGGAGGCATAGACATGCCCGGATCGTTGTTGTTTGCTGATTCGTGTTGCCCGTGGGGTTAGTTCTATGGACATCGCACCTGATCAGATACGAAAGGGCTGTGCCCTCGGGATATCGAAGCCTAAGTACTTGAACGGCGCAATTGGTGCCACACGCATACAACGGTTCCGCCGGCTCGGTCCGGCGACCTAGTGTAATTGCAGCAAACAAATGGCAAGTCTCGTAGCCTCAGAACCACACCGCGTATGGGAGAGATGTGAGGCTGGTGAAGTCCATAACCCATAGACGAAGCCTCACATTTTCTGGTCGTTGGACTTTACAGCCATCGGCAGTTTGGACGAAGAAATTCGATATGCTTACGAAGAGAGACATCGGGAGAACCTCCACGGTATACTCGCAGAGTTCCGTCATCGCGTCGCCGCAACGACGCAACACAGAATTGTGAATTAAAGACCTTACGGACTTGGATTGTAAACTGCAGCTACGATTTAGAGCTCTGACAGCTGGTGAGTAGCGCCAAGCCGGCGTTCAGCTTGCCCTCGCAAGTAGCTGTCTCGTTGTCTTATATGCGTGGAAGCTCGCAGTTTCGTTCCATGCTGTTCGTGAAAAGTACCTCCCGAAGACCGCAACCTCCTAGAGCACCGTGCCCATTGGTGGTAGTAGTTGTAACCGGTGGCATGTTCACCATAGACGGCAAGGACGGAAAGTAGAGAGACGATGGGCCTGGCGGCCTTCCACGGCAGAGTCACGCGCATACAACGGATGGGCATGTTGAACAGATTCGCAAGCGCACCAGCCCGTCCCCGTCCCCGGCAGCCAGGCCCGATTACCGGCACATGCCGGTAGCGGAGTTGATGCCGAAGTGGTGTACCTCCTCGGATGAGATAAGTTTAGAAGACAGACCGAGTGCAGATCAGGGGATTCGCCTCCCCCAAAAACGCTCGGGGTGGTCGAGACTTACGTATGCGCCGGCCTCGAGTCTCGAAGTTTTTGCAGAAGCACGAATCAGCCGATCGAGAATCATCGTCAGACGTGCATGGGATGGACAGAGAATCATTGCGTCTTGGGGTTAGGAGTGGCTTGAAGGGCAACCCGTGTGGCTTGCCTCGACAAGGGGGGTCGCGGCATAGCCCGGTATCTGGTGACGTTGGAAGGCGTATACCAACACTGGCTGACGAGCGTTCAACGACGGGCATGGAGACCATAAAGACACTTTACCCTGACGCATTGCACTTACCTAGCTGCCCAGGGACACTACTACCTTACGTGCTTACGCAGTACTCACGCCTACTGTATTCGAGAATGGCCGTCTAACCATCACGTGAGAGGACAGGAAGTGTGTCGCTGAGAAACCAAGATCACCCAAGCCGTGAGAAGGGCAATGTCTAAAGGCGAGGGCTAGCCGATTGGCTACATACCCTTGCAGCAGCCGTACGTAGCATATCGCCACCATGGTCCCTCTATGGGATGGACGTACTAGGTATGGTGGTATGTAAGAGCACGGGCCGATGGTGAAAGAACGCACAGCTGAGACTATGAACCTGCTGCACTAGGCAGAATATGGGGGGAGACGCGAAAGGGGACAGTAAACCATATAATTAGCTCCCGGAGTTCGTTCACTAGGCTGCTTGGGCAGGTGAAATGCACAAGGATATCTCGTCATTGGCAGTTGGCAGGCTCCTGACGACCCATTTCATCATACCTTGCCAGTGTGTTCTGATCGGCGTTTGTGAAGACTCAAATAGTATCACCTACGCAACTACGCTATTAGTTCGGGAACCAATTTTTCTCTTCAGTTGTGCTGGATTACACTACCAAGTGTAGGTACCCTGGCATGTTGATACCTACACAAGTGGTGTCAGTCAGGCGTATATCTGGAAGACCGATGCGAGCAATCGGTACAGGCGCAATCGGCCGAGTGCACGCGAACGAATGCAGCGGATCCAGCATGATGTTGCCCGAGTTGCCGAGAAGCCTGCTGGCCGCCGAAGTTATCCCGGGCGGTCTTGTCGATAATTAGGCAAGTTGGCGAGCACGCAAGAGGGTGTCCCAAGTGGCCCCTCCCTCCCTTCTGATGGTCGCGGCTCGCCAGCGATACCTCAACGACGAAACCTTGGTAATCCTCGGCGATCTGCTGGTAGGGATACAACGAAAAAAGAGAGCAGGGAACCTGTCCTGCAAAGACCTACGACTTCTTGGCTCAAGAGAAGGACCCTTGGTGCCTTGGTTGCTTGGTCCCCGAATCCGTGCTGAGTTTGACTGGGGGCCAGATGGGCCTGTAAGCATGATTTCACCTCCCGATCATTATGATGCCAAAGCAGCATGCCAATTGCCAAAGTAGCATGGTGTTTGGAGCAGTGGCGCTGCTTGAACGCTGTGTTCCACACCTGTCGAAGATCTCGGCTCACAAGAGGTTAATGATCGGCGCCGGTCAAGCTGCAATGCTCGCTAGACCTTGGTTAAGTGTGGCAAACTGTCCGTCCGACACGCCGCATTCCCCGGCGGCGTGGAGGGAGGGTGGCGAACGGTAGTTCGGCTGGTCGTCCTTGGCCATCTTGCCGCTTCCTTCTGATTTTTATTTTTTTGATTTGGGTGTACGGGGTACGGAGTACTCCTCCATCGGACGGCGCCAACCTGACCGAGAATGCAGCCGCTGGCTGCACGCTGGGCTTGGCCCGGAGAGAAACGTCCGGGCTCGACGTTGGAGCCGCTCATTGGACCCGAACCAAGGTGGTGCTAGATATACCGTATTACTTCGTACGGAAAAACGAGATCGAAAGGCAGACGAGTTCTAGGGTACAGGCCCCGGCCTGATGTTTGGCTAAACCTTTGCGACAGGATTGGTCCAGTAGAAGATTGGCCTACCAGGAAGAGGCCTCGAGACGGCTTCAAAACTGACCGACGCTTTGCCAAAGTGCCGATTCCAGCGCCATTGCGATTGCCAGACAACCAGACCAGGTTGGAGTCGCCGACTGGTCGCGGGGGAGGCAATGGAATCAAGCATGGGGTGGGGAGAAACAGAAGCCGGGCACTGCCTGTACAGTGTACACTCCTTATGTTTTGAGCGCTCTGGTGTACAAAATGATGGGGACTTCCGTTGTGACAAGGGGGGGCGAGGGGAAAGGGGGTTGGTATATCTGAAATGGATGGATGTCGCGAAAAATTTTTGAAAAATCGAAAAGTTGGAGAATCCCATGTTGGGGATGTCGTGAAAAATTCTCGCGGCGGACTGTTGGTGTAGCGCACGAAGTTACTACACCACCTAGGTACCTACGCTACCTAGTTACTAGGCCCTACCTAGTCACCAGCCTAGGCAGTACGTGCTTTGGAAGTACTACAATGTACGTCCTGCCAGTCAAGACCAAGACTGCGAAACGACAACAGCAGAATCAATGTTGGCAGTAGGTATCCGTTTCATTACTACCTACCTATGTGACAGGTACGAATACAAGAGTGGCAGAACAGGGCGAGCCAAGGCAAGGCAAGCCAAGAGCACAGTCAAGACTCAAGACTCAAGACTCAAGACACGGCGGAGCAGGGAACGGTCCCATTATCGGGAACGGCAACGGGAGGACGTGAATTTTGTTGGTCCCGGCAGGCAGGCGGGCGATTGATGGAAGTGAGTGACCACTTCTTGCCTACAAACACCTATCGTACTGTGTACCTATGTTGGTACCCGTTCATACCTGGGTAGGTAGGTAGCGTCTACAGGGCTGGAGACCGCTGATTCCAGATATTATTACGGATACATACGGGCGAGTAAGTTCAAGAAAACCCAGGGTAGGCGACGCGGCAAGCCAATGTAGTGGGCTTAATGGACCACAGGTTGCGGGTCCCAAAAGCCCTACCTGAGTAAGGTAAGGTACATAGCCACCTGCTGAATGCCTACTAATACAGTGTACGCAGGTAGCCGCGTTCTCTCACAGTGACTTTCCAAGCAGCCGTCCGTCCCTCCCCTCCCGCTCCCGGACCGATTTGATAACTTGGATCACACTCACGCAAAAAATATCTGCGCCGGAGGCCACTACGTTGCGTGGCTCGGTGGGTTTGGCACACTCTTGGATCGCAAACCGTACCGTACGAACGTCCCTACGCTATTGGTTACGTTTCTGCGCAAAACCGGGACGTGGCTCCATGGACTTTTGTTCCTTGGTTGAACCAACACCTCACCTGGCATCTCAGTTGCGGCTGGTGGCATTATTTCCGGCGTCTCCATTTCAGTAAGTAGGTACTATTAACAGTACGTACGCAAGAACGACATCGCTCACTACATACCAGGCGTGGAGAAAAGATTGTCCATCATCGGTTGCCGCCGCCGTTCGTGAGCTCTGGAATGATCAGACCACCAGTGGACCTCCTCCACCTCCCTCCTCCCTCCTGAACAGGGCCTAGAAACCCCGAGCAGGACGACCTGCTGCTATATTACCTACGCACACGGTACTACACTAGGCATCACGCCCACGCCCGAAGTATCTTCCCAGATATTGCAGATGGTTGATGGGTTGGGGGAGAAAGGCCTAGACCACCGGCCTCCCCGCACCACAGCACTCTCGGGCCTCCTCCTTGCAGTCACTTCCCAGCGCCATGCTGTCAACAATGTGGTGTATGCTCCTCAAGGAGTCCCCAGCCTCCCTCTAGGCTCGGCCTAGACTCTACCCGGGGTGCCAATTTGCTCTGACCGAACATCGAAGCGAGGCTGATCAGTGATGGATCGCTCGATGCCTTTCGGTGCCCAACATACCCAAGACCCTTCACTGAATGAGCATGCCTCCGAAACTGGCATGCTCCAGCACGTCATGACTCCAAAGGGGGGCTAAGAAACACAGGTGATCGAGCTATTGCAGAGGCGACTGTGGATGTCCCATGGCCTTATTCCAAATTACTGAGATGACGAACAGGTCACAGCAGTGGGAGGATATCGAGAAGCGAGACACACAGCTTTCCCACATGCTTGTTGCGGGATAGCGAGCGTCGAAACGGTCGTACCATGTCATTCGCTACGGCTTTCGCATAACGGACACTCGTCATCGGGGCGCTCTACGGGATTATGCATCATTCCATCCATTGGCCTTCGAAGCGCAGAGAGCCGCCCCCGGATTTTACAGGCCTTGGGGGTGCCATGCCCAAAGAGCAACGACCCAACTCAGATCCTTATATGCTATCCAGCTGATCGAGTCGAAGCTTACTTACAGCCTAGAAACGAAAGATGGCCAGGGTCATGGGAGGAGCGAATATGTGTTCGTGAGAATACAGACACCACCAAGCGCAACCTGATGCTTTCTTTTTTACCCGCAGCAATGTCTCTCGCGATCGATCCCGCGTCGGAGACCCAGTTGGAAAGAGCAATAACGAGTCGATCATGTTCTATCAGTTGAAGGTTTACTACACGTCCGTTTTCACAGACTTGTATGGTGACGCAAACCATGGTCTACTGATGGCACAGCTGTCCATGGATGCACCCCTGGGGAGTATCCGTACGTCGGCGTCTCAAGTACGTACCGGAGGCGACTCTGGCTGATGGCTGATGGCTGATGGGGACAGGCAAGGGCCCCCGCCAAGAGTCCCGCCAGGGCCCAGGGCCGATGTGGGATGTGGCTGGGCCGGACGAGACGAGACGCGGGACCAACAAGCGGCCAACACCACTAACAAGACAGCTGACAGATGGACATTGGACAGGGCGAGCAGAGCAAGCAAAGTCCCGGTCCATGTCAGTCTGAACTACTCCGTACGACCACCTACGTATCCGTACAGACGCGTCTGCCCAGTGTCGGGCTCATACAAATCTGCAGGTATTCCTGACAATGGAATTCCAAGCCCCGTGGGTCGAGTGGCAAACCACGCGACTGGGTCCATCGCTCTCCATCGGCAGCCAAATTGCCAGATACCCAGAGCGCCAGACCACCACCATCTCTCTCTCTCTCTCTTCTCTTGTCTCGTGTGTGTGTTTTTGCTCCCAGGTTTACTGCGCAGCTGGCTTTGGCTCTCTCTTTCTCTCCCTCTAACTTCCACCTTCTCTTCTCTGATACCCACCCAACGTCAATCCCTTCGATGTGTAATCACGATCTCATCCTACATGTTACTCCCTTCGCTTTTTGCCCCTTCATCACCTCTCAAGTGTTATCCATCATACTCGTTCTCGATCTACCCCTGCACCCCGAGCAGAGGCAAACAGGTGCCTTGCCTACTTTAGTTCGTGGCCCGGCCAAGTGGGAGGGCCACCCGACCACATCTGTGTCCCTTGCACATCTAGGAGCGGCAGCCAAGAATCGAAGAAAAAAATTCCCATCTTTCTTCATCCAATTTGCTGCTTCTCGTTCCAGAACGGGCACCTAGCAATGTACATCAGGTCGTTCCCGCCTCCAAGGATGTCCCCTTACCCGCAGCTTTCAACCCGCCTATCCTACCACCCACACCCCCCCTCCACCGTTCCCCTCTTGACTTGACTTGGCCGTTCTCTAGTGTAGACCCTGTTCCACCTAAGCTGGCGACAGCTTCCGCATGCCAAACTTGTTGCTATGAAGCCCTCGCCCCGTGCGCTTTTCGCGTCCGTGTCTAGTTCCGTAGTGCACTTACACCTCGCCGGTCTTAACCACACACCTTACCCCGACGCCACTTAACCCACCACCTGGCCCGGCCGTTCCCATCTCGCCTCGCTAGTTTCTCTTGTCGTCCTTTTCTTCCAGCAGCTCGGTGTAGCACGGGCAGTGTATGTACCGTTGCTGTTCTCTCGACCTCTTCCTGGTGGCATTGGACGACGTGGCTACGGATACGTGGTGAAGAGGCGATAATAGCTGCCGCTCCTTGTCTTGGAACGGCACTCGTCCGGCCCAGCTACCTATCAGTCAATCCCCTCCCCTACTCGCCTTACCTACTCGGACTTGCCGTTCTTATTGTAACAGCCGGCCTTCGAAAGTCTGCGGCTGCGCTTGGTCTCTGCAACCTGCAACCTGCAACTGCACCACATCCGCTGTCTGGCACTCGCAGGCTGCAGATCTGTCGTCGGGGTCCTCCTGCCGCTTGTCCACAGCCCCGATATTACGGGTACGAACTTGCCCGTTCGACTGGACCGCAATTATTACCAGATCCCCGAACCTGGGTTTTGGCCACCTTCCTGCCGGTAACCCGCCATCCTCCTTGCCTCCCAACTCCGCGCGCTTCCCTCTGTCGTTGCCTGGGCTTCCCGTCATGTCGGCTCTTCTTTCCTCTCTTCCATAAATATCATTGGACGTGACGGATTTAGACAGCCTTCGTGCCGTGTTGCTTTCATCACTCGACTGCGGCAGTAGCAGCAGGTCTCTAACGGTTACGCCAGGGAACTCTTCGTCAAGACTCTCACTTGCGCTACACTCTCAGCTCTCGCTCAACTGGCAAGGGTGGATGATATTGGTCTTCCCTTGGCCCTTACCTCTTTCTCGTTGCTCTTAGGCCACTTCCTGCGCAGCCTCTTATCTCCTGTTACACAGTCCTTCAGCCTGCCCCCGCCCTTACGGTATCGCATTCGCTTTACGCGAGACCTAGAACCACCTGCTCTACTTTGCATACGAACCCCATACTGCGCTTCTCGAAGCCCAGTTGCTCAGGTAAGAGAAGGCCCTCCTTGAGTGGCGACCGCACCAGCAGAAGCCGCACCTCTCCACACGAATATGCAAGCATGGAGTTCCCTAATCTAGCCCCTCGCGTCTCGTTCCTTCGTCCAGTCCTCTCGTCGGCAGCTCCCCTTTGACCCCGGCACCCAAGACTACGTCGTGCCCCCTGTTTCGGACTCTTCTCTGCATCGGTATTGGCCGCTCAATCGAGCTGATCGCCTCCTAGGAATTTCGTTGAGCCACACTTCGCACACTCTTCACCTGGAGCAGGGTTTGCTGCCACATATACCCTGGGCGCACCGAGGAGCGTGACCTTCCAGCAGGAAAGGAGCCTCCCCCTCCTTTACTTCAAAGGCTGTGCAAACTAGCCACATTGGCCACAACGTGGGCAATTCATCATCTTCCGCAAATAGCCCAATCTCCCTGTGGCGCCTGGGAATCACTCGTCCGACGTATTCTCTCCGTAATTCTCCTGCCTAGCTCGCCCTAACCAAAGCCGTCGACCTAGCATTCGGAGGCGTCGACTAATAGTGCTTAACGGAAGGTATATCTTCCAAAACGGACCGGTTCTTTGCGCCGTTGGCAGCGTTCGTGGTTTTCCCCCTCTTGTGAGTTTGCTAATCCTGACGAACATTTTGTGGGCGGCGTAGACTCCGGCTCCCGGTTGCACCAACCACATTACAAATGGGAGATGTTCAACCCCCAACCGCCACTGAGTATCCTGTCGTGGACTCTCACCAAGGCCCAAACGCTGTATGTGCCTTTCCGTACCTGCTTGATGAAAAATCAAGGATGGAGGCTCAAGACATCGCACCGCCGCAGCATCACCAGCAACAGTACGGCCCCTCGCAGCATGCCTTCTCTTCCCAGCTCGACATGGCGCAGCAAACCCCGCCAGGACGTCTAGGAACGTTCAATATGGGCGGCATGGCGAACGCTCTTCCGCAAGCCGCCATGAGACACAATCCATACGCACATGGCGGACAGCCGCAGCACCAGCACCAGCAACGATTCAGTCCAGCGACCTCATCTCCATCGATGATTCCCCAAATGCCTCAGATGCCTCCTCAGTATCCTGGTCAAGCGGCGATGCCTATGGGCAGCCCTCACTACTACCTGCCTCAGCACCCTCAGATGTCGCACTACTACGCCGGCCAACTCTCTCCGACCCAGCAGCAGGCTCGCCCGAATATCGGTTACTACCCAAACCAAATGGTCATGAACCATCCGCAGAACAGTCACGTTCCGCAATACTACTATCCTTCGCAGGCTCCTTATGCTCCGCAGGGTCACCCAAGCCAGATGGCTCAGTACATGGCTTCGGTGAACTCTACACACGATCCGCGAATCGTGCCGCCGCCTACGAACGGCATTGGCCATGCCAGTGCGAATCTGCCACCGAGGCAGAACAGCATCGGTTAGTCGAGATCAGCATTCGCGCAACGCAAGGTTGAGGCTAACCAGAAGCCAGATGCAGAGGGGAGATCCGGCACCGTTCGAGGACCACCGCGAAAACCGAGACAGAGTGGTCAGCATATCTTCCGGTTCGCGCCCTTCACTAATTGCTGACACGGTGCAGGCCACGCCATCTGGGTTGGAAACTTGCCGCCCCAAACCGACTTGATGAACCTAGTTCAACATGTTTGCAAGGAGGCGACCGGCCTTGAGTCTTTGTTCCTCATATCGAAGAGCAACTGCGCCTTTGCCAACTTCAAGGACGAACAAACATGCGTCGCAGCACAACAAAAGCTCCACGACTCGAAATTTCAGTCGGTTCGCCTGGTCAGTCGGCTGCGAAAAAGTACGGTCGAGGGGGCAACTGGGATGACGGCCCCTACAGGTCCGGCGGCATCGTCAGGCTCTCAAACACCGCACGATGCTGCAGTACAGCCTGTCCCTTCCGAGACTACGGCAGAAGCAACAGAAGTAGAGTCGAGTGACGTAAAGCCGGCTGGACCGGTTGAAGCAGCACCCCAGAAGGACAAATTCTTTATTCTGAAAAGTCTTACCGTCGAGGATCTGGAGCTCAGCATCAAGACGGGAATCTGGGCAACCCAGTCCCACAACGAAGACACGCTCAACGCCGCCTTCAAGGTAAACACGGCTTCTAGAAGCGCTTTATGGTAGCCTCATTGCTGACATTTGGATAGGCCGTCGACAACGTATACTTGGTGTTCTCTGCGAACAAGTCAGGGGAGTATTTCGGCTATGCCAGAATGACGTCCCCTATCAACGAAGACCCGGCCGCTGCGATCGAGTTTGCCCCGAAGGCGCAGTCCGCGAACGACGTCGAACTGCCAAAGGCGATCCCAACAGAGGCTACAGAACACGCTCCCAAGGGAAGGATCATCGACGACTCTGCCAGAGGAACTATCTTCTGGGAGGCAGAGCGCGAGGATGGGGAGAGCGGGGACGAAGAGGAGGAGCAGAGCGACGTGAGCAGCAGGAAGAGTGGGAACCAAGACGTTGACGGGTCAACAAAGGCATGGGGAAAACCCTTCAACCTTGAATGGTTGTCGACTACGCGGTTGCCGTTTTACCGGACTCGCGGGCTTAGGAACCCGTGGAACTCAAACCGAGAAGTCAAAATCGCACGCGACGGCACTGAACTGGAGCCGTCTGTTGGTCGGAGGTTGATTGGACTTTTCAACAGGGTCCAGAGCCCAGGTGCAGTGCCAGCTGCCATGCGGCCAGGGATACCGATGATGGCAGGGTACCCGACCACGAGGCCTCAGTTCCAACAATAATTCGACCATCCTCGGGAAGCTTCAACGAAATCTCATCGAGGAGGAGATGTGATCTCGGCGCACCGCGGCTTAGGTCATAATGTTGTGGGACGGTCCTGAGAGGCTTCGAATGCGGCTCTGGACGAGTTGGTACTATGGCGACGAAAATGGTGTCGGCTGGTCATGGCGAATGCGAAGACGGAATCGTTGGCTATCCGATAGTGGTCTTCAACCGTATCTAATCCAGCTGTCTGATACGTCAAGAACGAGAGCAGTTAATGTGCACTAGTCATTGTCAAGAAAGACATTTCCTCGACGCTGGGTTCTGGCAGTATTGAAGCTTCCTTGATTGACAGCTGCGTAGGAGAACAAGTTCATCAGTTGCCCACGGCATCGTCCCCAGACTCACCCGCGAATGTTTCCCCGCATGGGCTCCGATATATCATGTACACGCGAGATAGACGGCCTAGTCAACAGCATCTTGCGCCGGTGGCCAAGAGGTGTCGTCGATGCTGTGGCGCCTTCGCGGTGGCGACATCCACACTGTGGCTTGACCCAGGAGCCGGAACCTCCATGGATGGAGGGCTCGGGCTATTCCCGACCTACGTATTAGTGTAGGGACGAACCCAAGTTGCACTGCACGCCAAAACTTTAATTGGCCAAGACGTGCATCGCCAGGAACAATTCGCCGCCGTTCGAGACCGAGGTCCCTACCTGTTGGTCACCCTCTGTCGGCGAACTCGAACTCTACGACGGGAGTAACTTGTGTGTAAGAAAGAACAGATGAAAACTTCGATGTGGTTGAGAGACACTCCCACAAAGTTTGTAGCCATTCTGAGGTGAATACGGCATGACCCGTCTCCGTTTGCATGGTCTCGGTCCCCGTTATTAAGCAAGCAGCTCTGGAGAGCAAAGCCGCTCAACCGATGTAGCACGGTAACGGACGAATCGCAGGGCTCGTCATCAGGGGAAGATCACGCTGGATGTGGGAGTATCAGTGGACTCCGGTCGATTTGGAGAAGGTCTCCAAGTGCCGCCGGCAACGAGTTCACCCCCTGGTTTTGTCGGGGACTTGGGACACGGCAACAGAGATCCATAGGTGCTGTTGAAATGGTTGAGAAGGTATCCGTATTCATGGCACGGATAGGGGTTGTCTGTGAGAAACTTTTTCTTTTTTCCCTTTCGGATTTTCCTCCCCACATTCGCCCGCCGAGGACCCTTGGTTTTCCAGGAGACGCGGCATCTGTTTCCCTGCAGGTACCCAGCTTGCCTGACTCGAGCGCTGAGATGCTTCGAAAAAGAGGACTCGGCGCGCCCGGGCCTAACAGTCTGTGGGCAGGCAAGGAAGCAAGGTACCCTGTCAGAAAAAGGATGCCTTCCGGCCAGTAGTTTCAGAGTGACGTCTATTTCCGATGTTGTATCTAGAAAGTTTCTTCCCGCCTGTTGAAGGCTTCCCCCTGTAATTTTAGTCCTTGAAGGCCTGTGCCTCATAAATCCCCCCTCAAAGGGACGCCCTTGTCCCTTTATGATGATTTTAAGGTGTGATAAATGAAAAAAAAAAAAACTTAAATATAACTATTTTTAGTATAGGTTGTTGTGTGTAATTAAAAGTAAACTAAAAGTAAAAGTAAAGTAATTAAATTAATCTTACTTTATACTTATTCTTAATTAAATAACCTTATTACTTTTAATACTTTATATAAGTTCTATTACTTTTTAATAAACTCCTAGTACTACTACTTATACTTCTTTAATCTTTTTTTTAACTACTTCTTTAAGTTTTATAAATAATTTATTTATCCGTTCCTTAAATTATTATAAGTAGGCTTTTAATTTTATTTAACTTAAGGTTATAATTATAGACTTTTAAGATATAATTTAATTAATTTATTGTAATAGAGCCTTAGTATTGTTAAGTTCTTAAGTTAGAGTCTTAATATTAGTAGATAATTTATTAATAGTGGTATTAACTTTCCGCTTTTGTTAAGTATAATCTTCTTTTAGTTAAGAATATTGCTCCGTTAATTCTAATATTTTTTTTTACTAGACTAACTCTAAACTAGTTTTATTTTATTAGAGTTATCTTAAATCTTCCTAAAGGTGTTCTATTTCCTTTTAAAGATTACTAATGGTTATTATTAGATTATTAACTTCCTTTTTTAGTTTTTTTTTTTTTTATTGCAAGGCTTTTGAGTTAATCTTAGCCTGTTGTTTTGCTATTTTTCTGCTTTTTTATGCCTAGTTTAGTTGAGTCTAAAACTTCTTTTAAACGGCTCTAGTGTACTACTTTAACTTTACTACTTTACTAATAGCTTCTATAACTTAGGATTAAAGTTTAGTATTGCTTTTAGCTTTAGATTTTAATATAGCTTTTTCTTTAGTAATTACTTTTAACTATTTTTTAAGTTTTTTTAAGTTAGATAATTTTACTTTTTTTTGTTTAGTTAATTTTAATAATTAAATTAAAAGATAATTTTAAGTTATTATAATGTTTATTAGTAATTTTTGAATTAATTTATAAGTGTTAAGGTTTTTTTTAAAGTATTATTATAAGTTATAGTATTAGAAAGTATTAGGCTTTAGTATACTACTCTTACGTTAAAGTTTTTCTACTTTTTTTTAAAGTACTTTTAGACTATTAAAACGTTCTTCTTTATTTTAAATTAGTTTTTTTAATTTATTATAAATTAATACTTACGTTTTTAATTTATACTTTAGCTTATTTAGGAGTTTTTTGTAAGTATTAGTTAATTTATTTAGCTCTATATTAATTTTTTTAGCTTTTAAACGTTGATTTTTCTTATTTTTCTAACTAATATCTAGCTGTTTTTTAAGTAAAGAAACTTAACTTTTTAAAGTCTATTATAATTCCTAAGGCTTAGTATTATCTTTGTCTTCTATTTTTACCTTTTTATACTTTAGACTATTATCCTTATTTTTTAAGTTATTTTTAGTGCCTATGGCCTTGCGTTTCTTTAACTTTATCTTACTATATTTACTTTAGTATTTAACTACTAGATGTATTATATTATAAATTATTTTAAAGTATTTTTAATTTAGAGGTTATTATTAGTAGATTTTAGTTAATACTACCTTTATTTTAAGTAAAATACCTTGTATTACTTTATTATTTTTAAAGTACGTTAGTAGTATACTAGACCTTAGTATAGTTATTGTTTTAAAGACGATAAACTATAGTTATGATTCTAGGATGCGTTTAACTAGATTACTACTCTAATAGTTTTGTACTACTTATATAATAATTTAATATACTAGTATTTTTAATAATAAATAAGTAGTTAGTAATTGTTTTTGGTTTATTTTAGCTTTTATTTTTTCTAGTATTGTTTTAGAGACGGCTTTTTGAAATATATTATTTTTTATCTATATTTTCTTAATAGCTTTTATAAAATCCTTTATATTAATTTTGTTATTTATGATTTTTTAATTTGTAGTTTTTTAGTTATTAATCTTCCCTCTTAACTTTTTAATTACTATAGTTAAGTTAATTAAGACTAAGTTAGATTTTTTAGCTTTTTAAAAAGGTTTTTTAAGTTTTTTAAACTTTTTAAAGTATCCCTTATTTTCTACAACTAACTTACCTTTATCTTTAATTACTTTATTATTTTCCTTTACTACTCTTAGTAACTTTAATTTTAATTTTATTTTATACTTTTTAAGTTTATTAATTAACTCCTTTAAGTAGAATAGTTATTCTAGTACTTTATTTTTATTTTTTAAGTTTAACTCTAGTTTAGATTCTACTATAATTAAATTATTCTTTAAGTTATATAGCTTCTAGCCTTTTTAAAAAAACTTTTAGGTTAGTTATATTAGATCTTTAATAAAGTTATTAGTATCCTACTATTTAAAGGTTAGTAAAGTTACTTCTTTTGGGTTAAAGTTTAAATTCCTAGTTAGGTTTATAGGCTTTAAAGTAAGTAAGGTTATTCCCTTAAGTATAGGTTCTAGGGTACTAAGTTTAACTATTAGGATATTAGTATTTCTAGACTATCCCTTTATTTAGCTATTAATAAGTAAAATAGAGTTAATAATTCCTGATTTAATAAGTACTTAAGTAGTATCTATAAAGTAAGACTTTAAGGCTGTGCTACTAACTTTACTATAATTATTTTTCTTAACTAGTTAAAGTAGTTTATATAATAGTAGAAATTCTATTAGTTAATTGAAATTTAGAGCTGGTGTTTTATTACCTCTATACTAACTATCTTTGTTTTTAGTTAGTAACTACTAAGTAGGTGTGATATTTAATACTTTAGTTTTTATAGTATTCCAATTCCCGGGCTAATTACTTAAAGCTTTTATTACTTTAGTATCTAACTATTAAGTATAAGTAACTCTAGGGGTATTAGTTATTAAGGTAGTTTAATTCCCTAATTAAATATTTACTACTAGTTAATTTTTTTTAATTTATTTTAAGTTGCGCTTAAGTGTCCTTTTAGCTCTTTTTAATTTTACTTCTATTTCTTCTTTTTTTTAAATTATTCTTACTGTAAAGGACTAGTGTAGGTTAAGTATTAAATCTCTTCTAAAAATACTATTTATATTTATTTATATAAAACTTAGTAAATATAATTATTATACTTTATTATAAGTTTTTTAAAGTTTTATATATAGTTTTACTTTTTTATTTTATTTTTTTTATAATATATTAACCCTCTTTTATAGTTACTAGATTTCTTTTTTTAGTTTAGAAATTATAATTGTTTTTTTTTACTTACTAGTAGGTATAGGAGTGGTTTAGAGTACGTGCCTTTTTAAGTTGTTTAGTGCTATACCTTTAGAGTAGTTTTGTGGATTCCTGGTTTTAGTTATTAAAAAGAAACTATTTTAAGTGAGGCTTTTTAATACTTTTAGGCTTTTAATATATTAAGTAAAGTATTTTAAGTATATATTATTAATATTCTAAGTTAAATAGCTGTGATGTTAATTATTAATAAAAGAGTATAAGGCTAAGGAGGTAGGAAGTGGGGTTAAAGAGGTTAAGGAGGTAGGATGCGAGTTGTAAAGGTAAGATTAAAAGTTAGTGAGGTTGTAAGGTTGAGATAGGTAGGGAGTATTAAAATCTAGGTATAGTAGGTATATTAATAAGGTAGGCGCTTGTTTAGTTATAATATAGTAGGAGGGTCTTGTGATGGCTTTAAAGAAAATTCTGAATTTTGTATTAATTAATTCTATTTTTTTATTAATATAAAAATTATGTAAATAGTAATAATAGCTTTATTTTAAATTAAAGGTATTTGGTTTTTAGTTAGAAGATTTTAAGATGATTCTAGTACTGTGCTAGTAGTATTAGAGTACTATTTAGTTGTTTTAAGATATAGGTAATTCGTCCGACTCTGTATTAGATAGTAAACGGCCCTTTTTATTTTAGTTTAAACTTTAGTGGCTTTTCCTTTTAGACTAATATAATAAAATTCCCTTTTTTAAATAACTTTGTGACTTTTTATTTATATTAGGTTAATTTAGTTTTGTTTTTAATTAATTAGCCTTTTTTAATTATAGTTTTTTGACTTTTTATATTTACTATTTATACTATTACTATTTTTTTTAACGCCTTTAGAGTTAGTATTCTACTATTTAACGAAATCCCCCTTTTAAAGTTGTGTTTTTAGTTAAAAAGTATTTCTGTTAGTGAGTATCTAAGATTCCTTATTTACTAAGTATTAATATTATATATAACATCTTTATAATATAGGTCCTAGTTTTTTAACTTAAAAGCGTTTTTTAGGACTCTTTTAGTAAAAAGTTTAATAAATAGTTTAATATGAGATTTTACTATTTTAATAGACTTATATAACTTAACTAGAGTAAAATTAACTCTTATACTTTAACTCTATATTATTAGTTTAAACTCCTTTAAGATAAATGCTTTTTTAGTATTTAGATAGAAGGATCTAGGCTTTATTTTTATAATATTTATTTAGTTAGTTAAAATAGGGATTATAGTTTCTATTAATATATCTAGTACTAGTTAAGTTTATATAAATTAATTAAGATAATTAATTTATATTAAAAATAAAGTATTTCTTTAGGGGGTCCTTTTTAGGGGACTAAGGTGATTGATTTTTATGATTTTTAATGGCTTTGTGACTGAAACTAGTTAATTAGGGTGTGTGTGCTTTTAAGCTTTTATGCTAGTATAAGGCTAGTAGCCTTTAATATACTTTATAATATCTGAAGCTATTTTTAGTTAGAAATATTTTGTTAAAAGCCTTTTTTTTATAATATTAATTCTGAAATATTTAGTATTATTATGTTTTTGTTTATATGTGGTAGCTACTTTTTTAGGGACTAAATAGTGTTTCTAGATCTTATATACTGTGTACTAAAGTATTGCGTTTTAAATAGAGTATAGCTAGCTTTTGTTTTTAAGAGACTTTAGTTTGTAGTTGTTAATTCCTAGGTTATTTTTAATTAAAAAGCTAATAATCTTTAAGTACTATAGTTCTTTTAGCTATTTCTATATTTATGTTCTAAGTGGAGTTGCTTCTACTTTGTTTAATAGATATTTTGTAATAGTTATAATAGCTTTAGACTTATTTATATAAATTAATACTAACTATAGGTTTAAAATCTAGCTTTTTACTTTATTTAGATTTTGCTAGGCTGTATTTACTATAAAAGGAATTAAAATTTTTTTAAAAACTTTTTTATTAAATTAAGTAGTTAGTTTAATTTTTAAATAAGTGACTTTTATATTTACTGGGGCTGATATTAAACTAGATACTCTATTAGGGTCTGTTAATAGAGGGGGGGGTTTATTATTAGACTTTTAGGTTTTGCTTAAAAGAATTGTGTTGATAATTTTATTAATAGTGTTTGGATCTGGTAAGTTGTGTATTCTTCTTTAAATAAGCTCCTTATACCCTCTAGCTCCGTTTTTTTAAATCTAAGTTCTATCCTTTATTAGTTTATTAAAATCTTTTAAGTTATTTTTATTATAGTTATAAAAAGGGAAAATAGTTTAAGATAGGGTGTTTATTATTATATTTTAATGTTTTTAAATGTATTTAAATTTGATATTGAGTATTTTTAGTTTGGTAACTTACTTAGTATAGATTTTATTATGGTAAGGTAATATAAGGAACTAAGTTAAAGGTTTGTAGTTTGTGTAAATAGTTAACTTTTATTTAGTTTTTAGAAAGTAAGAGTAGTGTTTATAAAATTCTATAATAGTTAATAGCTTCTTTTTATATATGTTGTAGTTGTGCTGGTTTTTGGTAAAGAGAAATAAATTATAGAGGATTAGAATATAGTTACTTCTTTATTATTAGAGGATAATGTAACCTTTAGTAAACTTTAAAGTATTTAAATATAGTTAAATAGGCTGTTTAATTTTTAATTTATAGATATTAATTGTATTAAAAATTAGCTTTTTTATAAGGGTAAAAGAGTATGCTTTTGAGGTACTCTAGTGCTAGGGTACGTTTTTAGTTAATTAATGGAGAGGTTAAGTGACCTTTGTGATGTTTTTTATTTAGTTTTAGTAAGGTTTAGTAGTAGTGATAAAAGCTTTGACTTTAGTTTAAGTCTTTAGAGTGGGCTATTTAAGAAGCTTTATGATTCTTTTAAGTTTAATGTATATAATTCTGTTAATTTAGTGTGTTTATTTTATAGTAATAATAGATATTAAATTTAATTTAATTTTCTTTTAAGTAAGTTTGATTCTGGCTTATATGAATCTTAGGAGTAAATAATATTTAATAAACTTTTATTCTTTTTTTTAGCTTTTGAATTTTGTGAAGATGTTGTTAAAATAGATATTTATAGGCGATAGACTACTTGGGGTGTTAGGGACTAGTAGTAATAGCTCTAGGTTAGGCTTTAGAATAGTTTTTAAAAAAATATAATTAAATTCTATTATTTAATAAGTTAAATTTTTTACTCTTTATTATATCCTAGTAGGTTAAAGTTGTGGCTGGTTGGGGGTATTAAATGTATATATATAATGGTATTCTGGGTAAATTAGAATACTTTAATATATATATTTTAGATTTTAACTTAAGTATAACTAAATTCTAGAGTTTAATAGGTTTTTATATACTTCTTTAAGTAATAGAATTAATAATACTAGTAATTTCTTATTAATATTTTTATAGTTAATTATTAGTTAGTGCTTTTTTAATAGCCCGACTCCCGGCTTTTTAATAATAACTAGCTGTGCTTTTTAAGGTAAAGTAATCCCGTTTGCTATAATAGTAGGCTTATATAAGCCGACTTCCTTTTTCTTAGTAATTAGGTGATTTAATTAGTATTGTTTAGTTGTGTTTTACTTCTTCTGTCTGTTGCTGTTCTAGGGTACTGTATTTTCTTCTAGCCTAGGGATATAGTAATATAAGTCTATAGCTAAAAAGTTATTTAGAAAACTTAAAAATAAAACTTAGTAAGTATATATTACTCTTTTTACTTTTTTATAAGTATATTTAAGTATATTAGGTCTTAAGGTTATTAGTTTTGTATTTTACTACTTTTTTACTTCTACTAGTAGTATAGTAAAATTTATTTTAAGGTGTTTTAGCTTTTTTAATATAGGAAAAGTTGTTTGTGAAGGGTGATCCTTTTGTTTGTTTTAAAGTAATGTTACTTTAGGGTAAGGCTTTTTTATTTAAAAGCTTAAAGTTTAAAAGATATAAAACTCTTTTTATGTTATTGTATTTTAAGTAAGTCTTAGGGCGTAAGTAGTAAGCTAGGTTGTATTAGTGTTTTATAAGTATTTAAAACTTTATTTAAAATCTTTTATAGTTAGCTTTTTATGTGATTTAGTATCCTTCTAGTCTATAATAGAGTTTTTTTAGTAGTATCCTTTATAAATTTTACTTACTAGTAGATACTTTTTAATAACCTACCTAAGTTGAAGTGGGATTAGGCGTTTTCTAGTAGATTCTGAGTATTATCTTTATCTTTTGACTTTAATTCTAATTTGTTACTGGACTTTTTATGGTTTATTAAAGTAGTTATTTAATTTTTTTTAGATAAGTTGGTGTTATTGTTAGCTGGGATGAGGATAAGATACTGTGATTTCGATATTTGTATAAGAGGTCCCCCGATTTTAGTAATGGTCTCCCCTTTAACTTTGTTTTTAATTATGATTTTTTTGGCTTAAGGATTAATTATTACTTTAATATTAAATAGTTAGGGTATTTTAAGTAGTAATATGACTGAATTATTAGAGTCTTTGGGGTGTATATAGGTTTAAACTTTTTAAAATATTTTGTGTGTAATGACTTAAATAGCTATAAAGTATATTATTTTATATGTAGTTCTATTAGTAGCTCCTATTTAAAGACCTTTAAAGTTAATTCTTATTAGTAGATACTGGACTAGGTTGTATATCTTAGCGAGCTTGGGAGAAATAATACTTATTTCTAAGCCTTAATTAGTTTAAACTTATTTACTGGGAACTATATGTTGAGACTTTTGAGTAGTAATAATGTAATTAAGGTAGAATGGTTTAGTGGCTTTGTAATTTGTGGAGAAGGCTTGAATGTTTTTTGTGGGGTTTAATATAGTTATAAGATATTTATTTTTATATTTAAATAATACTAAATTACTTTAAACAGGAACCTTACTTTTATTAGGTACTTTTTTTATAGTAATAGTTTTGCTTTTATTTTTACTCTTTTTTAGCTTTTTAATAATAGTCTTTTAGGATATAGCTTGGATAGATTTTAAAAACTCTGGACTTAGTTGTATTAAGTTTATAAGTAAAATGTTAAATATAATCTTTTTTGTGATTTTTTAAATATTTAGAGACGGTATTTCGGCTTGTACTATAATGTTAACTAGACTCTGTTATTTTATAGGTACTTTAGTTGCTTTAATAGGTTGACTTTTATTAATAATTATTTAGAGTAGGATATGTTTTTTAGAGTTTATATTTAGTAGTTTAATTATTTTAGTTTTTTTAGAGGGATTATTTAAAATAGTCTTTATTTATCTCTTTTAATTCCTAGCTATAAGCTTTAATACTAAAGAGTTAAGTTTAATAACCCGCTTATTAAGATTAAGTTTATTATTAGAGAGTACTTAAAGCACTAACGTAACTTCCTTAGGCTACTTTTTAGTTAATGCTATTTTAGTTTTTACTATAATACGATTTTTTTTTTTTAGAGTAATAGGGGTTATTAAGTTTTTTAAATTCTTTACTATAGAAAATTTAAAGTAATAAGAGCTAGCTGCTTTATTTATTATATTTTATAGATTTTAAGTAGGGTTTAGTAAAGATGATTTAGGATTATTTGCATAGTAATTTAACTTCTGTATGTAATAGAGCTGTACTGAATAAGTGTTAATAACTCCCGGTGGTAGCCTTACTCCTTTTAAGAAACTCTAGCTTAAAGGCTATATTATTGACTTAATATACACTTACTTTTATACTTAAAGGCCTCTTCTAGTATAGTTAGGATACTTGTAGTTAGTTTATTTATACTTAATATAAATTATTTCGCTGGGTTTTACTACTTTAGAGCTATTAATATACTTATTCCTAGACGTCTTCTAGTTTAGTAATAATAGAAGATTTTTATTAGTCTTAGTGAAATTATTAAATGTGTTTAAAAAATAAGGTTGTTAAGGGGGACCTTAGGTGTTTTAGTTTTAACTTTAGGATTAATAAGTTTTAAATTGTATTATTTAGGGCGGTTATTATTAATTTTAAGTTTATACTAGTATTACTAATAGAAAGTTAAAAAGTTACTAAAAAGGGTAATTATTAAAATAAGTTTAGGCTATATATAGGGGTAGATATAGGTTAGTTATTTATTATACTAGAACTTAATTAACGTTCTATCCGGGATTCTAATACTCTATAAGCTACAAAAGAAGCTTTAATTGTATTTTATTTATAAGTTATTTGTTTTTTATTTTTTAATTTTAAAGAATTTATTTAGTATTTTAAATTATATTATATACTACTCTAAGGTTAGTAAAAGTTATGGCTGCTATAGTTATAGTTTATTAGCGAAGTTTACTATCCCGCAAGTCCTTAATAAATTATTAAATTAAACCTTAAAGGACGGCCTGTTCTAGTATAAATAGTTTTATTACAATAGTAGTATTTTAGTATTTAATTCTATAAAGAGTTAAAAGAGTATAATTATAGTACTTTATTAAAGCTTTATTTTACTTTTACAAGATATTATTAATATTAAAAGTTAAAGTCTATTAGTTTATAATTCTAAATAGAAATTATTCCTTTAGAGCCTCTTTTAATATAATAAGGTTAGCTTTAGTAGTAACTTTCTAATTAGTTCTATCTATAATATTAACTAGTTTAGGAATACTATTAATATATAAAGCGGCTTCCCCCTTAGTTTATATATTAATAGTTTTAATTACTTAGGAAAATAGTAACTCTAAGGGTCTATAGCTAACTATTTTAAAATCTTATTTTAAGTATACTAGCTAGTAGGTTACTATAGTTTAGCTACTAAAAGTACTATAGTTAAGGGTTAGTAGCTTTAATACTATCGAGCTTTTAGGGGTATTAGTTAGGTTACTTATATTACTTATTAATTCTAGTAATTTAAATACTAACTATTTAATTAGTAATATAAGGGTTTAATATTCTAGGATATTTATAACTTTCTTTAATAAATCTAAATAGGAATCTAGGGTATATTAAAGTTAGTTTAGTAGTATTCTATAAGATTCTAAGAATATTTTAAATAAAAGCAGCTAATAAGCTACTAAGATCTTAGATTATTGTTTTATAGTAGTAGTTGATTTTAGGGTAGTTAAAGGGCTAATTTTAGGTGTAGTTAGAGTCTCTGGGCCGTTTCTAAGGTTCCACTCCTTTAGCTTTAGTATATTTATAGAGTCTAAGTTTAAATCCTTTAGAACTTTAAGTAGTAGTAATATACTTTTAAAATAATTTTTTTACTAATAAGGGCTAAATAAGCTAGACTTTAATAGATTCTCTTTTAAAAAAAAAAACTAGTTAATTTTTAAATTAGTATATGTATTTTCTAACGTCGTTAGTTAACAGAATATAAAGCATAGTAGTGAGTTAGTGATTTTAATAAGTAGGTATACTTTTTAGTTCTTACTTTTTAGGTCCTTTAGAGTTAACGTAAGTGCTAAATAAGAAAAGGTATTTATAACTATAATTCTTTAAGTAGCAAAGTAAGTACTAGTTAAATTAAGGAAGGTGCTTGTGTTAAAAGGTACGTTAGATAGTACAAGATTCCTGGGTCCTTGGTGTTTTTTTGGGGGGTTTCCGATGATTCCTAGGTGTGAAGAAGTTGAAAAATATATAGAAAGAAGCCGAAGTAACGCGTTAATTAATTCCAATTACTTTCCCAATAAAAGATAAGTTGACTTTGTATAGTGGGTAGCTAAAAAGGATGCCTTCTAGCTAGTAGTTTTAGAGTAACGTTTATTTCCGATGTTGTATCTAGAAAGTTTTTTTCTACCTATTAAAGGCTTCCCTCTGTAATTTTAGTCCTTGAAGGCCCGTGCCTTACAGTCAGGATTGTGTTGAGTGATGTTGGAGTCAACGAGCTCCAAGATCGGGGACAAGCTAGGGGGAGGAACGGCGGAATGCAGTTTGCTGGGGGGTAGAAAAGCTTCTAAGGGGGGTGTAGTAGTGCCTAAATCGGCCCGGAAGAATATTTATGCCGGGTTATTTACGTTTATACAGGCCCACACTATATAAATATTAAAAAGTATACATAAAGGTATTTGCTTAATTAAGCCTAACTATAAAACCTATATCTACTAAGTTATAGACCTAATTAAGTCTAGTTACGTGCCTATGTATACTTAGTAGTATATAGGTATAAGCTAAGTACTAACTAAAACTTTATAAAAAAAAAATCCTCTCTCTAAATAACTCTTAATTATATTACTACTATATTGTTATAATATTTTCTAAGTATAAGTTTACTACTATTCTAGTATTAATTAAATATATACTAAATTAAAATAGTAATAACTTTACTAGTATAGCTTTACTATTTATTAATACTAGGGTTAATAACGTAGTTAACCCCTACTTAGTATATAGCTACTTCTATAGTAAGTATATACTTAAAGTCTTACTATTTTATAATTAAACTAACTTTAATTAAGGCCTATTACTAATACTAATACTAACTAAGTTCCCTTTTATACGTTTTATATTAACTTAATATATACACAGTACTTACTTATTATAAAGTATAATATAACTATAGTTATTAATATAAGTAAGTTTAAGTATATTTAAAATATAAATACTATATATACTAACTATATATATAATAACCCTAAACCCTAGTACTATTCTTTTTAGTATTAATATTAGTATATTAATTTACTTCTATTAGTATTAGTTAAGTATATACTTAATATTAAATAAGTACCCTATTATTATTAATCTTAATAGTAGTACTTAGTATAGTATTATTTTAAGTAACTAGCCTTTAGTAGGTCTAGTATTAGTTTAGTATATACTAGTAGTATCTAATATATCTAAGTTTATTACTATATTTAATACTAGTACACTAGCGCGGGTAAGTATCCTATTATATTCCCTATAAACACCTAGTATATACTAACAATCTCCTAGTTACTAACCTAAACCGTACTAACACTACCCTAACTAAAAATACTATAGTTTAAAAGTAAGTACTGTATATATCTAGTATATACTTAGTACTAACTTAAATATAGTACTATTAAACTCTATATCTACTTCTATAGTTAGTATAACGTACTTTTTAGTTATAAGCCTAGGTATGTTGTATACTTAGTGTCTACTTAGTATATACCTGACTAATCTATTAAAAATATAGCTCTTAGAATAGCCTTATTAGTTAGTTTTATAATACTATAGAGGCTTTTATATACGTACTTCTACTATCTACCTACTATATACCTAACTAATACTATTTTAGCTAAACTAATAAGGCCTTTACTAATAAGTATAAAATAAAGTTCTATAGAGTAAGCCCAGTATACACTAAACCAGAGGATACTATTTATTTACTATATATTTATTATCTTTTTATTTACTAACACTTAACTTAGCCTATAGTTAATAGATAATAACTCTAGCCCCGGCTAAGATTAATCTATACTAAGTACATACTAAAATAATACTTCTTTTTACTAACTACGTTACTAATAATAATAAAGACTTTAACCCCTTTTACTAAATTAATATATACCTAGTACTAAAGTACAACGTACATATTAGTAGTAGTAAATAATAATAAAACTAGGATATATTTAGAATTAAGTTTAAGCTAGGTATATACTTAATTACTAGTACTAACACAGTTCTAAAAGGGTACTATCTAGGGTTCTACTTTAGAATCTAAAAAGTATAAAGTAAAAACTACCCTAATACATACTTAGTATTAACTATACATATACTAACAAAACACTAGTATAACTCTATATTTGCTTATAATAATACCTTTAATTTACCTTCTATTAGCTATTATACCTAGGGTACGTTATATATATACCTACTATATAACTTTTATTAATATTTATAGGTAGTAATAAGTGTTGCGCCTCTACTACGGAAGTTTAGAAGAACTATAAGTATACACCTATAGATACCTAGTATATACTAACTTAAAACTAAGCACCCCGCATAACTTTACTTTTCCTACTTTAGAGTTTTAATTATACATCCTCCTAGTATATATATAATAAGTCTTTTATAGTTTAGAGTTTAAGTATACTTAGGGTTTAGTAATATAGTTTAAAAGTATACCTAGTATATACACACTAGTATTACTCTTCCTTTATTAGTTTTAATTTAAAAGTGTGCTTAGTATACGTATAACTAGAGTTACTCTTATAATAAATTATATTAATATATACTTAACTTTATTTTAATATTTACTAAGTATATACTTTATATTTTTTTAACTTTATCCTAGCTTCTTTTTAGTATTTTTCCTTAATTCCTACTTTAATTCTATAATTTATCTTTTTAACTCTTGTTTTTTTTTTAACTTAAACTCTTTTACTTTTTTTTTAACTTTTTAATTTCTTAAAAATTAATATTATTTTTAAATATATTTAGAATTTAACTAATATAGTATTTCTTTAAGTATTGTATAAGTAGAGATAATAGTAAGGCTAAACTAAGTATAGACTAAGCGTATGTACTCCTACTACTTAATGTAGGGGAATCCTAAATTATAATTATGTTTAGTATACTTAAACTTAGTATTAAACTAGGGTTTAGAGTATTTAGGGGATTAAGTAGATTAAAGGGGATACTAGGGTTAGTATTATATTATTATATATACTTTTTTTATTACTATTATATCTACTAAAGGCCCTAGGTAATACATACTTATTATAAAGTATCCCTCTAACTACTTAGTATATTAAGTACTAAATAATTATACTTTTACTAAGTAAAATTAGTATATATAGCACACTTCGTTTTACTATATACTTAGTATATATTTAGTTAAAGTTAATAGTATACTTACTTAATAATTACTAAAAGTATTAGGCGGCCTTAACTTATAATAAAGTTGTTTTTAGTATAGCTTAATTTAATAAGGTTTATATACTTATAAGTAAATATTTACTATTAATAGGGTATTTTACTTTAGGACTAAATAAAAGTAGCCTTAATCTAGTCCTTTTTTTTATTCTAAAACTAGTACCTAGTTTTAGGGTATACTATATATATATTCTTAATATACTTAAAGTATATAGCTTTTAAGTCAACCTTCTATAGTTAATATAAAAAGGATAATATAGAGTAATTAAAAAACTTCTTCCTTTAATTCTACTATATATATACTTTATAAAAAATAAGTATATACTAGAGGTATTTATTCTATATCCGTAACGCATTAAGACTATAAAGGAAGTCACCTAAGCTTAAAATACTTTATAAGTATACTAAATATATACTATATATAGACTAGGGATCCTTTAACTTAGGTCTTACTTTATATCTATATTTATAGTAACTATATAAATTATATTAAATATAAAGGAATAGATATATACCTAGTATATAGACTACTTAAATACTAACTCTATTTAGGTAAATACTTATTTAAAAAGAGTTATATATTTAGTCTTTAAAACTTTATTTGTTTAAATATAAATATATAATTTAAGGTTTACTTAAATTAGCCTAGGCATATACTAGGGATATACTATACTTATACTAACCCTCCTCTTACTACTTATATATCTTAAATACTATTATTTTCCCCTTAACTATTTTAAAAAATATATTAATCTTAAGGTACTAAACTTTATAGAATCTTTTTATATTCTCCCTAACTAAATAAATAATATAAAAGTCTCTATTTAGTATAAACTTAACTTTATAAATTTATTATTTATATTTAAACTTAACTTAATTTAAAGTAAATTTATACTAAACCCCTATATACTATTAGTTACTACTTAGCATACGCTAGATATATACTTAACCTATAAATATAAGCCTATTTAGATACTATAGTAGCTAAGTCCTATAAATAAAAACTATAACTTTATCCTTATTATAAAGACTATTATAAATTACTTAAAATATATTTACTTTAAAGTACTAATAGATTCTATAGATTCTAGAGTAAAGGAGTAACTTACTTAAGTATAAAGTTAGTATATTATAGGTATATATAGGGTATATAATACTTATGTACTAATAATGTATTAATATCAGGTTTATTTAAAAAACTAAAAGTAATTTTATTAATAAGACTATATAGTAAATAGCTTAGTAGTAGAGAAATATACGTATATAACTTATAGTAAAGAAGGAAGATAAATAGGAACTTTACTAGGTTCTAGGGAACGTAAATATTAAGTTTAACCCAGTATCCCCTAATGTTGATTCTACTGTCACCCTATAAGTAGCTAAAGCCTAGTATTCTATTAGTATATGCCTACTATTCGCCCTATACATACTTACTATATATCTACTATATAGTATAGCTATTACTAACTTAAGTATACTCAAACTTAACTTCACACTTACCACCTATCTCAACTAAGCCACAGAGGTAATTAATATTAACTCTTACTTAATTAATTAAAATACTATAAGTAAAATACTAGAACTTAAGTAAACTATTCTTTAAACACCCAATATAAAGGATCTAAATCTAAGTTAATTTAGGTATATACTATATATATACAGAGTAGATACTTATATTATTCTAAGTAAAGAGTTAGATTTATTAATATTAATATATTTAGACCTCCTTTTAATTAAGTAGTTATACTAAATATATATAGTAGCTACCCTCTTACTAGTACTAGTCCTATATATACTAAAACCTACTAAAGTAACTAGAAATAAAGTTAGTACTAACTTTGTATATACCTAGTATATATATATATAATTTAGTTTCTTTTAACAGTGCCTCTATAATAGTATCTAGGACATTCTTTACCCCTACTACTACTTAAAGCTCTTTTTAAACTTACTTAAAATCCCCTCTATTCTAATATTTATTTAAAGTTATAATAATACTATATATAAACTTATAATACTTTATACTAGTATATTAATAGGATTAATACTATACTTAGTTAAGCTTTTTATTAAACCTAGTATATAGTTAGTATAGCCCCGCTACTAGCACAATATATACTCTATATACCCTAGTATTATATAAAACTTCTACTTTAGTAATTCTACTTAAACAATAGAGTACTAAATAATTTAACTTATATTATTTATAAGCTTTTTTATATCTATTATCTCTACTTTTACTATATTAACATTATAAAAGATAGTATATAAAATACTTTTTATTTTAATTATAAAATATAGTAGTATTATAATATAGTTATAGATAGTAAATACTATAACCTTATACTTACTACTACTAAATATTAGTATATCCTAAGTTCTAACTCCTTCCTATATCCTATTAAACTATACTCAGTATATATACAGTATAGACCCTAGGTATACGTACCTTAAATAGGCCTATTTTATACTAAAAATTTATCTTATACCTAAAAAAGTCTAAGTCTAAACTATTATAGCTACTTATATTTAAATTTAGTTATTTATTAATAAAGTAGTTTAAATCCTTAATTAAGTTATAAATATTTAAATTAAACTCAAAAATAAAGTCTTTTAATATAAACTTATTACTACTTAAGCTAAAAATATTAAACTATAGGTCCTTAAATAGATCTAAGTTCTAGCTAAGTTTAGCTAAAAAAAGGAGTTTAGTAAAATTAATTAAAGATAATAAGGAGCTTATAGTAAGTAAATATTAGGTTAGTTCTTAATTATTTTTTTATAGTTACTTAAATTTAGTTAAGTATATAGTAAAGAAGTTAAATATATTAATTCCTTACTTATACTTTAAATTAAAAAATATATAAAATACTAAGTTTATTTTATACAAGTATATATACACTATATTTAGAATATATTTGGCTTTTAAGTTATAAATTAATTAATTATACGTTATAAGTTATTTAATTTAACGCAAAGTTCCTTAACTATATAGACCTATATAAACGTAAATAACCCAGTATAAATATTCTTCCGGGCCGATTTGGGCACTGCTACACCCCCCTTGGAAGTTTTTCTACCCCCCTGCAAACTGTGGACCCGAGGAACGGAAAGCATCGACGAGTTGGACACCAGTCCCCGTTTTTGCCAATGGTGATACCACGATCCGTATTGCTGGGTTGTAAGACAATTAGGTGGTTATTAAGCACCACATAGTAAATCAAGTGCTACCCTGGCCTGGAAAGCATGAGCAATGAGCGTATGGAAGACGGCAGATGGGCGATTCTGAGCCTTACACTTACATACAGCCTACAGGTACCTATACCGGAGATGCTGGATGCCCCCCCTTTTTGACGCCAGGCTCGAGATCGATTGGCTACGATCATAACCCTGTGCTCCCTGCTAAACGCCGAAACTCTAAAAATTAGCCGAGGGACTCTGTCTGGGATGAGGCGCGTGGGATAGTGACGGAAAGGATGCAACAATAAGGTAGGTAGTCAGCCATCAACAATCTAGAATTCGTCGTCTGTTGTTCTTTCCTTTCCAAAGAGACAACGTTTTTAAGATGGAAAACGGTTCATATTCCTGTGTGATTTGGTTTGCGCAAAGAGTGCAAGCTCGGTGTTCTCGGAGTTGAACATGGGGGCGATGGCACCAGAACATGCCAGAAGGTTCCACCGGCATCCGCGCTAGGCATCGAAGCTGCTCGCAACACCACGAAGCTATCACGACGCTTACTTACCAACACTGCGAGATTTGCCCTGACATAGTGACTTCCAGGCGTTTCCATTGGCATCATGAACACCTTCCGTAACTCCCGAGCTGTTTCTAGAACAACCTCACCACCATGTAATGGTGATGACACGGCACATGAAGCGATTATTCCGGAATGTTGGAGAAGACGGAGCGATGCCTACCTCCTGTGTATAAATCAACCGGTTTGAACCGCCTTCTCGGCGAGACCTTTTTCTTCAGATCAGCATCAACAAGCAAAACAAGCAAAGCAACAAACAAACAACACAACCAACACTTCTGCGACTTCATTGTCACTCAATCATCCAACACTCTATTCCACTCATCAAAACAACCACAACACATCCAAAATGGCTTTCTTCCCCCGCAACTTCTACAACTCCTCCGACGCCTCCTTCACTCCTCTCTTCCGCCTTCTGGAGGACTTTGACAACTACTCCCGCCAGGGCGGCCAGAATGGCACCACCAACAGCCGCGGCACGCACCGCAACCACGTCCCGACCTTCCAGCCCAAGTTCGACGTGCGGGAGGTCGAGGACGCCTACGAGCTCCACGGCGAGCTCCCCGGCATGAACAAGAACGACGTCTCCATCGAGTTCACCGACCCCCACACCCTGCACATCCGCGGCCGCGTGGAGCGCAGCTACACCGCAGGCACGCCCCCTGCCGGCCTCCTCCAGCAGGGCACCGAGATGAGCGGCGCCATCACCGAGGGAGGCGAGGAAGAGCAGCAGCACAAGAAGCCTCGCAAGGCCACCGTTGAAGACGACGAGGACGAGACCAGCAGCTCTACAGCCCAGGCCACCCCCGCCACGACCGTCGCCGAGATCGACAGATCCAACAAGAAGGACCAGCCGCAGCAGCCGGTCGACAACGCCAAGTACTGGGTCTCGGAGCGCAGCATCGGGGAGTTCAGCCGCGTCTTCAACTTCCCCGGGCAGATCTCGCAGGACGCCGTCTCGGCCAACTTCAAGGACGGCATCCTCTCCATCCGCGTGCCCAAGGCGCCCAAGCACGAGACCCGCCGCATCCAGATTGCCTGAGTGCAGCGAGACGATCGGCATGAAATTCCATTGACGACAGAACGAAGCATTGTACAACAGCATCAGTAATTAAGGTTACAAATGAGCATTTCGGGCTTTAATAGTTTGGCGTTTGCGATTCGACCGCACGCATGGCATGGGATCTCGGCCTCGCTATGCGCTTGGTTTTGGAATCGCTCAGGATGGAAGGATGGTTTCCTGTCTGTATTTTAATCGAAGATCAAGGTTTCTAATAAATGACCTTAACTATAAGACTGATTCTCGCGCGCAACGAGAACTAATGAAACAGCAATATGTGTTTTGCCAAGTGTGAAATAAAACAGCACCGTTATTCAGTGACAATTCTGCGTAGAGGTAGTGGATAGAGAGTGGGAACCTACTAGTAAATTGGCTGTAATTTGCATCGCCTTTCTCTCTCTATGCTCTGCTCCTTCTTTTTTCTTTTTTCTTTTTTTAATCACCATGATGACTGACTGGTTTTGCCACCTCAACTACCGCCTACTTGTATTCTTCAATTTTCCGGGCATATTTTGGTCACAAGGGGTTCAATCTGTCGTTTTTATCTAATTAGACTTTTCCCAAGTAGGCACTTACAAAGGAAGCGCAGGGTGACTAGCACTACAGTCCGTTGCATCAGCGGCTTCTAAAACCCAAAGTAGGGCACTACTTACTACACAGAAAATTCGCGTTTTTGCACAATACCATATAGAATACCACAAATTTTATCACTAATAGAGTAATTAGCCCTATATAAAGGCCTCTAGGCCGTCAAATTATACATTTCTTTTCCTTAGTATATATAGAGTTTATATTTATTATACTAGTATAGTATTACTATTCTTAAGGGGGTAGTAATAAATTCTAATTTAACTATTTTACTTTAGAATTAATACCTTACTTTAATACCTTAAATATCCTTATCTACCGTTTATTATTTCTATTATTTATTACTATAAAGCTATTTTTATAGCTCTTTAGAAGTACTAAGTATTAATTAATTTAGTTAATAATTTATTACTAGTTCCTCTAACTACTTATACTTATACTTATACGTAATATAAAAATACTCCTAGTAAAAAGCCTTAAGTTATATTTTAAAAGCTAATAAGTAAATAAATTATAATTATATAAATACTAGTAGTAAAGTAGTAAGTAGTTAAGCTAAAAAATACCCTAACTAATCCTAGGCCATTACTAGTAAAACTTAGTAAATAGTAGGTATTAGTAGTTAAACTAAAGAAGCAACTAGCTATAAAGAAGTAAGTAGCTATATCTATACTACTAAAAAAACTATTAAATGCTACTAAAAATAATACTAAAGTTAATTTAAATAATAATAATAGTACTAAGGGCTATTATATTAATAATAAAACTTTATTTAAAAAATAATTAAATACTTTAGTTACCCCCTCTTAGTAACAATAAAAGCCTTCCTCCTCCTAATAATAATAAGCCCCCTTTTTTAATAACTAGTAAGACCCCCCCTCTAAGTAACAATAAAAGCCTACCTCTAAATAAAGTAATACCTATACCCCGTAGTACTTAGAAATTAATATACCTTTTAATAATAATATCTTTACTAAGAATTAAAATCTATATATATTTATAAAAATCCCTATTTATATATTATTTAAACTAACCTTTAATAGTATACTCTTTCTACCTAAACTACTCTATATAATTAAGTTATAAAAAATATAGTATAATAAAGTTAAATCTCTAGTACCTAGGTAGTAGAGGGATACTATTATTAATATTAAAAAGTAAATCTATAATTAACTCAAAGCCATACTTAAAGCTATAAAGTCATACATTACCTTCTAAGTTAGCTAGTAAAAAAAGGGTTTTAAACCTATTTACTTAATATATTAGAACAAATATAATACTATAACTAACAATACCTAGCTATATTTACTATAGTACTTATTAATTAACTAAATCCTTAAGGCTAGTAGGTATAGCGAGACTATAATTAAAGCAATATTCGTTTTTTAGCTTAGTATTTCTACTATAATAAAAACTTAAATTAACTACAATACTATATTAATTACCTTATGTACCTAAGACTGCAGTAGTTAACCCTCTTATTAAACTAAATAAAAAGAGTATATTAACAACAAAATACTTACTACTATTAAGTAAGTAAAAAAGAAAACGTAAGATACATTTAAGAACTTACTATATTATTAACTATACCTTAAGCTAGTAGTTTATAAAAATACTACTAAAAGCAAAAATTACTAGTATTCTTAGTATTAAATTACTTTTAATAAAAAACACTATAAGTTAAAGCTTCCTAATATTAAAGAGTAGTAAAGGGCTCTACTTAAGGAGAAGGCTAACGTTATACTTAGTAAACCACTACTTAGTATTATACTCGCAATTAATAAATATAAAGGTACTATAGTTAATATAACTAAAAATAATTAAAATAAATAAATACTAAATTATAAAAGTATTTAAATAACTATTTAAACTAATATTTTAACTCTTTTAACCTCTATAACTACTCCTAGTTAATTAAGTTAAACCTTAAGTAATACTATTATAAACTTTTATAGTACGCTACTAACCTTACCTCCTTTAATTTAACTATTACTACCGGTATATTAAGGTCAACCTTACCTTACTCTATATAGGTTTATAGCCCTAAATAAGCCCCTATATACTCCCTTACTATAGTAATAAATCCCTATTTAATTATTATCTCTAGTAGTACTAGATTTACTAACTAAGTACTATAGTTAAGTTAACGACTTCCTCGTTTAGTTTACTACTATACTAAGCAAGTATTTAAATATTAATAACTATCTTCTAATAATATTTAAACAGCTAAGTGAATACTATAGTAGTCTTTACTTAATTAAAGGGCTCTCTAACTACTAGTTTAATAAAAAGGGTATTACTCTAAATATTATATATATAATTAAATTAAATATTAAAACTTTTATTAATAATAGTATTTTTTACTTATATAGTAAAAAGATATTAATAGTATTTATAGAACCTATAGAGATTATTAAGTTACTTAATTCTATAACTTAAAATTAACTATATATATCTAATACTACTACTATAGTCTTTATAGAGTTTTTTATTAAAAAGAAAGTTAAAAAAGATTATGGGTTATAAGAAGTATTAGTTAAGGCTGAGAGGGGGTACTAAAGTAAGTAAAATACTATATTACTAAATGAATAATTAACTAAGTTAGTACTCTAATAGTCTTCTATAAGGTCTTTCTCCCCCGTCCTAAGCCTCTTATCTAAAATCTCCTTTCCTATTTAACTACTACTACTAAATCTAAATTAATTTAATACTTATCTACTTAATAAAAGTTAAATATTACTTTAAATAATTATTAATAAACTTCTACTATAATTTAATAAATTATAGTTAAGACTAATTAATATATTAAATAATAAAACATTTCTAAGTTATTTTATTAATTTACTATTTAATAAAAACAATATAGAGTTAGGCTATAAAGAAATTAATAAAAAATATATTAGTACTTAATTTAAATTAAACAATAGGCTATAATAAATACTATTTATAGTATTTTTTTCCTTCTTACTTTACCTACTTAACTATAGTATTCTCGTAGTTTACTTAATAATAGCTTTAATCTATTATTATTATTTTTTCCTTCTTACTTTACCTACTTAACTATAGTATTCTTATAAATCAATAATAACTTTAACCTATTACTTATTTCACTTAAGATATCTTTACTCTTTCTATTACTTATAACCTTAACCATAAATTCATCAAAAATACCCTTAGTACCATTAAAATTAATAAATACATAGTAGAAGTAACTAGTAATTTATAGTAATTTTTACTCTACTTTTAAAGTATAGTTATACAAAAACTCTACTTAATTATAAACGTCCTTATTACTAATATTATATATATAAAAGTTCTTTTTAATATACTTTTTTAAGTTTTTAAAGTACTCTTTAATAAAGTTAAAGTTAAGTAAGTATAGTAAAAAGTATTTAAAGCGTACACTAGCTTCTTTATAAGTAATCTAAATATTTTCTTAGTAGTAAAATAAAGTATTATTTATAATAATTACTAAATAAAGAGCAAAAAACCTTCTATACTTAAGTAATACACAATAAATAATCCACACTATAAAGCCCTTATTATTTATTATCCCCAAGTATACTAAAAAATTTAATATACCCTTAAGAATCAGTACTAGTAAAAGTTATATTTACTAACCCTATTTTAACTCTACTAATCTTTATAGTATAAGGCCTTTTAAAGCCTATTCTGTTTACCTTTTATAAGCACAAGTATAAGGGTATTAAGGTCGGTATCGAGATTACTAAATACTTCTATAGTAATATCGGGCTTAATAGAGTTAGTAAAGGAATAGGTTTAGTACATAATATACAAATAAAAGAAATAGAAGTATTATTATAGTAGTAATAGTATTATATTAGTGTTTTATTATATTACTTACTTACTAAAAAAGTAGAAGTCTAGACCCTTATAGGCTGGAGGGAGCCCTACCTTTTATAGGCCTAGTGCCTTGCCCTTTAGACCTAGCTTCTAAGGCACTAGTTCTTTTAGGGTTTAGTACGTTATATATAGTTTAGTTAAGTGGCTCTAGGCCCTGCGTGTAGTTGGCCGTATTTACTGTAGTTGGCTACGGGCGCTGTGGTCGGCCACGAGGGTTGTGGTTGGCCACGAGCACTCTAGAGGGGTTAATAAGAGATATTTAAAGTAGTTTATTCCACTATTAGTAGTTAACTTAGTAGTTTAGAGTCTAGCTTATTAGAGCTAGAGGCTATAGGTTCAATTCTGCCTTTTGTCTCTTTTTACTTTTATTTTTAGTTCTTTTTAATAAACTAATATCCCCCCTTAAAATATATATTAATTTAATTTTATTGTAGATCTTAGCGTTTTTAAGGTGTATTAAAAGACTTTTTTAGTATTAAAAACTTTTATATAAAAACTCTATAAAAACCTTTCTTTTTAAGTAAAAATATTTAGAGTAAAAATAGAAGAAAATATATGTTAATAAGGAAAACCTTCTCTTTTTAATATAATAAGTTATTTATTTTTAACTTATCCTTTAATAGATTTACATTCTTTTTTATTTTAGTTTTATTTTTAAAAAAAGATAAAAAACCTTTATAGTCTACTATACTTAAAGTAGTTATATAATTATTAAATATTATTTTACCCATAGGCTTAGTTAAAACATCAGCCAAATTATCTTTAGTAGATACGTAGAATAGTAAAGCTTTATTATTAATTATTGCATTTTTTATAAAGTAATATTTAATATTAATATACTTAACCTTTTTATAAAATTTAGGATTTTTAGTTAGTTTTTAAGCTACTTTATTATTTATAAAAATCTTAGGTTTATTTAGACTTTTAAAGTCTAAAAATTTAAATATATAATTATAAGAGTTATATAAATATATAGCTTCTTTAATAGCTTTAGTAAAAGCTATATATTTAGCTTTATAAGTAGATAAAGCTACTATTTTTTATTTTATAGTATTCTAACTAATTATATTATAAAATCCTAGGCAAAATAAATAGCCAGTAGTGGATTTTCTATTATTAAGATCTCTAGCCTAATTAAAGTCTAAAAATCCTATTATTTTAAATTTAATAGAGTAGTTGTATAAAATCCCTAGGTTAGGGAATTTATTTAAATATCCCTATAACTAATTTAGAGCAATAAAATACTCTTTAGAAGGATTACTTATATAACAAGCTAATAACATAACTATAAAGGCTATATCTAGCCTAGTTTTTAAGGTAGAATATATTAAAGAGCCTATCTCTTATTAAAATTATTTTATTTTTTCTTTAGTAGTTTAATCTGTATTTTCTACTAATTTTATATTATTATTTATAAGCATTAAATGCCTATATAAGTAGGTTTTATTATATTTAACTAGTAGTTTTTTAGTATATTTAGTTTAATGTAAAAATAGGGTTTTATTTTCCCTATTTATATTTACTTCAATACTTAAAAAAGTTTTAGGCACCCCTAGTGGTTTTATATTAATCTCTTTAAAGATATTATTAATTATACTATTAGTAATTTTAGGGTTAGGAGTAATAACTAAAAAGTCATCTACATAACAAGCTATAATAGCTTTAACTCCTTTTTTATTAAGTATAAAAACAGCCTTATTATAAGGCGTTATATTAAAGCCTTCCTTTTTAAGTATATCTTTTAAATACTTATACTACAGTCTAGGACTTTATTTTAAGCCGTATAAGGCTTTATTTAGTTTATAGACTAATCCTTTATTAGAATCTTTATAATCTTTATTAAAAACTAATTTATTATTATTATTATTAAAAAAACTAGTAGGTAATTAGACGTATATCTCTTTATCAATATCAGCGTATATAAACGCACTAGTAACGTTATATTGTTTAATATCCTAATTATTTTATATAGCTATTAAGAATAATAGTCTATAGGATTTAGGCCTATAGGTAGTACTAAAGGTTTCTAGGTAATTAATACCTATATGTTGATTATAACCCTATACTACCTAATAAGCCTTATATTTATTAGGTTTTTTAGCTTTAGTATTAATATTATTATTAGCCTTTTTTCTGTAAACCTATTTACCTCCAAGAGGTTTAATAAATTATAATTTTTTAATAATACTCCAAGTATTTAATTTAGTTAATATATTTAATTCCTTATATATAGCTTAGATCCAGTTTTATAAATCGTTAGATTCTAAAACTTATTTATATATAGTAGGTTCATCTAAGTTATTAATACTTAGTATATAAAAAATTTTATCCTTTAAACTATTAATAGCGGATATTATATTTAAAAATAAGTAGTCTTTTATTATAAATAGTACACATTTTTAATTTTTAACCTATCTATAGCTTTCCTAGATCTCTTTATCTATATAGGGGATTTCTATAGTTAATTTAGAGTTATTATTATTATTATTATTATTATTAGTTTTATTAATATTATTATAATCTAAGTCTATCTTAAAAAAACTATCACTTTAAGATTCTTTTCTACTTTTAATTATACTAAATTATAGATAATTTATTTTATTTAGTATAAATAGTTCTTAATTATTATTATTAATATTTTTTATAAAAATATTCTTAAATACTTTAACGTCTCTAAACCAAAGAGCTTTATTTTCTTTTAAATCCTATATTCTATAGGTATTATTACTATAGTTAAGAATTATACCCTTTTTAACTCTATTATTAAACTTTTTAATATTAAAGTTTTTATTTTTATAGTAATAAATACTCCCCTAGACCCTTATATAATCTAAAAAGGGTTTTATATTATTCTTAGCTTTATATAGTATTTTATAAACTATTAACTTATATAGGGTTCTATTATATAAATATATAACTACTAAAAGAGCTTCTCCCCATAGTTTAAAGTTAATATTAGTGTTTATTAATATAGCCCTTACTTTATTTATTATATTACGTATTATTCTTTTAATAATACCATTAAGCTCATACGTATAAAGTAGTTTTATATTATAAGTTATACTATTCTTTATATATATAGTTTTTATTCTTTTATTATTAAACTCTTTACCACTATCTATATTAAATTAATTAATTTTATACTTATTTTTATTATTTTTAACTAAAAATTTAAATTCTTTAAAAGTAGTAAAAACCTCTTTAGATTCCTTTATTTTTAATAATTTACCCTATATAAAACGGGTCTTTTTATCTATAAATAGTATAAACTATTTATAATTATTATATATTTTAAGTGTAATTAGCCTATATAAGTTTAACGCAATTTTATATAAGTAAGAGTAGTCTTTTACGTAATTACTAGACTTTTTATTTACAGTATTAGTAAATTTTCCTTTTAAACAGGCCTTACAGGGTAGTTTATAAAATACCTCTACAGTAGCCCTTTTATACGTAATTTTAGTTTAATTTAAAATAGTAAGTAAAAATTATTAGTTTATATAGCTTAATTAGTTATACTATAGCTTTATTATATTAATATTAGGGTCTAGGGTTTAATCCTAACTTTAGGACTTTTTTATAGTGTCTTTTATTATATTAATTACTTTCTCGTTTATATTAAAGTTAAAGAAGTAAAGGTTATTCCTCTTTATTCCTACTAAAAAGACTTTATCTTTAATTATATTATATAGTATAGGCTTATTATAGTAGATTAAAATTATACCTATTTTAGTAAGTTTAACTTAACTTAAGAGATTAATACTTAGTTTAGGTATATAATAAATATCTTTTATAATATAAAGAATATTATTTATTATAGTAGTTAAATTACCCTTTTTATAAGTAAAAAAACAATTTACTTTACCCTAATTAACCTTTATTTTAATAGTTTTAATATTATTAAGTAAAGATAGGTTATTAGTTATATAGATTATTATAGTTAAGTTTAAATAAAACAGTTATTTTCCTTTATAAATAAAAGATAAGTTCTTACTAACTATTTATAATTAAGTATAGTAATAGGTTGATAGTTGAAATCTATGTTAATAGAGTTTTAAAGGTAAAATTCTTATATTTTAAATTCCTATTAGAATTTAAGTCTCTTTAATTCACTAAATCAATATTATTCAGTCTAAGTAACTATAACTTCTTTTAACAATTGAATTATTATTAATATTTCTATTCTTATTATTTTCTTTATTCTATTTTTAACTCTTCTTTTTTTATTATTTCTAAAGGATTGTTTTTTAATATTCTTTTAAACTAATCAGAGAAACACCTTAAGATGTAAAAATCGTAAATATCTCTATATAATTAAGTTTTTTATAGTAGTTACATTATCGACCCTTGGTTTAACAAGTTTAGTAGTCTTTAAACTTAATTTGGGCTAAAGATTATATGAGGTTATTATTCTTTTTCTCTTAGACCTCTAATAAGTCGTGATAAAACTTATGTGCAAGAACTTGATCTTTTCTTAGAATAAGTTATATTAGTTATAAACCACATATAAAGATTCATCTAAACTATTTAAAGCTATTATAAATTACCTCATTTAGCAGCAATGAATTCTTTAAACTAGATTATCTATAAACTCTTTAACTTCTTAAAGTATTCTTTAAAAGTCAAGTCTGATAGTATTAAAACTCTTTGTATTGAAAACTTATTATAAATTCTTGCAGTTATATAGCTCTTTTCAACTTTCTTCTAAAGCTATTTTAGAGTCTTTTACTGGCACTCTTAGAACCATTTTATAAGAAGTTTTATATAAGCTTATCATTTTATTATTTAGATCTTTATTATGCTATTTAGTAGTTTAAATAAAATCTATTACTGAATTTTTACTAGTCGTCACTATGTAGAATCTTAGAACTATACTTAATAATTTAATTCTCTTTTAGCTTTAGAATAGTAATTTTATCTATATTTTATAGGTTAAAATCTTTTATTTAATAACTAAAACTAAATAGACCTTTCCTAAAATACAAAGTTATTTCTTTAGAATGTATGCTTCATATTATATAGCTAACTGAATCAGTTAAATAGTAGTTAAGACTATAGTTATATTATATTTTTTTAATATTTTAGTTGGTTTATTATAGTTAATAGACTTAAAGTTGCTATTTGATTATTAATATTAACTTTCATGTGCTTTTATTACGTTAAAAAATAAATAGTAAAAGTGCTATATTTTAATTTTATATAAATTCATATTAATTAAATATTATTTAAAAATTGTTGTTATAGTAATTTTCAGATTTATTAAGTTTGTTAAAAAGTTAAATAATTTAGGATTTTTTAAAAAACTAGTTTTTAATTGCAGAAGACTTAAATTATTTAGGTAGTATAAGTATTAGTTATGGATTTTTTGATCTTTTGTGATTGAAATAAGGTTAGTTATTAAAATAGTAGGTTAAATAGATTTTATAATTAGTTGGGGGATAGGTTAGTTAATAGCTAGGTTTATAACTTGTAAGTATGATATAAAGTGTTAAGGTTAGTGTAGATTACTAAATACTTTATATTAATATTAGGTTATGTCATTAATAAAGGAATAGGTTTAATTATATAATATATAAATAAAAGAATGAAAGTATTATATAGTAGTAATGATGATTTGTATTAGTGTTTTGTTGTATTACTTGCTTTAGAGAAAATAAAAGTCTAGAGCCTATACATTTCAGGGAGACTTTGCTTTTATAAGTCTAGTATTTTGCCATACAGGCCTAGCTAAAGTACTAATCCCTTTTTAGGTTGTACGTTATGTATAGTTAATTCAGTGACAAGGCGCATATTAGCTGTAGTTGGCCGTATTTACTGTAGTTAGCGGGCACTGTGGTTAGCCATAAGGGTTGTAGTTAGCTACGAGCACTCTAGAGGGGTTAATAAGATATTTAGAGTGGTTTATTCTATTATTGATTGATAGCGTGGATTTAGAGTTTAGTTTATTAGACTAGAGGCTGTAGGTTTTAATTCTCCACCTTTGTCCTCTTTTACTTTAATTTTTAATTCTTTTTAATAGACTAATATTGTACACTAGTATTTTATTTATTCTTAAGCATTAATACGACTAACCTCTAGTTTATACTATATATATTAGCTACTTAAGCCTTTTTTAAATCTTATTAAGTAACTATAATATATATCTTTTATTAATTAATACACCTTTTTAAAATATAAATTATTATGTTTATAATATTAAAAATTAAACTATTTAAATAAAAACTTTTATCTTTATTTAATAAATAAATTATTATAATACTTTAATAGTTTAAATAATAGTATAATACTGTTCTATTTTTAACTACTTTAAATCTTTTATATTATTAAACATACTATAAGGTTATATTAGTAAAAATGATATATTTTAATTATTTATTTAATATAATTAATAGCCTTAGTAATAAAATATTATTAAGTTAAAGAATAAATATTAAATTGATACAATAACTATTAATATTAAGATATTTAGAGCTATTATAGTATATAAAGTAATATACAGTCTCTAAATAACCTTATAATTATTTTTAATAGTAGTAGTAGGACGCTAATTAACAGCGGTATTAACGGCAGTGTTAATAAAAAACTACTATATAAAAAAAGTCGGATTTATAGGCAAAATTTAGCGTTTCTGCATAGGTAAGTGTTGCCCCACTTTGGGTTTTGGAAGCCGCCGATGCAACGGACTGTAGGCTTGCTCGGCCCAGGCAGCCAGCGGGGTCTTAATTGACTCACGTGACTTGGCGTACTCCCAAGCGCCACTTCTCTGACGCGTCTTAAGCCCGCGCTCGCCCACACCAACAATCTATTCTTCCTTGCCGTGACTGATCACTCTTCCGAAGCGAACGAAGGACTCATAACGCGTCTCTCTTGACAAGGAAAATCACCTATTCGTAGAGAACAATGGCTGAGCCCGACGCATACGACGAGAGCCACAATGGCGACGAGAGCGGGATGACTGGCCCCGGCGCCCCCACGCCACTCACCGCGCTCGAGGTATGTTCTTTTGGTGTCTGCAAAGCGAGTTTACGATTCTGACGCTCCATTTCGAACAGGGGATTGCTGGATTGACGAAGCGTGATATTCAACTTGTCGTCGATGGCGGTTACAACACCGTGGAATCGGTCGCATACACACCGCGCCGCGTCCTAGAGCAGATCAAGGGTATCTCGGAGCAAAAAGCTTCCAAGATTCTCGCCGAGGGTTAGTGATGTTGCATTCTGTTTGTAAGATATATTTGGACTGACTTCGTTCGCAGCTTCCAAACTCGTACCGATGGGCTTCACGACCGCAACCGAGATGCACCAACGCCGAAGCGAGCTCATTTCTATTACGACTGGCTCCAAGCAGCTGGATACACTTCTCGCCGGTGGTATTGAGACCGGATCTGTGACCGAGCTGTTTGGAGAGTTCCGAACGGGAAAGAGTCAGATCTGTCATACCCTCGCCGTCACATGCCAGCTGCCTTTCGACATGGGAGGCGGGGAGGGCAAGTGCCTCTATATCGACACAGAAGGCACCTTCCGACCTGTTCGCTTGCTCGCTGTCGCCAATCGGTTCGGTCTGTCCGGAGAGGAGGTTCTAGACAACGTCGCATATGCGCGCGCCTACAACTCGGACCACCAGCTTCAACTGCTCCAACAGGCGTCTGCGATGATGTGCGAAACGCGCTTCTCACTTCTCATTGTCGATAGTGCTACGTCTCTCTACAGAACCGACTTCCTTGGCCGTGGCGAGCTCTCATCCAGACAGACTCACCTCGCCAAGTTCATGCGCACGCTGCAACGTCTCGCTGATGAATTCGGCATTGCCGTTGTCATCACGAACCAGGTCGTTGCCCAGGTCGATGGCGGACCGAGTGCCATGTTCAACCCGGACCCGAAGAAGCCTATCGGCGGTAACATTATCGCCCATGCCAGCACGACACGAATCAGTCTGAGGAAGGGTCGTGGCGAGACCCGTGTTGCCAAGATCTACGATAGTCCCTGTTTGCCTGAGAGCGACTGTTTGTTTGCGATCAATGAAGACGGCATTGGCGACCCAAGCCCGAAGGACTTGGAGAAAGACTAACGGTACTGTCGACAATGATTTGTGTAAGAGGAAGACGGAGTTGCTATGGTATTACGCGCATATGAGTGGGCTTTGATAATATCCTGGTTGGGGTGGGTGGCTTGCATGGTTGCTGGCGTTGGACGTTGATTTTCTCTCGGAGTTGTAGGTATTCCGCTGTAATATCGTCAACGGGGGTCAAGGAGAGTATTTGCTTAGATTTATGACGGCTTCTCATGATAATAATTCCGATGAAATAGCAGTCAAAACTTATCTTATTAAGCCATCTCGCACCAGACGGAGCGATACCAATTGTACTTTCACTTTTGGGTGTGGAGTGTTGACATGCTGTGACTGTATACGTACCGTGCATACTGGGGGAAATGACACTGTATGGCAAACATCAGGTTGCTGTTTTTGGCCTAGCCCCACCTGCGCGTCTGGAAGCTGCCAAAGTGAAATTCCAACATCTCGAATCGCGTCCACCTTTTGCCGAAGCAGATTGTTGAATGCGCCGAGCCCGACCGGCAACTCCCACGGCATTACCCCCTCCCACGACGGTGCTAGAGGTCTAGATGCATTAGGCCGGCGCACGATAAGATGGACGCCGCAGACACCCAGTACCTCTATCGAGAGACTCGTCTCAACCTCGAATCGTCCTCCGCCTCGTCCATCGTCAACATCCGCGTGCCGTCGCTGACGTCGGCCGCAAGGGGCGTCATCCGCAAGCTCACCAGTGGCAATAGCGAAAAGCATGTTAGCGAGGACGAGGTGGCATTTCGGCTCAAGAACTTGGCACCTGCCTCGTCGGTATACCACAGAAAATGGCACGCTGCGCCGCGCAGTTTCCTCTGGAGACTGTTGGAGGACGGATTGGTGCTGAGCCTCCGCGTTGTCGATACATGTCGGCCTGAGAAGGTCTCCGACACTCCTTTGGTCCTCAACTTCAGGTTCTCGGTCCCGATACAATCGTCCTGCGTGGCCTTCGCCGACCCCCGAGAGCACGATGCGCTGTCGATGTTCGTCCTCGACGAGTCGAACTACCTCTACACGTTCAACTTGCGACCCGACTTCTTCAGAAAGCGCTCTTCTATCGAAGCAGTTCCCGGGGAAGCTTGCAAGGTTTACCAGCCAAAGGTGTTCGGCTTCAAGCACCCCCACCGCATGGTCGCGGTGAACCCCGACCAGGTCGTTATTTCGCTGCACGATGGTGGTCTCGTTAGGCTGGACAGGAACAGGGCCCACGACTGTAGGTCCAACTAGCCCGGCGGATAACGCGGCACCAAGCTAACACGTCACAGCCTCCAGCAACCCATGGAAAGAGACGATCTACAACTCGCAAGGCTGGGCGCAAGGAATCCGCAGCTTTCTTCCTTTCAAGCAGAACAACTCTATCCGACACCGCAACATGTCCATGGATGCTAGTGCAGCGACTTCGATACAGGTGACGGACTTGGGCTTGGACGATGCTGCCTTCTTATTCACCGTCTGCCTGGACCATCGCATGCGCATCTGGAACCTGCGCACCGGCCAGATCCTCTTCACCGGAGACATCCTCAACGCCGACCGCAACCCGCAGGAAATAGGCAAGTGGCAGATCGACCCATCCCAGGCGAACTTGCTGCAACTAGTTGGCGAGGGTGCCGGCAAGAGGTTGTGCGCAACCTACTCGCCAATTGGCGCCGGAGAGTTCAAGTTCTGGAACATCAAGGCCCACGACAGCGAGACAGTCTACGTCGAAGATGCTTTCGCCGATTGCCACCTAGTACCGGCCTCCCCATCGCTCTCAGATGTTTGGACTCTGGCAGACTTCGCTCTCTCAAGTCCTGCCGACAGGGGGATTCAGCTTTGGACTTTGTGGAAGAACAACATGACGTACCGCGTCCAGGAGCTCGAGCTCGACAGGGATAACATTGCCGAATCGTGGGAAAACGAATGGAGCTCTGTCCACATCGACACCAGCTATCCGACAGCGCAAGTGTCGGGACCGTCTGACCCAACGGACACGACCGAAAAGTGGTTGGGTATTATCCTTGCACCAGGCCGTTTCACAAAGGCAACTCTGGATGCAGCGCTGTCTATCTACGAGAAAGGCCTTGGCGCTCAGAAAGATGTCAGCTTGAAGGGCCAGAAGGGTCTGGCAGAATCCATCTGCTCCGTCCTTGCTTCAACGGCATCCCTTGATCGAAATTCGGCTGGCGGCATGGATTACGAGCAGTTTCGAGCCAGCAGCGAGGTTCAGTGGCGACGGTTCTATCGCCTCCTCATTGAGCTGGACAAGCAGCGCGGCGAGGCAGTCTCCTTGGTTCTGGACGCAGACGCTGAGATGACATGGGTTGTATGCGCCGATGCCATATCAGCCATCAGGGAATGCAGCCAACTCGAGCGTCTGTACTACAACCTTTCGCGGCCGGAGGCAGGCTCTGAGCAAACAGCAACACTTGTCTCAACGGGCATCAATTTCCTTGATGCCATTTCGGACAGCATCCTGCAGGTTTGCAATGCGGCCCTGCGTCCTGAAATATTCGAAGAGACAGCCAGAACAGACTACGAACGAATTCAGTACATGTTCGACAGCACTGGTCTGTGGCGCACCGTGAGCGAAGAAGACTGCGCTCAGGTCATTGAGAGCCTGGGGCAGAACTATAGCGGTGTGACGATGGACGGGTACGACAGCCTGACAAGCCTGCTCGCTGCAACCCCAGATTCGGGAAGCCGCAAAGCCCGGCAACCCCTCACCGACTTTGGCAGGAAACTGATCGTGAGGGCCACTCAGGAGACGATTGATCTCCAGTGGAAGGTGATCTTCAGCCAGCTGTTGCTTCTTGTTCACATGGAATTCGACTGGGAGCAAGAGGAGGACATGCTTTCCAAGCGACTCGACATCGGTGCTGTCTTCCGCCAGTTCCTCGAGTCACTCCGCAGGTTAGAGTTGCTACGTTGGCTTTCGAAAACCGAGATCACAGTGCCCATCGCAAGCAAGCATGACCGCAACGGGTCATTTTCGGGCTCGCCGAGCTCCACGAAACGGACTGCGGACGAGACGCAGACCGTTACTGCTCTGGAGGGCAACGTTGGTCACCTCTTGGGATTTGTCGACAGCAAGAACGAACCTCTGGCCTCGGCCATCACAGACATCATCACTGATCTCTGCGCTCCGAATAGTGACATTGAAGTGTCGCCCACTCTGATCCAGTGCTCTCTGATTAGAAGAGAGCGAGCTGATCTGGCCCTCGAGCTTACCCCCTTCTGCAGCCAAACACCTTTCGCCATCTACATACAGGGCCGCGTCTTTTTGGCTCTCAAGGACTTTGCTTCGGCCGCCATTCACTTCCGCAAAGCGGCAATCGGCATGGGTATGTTTGAAACCTCGAGTACACGTATCGAATGTTCATGCTAATATCAACCTCAGGCGTCAAAGATGCAGATGTCGACCGTCATAGCAGTGGGCTTCTTGACGATACGGAGTGGAACTTGCTCAACAAGGGCCCTGCCCGATACCACTGCCACATTGTGGCACTCTTCGAGAAGGCGAAAGCTTACTCTTATGTAGTCGAGTTTGCCGGCCTGGCCATTCAGTATTCACACGCAAGCCCCGAGGCTGCTTTGGTGAGGAGCGAAATGCTGAGCCGGCAGTTTAACGCTGCTACCGTTCTCGCGCGGTTTGACGTCGCCCACGCAAGCCTGCTGGCGATGAAGGACAAGGCCATGCAGCACTCGTCGTTGCGGAAGCTGGTGGATAAGATGTGCGAGTCTTACCACAACAACGAGCTCATGTCGCTCCCCTTCCCGGGCCTGCAAGATGCAATCGACGAGATTCTTTCCCAGAGATGCAAGTCGGCAATGGACGTCTTGAGCGGCATCCCCTATCACCAGATCCTCTACTCGTGGAGGATCAAGCACAACGACTACCGCGGTGCTGCCACGGTTCTCTTCGACCGCATTCAGAAGCTGCAATTCGCCGGCGAGGGCGACAAGCTCATTGGCGACGACATCTTGGACACGCCGGTGACGAAGCAATACCTCCTGCTGATCAACGCGCTGAGCTGCGTCGACTCCAAGCAGGCGTGGATCTTCGCGGAGGAGATGCCGCCCCCCGGCCCGAGAGACGCGAGTTTCCAGAGCAAGCGCACGGTGGTCACGCTGTCGGACCTGCGCAAGCAGTACCAGGACGAGCTGGACAGGATCGCCGCCATCCAGAACAACCAGTTTGGCTTCGAGGCGGACGACGCGATGGAAATTTTGTAAACGGATGAATGAATCATAGAGGTCGGCTAAGATGAAACAAACGACGGGGGAGAGAGCGAGAGAGCGTGTACAAGTAATCAAAAAGATCCCGGACAGTTAAGAATCCGGAATCACACCAGGTACCTCACGAATTGCATGGATTGGTCCTACAACCCCCTTTTGGTAGGAAGGATATGCTTCATCTTTTTTTCATATTATTGCAGAAGAACCCAGCTCTTTACCCCAAACGCCATTACCTATGCTAGAATCGCGCTAAGAGCGCCTGATACCATCATTACTACAAATGCAGCAGCAAAATGCTCACTCGCCCCAGAAACTTTAGGCCTGGGTGGGCTGCGCCATAAGCTTGGGGTTCTCGGGAGCGGACGCCATAATCTGGGCCTGGCCTCCAACCGCGTCTGGTGCCTGGCGGTACAAGATGATCTCGGACTGTTTGAAATATCTCCGGGCATCTGCGCAGGGTCAGTTGACGTGTTGCTGAGCTTTGGGGGGTGCCGGGATCTTACCTTCGTCAATCAGTACCAAGCTGAGATAGTAACGTGTCGAAAACTTCTTGTTAACATCGCGGAAGGTGGGGGTTAGGTCGAAACCACCCAGGAACAGCCGGATTGGAATCGTCTCTCCTCTTGACGGGGAGCCGTCCATGATCTGGATATTGTCAAAACAGCGCTCCTATCCACAAGCAGTCCTGACTTACCTCAAACCGCACCAGCGTCTCGCTTTCGTTGTATTGATTCGGGGCTGCGCCGGTTGTCTCGCGACGGATGATTGACAGCTCCATGTGCTTGATCTTGAGGCGCACGAGTAGGAAGTATATGCGACCGACAATGACGTCTTTCAAATGGTACTTGCTCTTGGAGTATTCGAACTCGATGTGAAGGCAGTCCTCGATTCCGACGTCCATCTTGATGGAGGAGTTCATCTCCGGGGGTATGCGGTACGAGTAGACCCAGATGTCCTTCTCGCGGATGACGTCGGCCATGCGGCGGGAGACGGTGACTCGGACGAAGTAGCGCAGCTTGACGTTGATGCCGTTGTACGACTCGTACTGCTTCTCGACGTTTTTGAAGTTGAAGTCGAAGGTCTGCGGGTGCTGGAGCTCGCCGGGCGCGGCAAGCTCCTGGACGAGCGAGAGGAATTCGTAGTGGTTCCCGCGGTCGAAGAACATTTCTGAAATAGAGGGGTTAGGTGGGCTTCTTGCGAGGGACCAAGAAGGGACCACGGGTGCGTACCTATTGTCCCGATGAATTGAACCTTGATGCCAGTGTGCTCCAGCCGCTTGCCGTCCTTGGGTCTGATGGTGACGGCGCCCTTCACTGATTCGCCATCCATGTACAGAGGCGCCTTCTCGCGCCTGTTCTTGTCGAGCTTCACATCGACCATGGACCGCTCGTCGGCGTCCTCTAGCACGATGTCGATGTCGACGGGCGTCGAGAAGAAGTACGACATCTTGCCTCGGCGGATTGCCCGGATCTCGCGCGATTAGTCCTTTTGGATGATGAGATGCGATAGATGCTTTATCTGGGCGACCAATTGCTGTCGTGTGGGTAGCGTGTGGTTGGGTGAACCTCGGGTAAAGGGGTCGATGTTCGGTGCGATTTCGAGCGTCGTGGCAGGCTGACGTAGGTGTTGTCGATATCGTTGCTCTTGCTTGCGCGGAGCCAGCTCTCTCGGTCGAGCTGGGCGGGCGGGCGCGAGCGCGGGCACTGACACACCAGGACACAGGTGGACGGAGCTGTCAGAGACGCTAGCTCCTATTGGTCAGATATCCCACGTGACCAGGTGCCTCCGAGCAGATGAGGCTGGTAAACCAGGCAACGGCCCGGGGCAGGCGACTGAGTGGCCCGATGGATGGACAGCAGGGAAATGGATGTGGCGCAAGCTCCCGGTGGACGCCGATGGCCTCCGAGCCCGGCCCCGCAGAGAGGTGGGAAGTACGTACCTAAGATCCATGTTCTCCGAGGGTAGGCACGGACCACAGAGAGAAGCGCGCTCCTCACGTGCACCCGAGCCCTAGAAACTTTTCCAGCCCACAGCGCAAATCGACCTATTCGAGGTTTGGTGGTTGGAAATTTTGAAGACTCCGATCCTCAACGCCCAACGACAACACCGCAGACCAGTCGCCCAGCAGTCTCGACAACCCCCCCCGACGTCAAAATGAGATACATTCACTCCCAGGAGAGCCTTGAGATCCCCCAAGATGGTACGTGAAAGCCGTCGTCGCCGTCGTCACGACGCCCGATAGAATGCAGGAACACTCTTTTCGAAAAACACCTCCCCGCGGTCATTTTGTGCCCACAACCAATGCGCTTCTGCGAGCTCCGCCGGATTCTGAAATTTGGGATACGAAATACCCTCCTCCGTCCGCCCGTTCCGCCCGCCTCTCGTGTCGGCAATGCCATCTCTCCACATGCGCTAGATTGCGCTGCGCCGACGGGCGAGGAGGAAACCGGCGGGCACGGGGAGCGTGTTTGGGTTGAAAAGTTTTAGACTGTGGATGAGCTCGAACGGAGCAGTAGTGGCAGGCAATCGAATGCATGCTGACTTGGATTCTCCAACAGTCAAGGTTCACATCAAGTCCCGCGTCGTCACCGTCGAGGGTCCCCGTGGTAAGTCTCCTTCCCCCTCCGGCTGCGGTCGTCGACACCTGTCCAACGTAACGTGAGGGGGGTCGGCCTCGCAAAAGCCAACTTGGCTGACATGCGGAATAGGCAAGCTGGTGAAGGACCTTAGCCACCTGGCTGTCAACTTCTCCCAGCCCAAGAAGGGCACCATCAACATCGAGATCCACCACGGCTCAAGAAAGAACGTTGCCACCCTCCGCACCGTCCGCACCCTCATCAACAACCTGATTGTCGGTGTCACCAAGGGCTTCAAGTACAAGATGCGCTACGTCTACGCCCATTTCCCCATCAACGTCAACATCGAGAAGAACTCCGAGACCGACCTGTACGAGGTTGAGATCCGGTATGTGCACCTGAGCTCCGATCTGCGCGAGAACGGTTGACTGATGAGTCGTCTAGCAACTTCATTGGTGAGAAGCTCGTCCGCCGCGTGGTCATGCACCCCGGTGTCGACGTCGAGGTCTCCAAGGCCCAGAAGGATGAGCTCGTCCTCCAGGGCAACTCCCTCGAGGCTGTCTCCCAGTCCGCTGCCGATATCCAGCAGATCTGCAAGGTCCGCAACAAGGATATCCGTAAGGTACGAGCTACCCTCCAACCCCTGGCTAGTTGCCCCTTTGTATGCTAACAACCCCCTTAGTTCCTTGACGGTATGTACGTCTCTGAGAAGGGCAACGTTGTCGAGGACCAGTAAACGCGACAATGATCAATGCGTGCGCATGCGCGGTGGTCTCTAATGTCGAGGCTTTCGTCTCAGCGGGGAATCAAAAAATTACTGGGTTCTGGTCTGGGTTCTTACGACAGGAGTGGCCGGGGTTCAATCATTTGCAAGCACAACACGACACCCGGGAAAAGAGGGGGGTGGTGTATGTGTAGAGCGCAGGGCTATACCAAAAAGCAAGAAGACGCGCCAGCTCGCATTTGAGCGGTTTACTCGATCAATCCTCTTTTTTACATGTCTCTACTTGCATGAACATGGCACGGCGTTTATGATGGAATGATACCTTTCACCAACCATTTCACGCTTTCTCATCCTTGAATTCGGTGCCCTGCGATGAAGAGTGCATGGTTCTGTTACGTTCCACGTTCGGTCACTGCTGTTTGCCGGAAAGACCTTACGAGCCATTGCCGTAGGTCCTTTTCCAACTGTTGTGTAGGGATTGACCCCAGGTGCCAAGCATTCGTCCCATCGCCTGGCGTGTAAAATGGAAGAAAAACTCTCCTCGGTGAATGAAGTCGGGCAACGAGGGCTTCGAGAGGTCAAGTGGGGGCGTTTGGTTTATGCTTTTTGGTGGCTCGGTGACTTACCACCCGAAATCGTCTATTACATCAAATTCGTTGTGACATCGTACAGGCTATGCAGGTTCTGGTGTAGGGGGAAAAAAATGCCGAGAAAAGGTCGGAAACGCTCAGAAGGAAGTTACCATCATTTCCAAAGAGACCACATCCTCTCCATCTTCTCGCCACATCTCCAAAGCCCTTCCATTCTTCGTCGCTCATTCGCCGTCGTCCCAGCGTCTCTCGTTCCTCATTTGTAGGCAAAGAACAAGTCTCTCTCTCATCTTGTTGTTCGCGCTCCCCTGGCTTCCCGCTTCGAACGGGTGCAAGGCGCGTAATGATCCGTTCTGGTCCCCCCAAACGCCAAAGAAAATTAAGAAAGACAACACTACCATTTTATATACTTTCGAAGCATGTTTACAGCCTCATACGGCTTGTTCGAAGACGTAGTCGAGGGTATGTGCAATTCGACGAGGCCCGGTAAATCTCTTGTGCGCTACCTCCGTGAGTGCCGCGTGGTGCGAGTGCCACGGGTCTGGCCCGTACGGTGGGTTCGTCCACCAGAGCTAGAACTGCCTATGTAGGAGGTCAGATCTGTTCGAGTCCGAGAATCCCAGGAAGACTCACTGGGACTTGTCCCCGTGTACGAGTAGTACGAATCCGTGTAGGTCGATCGCGGCTTGCGAGCCGGCTTGTCCTTCTTCATGTTCAACAGCGCCAACATCGTCGCCGCCGCGGCGCCCAGGCCCAACCATTTGGCGCCCTCCTTCTTCTCTTCTTTGCGATGGGCAGCGGAGGCGGGGCGGCCGCCAAACCAACCGCCGTGAGATGGGCGATGAGAGTGAGTCGAAGGCATGCGGCTACCATGGCGCGAGTATCTCTCCTCGACAACCTCCACACGCTCACGGCTGCGCTCCTTCTTCTTGCCTCCGAAGATGAGACCCCAGAGGCCTCGGGCAATACAGCAGAAGCAGAGCAACATGAGAAGACCGAGGCCGGCAAGCGTACCGATAACAATGCCTGCGATCGCGCCGGCGCTCAAGCCGCCGCCAGTACCCTCATCGGCGATGGGCACCGCGGTTCCGGTTCCAGTCTCGTCTGCCGAGGCGAATGTGCCAGTGGCCCCGGTGCTGGTGACTCTGTAGGGGGCGGAATACTGAGTGGTGATGGGAACGCCATTGGAGGTGATGGTCGTGATGTCCCAGCCTTTCTGGGCGCATTGGCCCGAGTATGCGCAGTATTGGTTGGAAGCACAGCAGATGCTGCCACAAGCCGTCTCTCCTGCGTTCTTAGGAACGCAGGCGGCGCCGCCGCCACCAGCACCTCCACCGGATCCCTTTGTTGTCTCAGGCCAATTCGTGGTGATTGTGCTGGTGAAAGTGTTCGTCTCGGTCCAGGTAGTGGTGTAAATGCCATATCCACCGCCTCCGTTGATGGTGCTGCAGCCGGCAATATTGTTGACAGTGTAGCATTGTTCACCAGAGCCACAGCAGTACTGAGAATCCATCCCGCAACGCTGGACGCAGTCGCGGCGCATGAACTTGTTGCCCAATTCGTAAAAGAGGTTGTTGCCGACATTTTGCAGAGGGTAAGGGTGGGCGGAAGCCGGCGCGGGGGCGGAGGCCAGAAGGAGCAGACCGGCGACCAGAGGGGCCGTGGCCGAATGGGTGATCCGGCCCATGTTGGCTAGCCAGAAAGGCAAGAGGCGCTTGGGAAAACAGCTAGCGTCCAGGCTCAAGGGATTGCTCTGCGCTCGGGGGGCTGTCTCGTCTTGTCGCCTCGAAGGGTTCCGAAGGGTGGGCAGGCGGAAGAGAGGAATGTTGCTGTAGCGAAGGATGAGGTATTAATGGCCGCTCGGAGCAAAGAATGGAGGAGAAGATGGTGTAAATAGCGCCGAGTGAGTGAGTGAGCTGGCCAGCCTACCTAGGTAGGTAGTCTGTTAATAGTGCGCAGACGAGACCAGCACCGACAGGGACTTGACGGCTGGAAAGTCGAATTTTTTTTGATGCTAGAGGGGAAAAGACCAAGAAATCGGGCAAAGAATGTGACCTGCAGGTAAGATGGCTTTAAGAGCGAGGGTGGTACTTGGTTTGGGCGGAGAGCCTTTTTTTCGCGGGATTCCCAACCTCCTCTTGTCGTCCAACCTCTTCGATTTTCCTGTTGCTGTCACCACCCACACACCCCGACACCCACAATGCTACCCTCGAATGATGCAAACTTCTCGCAGGGATCTGGCCTCACCGATTAGTCCGCCCAATTTCCAACCAGGGGAGGCAAGGCTCCAGAACAGGGCTTTCTCTGCCGCCGTACGGATACTCATGATTGAACGACTTTGTTACGTTCCGTAGTGTAAGCTCCTGCTGTTCCTGAAGATCGGGCGCCGAGAGGTGAGTCTCGCACCAGGACAGGGTGCAGGTCCCAGTGCGGGGAGATGCCTGTGTGAGCTGGCAGAAATGGGTCTCTAGAGCTCGTTTGACTGGTCAGTTCCAAAGCTCGCCTACAAGACCTTGGCTACTGAGGTACTTGGGCTGAGGTTTCCTGCAGGGGTCGGTCCGTCCACCAGACGACGGGCAATCGATAGGCGGATGCCGCCCATTCAGTGCTTCTACCTTCGGTATGCACTATTAATAGGTACCTACCCAATATCAAGTTCTCACCCAACAGCTAGGTGCCCTGATAGAACACGAGGTACTCCGTACTGAGAGCACGAGATCCGGACAGAGCAGAAAACACTTGGTATTGTGTAATGATTGGTTCAGAGGTACATGCCTCTTTCGGCACTCTGTGTCTTGCTGTTGATCTGGGACGCCGGTGGGATCTCGAGTCCTCGTCACATCTTTGGCGGCGCCGATTGAGCCCGCTCCGGCCGACGGGATGCGTGACTGACGGTGTGTTCCTGACTAAAGAAGCGTTTCGCAGTTGCCAAGGTATAAAATCTGACAAAAGGCCTGTATGGCGCGGGGTGTATCCGTATGGAGAGCAGTTCAGTTTGAAGCTGCCCCTGAAAAAATTCGGGAGGCTGGATATCGTCGGGTAGGCTGCCTCAAGTGCTACCTATTTGGTGAAGTTTAAACAAATGCGTACCAGAGGGGCGGGACGTACCTTGTGGACGGGAAGCCATTAACGTACTGGTCATCCATCGGGCTAGGTAGGTATGAAGTGACAGGCCCATCCCTAGGTAGGTAGGTATTGGGTATCCGTCCGGCCTTGCTTGCTATGTTATCAGTACCCCGTACCGGACTACCTACCTAATTCTATGAGAGAATCGGTGCACCGCCGCACCGTGCCGAGTGGACCTACTCTGCCCGGAGCTCCTACTTGTGGCTGACGTAGAACTGGACCTGAAGCCAATCAGGTGTCGCCGACTTGACGCTGTGACCCAGACAAAAACTGGGCGCTGCACTTGGCAGCAGTTGCGGCCGCGGCAGCAGTAACCTTACCTAAGGTACCTACCTACCTACTTTGCGTCAGATAGCTCCCGGTGACGACCTCCGACCCTCAGTACGCCGCTTCCATCCACTTCGTCCATCGTCAACACCCTCGGCGACGCAGCTGCATCTCGAATCGAAGCCGCCAGGGTCGCTAACTTCATCGAATTGTCCGCCATGTCGCTCGATCCTCCCACCTACCTGGCCTCTCTGCAGAGCAACATCCGCCAGCGGCCGATCCCCTGGGATGGCGCTGTTAGAGCAGGTACCATCACCGAGGACCACCTGGGTCGCATCCGCGCCGTCGACAAGGCGAAGAAGCCCGAGATGCGGAAGGAGATCGTAGAAGGTGATCTCGATGGCTACCGCTCTCTCTTCGTCGGCGAACCAGGAAAGCCCAGCGTGCTCGAGTCTGCTGGCAAGCAGGCCAATGTCGTCCAATTTATCCTCGTCCTCCTTGCCGACCTCTTGCCTAGTATGTCGCGCGCCTTTCCAATTGATCCACTGGCCACTCGCTTTCGCGGTTCATTATCTCTAAACCCTCAGGTTTCCCATGGCATCGGAAATCGATACTTGAACATCACAGTCTCGTCCTACGTCGTAATCTAGCATCTTCGCTGACGAATGTAACCTCGCGCTACAGGTGTGCCGTCCCTGGCTAAAGCCCTCTTTAAGAACACGGATCCATACAAGCATTTCCTCCCATTGCTCGCCCATTCAAACAACACAGAAGACCCGATTCCGTTGCTTACCTCGACCGCTTTAACCAAGCTGATGTCGCTGTCAAGCGACGAATCGCAGGCGACCCGCAACGCCATCCCCGTCTTGCTCACATACCTATCGGGCCTTGCCAAGAGCTCCGATGCCGGTCTTCAAGATATCGCAGTGCAAGAGTACTCGGCGCTACTTTACGGGCATGCGTCGAGGCAACAATTCTGGAATCAACGAAGCGAAACGGTTGCGCCCCTAATCGAAATTCTGCGAACGGCCGCGGGCATTGGAAGCAACGGCAGCTCTTCTGCGAGCATATGGAGTGGTGCGACGCCTTCAAGAGCTGCTGGTTTTGAAGGATCGCTCGGCGGCGGGGTTGGTCTACAACTCCTGTACCATGTTCTGTTGGTTATTTGGCAAATGAGCTTCGAGGCCGAAGAAGTCGGCGACGATCTGAACGAGTATGTCACCCCCCACGTTTTCACTAATTTCCATACTTACAGGGTGCAGTGAATATGACATCGTCCTGCTGTACACTCAGTTGCTGCGCCTGTCGCCCAAGGAAAAGACGACACGGCTGATTGTGTCTACCCTCTTCAACTTGCTCGACAAGAACCAGAAATCGCTCCTCCCTACGGCGGTGCTTGCGCGACTCCCCGCACTCCTAGAGAATCTCACGGGTCGTCACCTGACCGACCCTGATCTGCTTGAAGACCTCCAAAACTTGAAGGACCTACTCGAGGAGTACACCAAAACAAAGACAACTTTCGACGAATATGTCGCCGAGGTCCAGTCTGGTCACCTTCGCTGGTCCCCGCCTCACAGGAGCCAAGTGTTTTGGGCCGAGAACGCTCGCAAGATTCTGGAGTACGAGAATGGAGAGGTCCCACGCAAGCTTGCTGAAATCATGAAAAAGCCATGGGACAATGACAAGCAGGTCCTTGCTATTGCCTGCAACGACGTGGGAGCGCTGGTCAAGGAGGTGCCAGAGAAAAGATATCAATTGGAAAAGCTTGGCCTGAAGACCAGGGTCATGGAACTCATGGGCGACGCGGACGAAAACATCCGCTGGGAGAGCTTGAAAGCCCTCGGTGGATGGTTGAAGTACAGCTTTGACAGCTAGGTCCATCCCAATGCGACTAAGCAAAGCACGTGTTAGTATAAACGGACGGAGAGTATAAGTTATCCAGGCAGCTTCGAGTGGATCAGGGGTTGTGAGCCGACTTGTATATTCTTTTTCAACAGTCAAGCCGGACTCACGCTCTCGATCGAGATGGCGATGAAATTCCTCAGAACCCATGCAGTCACGCCAGAATGTGGCAGCATATCAAACGTAGATTCGACGGAGCATTATGACGGCGCACCAAGACTGATGCTGATCATTGTGGTGTGTCTTTTCCTGTTTTCCGGCTCGGTGGAAGATGTGTGGGGCTCCTTCAGAGCACCTGATGAGCAAAATACGACCGGCGGATAATGGCCCGAGGCCCATCATGACATTTTTCCAACGTCAGGAGGCTCCGACTCACGAGAGCCCAATGGTAGGGAACAGTGGGTATTTTTCTGGGTACACTCGCAACCCTCTAGGCTTTATTCCTCCTCCCTACCTTAACTCCGATGGCCGCTTGCGGCCTCGTGTGCATCCGCACTCCATCCTGCGGACCTTATCCTACGGTTGACCCGTGCCAATGCGGGTCGAGCCACCCCGCCCTCGGGGCCTTGAGACGTCGAACCCCTCAGCAGTCAGTGATTCTAGAATCTAGAATGTGGGCAGCACCCACGCAACCCCACTAGAGGAGCTGAGGTGAGTTCAGGGTCCATACCTTACCATAGCTTCCGATGGTCGCATTTCCGTCGTTCCTCAGCTAGCTGACTGACGAGCCCTCCCACCCTCAACAGAATCTCCACGACACACACAATCTTTCTCTTTCTCTCTCTCACACACTCTCCGTCTCATACACTCACAAAGCGAACAACGCACGCAATTGCACACACGTTTCTTAATCAGCTACCCAAACAACACTCTATCCCACCATCGCATCCGTCAAAATGGCACCCAAAGCGATCATAGCTCCCTCGATCCTCTCGGCCGACTTCGCCGACTTCGGTGCTGCGTGTTCGCGGACCATCTCGCAGGGAGCTGACTGGCTTCACGTTGACATCATGTAAATATCTCTTTCCAAAGTTTTGCAGAGGATGCCCGCCCAACTTCACGGATGGAGCTCGACGCTTGCTCCAGGAGACCCTTGTGGGCCACTCGACGGACTCAGCTAACTCGTGCGATCTTAGGGACGGCCACTTCGTGCCAAACATCACATTCGGACCCCCAGTCGTCGCCAAAATCCGAGGCCATGTCGAGAAGCCCACCGAGACCTGCGGCAAGGGCACTTTCGATTGCCACATGATGATTGCAGAGGTAAGCCGTCCGTCCCCTCGACAAACATTCCCGCTTTAGTGCGGTCGAATTGGCCGCAGGAGATGGCTCCGCGACCTGCAATTGTGAATGAACTGACAGTCATCCCTCTATTAGCCCAAGAAGTGGGTCAAGGAGTTCAAGAACGCCGGCTGCGATCTCTACTGCTTCCACTACGAGGCCGCGTTCTCCTCCAACGCCGAGAGACCTGAAGACAAGACGGACGAGAAGACAAACCCTCGCGCGCTGATCCGCTACATCCACGAGCAAGGGCTGCTGGCCGGCATTGCAATCAAGCCTGCGACGCCAGTCGACGTGCTGTGGGAGATTCTCGAGAGCGAAGACGCCCTCGAGAGACCTGATGTAAGTCATGCCCTGCAGTTGCGGCGGGTGTCATGAGCTACGGAGGATGCTAACCCAATCGTCTGCAGATGGTTCTCGTCATGACGGTCGAACCCGGCTTCGGCGGCCAGAGTTTCATGGCGTCCGAGCTGCCCAAGGTTCAGGCACTGCGCGAGAAATACCCGGAGCTCAACATCGAAGTCGACGGCGGCCTGGGACCCGGAACCATCGACGAGGCGGCGGACGCGGGCGCAAACGTCATCGTGGCGGGGAGCGCCGTGTTCGGTGCCAAGGACCCCTCCGAGGTGATCTCGGTGCTGAGACAGGCCGTCGAGAAGAGGACCGGGAAGCTCTGAAAACGGCTCGAGGCTGACAGCCCACGCCGTGCATGACATTTAACGCGTTTCTGTCTTTGTATTTTCCGTCTCGAAAAGCCACGCAAGCCATGATTTATGTCGAGTCTATCTAGGTCGGACAATGAGCTCCCCCGCTGGAGACTCCTAGTCTTCTTAATCCTAATATCATACCTCGTTACTGCTCACTTCTTGCTCGACAGCGCCTTGTCCAAAGCCGCGATAAAGCTTTCGATTTCGTCCACTGCGAGTCTGTCAGGGTTGATGTTTCGTCGTGGGGTGGGTGTTGTTGACTTACAGCTATTGTAGTGGACCATACTGACTCTCACGATACCCTCGGCAGGATCAAGGTTCAAGATCTCTTTCAACAAACGGTAGGAGTAAAAATGGCCCCACCGGAAACCGAAATCGGTGTCCTTTTCCACAGCCGTGACCAGCTCCTTGGTTCCCCAACCGTCAACTCTGAAGCTGATCGTAGGGACCCGGTACTCGGAACCTGCTTCCGTTTCGCCGTACACCGTGACGTCGCCGCGGCCGTTGAGATAACTGAGCAACCTCGACTGCAGCTGCTGCTCCTGTTCAATCTTGCCCTGCCATTTCTCGCTCTGGTGAGCGCCGAGGTACTCCAGCACCTTGGGCACCGCGGAAACCAGCTCGTAGCTGCCTCCCGCAAGGCCGAGCTTCCCCTCGAGCGACGCAGACGGGTTGAAGAAGTGCCCCAACGAGCGCATGTGCCCGTCCTGCGCCGCGCGGCTCGCGTACAGCATGGCCGTGTGGGGGCCGTAGACCTTGTACCACGAGAAGGCGTAGAAGTCGACGCCCAGGGCCTTCACGTCGATGGGGCGGTGCGGGGCGTACGCCACGCCGTCGACGCAGACCAGTCCCCTGGGCGTGCCGTCGTGGACGGCGGCGGCTATGGCCGCGACGTCGTGGATCGTGCCGAGGATGTTGCTCGCGTGGGTGCACGTCACCAGCCGGGTCCTGTCCGAGAGCAGCGGCTTGAGGTTGTCCGCGGTCAGCTTGGGGTTGGTCGGGCTGTCGGGCTTCCACCACTTGAGCACCAGGTCCTGGCGGGCGGCGAGGTCGACCCACGACGCGATGTTGGCCTCGTGGTCGACGGCTGAGACGACCACCTCGTCGCCCTTGTCGAACGTCAGGGTGTGCGAGAGGTTTCTGAAGAGCTGGGTCGTCGAGGCGCCAAAGACTATGTAAGGTAGGCCGAGTTAGGATAGCATGACTCTTGAAAAGGGGGAGGGACGGCGGTCACCAATTTCATCGGGAGACGCGTTGATGTACTTCGCCCCGGCCTCGTAGCCTTCGCCGTACAATGCAGTGGAACGCTGGCCGACTCTGTAAGAGGCACCCAGCTGGACGTTTGATTGCGAGAGGTAGTCTCGTATGCTTGCCGCCGTCAGCGAGTTTCCAACTGGCCGTTTCGTCGCCAGGAGGGCCGTTGAACGCACGAATCAATGACGGTCCCAAGGGTCTGGCTTCCTCCGGCATTATCGAAGAAGACTTGGTCCTGAGCCAGGGCTGGGAACTGGGCTCTCACGGCGGCGATGTCGACCTTGGCAGACATTGTGATTAACCGGATTAAACAAAGACTACTCTTGGGGAAGACAGACGATTGTAAATGCAGCCGGGGTGACCGTGACTTAACTGAGGGGTTTACTGAGTACGGATGGGTTGTGAACAGATCAAGTGAATGCGGTCGAGTTGAATGTGGCTTAGCTCTTAAGCACTTTAAACCAAGGTAGGGTCCACACGAGAGTTAGAGAGGTATACTCACGCGGGGTTATCTGCGGATGCCCGTGGGTTTGGCAAAGGAACTGGGTTATCTACTAGTAGGTAATGATAACTACCTGACACCTCGGGACTGGATGGCGAGGCCAACAGACGGGGATGCATGACGTTAGTTGGAGATAGCTCTCCTCCCATGGCGGGGAAGGAGGGGGCGTGGGGTCGGCTGCTGGCTGCACCAGAAACAGACGAAACAAACCATCTATTGTCGCCTATTGCACTATTCCAACAAATCCCGTCATGTCAGCCGAGTCGTCAAGGGCGAACACCTCTCACCAGCTTCTTGCCTTCTGAGCGGCTGACAAGGCGCGCGCAAGCAGTCCTTGCCTATGTAGGTGTAGGACGACGGCATCAGGCGCTTAAAGAGGGGGGCATTCCTAACTACTGCATGTTCCCATGCAGGCAATTTTTGTCTGCTTGCCAGTCAGGCTGCAGGTTCACCCACGGCTAGAGGATGCCTAAAGCGTCCTGCGCTTGAGTTGTTCGTTTGCATGTTACAGTGAAAATGCGTGTTACAGGACGAATAGCAGCGAACCTTCTGCAGGCGCTGAGAAACAACCGTCGGCGCCTTCTTGTCAACTCGGCAAATGGGGACGGACTGGGAGTTGGCTACCAGGAAAAGACTTGGAGGTGCACGGCGGTCTGCAGGGGCCAACGCCGCCGCATGGGACGATTTGCCGCGAAAACAGCTGCTATGGGAAAAAATTTATGTGGGACCTCAGCCCACCTGCGATCCGATCAGCGAAGCTGTGGTCCAAACATGAACTTGCTTGCCAGCAACTTTTTTCTTCCTCTATTTCCCCAAGGCGCGCCATAAAAATTTCGATCTCTTTATTCACTTCACCATAGCACAGTTGCCAATTGATCGCCCAAGATGAAGCGCAAGGCCGACTCGCGAGTAGACGGCAAGAAGCCGTCCAAGAAGAAGTCGAAGACGAGTAGGGCCTCCCAGCCGCAATCGCAGAAGCCGTTCCACTAACACCGAGCGCCCCAACAGCGCTCTCGGCCGACGTCGCAAAGTCGAGGTTCCGCAAGGGTCTCTTCGACAAGTCCGTCCTCGACGGCTACACCTCCGAATACGCCAGTTCGAGCCCCTACAAACACTCCGTCATCAGCGGCCTTGTCGACGACAAGCTGCTGCGCTCCGTCCGCGACGAGATCCGCGAGAACGTTTCCTTCACCCCCAAGGAAACCGACATCTACAAGATCCACCAGTCCGGCGACCTGGCCAACCTCGACGGCCTCGACGACGAGGCTCTCTCGAAGCTTCCCTCTCTGCTTGCCTTGCGCGACGCCGTCTACTCCGAGACCTTCCGCAACTATGTCTCCCACATCACCGGCTGCGGACCCCTGAGCGGTCGCAAGACCGACATGGCGATCAACGTCTACACCCCCGGCTGCTACCTGCTCTGCCACGACGACGTCATCGGCAGCCGCAAGGTCAGCTACATCCTCTACCTCACCGATCCCGACAAGCCGTGGAAGCCCGAGTGGGGTGGTGCCCTCCGCCTGTTCCCCGTCCAGGAGCTCGAGGGCAAGGACGGCGAGATCGCCAAGACCCCGGCGCCGGACCACACCAAGGTCATCCCGCCTGCCTGGAACCAGCTTTCGTTCTTCGCCGTCCAGCCCGGCGAGTCCTTCCACGACGTCGAGGAGGTCTACCACGCCGAGAGCAAGGCCCAGCTCGAGGAGGACGGCGGCCGCATCCGCATGGCCATCAGCGGCTGGTTCCACATCCCCCAGGTTGGCGAGGACGGCTACGTCGAGGGCGCCGAGGAGAAGCAGGTCAAGAACTCCGGCCTGATGCAGCTGCAAGGCAACCCGGACCAGCACGACACTCCGGTGCCGCGGCCCGTCAAGGCTGACGACCCGGGCCTGGACCCGATCCAGGGCTTCGACGAGGCCGGCCTCGAGTTCCTGCTCAAGTACATCAACCCGACGTACCTGACGCCGGACACGCTCGAGCAGGTCACCGAGCACTTTGAGGAGAACGCGAGCATCACCCTCGGCAACATCCTGTCCAAGAGGTTCAGCGCGCGCCTGAAGGAGTACATCGAGTCGCAGGAGAAGAAGCCCCTGCCGGAGGACAGCGCCGCGATAGAGAAGAAGTCGGGCTGGCGCGTGGCGCGCCCCCCGCACAAGCACCGCTACCTGTACCAGCAGCCCCTCGGCGCCGACGAGCTGCGCAGCGCCAAGGAGGAGAACCCGGTGACGGAGCTGCTCGACGTCCTTCTCCCCTCTCGCCAGTTCCGGGAATGGCTGCAGATGGCCACCGGCACCGTGGCCGAGAGCCACGAGTTCATCGCGCGTCGCTTCCGCCGCGGCCAGGACTACACGCTCGCGACCGGGTACGACGGCAAGGAGCGCCTCGAGTTCAACCTCGGAATCACCCCGAGCAAGGGATGGGGTGACGATGATGGTGAGGAGAAGCCCGAGGAAGAGGAGGAGGAGAAGGCGTCCAAGAAGAGCAAAAAGGCCAAGGGCAAGGGCAAGGGTAAGGCCAAGGCCGAGCCGGAGCCGGAGCCGGAAGCGGAGATCGAGGTCGGCGGGCACGAGGTGTACATGGCCACGGACGACGGCGACGAGGACGAGGATGCGGCCGTCTACAAGTCGAGCGGCGACGACGACAACATCCTCTTCTTCCAGGCCGCCGCGTGGAACAAGCTGACGCTCGTGATCCGCGACAAGGGCACGCTCCGCTTCGTCAAGTACGTCGGCCGCGCCGCCCAGGGAGACCGCTGGGACATCTCGGGCGCGATCGGCATCGTGGACGAGGACGAGGACGGGGAGGAGGAGGCGGGCGAAGACGCCGACGAGGACGACGAGGACTCGTGGGACGGCTTCTCTGACCCCCCCGCGGCCGCGGACAGTGACAGCGACTAGAAGGCTTTGCTTTTGCATGTTGTCATGGTGTTTGCCTTCGGCCATCTTTAGGCGCCGAGGATGGATGCGTGGGCGTAATGGAAATGAAGACCGGTAGACAAAAGCATTTGAATGACCAGAATGCTTTTTTCCTAATGAGCCCTACACGTAACCCAAAACAGAGAGCCTGCTCACAGAGCCACGCCTCCAAGCCGCGGAAGGCGTGTTTATTCAAACATCGTACCTACCTAGTCGAGACATTGTACAGGAACATGCTACTTTTGGGAGGAACCATAAAAATCAGACTTTGTAAGCGGCTCGAATCTGCAACAAGAAAACACCAAATTCGCTATATTTGCCAATGCTCCTCCCATAACGCCGCCCTTTCTCTTCATCTAGTCATGCGTGTATCAACAGCAGCCAGAAGTCGGAGCCCAAAAGAAAAGTAAAAAACAAGAAACCCGACATCGCGCACCCCCTCTTCTGTACTCTATCTCCTCCGCCTTGCTGCTATATACATCTAAAACTTCTTCAAGTCCTTCTCGGGCACTGTCCTGACGAATGCGTGTTTGAGAAAATGCAGCCACACCTTGTTATGCTTCTTCTTCTTCTTTTTCTTGTTCTTCTTGTTGTTGCCCTTCTTTTTGTCTTTGCCCTTCTTGCTCTTCTTTTCCGTCTCTACTTCTTCGTCTGAGTCGTCTTCTTCGTCGCCGGTGTCGGCCGGGTCTTCTTGCTCGTCGTCATCCTCTTCGAAGTCTTCCGCTAGAGCCTTGCCCTTGGCGTTCTCCTGACCAATCCGGTGGGCGAGCTTGACGTAGCTCCGCACGGTCAAGTCCGACAGTCCGTAGATCTTGTCGGTGAAGGTGCTGTACTCGACCTCGAACGCGAAGGGGTTCGGCTCGGGTTTCTTGGTCTTGGGGTCCTTGTCCTTGTGTATGCCGTCGCGCCATTTGTTGCCCGAGGCGTCCTTATCGTCGGCCGTCATATCGTTGTTGATGTGAGTCAGGTTCGCGAAGTACTGGGTGTACCCAGTGAAGGTAAGGGGTTGGGGCGCGTAAGCAGGGCCGGGACCGGAACCTGCTGGTGGTGGCTCGGGGATGACCAAGTTGGGGTCATTGGAAAAGTCTGGCTTCTTGTCCTTGTTCCCCTTCTTGCCCTTCTTCTTCTTGTTCTTCTCCTTCTTCTTGGCAGCATCAATGTCGCGCTTCAGCTCCTCGTGAATCGGATCGTCGTCGTTCGGGATCACAACGGGGGGAAGCGCGCCCTCGAAAGTGTCTGTCCAGACGGCGGCATTTTCGAGACCGGAGATGTTGTACTCCATAATGCGGATCGTGGGAAAGTAGTTTGGCACGATGCTGGGGCCGATCAGCGAGAGGTGGTATCGCTCCGCATACTTGCCTCCTAGATCCTTCGTGGGCTTCTTCTTCTTCTTCTTCTTGTCCTTTTTGCCCTTGTTTTCCTGCTCGATAGAATCCCCGTCCAGCAGCTTGGATACGTTGGGAAGCTTCGACCAGCCCTCTCGCAACTCTTGGAGGTAGTCCGCTGTGGACTGGATATCGAGTTCATCCTCGAAAGCTTCGCGGCCGACTTCGTCATCCACGGCGAAACCGCCGAGGATGTTCATGTCGGCATCTTTGGTGTCATGCACGATGAAGTGATCGATATTCATGTGGCCGTACAAGGATCCGACGACAACGTCGCGGTACTGCTGCATCCACAGGTTGTACTTTTGCCAACATGTCTCGTCCCAGTTCTTCTTGCTGTCGGTGCGGGCTGGAGGCACATGGCCCATGAGAATGGCCTTCATGCCACGATCACGCAAGAACTGTAATTGCACGCGAAGCCACTCCATCTGCTTGAAGCCCGGCTCCGAGGGCTGCTGACAGTCGTCCACGCCAGCATTTCGATCGAAGAAGTAGAGAGTATTCAAGCTGAAGACAGCCAACTTGCTGGGTATGACCTCGACATAGAACCAGCCGCCGAAGCCAAAAGAGTGACGCTGCTCCTCGGGAATGAAGCGCCGCCAGATTTCAGCGTAGTACCCGAGCCACCTGTTGGGGCCTGGCAGCAGGATGTTGTGGGGAAGAATATCATTGTTGCCGAAGGTGGGAATGACAGGCACGGCCATGCGCGAGGCATCGTTCGTGTCGGCAAATACCTCGAGAAATTTGTCGGCGATCAAGCGATTCGTGCCGAGGACTTGGCTCGCGTTTCGAGGAATGGTCTCATCGCTGTCGTGGCGCGCCGAATCGCCGGTCCAGATGACAAAATCGATGTCGCTCGCTACGTTCTTCGCGATCCAATCAAAAGTTGCGTTGACGAGAGAGATGGGTGAGTCGCAGTCGGAGGTTTCTGCGCCGTAATAGCCTGCAGGGCCCTTGCCGCGATGGCAGGCGATGTCTTCTTGGGTGGACGTGTGGGCTTTGTAGAATTGGTCGGGATGGAAATCTAGCGCCCGGGCAGAGGGCTTCTGTTAGCGATGCCTGGTGCTGTAATTGGTCTTGTCGGGTTGCATCACGTACCTGTGATGTGCAGAAACTTGCCATTCAGGCGGCGAGGTTGCTCCTGAACGGGCGCGGTAGACACGCCAATAACTTTTTGCTCCCCGCTAGCGACAGGTGTGGCAATGACGCCATGCAGGAACTGATGGAGCGCAGCGAGATGCAGAGGCAGCGAGCCCACTATTGCGGGTAGAGGCCGCATTGCTGGGAGCGGGAGCGGGAGACGCGCTCTGTGGCTTTGACGTACGCAAGGCGAGGCAGGGCGAGTCGAGGCGCAACAGCCAGCGATGACGGGAAGTGAGTGAGAGGACGAAGGAAGGTCTCAGGAGACAGGACGAAATGCCCGACACGGTGAGGCGTGGGATGGGGCGGGAGGCGGGAGGGAATGATTCAAGGTTATTATTAAATCATGGTTTTTTTTCACCCCTCCCCGAGCTTCTTTTCCTCCCCCCCGTTGAATACCTAGGTATACGTAGGTACGGATACGGATAGGTAGATTGAAAAGCGAGTGCGGTCTGTCGAGCGCCCAGGGTCTGACTGGTTTCTGTCGTGGTCGTGACTTGACTTTCAGGGCTCCGGGGCTGGGCGAGGCGGGCGCAGGGATCAGGGAGGGAGCTGAGAGTCGGCAATGATCAGTATGTACCTAGTAGTATGGTACCTGAGGGCACCTAATACTATGTAACTCGTAACCTTGAGTTGATCCACGTCACGGTTCCAGCTCGGAGGAGCAACCCAGCTGTGAATACTGGAAAGAAAGCAATGGTGGGATGGAAACCAGTCGAACTCGAGGGGTGATCCTCCCGCTGCCAGCTACTGGGCTTTTAACCTGCGGGACGGAGCCGGAAGAGGAAATCAACCCATACACAGCGCCTACCGCCTTTACCAAGTGCTCAGTGGCGATGTCCAGCTGTTTTGGGGCGCTGCTACTGCTGCTGACCGGCCAGGTCGGGGTGACAAGCGTAAGTGACGGGTGCCACGGGAAGGAAGCATCACAGGCGCCGCTTTTCGCGGGTTCAGAAGTGGACCAGCCGGCACACTTCTTTTTCGCCTACGTGCCGGCAGTCCGTCAGTTATAATCTTCCTCACCATGTCCGACCAATACCTGCCGCAAGTTGCGGCACGCTTCGTCCAGTGAGTTTCCTGTCTCCCACAAAGAGGTTGGGCACCGCTTTTCCCCTCACATCGACGAAGACCGACCTACATACTACCCAGTAACGTACATACACGATACATACATAGCTGGCCATCAAGGTGCCTAACTGACCAGAAGTGCAACGCCACGGCACCTCGCACATTGAGGCGGATCCACAAGGCTGAAGATGGTCTGCTGTTCAAGCAGCCAATCGAGCATCAGTCCGCAGACACGTGCGCTGTTTGCGCGACATCTACACCATTCACAGTGTTCTTCCTCTCAAGGAAGGACCCCTTAACCCATCGTGCCTGAGACGAGCAGTCGTCCGCGTTGAAGCTGGCACTGGTCGCAGATTGGCAATGCGACACGTGATGGTGTCCAAAGTTGTCGGGGTCTCCCGTCTGACCGGCTCTCATGGTCCATGGATCATGGTACTGCAGGCTTACTTACCACACGCCTGTTACCTACCTACCTATCTGATGTAACAGTGGTCTTGCGACCGGATAGATAGTAGTTAGTAGGTAGGTAAGTGACTGGGTAAGCTACAGATATCAGATTGCACAAAAGATGCCCGACAGCAGCCGCATCCAAACCTGGGGTAGACGAGACGAGGTGGGTAGGAAGGGTAATCTAGTCGGCGCGAGTCAACGGTAAGCTCGGCAGGGTCACTAGTCAACGGCAGTTGCCCGTGTCCGTCGCTTGACCTGTCCGCACACTCATCGCGGGGTCCTCGTGACGGTGGTCCAATGCACTGCGTATTACCTACCCATGGTTGCCCCAAGTCTCCTATTTCCCGTCGGGGGCTGCCAAGGCGGCTCTTTATGCTGCGTGTCCCTGGGAGCTGTTCGCTATGTAGGGTAGGTCATGTTCAAGAATATCACACAAGTTGGCTCGTGGCCTGTGGGCTTTCGCTCGGGTGACTAGGTAGTCTGACGTCATGTCATGCCTTTCAGTCTTGAGAGGCTGAGAAGTTGGGTGACCAAGTCAGGATGCAACCAGATGCAAATGAATTCAACAGCCCTCCTGAGCTGCAGTTGTAGTCCTGTATCGTTGCCCGCTGTTTTCATTGTAGTCAGTTAGTTAGGTATCACCTTCAACGAGTTTCTATCGATACTTCCTGAAGTAGATATGTTGCGTTGCTCAGTATTAATAGGGGTCCAGTCCGCATCGCTAAACAACACTAACAAGGCCCCTTCTTCAGGTTCCTAGGTAAGCGGGTATATGCCTGCATAGCACCAGTCAGATCAACGCAACACAATTCGAGCCGAAAGATTTGGAACCACCGCAACATGTCCCCGAGGGCTTGGCAAAAGCAGTTCTGTCACTCGCAACCAGTGTCGAGTTCGGGATATGGGAATGGATCGTATCGAAACGATTCCTGCACTATTGGGCAAGCGTAGCCGGGCAAAAGAGTTGGTTTCGAAAGACTGCGAAACTCGACTCGAATGCTTCTCATCAATGATACCTCACATAGCACGGAGTACCTCCCGAGTTATGATAATGGAGTCACGGATAAAGCCCCACTCCCAGTTCCTTCCCACACTAAGCCGGATCCACTCTAGCGTCCCAGCTCCGTGCCCCCCCACGCCAAAAGATTTCTGTCGCGTTTCTCCCCTCCCGTTCACTTCTTCCTCTCTTCATACATGCACGCAACAACATCCTGTCTTTCATGCTGCCAACCTGCCATGTTTGTCGCAATCCAGGTCATCGTTGCTAGATCATCTCGCCGCTCGTTTGAGGGTCGCCATCGCTCTTCTCTTCCGTGATGGCCTCCCATGGTTTTTTGTGGCTACATGTCTGAAATTTTCAGGCCGTTAGATCGAGCCTTCTCGAGCCTCTGTCTGTCAACATGGCTTGGTCGTGCCAGATACAGCACGTTGGTCGTTCAGGATGCATTGGCGCTTGCGTTTCTCGGATAACTCGGATACTCCCCGACGCAAACTACAAGCCCTTGGGAACACGGCAGAGACTGTCAGCCCAGATGATCACATGGGTATATTATTGTGAGGTTTTCGTAATCATACAGCTTAAGCAGAACCCGGTTTACGCCGGCGCGGGAGTCGGCCCCTTGAAGTACTTGCTCGGTACGAATGGCATCTTCGCCACTGTCGCCGCCCTCTTCTTACCGCGCACCACAACATCCAGCTCGGTGCCCGACTTGTGCAGCCCCTCCTTGACGTAGCCCATGGCGATGTGCTTGCCCAGCGTCGGGCTGGGCGAGCCACTGGTGATGACGCCAACCTTCTCGCCGTCCTTGGTGAGGATCTCGGCACCCTCACGAGCAGGCGCGCCGGTAACGATGAAGCCCACACGGCGTCTCTCGATGCCGGCGCCGCCCTTGCTCTTGGGCACGAGCTGCTTGTTGATGACCTCGGCACCGTGGAAACCGCCCTTCGTCCTGCGCTCCTTGGGAATGATCCAAGAGAGGCTGCCTTCCACCGGCGTCGTGGTGTCGTCGATGTCGTGGCCGTAAAGGCACATGCCGGCCTCCAGGCGCAAGCTGTCTCGTGCTCCCAGACCCGCAAGCTGGAGCCTCTCGGGTCCGGCGACCTCGAGCAGTGTCCGCGCAAGTGGGTCCGCCTCGCCGTTGGTCGACTTGAAGGAGATCTCGAAACCGTCTTCACCAGTGTATCCTCCTCGACTAATCATGGCCTTCTCCGACGTCTTCTTCCACTCGCCGTTCTCCTTGTATCGAAGGCTGGCAAAGCCAGTGTTGCCAAAGTAGAGCTGGTCGAGGTCGAGGCCGTCCGCGGGATCAATGACCTCCTGGAGGATCTCGGCGGCTTGGGGGCCCTGCAGGGCAATCAGACCGTATCCTTCGAGAACCTCCCACCAGAAATCGTCACTCTCGAGCTTCTGCAGGTCGGCAGTCTGCTTGGTGAGGTACTCGAAGATCTTGTCCCTTGTTCCGGCGTTAGAAACAACGGCGTACTCGGTCTCGCCGAGGCGGGTGATCATGGTGTCGTCGACGATGCCGCCGGTCTCGGGCCAGAGGAATGTGCTGAGCTTGCTCGAGTTGATGGGCATGTCGGCAACGCTGGAGGGGGTGACCTTCTCCAGGAATCCTGCCGCCAGCGGACCAGTAAAGCGGTGCTGGACCATGTGGCTGACATCGAAGAGCGACGCATGGTTGCGAGTGAAGTGGTGAGACTCGGCGAGACTCAGCCCGGCATATTGCACAGGCATGTGGTGGCCACCAAAGATGACCATCTTGCCGCCATTGGCGACATGGAAGTCGTAGAGCGGCGTCTTGTCCTGCTTTGCGAACTCGACCAACTTTTCCTTCCAGTTCTTACGCGCGTCGGCCGAGTAGAACCGTGACGATAATGACGGTACTGCCATCGGCACAGGGTCCGAAGCGGAGGACAGTCCAGCGGCGCACGCCCTCAGGGCGACGGGTTGGCCATTGCGGCTGTAGGCAGCAAACAATGGCCTGGCCGCCCTGGAGGTCGCAATAAGTCTCATTCGTGACATTATGACGGTGAATTGATGTGTTTCTGGTGATTGAAGAGAGAGTTCCTGGAGGAGAGGAGGAGGGAGGAGGCGGGGAGCTTGAGCTTGGGGAAGAGGTCCCGGAGCGATAACGAGCGATAAGGAAGTGGACCCGCCTCGGGATAGCAGCCGAGCCTCCAGCTGGGCCAGCTTCTGTCTCCGTGCCCGCCAATCGAAGGTTACCTACTGAAACGGTAAGTAGCCGAAGACGATATCGGAATGCAGCCGTCAGACCGACTCACGGGTAGCGACCTCTTCGGATCTTCCGCCGCATGTCCAGATGCTCATGGATGCGTTGCGCTCAATTCATTTGAATTCTCCAAGTCATCGAGTCAAGTCCCGACAACGCTTTCTTCAAAGTTGGCTTGCAAGACACTTCATCTGTAAGTAAAGCGAAGCCATTGCACTGAGCGGAAATCTGAGACGATGGTTAGCTTGAGAAAGCTCAACGAGAGCCAAGTAGAGGTAGATGTTTATTTACTAAGACACTCGGCTGCTGATTGACTTTGATAGACTTTGACCATGATTCCCATTTATCGGCTGAGTAGTGTAAACGAATGCTAGAAATAAGTACCAGTAGCAAAAATCCACATGGATAAGACGCGATTGAGATAACGCAACTTACACACAAGTGCTTTGACAGTCGAGTTCCTTGTCTTGTCACTGACTTCATCTCCTCATCGTCGACCATCACGTAGAATTACAAGACTGCCTTCCCATAGTAAAAGCCATCCTATAACCCGCCCATCCGACTATCAGGCAACGCAACTCCCACCTCCATGTCACACCATTATAGTGTTGGTTAAATATGGAGCAAAGACCATCGCCGCGGAAGGCCGTCACTCGGCCGAAGATCAATAGAGGGAGAGCATTACGTCCGGAAGTGCGACCCAAGAATGCGGAATGCCACCAAGAGCACCATAAGCGAACCAGGCAGCTGCGATTGATGGACCCAATGAATATCAACCCTGCTGAAACGAAACAGTGACCTCGGAGATGAGAACTGGTGTCCTGCAGTTGTTCTTGTCCGTGGGGCGGGCGGGCGACAGCAGACCGTCCTTCTTCGTCTTAACTCCAAGATGTGGCACATGCGACCAACAGACTGAGAAGGTCCGTATCGACATCAGAGTACAACATCGAGCAGCCACGGGCAGTGATGTGATAGTGTCCAGGGAGGATTCTGGAGAAGGGGAGCCCATACACCATTGCGTTCGCACTCGCCACAAATTGTCTTGACTGGCACGACCACCTCAAGCTTTCAGACGTGGTGTCGGCTAAAGTGTCGCGTCGGTTTTCGATCGCACAGCAGATGGCTCGATGGTCACGGCCACACTTGGAGGAGACATCGCATGGTGGACAAGGGGCGGCGTAGCCACACCTCGGAGCCCCCAAGACCCTAAGAAGAAGCGGGCGAGGCTAAAGTAGGTATCTGGGCGTGGCGTCCTCGGCAGACGCCCCCGCAGAAAGCTCCCCTACCTATCCCCTGCTTCAATCGCCGCTTAAGTGTACACTATACACCACCCATACCTCCTTGCTTAATACCAAGTGGTAGTATATCCGTATGGCAACCGGTGTTATAGACCACTACAGCGTCGGCCTACGGTATCATCTATATGAATAGGTTTCAACTAGGCACCTAATACCGCGAGAATCACCGCAAAGTGCTCTTTGTTAGTACCTATCTTAGATGCCCAAGTAGAGACTGAGCCGAAGGGACGTAGGTAGCAACTACAACGACAACAATTAGCGCTGATCCACGCCTCCAGTGGTCGGGTTCGTCCCCGCCAATCGCCGCCTGCCAGCACCGTCCGCTGTCGCACTCTTTTCGTCCCTAGCTCCTTCCGCTCCGTCCTCTCCATATCAAAATTCGCCTCGAGCTCATCTCGATTGCGGGTTTTGCGGCTGCATCGTGATCTCTCTCTTCTTCCCCATAGCTTTTTTCCCACCATCGCGCATTCTCTTTGACTTTCCCCGCTTCGTGCCTTGTTCTTGCAGGGCCTTCCTCGCCCGCGCACTCACTCGACACCGAGGGCAACCGCCATCCATCCAAAATTGCATCCGTCTAGCCTGCGCCCCTGGCCCCCAACGCAGCCAACGCGGATACGGGAAACAACTGCCTCATGTCACCTTAATTTCCGTGCAATTCGCCCCTCTAAACGGTCGACTCGCAGCGCTCTGGTTTCTTTCGCTCACCCGTTGTGTAGCTGCTGTCCCTCTTTGGGACGAGGCTCCACAAACAGCTGCAGTGCTGAGCGGCAGACCGAGGCGCGTCGGGCGACCACACCCGTATCGGGTACCCATCACCTCACCAGGGACCAACCCCAACCTAACCGATATACAATCAGGCAAAATGTCCACCGAGCCGTCCCCTCGTTCCGTTCGATTCTCCAACGGAGACGAAGAATTGCGCCCAGACAAGATCATGCCCCAGCGCCCACTCCCCGTCGCCGTCGATTCGGACAACTCTGCTTCGTCTGCTGATTCCCATCCCGACGACCCGCACGCCCTCGAGCGCGAGGATGAAGTCGGTTCTCTTGCCAGATATCAAGAGGGACACGTCGGCTCCATGTCGAACCTAGTTCAAGCTGCCGTAACGAACGGCACCACGAGAAGTCTGAGAAGCAACGCCAGTGATAGCGACACTGCCTATACCAACGGTGCCGCCGCCGCCGCCGCCGTCACCACCACTGCCACGACGAAAACCCAGCGACCTAGCGCTCCCGCCAGAACCCCTTCAAACACCTACGCACCCGCCGCCCACCGTAGGCCGCAGCCGCAAGCACCTCCATCCTTCGTCGAGACTGTCCGAGCGTCATCCAGAGGCCGCCCTCGTCCCAGCGAGAGATTTCGTCAACAGGAAAGGGCATACGTCCAGAGACTACGACAGGACAATGTGGATGGGTATCCCTTCGACGGCTACGCGAACGGCATGAGCCAAGGCGCGGACTCCGACTCCGAAGGGGAAACACCTTCGTCTGAGGGCCCCTTCGACGACAGATACGATCAGGAAACCATCATGTTCTACAATAACGACGACCTACAACCGAGCGAGGAGGATCTCAAGGACCCTGTCAACCGCGAGCGACTGGAGTGGCATGGCATGCTGGAGGCTGTTTTGACAGGAGATGTCGTTAGGCAAGAAAAGAAGCGACTGATTGGTTCCAACGAGACGGCAGTAGGCAAGAGTGGGCAGAAGGCAGAGCTTTGGTTGGGTATCCGCTCAAAAGTGTGTGGGCGTCATCTTCCCGTGCAGAGGCGGATGGTGGAGGAAGCTCGCGCAACCTTGGACCGCCTTCTGGATGAGATCATCAACTTCTCTGTCAAGGGTGAGAGTGAGGCCGGGAAGCCCCCGTACGAGCAAGTCAAGGACGTTGTGAAGAAGATCGACAAATGCGAGAGCCTCTATCCCTCGTGGACATCACTGGCGGCTGAACACCAGTCTGCCAACTCGCCCCTCTTCCAGGAGGCTTCGGAATCCATCATTTCCTGGTACAATACCAATGAGCTCATCAACACGGAGCTTGCTATTCTCCAGAAGTGGGTTGGCAACGACGAGCTGGACTTTGCACGAACACGGCAACGCTCGCCTGTCGGTAACGGCATCACAGACGAGTCCTCTTTCCTAGATCGTTTGATGAAGGAGGACGGCCTGAAATCTCTCTACGACGAAGAGTTTGACGACGAGAAGAACAAGGACGCCCACAAGGGCATGTTGCCGGGCATCTCGACCGTAATCAACAAGTCCAAAGAGACGCTGATCCGCAACTTCGCTGCTTTCCAGAAGCGGCACCTCCCCCCTTACATCGAGGAGCTCCTCACGCTCATTAGCTTTCCGTCACGTCTCATCGAAGAGATTATCAAGATGCGACTCGCTTACGCCAAGAAGGTCAAGGAATCTGCACAGCAAAACCCCATGATGCAGGACCAGATGATTGGTCAGTTTCAACTGCTTCTCAAGTTGGCCATTCGCATCAAGCTGGAATGTCTCGCCGTCACGCAGCCAGAACCCGGCTGGGAGCTGCCTCCTTGCATCGACGAATCGTTCGACCAAGTTGTCCTGGACGCTCTCAAATACTACTTCAAGATGCTCAACTGGAAGCTCAGCGGCAACAAGAACACATTCAAGGAAGCTGAACTGCTCTTCCAAGAATGGGACTTTGCCAACGAGATTGGGAGTCACTTGCAGAGCGGAGACGTCGAGGTTGCTGAGCAGTTCAGCTCTCTGACATTCAAGGCCATTAACCGTCTTAGTGTGACTTTTGAAAAGGAGCTTCAGGTGAAGCCCAAAGAAAGCACCGCCGAGATGAGCAAGAGATACAAGCAATGTCTTGACTCCGTCCGAGTCAGGCAACGAATGTTGCAGCGATTCTCAAGGATGTTGAGCGAGAATTACGAAAACGCTTCCGACTTTAGCATCTCGTTTGCCCCGGAGAAGCTGCAGGAGTTTTACGACAGACTCATCACCTCGGGCCACTTTCAGGTCTTCACCGATCTTTATGAGGCAGAGGGCATTTTCATCATGGCATCGCCGTCCTTGGTCGAAAGACATGATGCCATTCAGTCTATTTTGGGCCTGAGTTCGCCGGAACAGTTCGTTGAAGATCCCACCGATCCCTATCTCCTGATTCTTCGCCCCGAAAGCTCACCGCATTGGTTTGGCGATATTGTACCATTGTCGGTCAAGGAACGAAACATCGACCTGAAGAAAGGGCACATGAGACTAGTCGCTACCGGTGCTCAGGCCAGGCTCGTCAACGCCCGCAAGGCCTTCATCGACGCTGTGGACATGCATGTTGATCTTGTTGTCGAGCAGCGATCGAACCTGCACAAGGTCAACTCACGTCTCATGGAGATCAGGCGCGTTGCGTACAAGCTGTCCAACAACTTCATGGATAGTGTCGAGATCATCCGAAAGCAGACGGAAGGGAGGGAAGTACAGGAGTTGATCCAAACATGCTTCGTCTTTGCGACAGAATTCGGTCAGCGGTCCCTGCTTGTCATGGATAGCAACCGGAAACAAATGAACAACTTGAAGCTCACCAAACTTGCGCTGGACTGGGTCAGTTTCATCTGCGACGACTGTATCGCATCGGATCGAAAGACGTTCCGATGGGCGGTTTTGGCTCTTGAGTTCGCCATGGGAATGACGAGGGGAAGACATATTCTCGCTCTGGGCGAGGACGAGTATGCAAAGCTCCGCGCCAAGGTAGCCGGCTGCATGGCTCTTCTGATTTCGCACTTTGACATCATGGGGGCAAGATCCAATCTGGCCGCTCAGGCTGAAAAGGAGCGCATTGAGGCTCTGGTCGGCCAGTTCAAGCGTCTCGATAAGAACCGCATGCTGGACGACAACGAAGCCTCCAAGTACATCACGGAGCAACGACTGGAGGAGATCGACAAGGTGGACGAGATCAGGAAAGCGAAAGAAGCGGAGAGGCAAGCTCTCGGCCGCGTTCTCGAGGGGAACAACGAAGTCGACCGCTCTCTGGCATACCTCTCGTCGTCGGCTACCAATATCACGATGCGCTGGCAGCAGGGCCACTTCGTCGGCGGCGGCACTTTTGGCAACGTTTATGCCGCCATGAACCTCGATTCCGGCCACTTGATGGCCGTGAAGGAGATCCGTCTGCAAGACCCGAAGTTAATACCAACCATTGCCGAGCAGATCAAGGACGAGATGGGCGTTTTGGAGGTACTCGACCACCCCAATGTTGTCTCGTACTACGGTATCGAAGTACACCGAGACAGGGTCTACATTTTTATGGAGTTTTGTCAGGGTGGCTCACTGGCGAATCTGCTGGAGCATGGTCGCATCGAGGACGAGCAAGTCACTATGGTTTACGCGTTGCAGCTGCTCGAAGGTCTCGCCTACCTTCACGAGAGCGGCATTGCCCATCGCGACATCAAACCGGAGAGTAAGTGGTTGCACCAAGTCTCGGCAGCTCGTACTGACAAACAATTAGATATCCTCCTTGACCATAACGGCATCATCAAGTACGTGGACTTTGGCGCAGCTAAGGTCATCGCCAGGCAAGGGAAGACGCTTGTGCAGGATATCACCGCCACGAAGCCTAACAAATCGATGACTGGAACACCAATGTACATGTCTCCTGAGGTCATCAAGGGCGAAAACCCAGGCAGGGCAGGTTCTGTTGATGTCTGGTCTCTCGGCTGTGTCATCCTCGAGATGGCCACCGGACGTCGCCCTTGGGCCAACCTGGACAACGAATGGGCAATCATGTACAACATCGCTCAGGGTAATCCGCCTCAGCTACCATCGACCGACCAGCTCAGCCCTCAGGGCGTCGACTTCCTCAGGAGGTGTTTTACAAGAGATCCAAAGAAGAGGGCGTCCGCCGTGGAGCTCCTCCAGCACGAATGGATCATGACGATCAAGAGCCAGGTCGTGGAGCCACCTACGCCGAGCGACGCCAGTAGCTCCGCTCAGTCGACACCGAGCACCAGGAGCAACACCAACGATGGTTTCTATTAGGGACAGAAATCGCACCTGAGTGTCGACCTCGCTTCAGTCCAGCAGGCCACCAAGGACAGTTCAATATGAGTGCCGAGGGCATTAAAGCCCGACACCCTACGCGGATCATCGTTTTTCTAATATAAAAATCATACCATTAATTTCATCATACAGGGTAGCCCCCGAGAAATTGCATCAGCGAAGCGTCCGGAGTCATTTCCCCAGGGGTACTGGTACTTTTTCTGGTTCAGGTTAGGAGGCAGCCACAGTTGGTTGCCCTGTTTGCGGTAAAGGACCTGACTCGGATTGTTTGCTTATCTCCACGAAACTGAGCACATAAGAGACAGACGGGAAACGGGAAGTTGGTATTGGGGGACACAAGCCCCGGTCTAGCCAGGGAGGAGAACGTGCCACATGTAATACGAAGTAATAATACCCAAAGCACAAACTTACTTGAATTCAGCGATTGAAAAGTACTCCTTACCAGTCTCACGGCCGTCAATAGACGCAATCGGGATGAGGATGTGTTGTGCGCAAACCTGGTAATCGCCGAAGGACCCAAGTAGATAATCGGACGCTGTTAAGTCCACGTGGTCGAGGTCGTCGTCAGATCACCGCTGCCTCCGTAACAGCAAACTCATCCCTATCGGAATCCATCACCGCCAGCGCGTCCATCGGCAAGGTGACCATGGACGCCGTGTGTCCAATATCGACGTTCATCAAGATCGGGAACCGGCGGCCCGCCAGCCGGCCGTGGCACAGCAGGCCCCTGAACACGGCGGCGTACGCCGCCCTTGCCCGCTCCGAGTCGTAGCCGTAGGGCCTGCCGACCACCAGGCCCGCGATCTCGTCGAAGACGCCGCGCGCGGCGACGTCCGCGACCGCCTGGCGGACCCTCGCCAGGGGAGCTCCCCTGGACAAATCCCCCTCGGCCATGGCGGACTCGAGGAACAGGATCCTGCCGCGCCAGTCGGGGGTGATGCGCGGCATGCCCTGGATGCGCGCGACGACGGTGAGGCAGCCGCCGAAGAGCCGGCCCTCGGCGCGGCCGGGGCGCAGCCAGGTCCACGCCGGGGACGGGAGCAGGGGCCGCGGGATCGTGGGTGCGTCGGCTGTGAGGAAGTACGCCGGGACGACGGGGCTGTAGAATTTCGACCGCGGGACGGGGCCGAGAGGTTGTGGGCGGGACACGGCCGCGAGGAGGGTCGCGAGGTGGAAGTCCTGGAGGTACCCGTCGTCCGCGCTCTTGCCGCCCGCCTCGGGAGCAGCAGCGTCGAAGGACGCTACGGATTCCCGGGTGGAGGTCGTCGTCTCGCCGAGCTCGGAGACGGCGCAAGGGCCGTAGAACGTGCGCAGGCCGGCGAGCGCGCGCAGGGTCCAGTGAAGCACGGTGACGTCCGAGTAGCCGACGACGATCTTGGGGTTCGCGCGGACCAGCGCGTGGAGCTCGGCGTCCTCGACGAGGTGGGGGACGAGCTCCGTCATGGTCGGCCCGCCGGCGGTGCAGAGCACGGCGTCGGAGGAGGGGTCGGAGAAGGCGGCGCGCAGCTCGGCGAGGCGGTTCGCGACGGAGGCGGCGATGGGGCGGCCGTCTGCTGCGTCTGCGTCCTCGCCGACGGTGATGGAGATTGTCGTGACGCGGTGGCCGAGGGAGGTGAGGAGGTTGACGGAGCGGGCGAGGGCGTCGGGGAGGATGTTGTTGATGCGGGAGGAGGGGGATATGAGGGCGATTTTTGCGTTGGCGGGGAGGGCTCTTGGGAGGATGGGGTCCGGCTGTGTCATGTCGGGCGGTGGTCGTCGGCACGATGCTGTTATCTTTTGTGTCTTTTCTTGTTGGTTGCGTAAGTGATGGTAAGAGTGAGCCGGGCCTGATGTAGCTGAGTACGTGAGACGCACGGGCGGCGGCGGCGATGTCTTTCATGCACAGATCCTAGAGCGCAATTATAGCACTCACTTTGTAGTCTGGAGCTTCCATCGCGGACAGCATTGCGCCAGCTTCCGGCGAAGAGGGTATCACATCACGCCGGGGTCGGCATCGTCCCGGAGCCGAAGGGCCCGGGCCCCACATCGGTCTAGTCGGCGGCAGTGCCTTCCCCGGGGTGGGTGTTCATGCTGGGCCGGCTCTCGGGACCGGCCCGTTCTGGTGGTCAAACGAAATGACTAAGCACACCGCGCGACGGCAACACGAGGGTCCGACTTCAAACACCGCACTGGAAAGATTCTGGCTGTGAGGGATTTTTCTGCAACAGATCTTTTCTCTCGATGGATGCGATCAGTGTGGCTTTCTCCAAAACCAAAGTTCGGCACGACCGACAATGGGTGGGCCTGTGGCTTCGAGGGTTGAAAGCATGTACGTTTCGCTCGCCTCGTTACCGCGCCTAATAACACAAACGGCCTTGTGACTTGATCCGTTGCCGAAATTTTCCCCGGGGCTTGTGGGGGAGGTTTAGGAAACTAAAGTTGAGGCGGAACATGCGGTATTTGATGTCGTATGATGCGCCAGATACACCACCTCACGGAACAGGTTCTGGTCAGGTCGTCGCCACAAGGCGCAGTCTACGGGTTGAACACTGTTTGCTCGGAAGAGCCTTACACTGTGCACAGTTTCTCGGTACTCGAGGTCTCTTGATGTACACGCGCCTGCCTGCTAATACCCCCTCTCGTTGGTCGCTCCTTCTAGTTACCAAAGATGGAGAGCCCGTGCTCGATCATCCAGTTGATTCCATCCTTCCTCCAGTCGTCCGTCTCGACGGATGCGCCATCGAGGCCGAAGAGGACGTCGCTTCCGGCGTCCGCCTCATATGCCGGCCAGGACTCCAGGCCCGGGGCACCGTTGGGATCGAGCCCGACGAAGAAGTTGATCCAGGCGGAGGACACGGTCTTGGCGAGGGCGGTGGCCTTCTCCGTGTAGGCCGTGTCGTTGCCGCCGAACGGGTTCACGCTGTAGCCCACGCCCTGCAGGTTGTGGAACACGAACGCGACCTTGGTTTGTGACATCAGCTGAGAGCTCTGGCGAAGGGAGACGGGGTGCGAAGGCTTACCTCTACAAAGTGAGTCGCGCCGATGTAAGGCGGGTCCCCGTTCACCGTGACGTCGAACCGGTACGCGTAGGACGGCACGTTGTGCTTCGACCAGTTGATGTTGGCCCTGCGGCGGAGGAACTGGAACGAACTGCGAGGGGGGACAGGGTCAGCTGCGAAGAAGCACCGCGCGGTCAAGCTCGAGGAGCGGAGTATTACTTACAAATCGCCAAAGAGGGCCCCCGTGCGTCGCTGCTGCAGGCCCCGCTGGACCGCGATCTCCTCGCCGGGCTGGATGACGTGGGGCCAGGTCTCCAGGCTCGGGATGCCCTGGGCCTGGTCGTCCGGGTACAGGGCCAGGACCTCCTCGATGAGCTCGTCGACGGACTTGCCCGTGGTCGCCTGGGCGTCGGCGGGGATCCTGGTGCTGACGGCGTATCTGAAGTCGTCGTCCGTGTTGACGGGCCCCCCGTTGGGCCCGTGACCCTGGCCGAAGGCGGAGCCCTCGTCGCTGTTGGAGCCGATGAGGATGGGGACCTTGGCGAAGTTGCCGCGCTCGATCTGGTTGGTGGCGTAGTCGGCGATGAAGTCGCCGTCGAGGACCGGGAGGAACTGGAAGCCCTGGGTGCCGTTGAGGACCGCGTTGATCTCCTCTACCGGCACAGTGCGGAGGCACTCGATGGACTCCTGGGTCCCGAGGGTAGAGGCGCAGGACGAGATGTTGGCGACCAGGTTGTCGTGGTTCTTCTGGTACTGCGCCGTGTTGTTGAAGCCGCCCGCGAATCGGGGGATGACGCCACCAAAGCCAGACTGGGCGATGGCGCCCCTGAAAAGGCCGTCATGCTTTCCTGTGCAGCACGTCAGGCGTTATACAGAAAAAGTGAGGCGGGAGCGACGTACCATTGTAGGCCAGTACCTGCGCGGAGACGCTCTCGGCGCCAGAGCTCTCGCCGAAAATGGTGACCTTGTCCGGCGCGCCACCGAAGCTGGCGATATTCTCGTTGACCCATCGCAGAGCCAGTCTCTGGTCGCGGAAGCCGAGGTTGGTGGCGCCGGCGGCAGCGGCCTCCTTGCCAACGGGGAAACCGAACACGGACAGGCGGTAGTTGAGGCTGACGCCGATGACGGGCGTGCCCTGCTCTACGCTGTTCTGCACGATGAACGAACGAGAGGTTGTAGCGCTTGTCGGCGGAGCCACCCATGTACTGCGGCGTGTCAGCTGCCTCGCCTTGGACTTGCACTGGATGGAGCACTGTACCAGACCGCCCCCGTGGATCCAGACGGCCACGGGGAGCTGCGCGTCGGAGGACACGCCGGCCGGACGGACGACGTTGAGGTATAGACAGTCTTCGGACCACTCGTATCCGTCCATGTCACCGCCGTACCCGACGCAATGCTTGGGGTATTCTGTGGCAGAGTGCGTGCCCTCCCATGTCGAGTCAAGGCTCTCGGAGACGCGGAATCGTTCAGGAGTCTACGAGACCTTCTTAGCTTATGGGGTCTAGCTGATTAAGATCCAATGGTCGTTACCTTGGCGTAGGGCATTCCAAGAAAGAAGTCCTGGTTGTACTCGGCGCTGTGGATGCCGGCGTAGGAGCCGTTCTTTACATCGACAACGGGAGCCTCGGCCCTGTAGCGGATAGTCGCGGACAGGGCCGGGGAAAGGTAGAGGCAAGCTGCCAACAGGTGGGCAAGAACCGCCATGGTTAAGACTATGGAGAGAAGCCGCTTCAGGCGTGGCAATCGACTGGCCTCGTGGTGACAGAGTAGCGGCACCGAGGACGGAAGGGAGGGCGAGCGGCCACCAGGGCCATCGCCGCCCTTCTTGTACCCTGACTTGCCCATTGCGACTATAACATCGTCACTCGCGGCCCCATCAGCAGAAATGCCAAGAGTAGGCAAGGAAGCCCGAGCAGGAAATCACCTAGCCGTGACCGCCAGAGAAACCAGGATGTGCTGGGCCGAGGATCGTCGGATTTGCTCGCAGGACGAGGGGCCACGAGCACGCGACGAGGTATACAGACCGAGAAGGACCGACAGGCGGTCTAATGTTCCGCGGCATGTCAAAAACAACAACGAGAACGAAGAGCGGCCCCTCCCCGCGGGCCCCAGGTTGTTGCTGAAGAGGCGCAATTCCAGGGGTTAGCTACGGGCAGACTTCGGCGGTGGGCGACAAGAGGATACCGGGAGACCAATCGCAGCCGGAGAGCATCTAGCATCGAGTGGTTATGATGGCCTCTTATGGTACTTAGGGTAGCATGGGCATGGGTCGTAACGTGGGGAGTGGATGTTCGGCTGTCATGATCGGTTCTCTTTCTTGGGAGGAGGAAATTGAGGTGGAAATGGAGTTATGGGGGACATGCGGGGAATCTTTTTTTTTTCTCGAGGGGCCCGGGGAAATTGGGTGCGGGGGAATCGAAAAAGTGCGGGAAGGCACGCACAACACTACTACTCTGAAGAACCAGTCTCGCCTCACATACCAACGTGTAAACATTTCCGAAGCTGGGAGTACGTACCCAGTCGAGTTGTCTCTTTGGAGTGGTCGTTTCTTGCCTGCAAAGACTGGAATGTGCCTCTGCATCACCATCCGGGCACCTGGGATGCGGGGGGGCTTACATGCCGGCCGGCAAGGGCACTTCCTACCTGCCGACTCCTGTCCGGGGGCTCCCGCGTTCCTCGGGTGAGGTCTGCAACCAGGTCTCTGGTCTGGGTAGCGGTCTGGGGAAACACACACCTAGCGTACCTAGTTCGGGGCAGATATTGGAAGAGAAGGTCTTGTCCACATTCCTCACGACTCACGAGACCTTGACCCTGGCTGACCGATGTGCGTGGGAGTCGAGGAGGGAAAAAAAAAAAGAAGGGAATGCCGTGTCTCACTGTTTACACTACGGATACAGCCTACATCCAACCTACTTCCAACCTACATACAGCATGCAGCCTACATACAGCCCACAGGGGAAAAGGCGCTGCAGATCGAAAAGCCCTCGGCTTGGTTCCTTCCCCACACGAACCGTGACGTCCCACTTCACCTGAAAGGTCCATGCTGTCTGCGTCGTCGACGAATGACGAGCAGGAGAGTGGAGTCGCCTCCCAACTCTGCTGTAACCTCACCTCCCAGGCTCGCGCCCACCGGGCATGGACCTCGCGCTGGGATCCGGATTTTCTCCGGCAGTTTTACGGCCGCCATGGGAGCAGCCATCATGTCCTCTCGTTCTCGGCACCAAAAGGGGGGACGGCCAGGACACTCGCGTTCACTCAACACCTAGATAGACATCGAGTAGCTGCGGCGACTTCTTTTGATTGTTGGCTTCTAAAAACCCCGGCTCCTCCGCCCGAGACTAGTCGTCGGAATACAAAACGCCTCTCCCTTCTGCCTCCGCCGTTTTGCTGACCATGCCAGTGTGAACACAACCGATTCGCCGTGTGTATGCACGCTTCCCACCTAGTGCTTGTCCGAAGCCATACCATCCGACCTGCCATGTCCAAAATCCACAGTCTTCCCCGCCGCTCGCCGGTTCCGATGTTGGGTATTCATCCGCTTCCTCTTCCCTCTCCTTTTTTCCCCTGCCTCTCCCGAGCCACGAGCAGCGCCGCCGCCGCCGCCGGCAGAACGTTCGCCGCATGCATGTCATTACATTAAGTAGAGGATTGTTTCTGGTGTATGTTGATGATGTAGTAGGTATCGTGGATAGGAAATCGTTGTTGATTAGACAGAAAGAAAAAGGTACGCGTCGTTTGGCGACGCCCCTATGATTGTTGAGCCGCAGTCGCTGGCCAGTGCCAATGAGAAACCATGAAAGGGAAAACGCCAAAGTGTTGTACACAGTCCGGCTTGACTAGATGCAACACGCTATTCCGAGGTCCGGGCGACGAAATCTTGCGGCGTCATGTTGGTGAAGACCAACTCTCTCGACCCTGACTGATCGGGAGACGGCTTGGCCGACATCGACGGGCCATCAGGCCAGTTGTACTCGGCATTGGCACCACTGTACGGCGTGGAACAGAATGCCGATCCGACGCTGGGAGGCTGGAACGATGGGGTCACCGGTTGGCTTCCGCAGCCATGAGTGACGTAGGCGGGGGGGAAGTTGGTGGGCATCAAGGAAAACTCTCTGAAACCTGGTGTCAGAATAGGATCGTCTGACACGTTGTAGTCGTAGCAGTTGGAGTAAAGCGTCAGGCCGGGAGTATCCGGCGGAGTTCTCATTGTTGGGTCCATCGGCAGCGGCACCGTCAGGCTGGTTCCCATACCGTACGCCTTTTCTTCGTCCGAGGACATGGAAGAGACGGTCGCCTCGCGCATGTCCTGCTGAGAGGGCACCACTGGTGTGTTGGGTGTCGGCGGTGCTACAGAGTGTCGGGACGGCGAGTGCGATGCCATCTGCAAAATCAGGCTCTCCTGGTTGCGGTCGAAGTACAACGGAGACCGTGGGCCGGCGCTGGTCGCCTTCTGGATCCCCCTCGGAAAGTTGCCCGTGGCCGATGCCACACGTCGCATCGGGCTTGGTGCCTCGACTCGCCTGGACTCGTATCCCGTCTTCGGGCCCGAGAAGTTGTAAGACTGGCTGCGCGTGCAGTTGACCAGCTGCGCCGGGCGCTTGGAGTTCCTCCGGCTGGCGATGTCGATTTTTGGCGTCGGCTTGAACGGGAGGTCGATAGTGGCCATTTCGGGCGGCGAGTGTGACATGGATTGCGGCGAGAACTGCTGGAATCTGCTTATATCCTCAGATTGCATCTGCTCGCGTTTCAGGTTGTGAAGCCCAATAGAGTCGGGCAAGCTGGCCGACAAGTAATGCGAGGGAAATGTCTCGTCCATGTCTGTGGAAGCAGACGTGTGTTGGTACGGGGAAAACGAAGAGGCACTCGTGGAACCGGCCATGCCTGCCATGAACTCGCTCGGTATCGATAGTGTCAGGGAGGGTGCTTGGCTGTTCTCCTCATGAAGGCTCGAAGGGAAGTCGCACGCAGTTTGTCCGTTAAAGAAGTCGTTCGTGTTCGCCAGGGAGTAGCTGATATCGACCTCCTGGGGGTGGAAAATGGTCGATTCGGGCGAGGCATAATCGGATTCGGAACCTTCAGTGGTGGTTTGGTGCCTGTCTTCCAGCCCATCGTTGGAGTCGGTCTCTTCTGCGGGTTGTCTCTGTCCCTCTCGGATGACAGGCGACTCCGCGGTTGCGTTGGCCGGAGGGAAGGGGGCGGCGGACGGGCGAAGGTCTTCTTCTTGGTCGTTGGAGGCGTAGTACTCCTTGACGGTGTCGGAAACGGCGCTCGAAGCATCGGTAGATTGCTCCGACTTCCGGCGAGCTTCATTCTCCTGCGCCCTCCTCTCCTGCTTCGCCTTGGCTCGTCGGTTCTGGAACCAGTTCTATCCCAAGTTAGTACAGGCAAAAACGTGCGTGGCCGGAGATGCGGTACATTTATTCTAGCGATTTCCACGTTCATCTCCTCGGCGAGTTGCTTTTTCAGACTGCTGTTGGGCTTGTTGTTCTTTTGGAATTCTCGTTCGAGCTTGTCGACCTCATCCTTGGCGAGTCTCGGCTTCGACTCTGTCGTCTTTCCACCAGTACCCTGCATCATGCCCTGGTGTGGCATGAAGGGAAGTCCTGCCATCTCGGGGCCATAAGAGACATTATGATAGTACTGATGGAGAGGGAAAGGGGGGAATGGTTGGTAGTCCAACGGTTGCTGATAGTCTGCAAAGTACGTCATGGCTGCTAGTTGCCGTTGAAGCTCGAGTTGTAGGAGACGGATGCGAGAGGCTTTTGAGCTTTCGGTCGATTGAAGATGTAAGGAAACGGGTGCAGGGCGAATGTTGGATATGCAATACGTCTGGCTTAGGCGTCTGTATGAGTGAGAGAAAGCGATATGTTGCTGGTGTGATAGCGAGAGACGTAGACTCCGGGAAAGAGAATGTGGCGCGGTCGGTTCAAGATGAAAGAGTGACTGAGGGTTAAAGCACCGGTAGGTTGGTTGGTATTAAGAGAGGATAAGAAGAGGGAACGTGGATGTGTTAAGCAGGCGCGGAACCCGGAGAAGATCGATGGGGGCTTGTACCCTTTAAGATGGGAGGGGAGGACAAGCGGAATACGGAAGGGTGAGGCAGGGTCGCGAAGAGGTAAGAGTAAGACAAGCAAGTCTGGAAAGTCTTCTCAAGGCAAGGCTTCAGGGCGATAGAATCGATCTGTCCAGGCAAGGGCTTGCTTGGGAAGAGCACAGACGAGGCTTGACGAGAGGAAGGGTAAAAAAAACCAAAAACAATGACAGGAGGAGCAAGAGAACGGGTGATGGGAATGGGGGAGGGGGGGGTGGGAGGTGGAAGATGTATTCAACTGTTCATCACCACGAGGTGCTCAGGTCAGGGCCTGCAAAACCACTCCTGCTCCGTACGTGGGTGTAAGTCGCGCGGGAGGAAGTGCAGGCGCTGGGGTGGCGGCAGGGTTTGGGCAGAAGAAGCGAAGGAAATGTGGGGGGTGGGCCTTTGAGCTGCCCACACTCACACTCACACACACACACACACACTGGTGCACTGGCCTTGCAGTGGTGACTGGATAACCCCTAACAGCGAGGAGATCATATTCGGGTGGAGGTATCGGGAGACCCAGGAGCAAGGGGTCAGGTCAACTTCTCTTGTCGACGACTTCTTCTGGGGGGGCTTGAGAGGTGGAGGAGGGAAGAGAAAGGGGAGGAGGGTCTCGAGGGACAAGGGCAGGCCAGACAGGGCCCAGGGGAGACGAGGCAAGACAAGACAGACGGTGCGTGCAGGGCCGGCCAGCAAAGCTACATGATAATACTACTACACTATCCGTACATAGTACTCACATAGTGGTGGTATCCGTAGCAAGGCAGGGTAAGCAGTGGAGGGCTGGACACTGGACGGGGGCCCGAACAACAGCGCAGTGCAGACATGTAATGCAGACTGTGCTGTGCAGCGGAGCGGAGACGAAGAAAAGAGCTGTGCAATCGCAGAAGATTGCGGATATCCCGCAAAGACGGCCTACATAGGTAGTATTCCTCCTACTACCTAGTAGTGTAGTGTAGTACGGATAGTACATGACATGACCGGGGAGGAGGGATCAGGCTGAGCGAGACCTGAGGGCAGGTGAATACATTGTGTGATTGTACTGTATCTGCAGGAGATGGACTGCGAGTGGCCGAGCGGCGGCATATCGACCAGGGCTAGGCGGGATCTGCTCTGCCAGAAGACGTTGCCCTATGGTGGACATAGCGTACGGTCAACTGCTCGCGTCGCGTTCAAAGTCAATGAATGACATTGTCTGGCAGATTCGGACGGGAGGGACAATAAGCCAAGGCGCTCGCTCGAGTGGTGGGCGTGGGCGTGGGCTTGGGCGTGGGCGTGGGCGGCGTCGATGCTCACACTGATGAGTGGTGACTGGTGGTGTACAGTGCAGAGGAGATGGTTGCACCCACCTGAGCGGACCTGAAGGAGAAGTGAACCCTTCGCGTTCGCGTCCACCGGCCACAGACGCATCCACACGTCCCCCCCCCATGGCCTTGCCTGCCATCCCATCCATGCAGCGCCCTCTCTCATCCCATCCCGTGGTGTATCATACCCCCTGGTCCCGGCCCCGGCCATCCGCCCCGGGCCCTGGTCCATGAAGCGCCTTCGCGTCCCTGGGTTTGGACAACGCCCCCATGTCGTTCGCTGGTGGCACACTAAAAAGGTTCGGACCCAAATCAACACCCCCTGCTCTGGGCTGAAGATAGCTGGAGGGCGAGGCATCTGGCTCCCGCTCTGGCACCGACCCTGGCAGTGGGAGGAGGGTGGTGACTAGTTAGTTGACTGACGATAGGTGACAGGGCACAGGTAATCGAAAGGGACGGACGGAGAGACATTGCAGAGTGACGAGTCAATGCGCCATAGTTCGGTCCAAGGGCAGGTACACAGTAGCCGGAACGGTGAGGCATAGCCAGGTAATGAAGCCGGGCAGACAGAACGAACAATAAGGCAACACAAGCTGGCTCATGCTCATGCTGATGATGCTCATAGGATGTGGAAGAAGCCGAGCGGAGGTGACGATCCTAATAGCATCATCTGATTCGGAGAAGCGATGGCAGCTGGAGTTTGTCTGCGGAGGAGACGTCTGTTGACATTGACGGCGGTCGAGGTCATGGTCGTGGCCAAGCCTGCCGAACGGTCCAAGTGTTGAGAAGCAGGAACAGAGCGTTGGGTCAGGTGTGTCCTGTCCTGTCATCCGTCACGGCCTCCTATCTACTGCGAAGCCCTCGGCGGACGTGGGCAGACGATGGACGCTAGCCTGGCTAGTCCCACGAGGAGAAGAGAAGGAAAAGGGCGACCTAGATTGTTAGTCGCTTGGTGTAAAGTGGCATGGCCGGCTTCTCCCTTAGTGCTCACTAGGTAGGCGGTTTGTAAGATGAGTCGTGCACTTCGCGCAGCTTCGTACGCTTCATCTCGACACGTCGAGAAAGCACGCGTCTCTGAAAGTAAGTGGTTGTAATGTTGCTGCGCACAGTGGAGCTGGAGCTGGAGCTGGAGCTTGAGCTTGGACTTGGGCTTGGCCTTTTCTTGCTGTATAGATGGGATTCTTAGAGTTGGGAGTTGGACTTGGGACTTGATCGGAGTGGGACTCAGGAGGCGCGCGCACGCAATTCGGGACCAGGAAGGCCCGGTAGGAATGTACAGTGCCGACACCGCCTCCGGCAGGTAGATAGGTAGGCAGGTATCCCTCCAGCTTCTCAAGGTAGGTGGCCAGGTAGGTAATGCTATGTTCAGTGCGGTGAAGGTACGGAGCCAGGGGCGCTGCCTATCCACGTAGGTACATGGCATGGTACAGCAAGATAGGTACTTGACAGTGATGTCCGACGTCAGATCCCAGCGAGCTCTCCCTACCTGCCTCCTTGCCTCTCTCATCCAAGAAACCCTATCCGTACCTACCTATCTAACCTTATGGATACTTAGTAACTACATGGTAAGGCAGTATCCTACAGAGTACTGTATCCACAACCTAGGTGCCTTAAGGAGCCTTGCATAGTAGGTAGCGCCTCACTTCTCTGTACCCACAAAGATGAAGGAAGAAAAAAGAAAGGGAAAAAACGCAGCTGCCCTGACCGGATGGATACTGTGTGGATACACAGGTACTTACTACACCAAGTACGTAGGTTGTCTTGCCAGTCCCCTGCGCCGGGCAGGTACACTGAAAGCTAAGGTGCGTTGCGCCCTTGCCTGGTAGACAGTGTGGGATAGATTGCGACACAGCCTCCCACTCCGCTCTCGCCGACACACGGACCACGCGTTGGTGATGGGACGACACTGGAAGGGCTATGGTCTGTGGATACACTGTACAGTGCCTGCCAGCGAAAAGGGAAGGATGGATCGCAGGCGCGGTTGCCTCGAGCCACGAGCGGCTGAAGGCTGAAGGTTCGGCACGCACAGAATGCCCGGTCCAGTGTCACTACACAAGAGGTGTCGACCTGACGGATGATCGCGATGATGCCCCCCCACCACCACCAGCTCCTGCCTACTATGTAATACCAAGGAAGGTACGGATAGTGCACCTTCCTTCACATTACCCACACGGCATGCAGGCTGTAGCCCTTCAGCCTTGCCTCACATCATCGGCTCTTCCCAACTTACCAACCTACATGCGGTTCACCATTCCTCTACTCCATACCCTGCTACTTTTACTTATCTCCGCCTTACCGCCTGCTGATCATGATCTCTCCCACCAACATTGGTAGGTGTCAATCTCTCTGTCTCGGAATGCCGGAACTTCCGATCGGCTTTCGTACACTATCTTACCTACCCGGGCAGGCAACCAGGTACCATTGCAGGTCTCAGTCAATCGCAACCGCCGCGGTCAGCCAACAGCCAGCAGCCAGCAGTCAACGCATGCCGGCTGAACCGCCAACGGATGACCCCCGATCGCCAGGAACCGTACGGGCTGGAGCAATGCCATGGTCCATGGTCCACGGGCATGGCGACATAAGGACCAGATTGTCACTGTCGCCTCGTCCCGCCCGTCCGCATTGCTACAGCGCCAAACCGCTGTGAATCCACGAAGCCGGAACACGCCAAACCTGCCTCGACCTAGGCCCGACCACAACCCTTCGCGTCAGGCACCGTGTGCCATGTGCTACACCCGCACTTGCTGATGCCTCGTCAATCGTCATACTGTTCGTTATCCTTCTTTCTGGTACTACTAATGAGGACGAGGAGCAGGTCGGCAGGCGACAGGGTATCCGTACGGTGATCAGCCAGCCGTGCCTCTCTTGCTCCTGCGCCCCGGCGCTGTGCCGTCATGTACGCATAGTATGTACGGCCCATGCTGCCACGCGACAAATGGAGCAACCATTGCGACCTGTGCAGTATGTACGGTAGTGTATCCGTACAGCACACAGCACAGCACTCTCGACTGCGGAGCGCAGACCGGCTGTTGGGTTTGCATCCTGATAAGCCAGTTCTGGACGACAAGAGTGCAGACGCGACGATGAATTGGGTTAGTCCTCTTCCATCTCCGACCCCCTCTCCTGCCATGGTACATCAGCCGCCCTAGAAGTTCGAAGGCGCCGATTACGATTCGTGGGCACAAGCGGCCCCTGTCGTCTTGTTGTCGCTTCCCCTGGAGCTTGGCCGCGCTAACGCACCTTGACGACGCCGCCGCCGCCAAACGCAAAAGGGAAAAGGAAAGAAAATGTGACGGGGGGGAAAGACGGCCTTTTTCCTCCTGACTTGTCACCGCCCATTCCCTGTCGATGGTGGGGTGCCTGGGTGGCCGACCGTTACCCGATTCTACTCAGCGACGCCCAAAACGTAACGCTGCGATGCAAGTCCAGCGCGGACGCTGCAGCGCTCTCGCATCTACACTAAGGATACCGCCGTGGAGGGCGAAATGCCATGGCCACGGACAGGCGGCCTGCGCCGCCCAAAATGCAAAGATCACCGCCATCCCCGTCGTCGACGACACGCCATGTCCAAACGGGCAAGATGATCATCACCTGTAGCCTCGGCCAGTGCCTGGCTTGTCCGTTTTGTACCCCAAACAGGCCCAACCGCTGCCTTCAGGTGCCCAGAAGAAGACGAGCGAGCCCCTTTTCGGTGCCCCTCAGGCAAGCCAACAGAGCCCGCAGCCGCAGTTCCCGCACCCCAGCGGCCCAGCTCCGTCTTCCGATGTTGGCCTTGTCTTCCTGCTGTCTTGGCTCCCGCTCAACACTGTCACCAGCAGCTGGCCTACCTACCTAACTACACTAGGTATTCAGAACTGCACGTCCTGGCAGCCGGGAGTCGGGGGCCATACAGTCGCTAATAACGCCCTCAGCTGGTAAACTACCACCGCGGCACCGCGGGTGGTCGGGCGCGGCGGTTGCCGTTGCATTTGCCGCTGCCGTCGCTGCAGCACAGATGAGGCTGGTTCCGTCCCCTCCATTCTGATGGTGGGCGGAAGCCGTGGTTGCGTGGTTCCTCGCTGCATCAACACACATACATACAGCAGCAGCTGGACAACCCACACTAATGCCATCCAGGCCATCCGCCACGACTTCCTCTCGCCATCCGCCACTTCGGAGTCCCCTCTGCCGTTTGTTTGTGTCCAGCAACCCATGAACACCCGAGGGATGGCCATGTAGGCCTGGCCTGCCTTTGCCGCTCGCGCTGTTCGGTCCACGGGATCGTCCGTCAAAATCAATCCGGCTGGGGATCCACATTCGTGTCGTTATTTCACTTCTCTGGATGGCGACTTAGAGTCCGAGACAAGCGTTATCGCACAGAGTCCTCAGCATGACACTTACAGTGGCGCAATTTCCTTCTTCCCCGCGGCGAGGTCGCACTGCAGATCACGCACACCTGACGCTTTGAATCCCCTTCTGACGGCCCAGTCCTTACCGAGTACGCCCATTCGACAGGTTTTCTGCAGCTACCACTGTGCCTGCTTTCCTGCTTTCCTGCCTCATCGGTTCGCTGGACAAGGCTTTCGGCCGTACAAAAAGGAAGGCGCCATCGAGTAACAAACGGCTCGAGAACAAAGATGCGACCAAACGTGTTGACCGCACTCCGGGTCGACCAGTTTCCCGGAAATAACTCGTACAGAAGGCTGGCTCCCTTGTAGGACTGCCAAGCTGGTTCCTCGACGTCGATCCAATTCATGGGCCAGCCAAAAAGACCCCGACAGGACTGTGAGATCGGAGCCTAATAGCATCAGGGTTTCGTTCCCTATCTCGACGTAGCGTGGCCGCATGATTTCTTTCCGCGCCCACTCTATGCTCTAGCAACTGGTAACCTTTCTTACTCATATTGCTCGGATTGAAAATTCTGTTTCCCGCATCAGATGGCGGCTGGACGGCGTCAGGCCCTTGCTTTGCTTGACGACAGCGACGCTGGGTGCCCTTTCTCCGGATTGCCTAGGGCCCCTGCTCCGAGCCGTCACCATTGCAGGGTTGCACGACAAGGAGATACTAATACTATGTGCGTAGGGAACTGCTGCTATTCCTGGCTCACCGATTCCACTCATTTGACAGGTTCACCTCCTGGACGTGTCTGATTGGTAAAATCCACCATTCACTGCAGCAGTCGCATGCTGGAGAGCACTGCGCGTGGATGACACCCAAATGGCTTGCGATCTGTCATGCAGACCGCGGAAGCCTGCCGCCCCGTCGCCCAATCGCAGTTTACTACACGGCAGCTCTGCCCCTGTCGCCAATCCTAGCGTCGGGGCTCTTAGTGCACACTAGACGGTGCCAGAGGCCGTCGCGATGCACGGTCCGGGCGGTGGCGTCAGTTGGAGCTGGCTGCATGGCAGCCATGAATGATGACGCTCCTAGGGCAGAGAGCTCGAAGGCAGGCCATTGAGAGGGACATGGCCGCCATTGCTCGTAGCTATCACACTCCCACCCTCACAGTCTCCAGGACGAGCAACCGTTGCCGCCAGAAACTACACTGCCGGTGTTGGACAGGAGCCCAGGCCCGCCCTCTTTCCAAGACTTGGCTTTGAAGACTCAGCAATCAGTGCAATCTGGAGTAACATCGCGCTTCCGCTCTCCAAACATATGACCCCCCCCAAAAGCGGCTGGTCCCAGATAGCGACTGGCGTGTGGGCGATGTTTTAGCCTACTTCCTGGCCATGGCGTTGCAGTGCTAAAGTCGGCGCAAGTCCAAGCTGTCTCCTCGTACAACCAGGATCTTCTTAAGATGTGCATTATAGCACACCCTTGCCCGGAGACAAGCGTTCTTTAACCGTATTTTTCGATCCCTTCAAGCCTGGGTTTCAACCTCGAGCGAGCCAGACCGGAGAGAAGCGCCGACGACCAGCAGACTAACAGACCACCTGCTGTTAGTGCCTATCTAGGTAGCTGCAGGACCCGGAGCTCGCGATGGCGAATGTGACAGACGAGCGCCAAGGAAGGTGTCTAGATACCTAGTGAAGGTATGAGGCCGATCACCCTTCTCGGACCGTTGCTCATCCGGAGGCGTTGTAACCTCAACAGCACGCCGCTTGGGCACGAACATGACAGCTGCCGGGGTTTGTATAGTCTCCTCGACCGTCAGCCAGGCGCGCTCTGGACCTATGCTAGATCCCTCGTGTCAACCCAAAGGCGTCGTTGCTTTCCAAACGCCGCCCCCGCCACTGAAGTCGAGGCACGAAACAAAACAACCTGGTTGCCGGATTTTCAAGTCGAACTTGACCTCGGGGGCCGTTGTCTCAGCCTTTCCACGGGTCTGGCACTTCCACCAGGATTGATTGGATAGCGTACGGTGGTTGACTCAGGCCTTGACACCACGAGTTGTCAAGTCGTCTGCCACTCGCCAGTGCCTTCGTCTAGAGTCCACCTTGGCTCAGTGAGGCACGAATTACGAATATTGCGATGGCAGCGTCAAAAGTCCTTACGGCTCTTACTTTAGCAACTCCTGCGCGAGTGTCCGGCTGCCCGGGCGAAGGTACCACAGGCGGACGGGTGGCCGCATCTCCAATTCCGAACTTACTTACACTGGTGACTGAATTCTATACGGATAAATGGATCGCAGCCAGCAACGTGAGCAAAGGGGCCAGGGGTCGTTGACACAGTGCCAGCGAAGACTCGCGGGAACTCAGCGTCAGCCAACGGGATAACCGCTCAACAACACGCCATTCCCGTCCGGGGGGCCGGCGACGACGGGATGGCGGGCATAAGGGTTTTTTTACTCTTGCAATGGGCCATACCCACCTGGTCGGAATCTGCGCATGGGAGATGAAGCTCAGAAGCTGTCGTGGAGGCGTGCACGCTACCCTAGTCGCCGGCGTAGTATTACGATGTCGAAGATGCAGGAGGAAATGGGTCAGCAGCACGGGATTTCCGCGCAATGGGGGCCGAATATCTCCCCCGCCAAAAAAGGGTAAAAGATAGAAAAGGATATGTGACGAGGAGCTCGCCTCTCACGACCCATGGCATGACGGAGGGGGCTCTGGCGCGGCGGTCTTGATGCCAGTCGTGCTGTCGTTCGCAGTAGAGTACCTGGAATCGATTCCATGTACTCAAGTTGCGGATACGCAATGACGATATACGAGGCACAGAGTGGCTTGGGTGCCGGGCCAGCGTAGGGTCATCATCCCATCTGTCGCCATCAGAGATCAAGGGGGGCTACACTAGGGGGGGACGCTGGAGATGGACAGCGGCAAACGGGAGATTGGGATCAAAATTGGGCCCCGGCAGCCACGTGCGGCGCCGACTGTGACGACTGATGAGATGGGATGGAGTCATGGCCATGGACGAGGTGCCGACCCTGCCCCGGCATGCCGGCCAGGAACAGGGGGGTGCCGCTGTTGGATCTCTTTCTTTCTTTTCTTTTTCTTCTTTTTGCAGTGCGGATGGATACGCGGTACATGATCAGGTACATAGCACGGATACTGCCATTAGGTTCCGTGGGAAGTGATTGTTCGTGGTACAGATACAATTACTCTTCCTTGCTTGTTTGCGCCCCAGTGCACAAGCCGCCGGCCCACGGATGCCTCTCGGCTGCCTCTCTTCCTCTCTCTCAGTCTCTATCACTTCTTATTAAAGTCGGCCAAGGGGGGAGTCTCGTTGCGACCGTGCGTAGGTACATACTACTATATACTACAGAGTCTTAGTACTACGTACGGATAGGCGGTTGGTGAATAATAAATAATGAATGGGACTCGAACGACGCGTGCCTGGCGCGCGCGTCCCCGTTTCCACATCCCCAAGACCCCGTCTCTGCGACGACACAATTTCCCTTCCTCGCTCGCTTGTGCTGGCACAGCCTCTCGGCATGGTCAGCTCGAGTCAGGCTTTTGTCCCGTCGGGTCCCGCTACCGAGCGATTGAACCCCAAGGCGCCCTCGACGGAGACTTCGGCATACCATGCCATGCCAGCGGGCGAACCTCGTCCCCCTCAGCTACCGCCGCCATGCGTGTAGTGCTCCTCCGTAGACCGCACCACGGAGTCGCCTTGAGGCTTGCCCGTGGACCCGTGGTCATGCAAGGTACCGAAACAACCTCCCCTCCCTCTCCCCTCTCTCACCTGGCCCGACCTGCCCGACGACCTTGCCAGGCCGCCTTTGAACATGACAGCCGGGTTTGGGTGTGAAACTGTAGCGAAGGGATCAAGGACGAAACTCAGGGACGGACGAAACACCACAGGACCGGCGGTTCGTGACGGGGGACGCCATGTTTTCCCACAGCTACGAAAGTTACGAACCACTCAACGCCAGACCGGACCCGACTGCTTGGCCCCCTTAGTAGGAGTAGGTAAGGGAGCGAGCGACTTCGGTGGGCCACATGGGAACCTTTCTGATGAACAAAGTACATACGCCCAATGCCAGCCATCAACGGCCTCGTTTTTTTTCTCGTCTTTGTACTCAACACGCGGCACGCTTGGCGGCTTTCAGGAGTCAATCTCCGTTTCATACCTCTTAGCACCGGGCGGGGTTGGACTAGGTGAGGTCAAGGATGACAAACAAAGCCTCTCTCCTGTCTGTCTGGTTCGAGCAGCCCACGTTGAAAGTGCTAGGTGAACAAGTGCGAACGTTCGGTCGCTAATGAAGGGCGGTAGGTAGTCTGGAGTCTTGGGCCCCCCTCCGGCACGGCTGGAGGCTTGCGGCGGCTGGCGGCTACCCAGTGGTAATTAGCGTCCATGTTGCCCGTAGACCATCACGCGTGGGTGGATTTGCCCCTGATGGGAAGAGGTAGTCGGCGCGTTGTGTACTTCTACGCATATAGTAGTGTAATAGAAGCGGAGATGTGCCCAAAAACTTGATGCTGGCTGCCCGGGTACCTGAGCCATGTGCAGGCACCTCACCCACCATGTAGGTACACCAGGTAAGGCCTTGCCCTAGGTAAAGGGATGGACGGCATCGGCACAGCACCGACTTCTCCCCCTTCGGCCCCGTTTTGAGCCGCAGCCCCGAGCTCGCGGTCCTGCCCGCTCGCGATTCCGGGAAACCCTATTGTCTTCCTCCCAGCACGTCCCGCGCTGGCCTCGCTGGCTGTTCCTGCATCCATGCATCCGCAGCGTGCGAGTGTTGGCGTGCGCCGTGGCACATGTCGGAATGGCGCCCTCGGCCGCTTACAGGCTAAGGCTGCCAGGTACAGCACGTCTGTTCCGTCCGGTTCCTGGCCTAGCCGTGTATCTAGCTAGTGTACTCTGGACGGTGATTAGATCGTGTCCGTGCTGCTGTTGTTGTCTTGGTGAGCCACACCCTAGGGGCGTTCAACTGTCAACAACATCGTTCATGGTTATCGCAATCACTGCTGCTGCGTGACCCTCGTTCATCAGGTACTGCCGTCGTCATCCCCGGTCCAAGCCGATATTCTGTGTGACTCAAGCCGTTACACGCATCGCCGACTTGGGGCGACGTCCCGACGCAAGGGCGCGAAGATCTCCGAGCTTGCCGGCGAGCTTCCTTGGTCGCGGATGCGACTCGTTCTCGTCTCGCGGGGTGCGTCTGGTTTGATGAGCTGAGCTGCTGCTGCTGCTGCTGACTCTCTATGTAACCCGAGCGAGCTGCCACCGGTTTCCGAGGAGTGACCAAAGAAAGAGCCATGCTGACCGGGCAAGCAAAATTGTGACTCCGGGACCTTGCAGCTACAGCTGACGACCCGCGATTTGCCTGGCTTGCTTCTGCCAACCACGGCCGTCTGGCGGTCATGCAAAGTTGCGCCACGACCACGGAGCCGGGATCGCCAGCTTCGCACACGAGTGCCCGGGCGAGGAGCCCTCCGGAGCCATCCATCAACTTGCCCAGGTTTCCCTTAAGCCTTCATGCTGTGAAACGCGCGAGCGCTGTGCCTTTGCTCCTCCGCCCTCCTTGTGTCTCTCGTCATGGAAATCGATTGGACCTTCGACTAGGACTCTGCTGGGAGTTTCTTTTCCTGGGCGTCCAAGACACCGGTCGTGTTTACTCGGCGAACGCGAGAATCGCGTCGTTTGGCTGGGATGAGACCGTGTCGATGTGTGCCTGATCTCTGGCTCCTCCTTTCCCGGCACGCTTCCGGACCCCAGGGCGCTCTGTATGATGCAAACCGGCGACATTTGAGCAATAATGTCTCGTGAACTGGACGCGCGGAACGGCCAGGCCAGTCGCGGGGTACAGGCTCGGCCGGAGCAGGATATTCTTGGATACTGGGGTCGCACGACTTGAAGACACAGCGAACGCTGCCTCGGGATCAAGACACTGGTCTCATGCTTTCCGACCTGCCCCTGGGATCAGGCAGGCAAGCTTCGTTCGAACATTGCCTTGCGGCGTCATCGTCCCTGGGAGGGGGGAGAGGGGGAAGGGGTGTGATCAAAATGTTCGAGACCACTCCCGGGGACTGGTTGAGGTTCTCAGATCTACGGATGAATACTCAGCAGGGCGCGCGATTCTTCATTTGCATCTCGATATCGCACCCGGGCCAGGGTGATGTCAGAATTGTGCTACTTTGTATTCGCGTCTGATCCAACTCTGCAGCGGCCAGTCCCTAGGTGCCGGGCAACAACTCCCTGGCGACTTCTCCCTTCCCCGTCTGGCCCTGGCGGAAGATGAGGGGCAAACGAAATACAATAGCTCGACGATGCTAAAGCTCGTGGCAGCGAAGTCTATTCCCATCTATCGGTCGATTAGCAGAGCCTCCATTCCTCAGGCCGAGGACCCTGAGACCAGGCCATTGGAAAACTCCAAGGTGACGACACCCCCCGCCGTCCCGACCAGCTTGACCGAGTCCAGGTCTTGGACGATCCAGTCCGGCTCGGCGCTCGCGACCTGCTCAACGGTGTGGCTTGTGACGAGCCCCAGCACCTTGCACCCCGCCGCCTTGCCGGCCCTGATGCCGGCCGGGCTGTCCTCGAAGACCAGGACCTGCTTGGAGGGCGCTTGCAGCCCGAGCTTCTCGCGGCCGATCAGGTAGCAGGTCGGGTCCGGCTTGCCGTTCTCGACGGACTCGGCAGTGACCAGGTGCTCGGGCCTGGGGAGGTCCAGGGCCTCGAGCCAGCCGCCCACGAGGGGCTCGGTGCCGGAGGTGACGATGGCCCAGGGAGCCTTCTCCTTGATCAGGGCGTCGAGCAGGGCCCTCGCTCCCGGTATCTCGACCGCGTCCTTGCCGTAGAGTTTCGGAAGGCGGCCCTCCATCTCGCGGGTGTCTGCGATGCGTGAAGACTTGTTAGCGCGCCCCTGGGAAACAAACCCCTTGCTTTCCCCCACGGCTCGGCCGACCTGAACACTGCGGGAAGCACAGCGGTGGGCGTGAAAAGCCCAAAAGCAAGGGGACGACGGCGCGGGAGATTTGAGGACTCACATTCAAGGGTTGCCTTCTCAGGGGCCAGAATCTTCAAGATGTCGATGCTCCTGCGGCCGTGCGAGGTCTCGAGGATGACCTCGGGGGCGACTCCTATTTCGTTACCCACTCTGCAAGGGAGAGGAGGGCAACGCCCCAACTTGTCAGTGAGAGTCAGACTCAAGAGGGGTGACTTGACGCAAGGGGCTGTGATGGTGACGATGACGATGTTGTTGTTATTGTTATTGTTGTTGTTGATATTATTGTTGATGTTGGTGTTGTTGTTGTTGACGACTTACGTGTGCCAGTGCTTCACGACGGCCTCCGTCGAGTCGATGATGGTGCCGTCCATGTCGAAAAGGAAGCCATCGAAAGCAACACGTTGCGGGGGCGCTGAGTACGACATGCTTAGAGCGTATGAGAGTTGTCAATTGTCTTTGAAAGTCAATCAGACAACGGGCGAACACTTTGGACGGGTTACGAGAGGACAAGCTGACTGTATGTGCTATGCCAATTTGTTTCTGGACAGGGTGCTAGATGACCGCCTTACGTATCTCTCAGTGTTTGCCGTGGAGATACTTGTATAGTTTTGAACACGAAGGAGAGTCAGAGTTGGTCAACGAGGAAGCGGGAATGACTCTTAGTGAGAAAAACGGGCTTTGTCGGGGATTACGAGTTTGGTAATCCGAAATCGCGAGCTACCTCTCGCCAGCAGCTTCCCCCAGCGGATCACATCTGCATCTCTCATTGCGTCACTGGTAGCAACCTATCTTTCTCAGTGGCTATGGTCCACTGGTTCTAGCACGCTTCGCCCCGACTCGCATGGAGCAGTGGAAGGCGGTTATTACCTCAGGTAGGCACCTGAGGAAATAGGTAGTTAGACGGGAGCAATACAGGTATTGTGTGAGTGCCCCTCCAGTTGGCGGGGTTACTTTTTCGGTCCTAGATGAGGGCGGTGAGCAGGAAATAGTGGGACACTGATAGAGATAGCGGGCGGTGAGGAAAGGCAGAACCAGCTCGCGCCAAATTTTTGAAAGTGGAGGGCTACCCATTGGCCGCCGCGCAGGAAATTTTATCGGCGGTCGGTAGCCAGCAACCAGCAAACCGTCTCGACATCCTGCCAACTACCAGCGTCGTCGGTTTCTGTTTTTTCTGCTTTTCAAGATGGCCGGCTCAATCAACAAGCCCAAGAGTGCGTCAATATACCACAAACCATTTCCCCGCAGCATCTAACCCGTCGCAGAGCCCAAGTCCAAGCGGACGACCGTCCGCCTCCGCCACAAGATCGAGAAGGCGTCGGCGGCCAAGCAGAGGAAAGACAGAAAGCTCGCCAAGAAGAACCCGGAATGGCGCACCAAGCTCAAGAAGGACCCGGGTATTCCCAACCTGTTCCCCTACAAGGAGAAGCTCCTCGCGGAAATCGAGGAGGCGCGCCTGCGCAAGGCCGAGCAGGCACAGAAGCGTCGCGAGCTGGCCAAGGCGGCCAAGACCGGTGCCGTCTCGACTGAAACGACCAAGGAAGATGATATGGCTGAGGACATCGAGGGAGACGACGAGGAAATGATGGAGGAGGATGACGACGACGTCGATGAGTCGAACCCCATGGCCGCGCTGCTCGCCTCCGCGAGGGCAGCCGCCCAGAAGTACGACAAGGAACTGCGCGACGACGACGATGACGAGATGGACGAGGACGATGACTCGGACGACTCCGACGCCCCCGCCGAGATCGTCGTCGGCAACGCCACCTCCCGCAAGGCCTTCGACAAGGTCTTCAAGAACGTCGTCGAGCAGGCCGACGTCATCCTCTACGTCCTCGACGCCCGCGACCCCGAGTCCACCCGCTCCCGCGACGTTGAGCGCAGCGTCATGGCCGCTGCCAACGGCGGCAAGCGCCTCATCCTCGTCGTCAACAAGATCGACCTTGTGCCCCCCAAGGTCCTCCAGGCCTGGCTCACCCACCTGCGCCGCTACTTCCCGACCCTGCCCCTGCGCGCGTCCAACCCGGCCCCGAACGCCCACACCTTCAACCACAAGGAGCTGACGGTGCAGAAGACGTCCTCGGACCTCTTCAAGGCGCTCAAGTCGTACGCCGCGAGCAAGCAGCTCAAGCGCGCCGTCTCCGTCGGCGTCATCGGCTACCCCAACGTCGGCAAGTCGTCCGTCATCAACGCCCTGCTCGGCCGCCTGAGCGGCGGCCGCGGCTCCTCCAAGGCCTGCCCGGCGGGCGCCGAGGCCGGCGTCACGACGAGCATCCGCTCCGTCAAGATCGACAGCAAGCTCACCCTCCTCGACTCCCCCGGCATCGTCTTCCCCTCCGCGTCCAACGGCTCCACCGCCGGCGGCATGGTGTCGCTCAAGACGGCCACCGAGGCGCACGCCCACCTCGTCCTCCTCAACGCCGTGCCCCCCAAGAACATCGACGACCCCGTCCCCGCCGTCACCCTCCTCCTGCGCCGCCTGTCCGCGACCCCGGACCTGCTGCAGAAGCTGACGGACGTGTACGACCTGCCCCCGCTGATGCCCAGCCGCGCCGACGGCGACCTCACGACCGACTTCCTCGTGCAGGTGGCGCGCAAGCGCGGCCGCCTCGGCAGGGGCGGCGTGCCCAACATCAACTCCGCCGCCATGACCGTCGTCACCGACTGGCGCGACGGCCGCATCCAGGGCTGGGTCGAGGCCCCCGTCCTCGCCGTGCAGAGCGACGGCGCCGCGGCCGCACCTGTCGGCGACGACGCCGCCGCGCCGGACCAGAAGGTCATCGTCACGGAGTGGGCCAAGGAGTTTGACATCGCCGACCTGTTGGGAGGCGCAGGCGAGACCGCCGCCGCCGGGGACGAGGCCATGGAGCAGTAGAGAAGAGAGTTGTGTCACGGGTCTGGTAATGGGAGACAAAAAAGAGTCACGGTCCACGGAATGATTATCTTATTGAACAGATTAGTAGAGAGCTGTTGTTTCCTTCCTTCGATTTTTTTGGCCTGGCGGTATTTCAAACCACGTTGATACGGCGTTTACGGGAGGGTGGGCGGTTTAGGGAAAAATTAAAAAAGGGGGGCTGAAACGATGTGGACGTTCCTCACTTATACACGCACATACAACCTCTAAAGATTGTGACGATTGTCGATTGAGAGCGAGAAAGTGAATGTGGCCTGCGTCTCCAGACTTTGGAGGTGAGGCGAGACGTAGTTTCCATCAGTCCCCAGACGTCATGACAATGAGCTAGAAGACATCAGTCGTCGCCATCTGCACCCAGTAGGTAGGCAAGCAACCTGGGACGCATGTCATTACCGCCCCCAAAAAGGCACCCAACAGAGAGTGTCTACATTTCCTCGTTTGGGTAGCGAGTATTTCAACTAAAGAAAGACGTTGATGGTCCCGCAAACCTGCTCTCTTGCTGCTGCGATGTTGAAAAAGAAAAGCGTTCAAAACAACGTGGTTGGTCTCATTCTCAAGAAAAAAAAGCAGTCTTTTGTCTATCCCTGACCTAACTAAAGCAAAAGCAAACCTCAAGCGCTAACGAGCTCCATCTTGACGCCCCTCTTGCCGGTCGCCTCGTCCTTCTCGTCCGTGACCCTGACCTTGACCTTCTGGAACAGGTCGACCTTGAGCGCGCGGCTGCCCGTCGTGGTGAGCGTGTAGTTCTCGGCATCATAAACGCTGTCGGGCTCCGTCTCGGCGAGGTCGCGCAGGCGGATGAGCCCCTCGATGCCGAAGCGCGGCACGAGGACGACGAAGCCGTTGCTGAAGATCTTCATGACGAAGGCCTCCTCCTCGGCGACCTTGCCCTTGAGGGCCTGGCCGACGTAGTAGGCGATGCTGGCGCGCCCCGCGAGCTGCGCGTTGCGGTGGCGCACGTTGATGTTCTTGCACACGGCCTCGAGGCGCCCGCGGCTGCGGACAGCCGGGTGGATGGCCTCGTAGCCGATGGCGGCGGCGAGCTGGCGGTGGGCGACGAGGTCGGCGTAGCGGCGGATGGGCGAGGTGAAGTGGGTGTAGATCTCCGAGGCCAGGCCGTAGTGGCGGAACTCCGGGTAGGCCTGGGTGCCGGAGCAGAAGTACTCGGCGCTCATCATGCAGCGGGTGGCCATGATGCGGACGAGGGTGTTGAAGAAGGGGTTGCTGGGGTCGACGCACGTGTCGAGCGAGTCGGCGAGCGCCTTGCTCGAGTCGACGCGGAGCTCGAGGCCCTTCTTGACCCTGAGCTGGTCGGCGAGCTCGTCGAAGTTGGTCTTGGGCGGAGCGCCGTGGCGGCGGAGGATGGCCGTCTGGGGGAAGGCCTCGTAGATCTTGCTGGCGACGCTGACGTTGGCGAGCAGCATGAACTCCTCGACCAGGGACATGGTGTCCAGGTGCTGCTTCGTCTTGACGTCGATGGGGTCCGAGGTCTCCGACTCCATCTGCACCTTGACCTCGGGGGACGACAGGCTCAGGGCGCCGGCGTCCATGCGCTTCTGCTTCAGCTTCTTGGAGAGCGCGAGGAGCGTCCTTATGCTGTTGGTGAGGTCGTCCTTCTGCGAGTCGTCGTCGATGCGCAGCTGGGCCGCCTCGTAGCTGAAAGCCTCCTTGGACTGGATGACCGATTTGGTAAAACGAACGCTGACGATGTCGGCGGCCGCGTTCATCTCCCAGATGACAGAGAAGGCGTACCGCTCGACGTATGGCTTCAGCGAGCACAGATCCGTGCCGAGCAACATGGGCAACATGTCGATGCGCTTGTCCACGAGATAGACGGTTGTGCCGCGCAAGCTGGCCTCCGTGTCCATGGCGTTGCCAGGCTTGACGAAGTGAGAGACGTCGGCGATGTGGACGCCTACTTCAAAGTTGCCGTTCGGCAGTGGCCTCGCGTGGAGGGCGTCGTCGATATCTTGACAACCAATTGGATCGATACTGCAGATGAGAAGCTTGCGCAGGTCCTCTCGTTCTCTCCAGCCGGGGTCCTCCAAGCTCTGGGGGACTCTCCAGTCGTGGCCCTCCTTGGGTAGACAGTCGAGCACGGTCTTGGGGAAGGGCCGGTACTGGACGTCGTACTCCAGCAGGAGCGCTTCCGTCTCCGCGGCCTTGGTCTCCAACTCACCGAGACAGCGGACAAAGTGGCCGACGGGATAACGAGAGTCGCGCTCCCACGCGTCAATGGTGACCAACAGACGCTTCCCGATAAGCTCCGAGACCTGTCTCGAGCGCAGCTTGATCTTGGGTATGCGCTTGTCCATGGGGATGAGAAACACGTTCTCCTGCTTGCGGCCCTGGCCGCCGCCCTTGCTCGCGGAAGAAGGGTCTATGTGGCCGACGTATTGGCGCCAGTTGCGCTTGATGATTCCGACGACCCTGGCGGTTGGTTGCGCCCGGCCCTCGGTGCTCTTGCTCTGCGTCTTCTTGACTTCTTCCTGCAGCGCCTTGCGCTCCTTCTCGGACACGAAGTCCTGCGACTCCTCGGCCTCGCCGTCGGCGTTCTCGTCCCGGGTGATTGCCTCTTCCTCGATGATCTTGGTGGACGGCTCCTTCCACTGGTCTTTCGGGAGGACCTCGACGACGACGACGTCTCCGCTGACGGCACGGTTGATGTTCTCTCTTCCGAGGACGATCAGCGGCTTGGCGAAGGCGGGAACGTGGATCGAGCCCTCCAGGTAGTTGTACGGAGACACGTTGAAGTTGCCCTGGTGCAGCAGACCAGCCTTGACGCCGGTCATCATCTTGGACATGGTGTAGTACTCGGGGTACAGCGGGCCGGCCGGCTTCTTCGAGAACCCGGAGCTCCGGGACTCGGCCACCATGTCCAGCAGCCTCTCGCCGTCCTCGAGGCCGCCGACGTACTCGGACAGCGACATGGCCGCGACGCCCTCGGTCTTGGCCTTCCTCAGGCAGTCCTGGTCGTCGCTGAGCATGACGACGGCGGGGACCTTCTTGGCCTTGGTCTGGGCGAGGTGGTCGGCGTACCACTTGACGGCCTTGCGGACGGCGCGGTCGTTGCGGTCGTTGACGGTCTCGTTGGCCTCGCGGTTGACGTAAGTCTCGAGGCGGAAGTCGTTGAAGAAGACGTAGAATCGCTTGTCCTCGCTCTTGGTCAGGCCGATGAGACGGTTGTAGAGCGGCAACGAGCGGTTGCGCAGCTCCTCGAGCACCGTCTGCAGGACAATGACGTCGTAGAAGGCGGAGCTCTGCTCGAACAGGTCCATGGCGTTCAACAGCGCGTTGGTGTCGGGGACGATGTAGTGTCCCTGGGGGAAGGCCTTCGTCCCGGCGGGTTTCTCCGAGAGGACGAAAGGCTGGACTGGGTGGGAATTTCAGCATTCGGTCACGTCCGGGTGAGACTTGAGGCACTCACTGTTGTTTGCCGCATCTCTAGGGGCCGTCTGCAGGCAGATCCGGCACAGTTTCGACGAGCAGGGGATATCTTGACGCAGGTACACCTCTCTCACGATCTTCTGAACCTTGCCCTTCCTGGTGGAGCGGACGTAGACCTTGCTCGAGATGTTGGCGGCGAAGGGATCCGCCTCAAAAGACCGCTTTAAGCTCGTCATCTTTTTCTCTGTGCGTCGTTCAAACGCCTCGACGGTAGATATGAGCTGGTTGTGCTGGCGTTGAAAATGTCGTCGCCTCTCTCAAGTATGTGCTCTTGGGCGATGAAAAATGATCGAGATGAGGTAAGGTGAGGCGCGCGGGGCGGCTGACAGGCGAATCAGTGGCATTCACTGTGGCGCTTGCGTTGTACCTAGGTACCCGTCCTATCGCTCTCTGTGCTTATCGATAAGGCCACGATTAGCGCGGCGTGCTTGGGCCCTTCTCTCCTTGATGGCCAGGACCGGCATGGTCTCTATTAGTCGATGACGACTGAGAAATTCCATCATTCATCTCACCGTCTTGCACGTAGTGTTTCCATCCGTGCTGCGGAAGCGGATTGACAGAATACTAGTACTATCGTGGCCCCGAGTTGTGCTTCCCGACAGGAGGATGGAGGTTGAGTCCGAAGGCGCCGTTCCTCCTCCCCGGTTCCGTCCAGCCGCATCGCGAAAAAGGCACGTGTAACCACCGAAAGACTATACGAAAAGACAAGACCCAAGCGTATTGACTTTCATCCCATCCGCCACAAGAAACATGATGCCGTTTCGCAGGGCCCCCACCCCAGAGTCCGTCCGTACCTATGCAGCCAAACAGCCCTGCTTCCGCTGCTACCGCTCCCGAGCTGCATCCCAAAAGGAGATGTTGGCGTACTAATTATACCTATAGAATAGTGCCAGACTTGATGGGCCAAATCTACTTTTACAGTGCGTACCGTATCATGGGCAATTGGCTACCGACTTGTTATTCCTCGGATCCGCAGCCGATGGTATGATCTACGAGAAAGCAGGATTCCGCCCGGCTGCCTCTGCCATCTCGTGTAGTATCTGCACGTACTTGGATCGGCCGCTCTCCACCCCGGTCTCGTGGCGGCCGCGCAGGCAGGCTGAACAGTTGCCATTTTCGCGTCAGCGTTGCAGCCTGCTGTGGTGCAGTTCCCATCTGCCCCCTCCCTCATGGTAATAAGGGAAGTTCTGGATGGCTGAACGGCTCAAATCCAAACAATCTTCAACTCAGACACACCTTGTCGAGACTTTCCAGCTGCAGTTTTGCCTCGGCCGAAAGCCCCGACAACTCCGTGTGTGTGTGTGTGTGTGTGTGTGTGTGTGTGTGTGTGTGTGTGTGTGTGTGTGTGTGTCGTAGAGGCCAGCCGGGCAGAAGATAAAGAGAGACCCTGAAAAAAAGGTTCGCGAAACACGCCTTCCTCCTGCAGGACGTAGGAGCCAGAAACATCGGCCGAGGAGATGGATGATGGGAAGGTCCGAGAGCCGTTTACGTTCCGCGGGCAAGCGAGTCAGCGCATGAAAAAGGCTGCAGGAAGCTCGTCGTCTGAATAAGGTATCAGGGAAAAAGATGTATCCTATGTAGAAGCCCGGGCTGCGAGGAGGTAATAAGAAAAGTAAGCCTGCACTTGTCGATTCAAGAATAGATGTTGCGGAGACGGGAGCTAAAATCTTGAAGTCTTCACACAACACTACCAAACCACACTTGTGCACGTCCTTTCATTCTTTGTTTTTTTCTCCCCTTGCCGGCCTTGAAGCTTGCGTGCCGAGAGCATATCATAATAGCATTTCGAGGCCAGTGAAGTAGTTCTTCGGCGGCGCAGGTTGGCGTCAGCAAGGTCCATCGCTGTCGTCCGGTGGTATTCCGTTGGCCGGTATCAGTGGCACGGGCATCGCGGCGCGAGTGGCCGCCCCTTTGGCCATAGACCTCGGGCGGAAGACGGGGGCGTCACGAGTGATCCGATAATTGCTGTTGGCGGTCTCCTATACTACGTTGGATTTGATTCCGAAGCCGACCACGGTTCCGAGTATATGACGTTGGGCGCTGGTTGTTGAGACGATGAGGGTCACGGGCGCTGACGATGGCAGAACCCCCAAGAGCTCCTCCAGATTTAAGCGTTTTTGGGGTACACGGTTTTACGCGGTGGTAATGATCCGCAATGACGGGCGCGTCGGGCCAGTAGGGGGCGGATAGGAATGACTTACATATGTGCGCTGGGCTGGGCTGGGTTGCTGGCGGCGGCGGCGACGTTGGTGGTGTTGTTGTTGCTGCTGCTTGTTGTAGTAGGGTATTATGTGGTTTGTGGATTCCAGGTTGGTTGTTGGTGTTGGTGGTGGTGGTGATGATGGTGGTGGTGGGCAGAGCTCCACAGCGGCAAGACGTGCGCCAGCGTGGTGTATGCCCTTGGGCTGCCCCTTGCTGCGGCTGCGACTGCGAACGAGAAACGGCTTTTGAAGATCGGAATGGGCTCATCCACATGGGCCCGGAAAGAACGATGGGCGATGTCCTTCTGCAGGCACGGTTCGAAGAGGGGGGGTGGGAGGGCAAGGGGAAGGGATTGACGAGATGGGCCAGGCTGAGGCTGGTAGGTAATACACTAAAAAGCTGGGGGAGGGAAGAACAAGAAGAATCAGGGGGGGGGGGGGGGATGAAGGGTCTTACCGTCTTTAGTGTGCGGATATGTAGGTAGGTGGAATGAATTGGAGGGGAGGGGGGAGAGCAATGAATGGGAACAACATGGCATGGCATGGCATGGCATGGCAGGGCATATCAACGCACCGCTGCACCGCACCGAACCCGCACCGCACCGCATGGGAGGAGTGGATGAGCAGCGTCTTCTGGTGTGCTGCACGAGCGGGTAGCAAGGATTCAAGTGTAGCTCCCGCTCTTGCTCTTTGCAAAAAGGAAACACAGCGGGTCACTATCCGTGGGCGGCAGTGGTTCCCCAGTCGCACCATCTTCATATCATACTACGCTGCTACCATTTCATGGTGGTATCCGTACTCAGTATTATATGGTTCTAATATGTTTTATCTGCTCCTGTTGCTCTTGTCCCTGTCGTGCTCTGTTTCCTTCCGGCCCTGCTCCCTACACCCCCTGGTTCTGTTGTCGATGGTCCCTCTTCGATCATCAAGGCCGTCAGTTTATGCTACAAGTCGTGTACATACGGACGGATACACGTGTAGGATTCCACATACTGCTACCTAGCAGTCTTGGTGGAGGTACTTGAATCGCAGGTGAGATCTCTGATACTACGGATATGGAGTATGTCAATATCCAAGCTCTTGCCAGCTGCCACCGTTGAACCGTTGGTTGGCGAATACCACAAAACGTGGGATTCCGCACCCTCGTCCTCAAGATGGGGCCAAGGCAGCGGCTCCACGACACCCAGACTGAAATCTTTATTCCCCCTGGGCAGCCTGGGCTCCCACCCTCCCACCACCATTCGTTCCCCCTTCCCTAGGCCAGACTAGGCCATTGGGTGCCGTCGCGGCGGGCGCCCTCTGGGTGACAGCCATCCATCACGAGTAGTAACACATCGCCTGGACACACACGACGCCACCACCATCACAACCACCACCACCACTAGCAGCAACATGGCCATCCGTTCCCTACCTGCCCAAGGTCCCTAGACGCAGGGGTCAGTAAGGCGGGTGAGGAAGACGGGAAAGGACGAAACGGCGGTGCAACTGCAAACACCATCCGGCCGGTACTTTTTTCCTGACGCCCAGATGGCGGTACCCAAACGGCCTCTAATATCGGCGTCTTTCCACTTTCACTTCCGCTTCCGCTCCCGCTTCCGAAACCGCCTGCTCCTGGTTCCAGACGGGCTTCAACGCGCCATCCAGTGTCGGCACATTCGTCGACACAGCTCGTTCGGAGGGAAGCAGTTTTGAGTGTTGGAGGTGTGGGCACTTACCCTTCCTCGCCGTGCACCACACCCTCAATCCTTCCCCTACTCTCCTTCATCCCTTGTTTCGACCGTCGAGCTTCTCCTCCGCCTGTCTCTCTCCCCCATTGCCCGACCAGGCCTGCAGGCTGCAGCAAGTCATCCCAACAGGCCGGGCAGGGAGCAGCATGCCGCCCTCCTTTCCCACACACCATGTCTGTCGTCTGCTCGTCTCTCGTCGTCCCCCTCGCTCCCCTCCCACCACTCCCTCCCCTTCTCCATTCTTGTCCGCTCTCCACCTAGCGAGCTGGGACGCACACTATAATCCATCGACCAACCGTAGGCCATGTGCTCACTCTGCGAAGGGCCATCAACTTGGTGGGGCTCCATTAAACCCCATGATTGACAGTCAGGCCGGCCAGTGCGCCGTCATGAGTGTAACGCCACAAGCCAATCGTCTTCGCCTCTTCGGACAACCAACAGCCAAGAAGCCCCGGTTTAGCTTAACTCCGCACGACATTCGGCACACCATCTTGCACGAGCAAGCGGCGCTTCTAATACTTCTTCTCCCACCCCCGGACCAGCCTCGCGACCTCCGGGCGCCCTGGCTTTCGTCCACCGTGGGTGGCTTGAATGGGATTCCTCGTACCTCGGTAGGTAGACAACTGCCTGAATTGTCTGTGTATTGTTTCTTCAACAGATCACACTGCTCGAGGGGCCGACGAGGAGAACAGGCAACCCGTGTCTGGGTCTCGCGCCGCGACTGTAACGCGATGCGGAGATGTGCCAAAAGCATTGACTTCATGACCGGATACGAAACGAGCGGGGAAGCCAGACAGATCAACGGGCTACTTTGAATCTTGATGGTCGGCCGATGTCAATGACTTGAGTTCGGAGCAGCGGACCCGGTTCAACAGCTCGACTGAAACGCTCCTTCAGTCGTCGGCCTGCTCGCCGAAGCATCCTGCTGCAAGACACGAGTAATATGAAGCTTCTGAGCTGGTCCAAATACTGCTTTTACTTCTTGGGTATCCGACTTGTTGTCGTCCAGCATGGGCCGAGACGAAGCTAGCGAAGCACCGTCAGCACGCAAGTGCCATCTTGCGATCTTGATGTCAACGCCGCTTTGCCTAGCTGCTCAATCTCCCACCCTGCCGTTGTCGATGACGGGCTGTCAGTTAGCACCGAGTTTCAGCTGTGGCTCATGCTCATATAATAGTAGGGACCTAGCAGCGTAGCCATTGCCAAGATAATTGCGCCTTGGCCAATCACCAACCGTTCAAGTCGACTCAAGAAACGTCCGTGGGGTCACTCTCTGATGGAGACCCATGCAACAAATACCTAGTTCTTTCCGAATGCCAGTCGCATGGATGTTCCGCTGTCGCATGTTCCGCTGTCGCCTGTTGATGGACGATGTGGTAGGTACAGTGTCCCCGTCCCGTTCTGTCGCCCTCTGTGCCTGGGAAGCTCTCGTCAAGGCGCTCGGCTTCGCGTTGCTTTTCTACAATGCCCTGGACGACGGACGGTCGGCAATCGTGTGTACATATGTGACTTCCCATGGCTAGATCCGTGACACCGCGTCAACTGTCGGGGCAGGGTAGTCGTGTTGGCGATGGCCACTCGCTCTTGTCCGCAGTATTCTTACGCGAGCTGAAACGCACTCGACCGCTTCTGGACCAGCGAGCCGATATGCAAAGTCCGAACCCATGGTGAAGACGATTCTGCAGGATGAAGCCGTCCAATCCATGAAGTTTGCTCGAGTGTATTCCAGTCATACTGGAGCGACTGAATATCGCTTGCTTGGCTGCATTGTCTTGCCTAGATCTCTGTCCGACCTTGCCTTTTCGGCGAACTCGTCGTCGGCGATAAGGATTGATTCTCCCCATTTCTCCATCAGAGGTCCACTGGATGAGAGTTTGGGCGAGCGGAATGTCGCTCCCCGTGGTTGTGGAAGGGGACGGGAGCTGGAGCAGAGGAAATCGTCCGCCGGTCGCATTGAGCGGATGCGGCGAACAATGGTTTCTGCCGCCGGCGGATGACGAAATGTCTCTTGTCTGGCCGCCCTAGCGTCGTTGGCCCGCCCCTAAGGTGGCGCGTGATGTGATTAACGGAGCCACTATTGGCAATTGCCCTGTTACCAGGACATTGCTCATAGTGGCCGGCATGCAAGAGGAATATCCTAGACAACAGGAGGTCGCGGATGACCAGAGTTATAGGGACTGCAGGCTGACCTCATCCGTGTCAGAGCCACGTATGACAAGGGCCTCGTCTTGCCCGAGTGACGCCTGCTTCAGTCTGCGTGGAGTTGTCATGTGCGCCTAGCCGTGACTTGGGAAAAAACCCCGGACCGGCACGGCTATCCTCTCGTTCTTCCGTCAACTTTTCGTTCTTCCGCCGACAAGCCGTCAGCCGGACCGTGTGGACACGACGGCCGTGGTGGCAGCATCTAGGTACGCGCAGATGCTGGAGTCTAAATTAGTATTTCATATGTGGCGGCGATTAAGAGACTGCACGCGAGTCGAGTCTCGTCATTGTCCCCTCGATGTATTAAGACGTTAAGACGCGAGGAGACGAGGCCGTCGTTTTTGCGGGAGTCATATGCCCCGCGAAAGGCACGCCGTTCGGCTAGTGGAGGCAGCTTGGCGGCGATGTTCCCTGATCCCGTCCGTTTCGCCCGCCTTCAACCGTGTTGTCGACCCGACAGGGATTGTTGTCGATAGCGCGTGCGCCATTGCTGGGATCCCAGCGGATGGCAAGTCGCCGATGTTCTGAGGCTAGAGCGATTGGCTAATCAGATTTCTGGTGACAAGAACGGTGTCTGTGCGAAAAGAGGGCCCAAGAGCGACGGTGAAGAGAAGACTGTGACTGGAGGGACTTTGCCCGAGGACTCACGACCTAGCGAGTCAGGAAACGATAAAATGGTCGGAAAATTTACCGCCTCCACTGCTAGTAATAGTAATCCTCTCCGTGCTTGATCTCAGCTGCATCATGATCGAGAGGCAGCTCTGGACTCTGGACAGCAAGAACCAGCAAGGATGGGAATCGTTTTCGCCCCCTCTTGTACGTACATATCCCTGGTCCCACTGGAGTCCGTCGATGGACCAGGTTGCCAGGTGCTGCCCGTGTTGCACAAGCTCCGAGGGGGCATGGCGAAGGATTTATCCTGGCACTAGCGTCAGCCGACATGTCAGACTTCTCGAAATTCAACGCCTCTGCTTCACCGAGGTAGGTGGATCCGTATACCATAGTAATATGGCAGGTATCCAATACCTACATATCCGTAGTAAGGTATGTGTCAAGTCTAGAATCCAGCAAGCGCTTCGAGGCCAGGAATTCGCTGCTGGGAACCGCTGGAGTCGACTACCTAGCCAGGCTTGGACTTATACCAGACGCCAGCCTTGCAGGAGCTGTTACAATTACTGACGAAAGGAAAGGGAAGTTACGCCGATCGCAACCTTGCATCGATCAGTTCCCTTTCCGAAGGTACCGTGCTGTGAAGAAGTGGGAGCTTGTATATGCTGCTCTGTCTTCCAGATTCGGACGCGTACATTAGGCCCCTTCAAACAATCAGCAGCCCGGCGTAGTATGGTAGGTTTGGCTGGCTGCCTGTCAACCTGTCTCAACACCGTTCTGGAAAAAAAGGTCGATGAGACGATAAGCAGCGCAGTAGAGCGACCCAATCAGGCCGACATGCCGGCTGGGGGCGTCGCGCAGTTCGGCTGCCTTGCATATCGGTGTGCGGCAACGCTTCCACAGTCAATGGCGCCTGTCCAGCCGCCGGTCGTATTGTTGACTCTGAGCGGTGGTTGATTCGTTCCTCGCTCAGGCAGCTAACAAGATGGGTTTTCTTGGAAAGAAACTAGTCCTGCAGGCGTGCTCTGGATCGAATGCCCGGGATATTTGGTCTCGGCCAGGGATGGCAGATGAAAATATGGACGAGGAACGCTCATGCAGGTGGCAGAGGAAATGGAAGTGCGGCGCAAAAGGATGAAAGGAGGAAAGCCTGGTCAATGTGACGAGGAGCCTGCCGTCATCTGAAGTGGCCTATCTCGGGCGGGCAAAAGCGGCGGGAGAAACATGCCAGCCGAAGGCCCAGGTCGACTGATGGTTGGTTGAGCAGTTTGTTGCCAACCGGCGCAGCCGGAGGGAGCAGATGTTTTCTTGACGGCAGCTGGTACTTTCTTTCTTCGGGACCCTTTTGGGAAAGTCATCAACTTGTTCCAACTGTTTGTCCATTCTACCAGGGAGGTGTCGTGCAGGCTTAGCCTTGTCTTCTTTAAATCAGAACGTAGTTGTAAACTATTTAAATGGAACTCACATTTGCCTGCGACACACTTGCTCATTCGCTGGATCTCTGTAGATGCGACGCGATTTGGAGTGATGGATGTGAGGTTCGGGTGGGCGTGCTGTTGGCGAAGTGGTGGTGGGTGGGCATGTTCGGCCTGGACTGCCTAATGGTCCTCCGGGGTTCTTGTGTGAGGGATCGTTCCCGCACCTCATCTACGCAAGCCGGGGTGCCACTCTGCCGTAGTAGTGCGATGTGCAAAGTGGCCCGCTTCCTTTTTCTCATGCAGTCGGTCGCAGGTTCGTGAGGGTGGTGCAGGGGGCGGGTTTCCTCGACTCCTCGAGGACCACCCCTGCCCTGGGCACCGAGCCGATCAGGATCAGGGTGGTGGTGCTAGGGGTGGTCAGGTGTAAGTCCAGACGGGCCGCGGGTGATGAAGAGCACACATAGATAGGAGGGAATTGAATACATAGTAGAGAGAAGAGGAGGAGAGAGACGGCCGAAAAGACGAGAGTCGCGATGTGTGCCTAGACCTCGGTCGGCGTCATCCAAGGGCAGCGCTCGTCGGGCAAACCCATCCTGGGCTCGTTTTCGCAGCGAATATCATCTTGACGGAGTCCTGCAAGGTTCGCGGCAAGGAAGGATAAGAGGGGCAAGGAGTTCAAGGAGACTGACAAGGCCGATACATTGTAGTGATGCCAGATGCGGAGATTTTCAAGGCTGGGGCGTTGGAGGGAAGGCGTCGTGTAGTGGAAGAACGTGAGAGGAAGATACGTATTTTCTGTGTGCTTACACTACCTAGGTAATAGGCAGTACTTAGGAACCTATGTACCTACGTAGGTACGGATAGGTACCGTTTGTCGCTACCGTCGCGTGTTCTCCACTTTGACGCGCCGTTTACGAGGAAGGCACATGGACATCGCATCCTCACATCCCACCAAGGCTGAGGTGAGGTACTGGAATGATGTTGACCGGTCAATCCAAGTGCAGACGCCAAGTGAGGAAGGGTAAGATGCCACCGGGCCAGCAGAAAGGCCAGGCCCGCAGTGCCTACAACACTCCTGGAGTCCTGAGTCCTAGGTAGGCCCCATGTGTGGTCATCTGTTGCCCGGCTTCCTCTGCCATCTCGAACGGCATTCGCAATGTGAAAGGCCCAGAGGCAGTCTCAGACTCTCAGTCAAGTCAGCAAGTGGGCTTGTTTGGAACGTCACGGCCTGCCTGCCTTGTCTTGCCGCCCTGTCTGGCGTCTGCCCTGCCTGCCTGTCAGTTCCCCAGTCTCCGATCACGAACCCCGGCTTTATGGAGAGCCAGGCCACCTCAGCCTGGCGATGTATCCGTAGTGTAGCGTAATATGCATGTATGTAGCAGGCATACGTAGCCGTGGTCCTTCTCTCCATCTCCACGGATGTCATTCGTCCATCTGACTGACTTGCCGCTGCCTATTGCAGAGGCTGGATCAGATCAGTTGAGGAGACTGGAGTCTACGTAGATGACGGCAATGATTCTTCCAAGCCACCACCACCTGGAGGATGGAACTGCATCGCGTGTATCGCTACACTGGCACTCTTACTATGTAATCCCGTCTTCTCACTACACGTCCGTGCTTCCTGGCGCCATCACCGTCTGTGCCCGTGCTCAGACAGCCAGTCCCGCATTTTGACTCTTCACTTCCATATTACTAGTAGTCTGTCTTCCTTTTTATTCATCTCCAACGTCATTACCTATACCCAGCGGGAATGGCAGGAATTGCCATGTCGTATTAACAATACGATGCTCCCGTTTGGACTTTCTTGGCTGGCGCTCAACCCCTTGTGCAAACACGACCCAGCATCTAGCGTCCAGTGCCATCTCTACCAAGCCAGCCTCTAGGGACAATCTAGGTATATTTCCAGCACCCAGACACCTGGATGCTTGCTGTTCGATGCTATGGCTTTGCAGGCACCCAGCACCGTCCCCATGTATGTGGCGTCGAAGCAACAGCACGCTAGCAAGCACATATATCACTATCCGTACGTGAATACGTATTCGTGCGCCCATTATTCTAGTGCTACGGATACCGACACACTGCTACATTGTATGGTACGTCCATCTCCTACATTGCCAGGTGAGGCATCCGAATCTGTAGCTTTCACTCTGTTCGTTTCGAGGATTCATCTCGCCCAGGACCGGCCATGCCCATGTCCATCCATCCCCCTGCCCCTGTCACCGTGGCACACCACCCCTTCAGTCATACTTCCCACCAGTACCAGACTAGGCACCAAGGCCTTGCCAGCCCGGTACCGACCAGACGAGGCCTGGTCCCGGTCGGATTTCCGTTCCACGGCCAGCTGCCCGCCTCTACGAAGCGCGTCTGCGTCGTGCTGCGCCGGGACATCTGCACCACACCTGCCCTGCTGCACCTGCACCACCTGCGCCTACTGCATCTGCACCATGCATCTCCTGCACCCAGCCAGTCTGGGCCCACATGCGGTGTTCTATGTACCTGTGTAGGTATACTACACTAGGCAAGCCCAAGGCTAGCCCGGCCTATGTTACTAATACATCGTATGTGCTGTGTAGCTGCTCGGTAGGTAAATGTCCTTGGCCAATACTCCGTACCTTGGTAGGTACGGATACCTTGTCGTATTAGCATCAGCAATAGAATCAGCATCAGCACCAGCATCAGAATCCCAGTCAGCATCAGTGTCGGCCAGCTCCACGTCCAACTCCAGCTCCACATGGCCTTCTTCCCGCCACTGACCATCAACCAATAGGTACCCCAATACCTGGCTAGGTACCTGCTGATACGACGTTGCCTGCTGCGCGCTATCCGACGCCTCCTCGTCCAGGTGCCCAGGACCCAAGTAAGGTATGGTATCTATTTGTCTCTGCCTACACAGTTCCAGTCGCAACCTGGAGCATCGCGGGGTTCGTCAGCTTTGCGCCGCTGCTACTGTCACCGTCATATCACAGAAACAGCACGCGGAGCACAGCAGGGAGCGAGGACAAGACTGGACTGGACTGGAACCGACAAGACGCGCACGACGTGTTTGATTCACTTGTCTCCGAGGGGTCCTCAGATGTCTTGTACCTAACCCGGTTACCTACCTACCTACCTACATAGTACCTATTAGTTTGGTTACCTATCGTACTTTAAGTAGGTACCTCACTCGCCGTTCTGCCTGCGGCATCTCATCCCATCACGCGTCGCATCGCTTCGCAACCACTCCGCCATCAGCATCTACATAGTGAGTGCCAACTCCGTACCATAGTAGGCCTTCGCGTCTCAATATACTCTCGCGCAAACCCGTCAAGTCAAGGACAAGCACAAGCACACCCATCCGCCCACGCCGCTCCCTGTTGCCTGCCTGCCCTTTTCTCTCTCTCTCTCTCTTCTTCGCTCCCTCCTCTTTAGTTTTTTGCCTCGAACCAGAGTGCGGCCTAGGCACGGCAAGGCACGGCGGCATCTACGGACTCTGTCCGTTGACTCCCGTCTTAGCAAGGTACTTCCCTCACGTATCCGACGGCGAGATACTTCAGAATACTTCCATCTACCCACCCTACCTAGTACATCACTGTACTCAGGTAGCTCTCAGGCTAGGTACCCAGGAAAGGTACTGTGACTGTCGCACGCACACCCGAGCTTACCTTGCCGTTCCCAGACGCCCACGCCCACGCCCACGCCCACGCCCACGCCCACCTTCTTCCGCCCATCCATCACCGTTCCTTCCTTGCCTTGACCTTATCCCTACCGCAACATCTTTGCGAACACCAACCAACTATCCGTCATCTTCCCTCCTTCACCATCACGCGCGCGCGCATCTCCACTGGCGACAGCCTCTTCATTCCTCGCCCACACTGTTCTCTCTCGCCGTCGCCGTCTAGAGGAGCTCTTACCACCTCTCAGAGTTTTCTTTTATTCTATCCTAACTACTCTTGTCTTTTCCCTTTTTCGCATTACTCATTTCGTGTCTCGCCACGCGACAGCCGCTCCTCGACTCGAGGACCCCTGGGGGGTGAGGAATCTTGCCACACGATTACTCGCATCTTACATAGCAGCACTGCACCCACACACATACACACAGCAAGCACATACGGCACACAGGCCCTTTCGCGAAGGAATCTTTCCCGCCGCAGACCAGAAACCAGACCCCCAGGGCCAGGACACAGACCCTACACCCAACCTAACCTACTACCCATATCCGTACTCTATTGAGTTCTACGGCTTGGTTGTACCGGCCCTGCAACTCAACTCTTGCATTTTTCATCTAGAATTCAAACTTTCCTTAACCATACACCCTATACCCCCTTCGCGGAGAAGAACGACAGAAACTCGAAAGCTTCCACTGGACTTCTTCCCAGCCCGCTCACCCTCACCCTCGCCCTCGCCTTCGCCCTCGCCCTTGCCCTACCCGTTACCTATTACTCGACACCTTTCCCGCCAGGGACATTTCGGAGCTTTGCGCCAACCAGATGCACGCATAAGCCTGCCTCGCATCGCCCAGCGCATCCACACTCACCCCCCAAAAGACTCAGTGTCGCCCTGGACCGCGACCTTACTCGGCCGGAAGGCAATCCAACTATATCAAGACACGTCGTCGCGGACCTGATTCCTCCATCTCGTTGCTGCTGGTGGGAGTCGTGTTGCGCGCTCGATGTACTCCACCCAGCCGAACGGAGCTGATAGTGCGACAATCAACCCGGCTGCCCTCAACTCTCCTGGTATGTTGCTTATTTGCTCTTAACCCCCTCCCCGGTTTCATCACCAACCCCCGCCATCTACCCAGCCTCAATCTGCCCTGCCGGCCTGCCTGCCCTGCACGCTCGCCAGCCGTCATCGCATTCCTCTGTGAGGCCTTCCTGCTTCCGACAGCAATCATTCCCGCCGCTGTCGCTTGTGCTTCTTGTTGTCTCGAGCCATGGCTGCGCCTGTTTCGACTTTGGTGTCTCGCAACAACGCTTTGCTGACGATCGCCATTATTAATAAGACCTGCTAAACGCAAGTGCGCGCGGTATCAAAAGAAACCGCTCCCCCGACAACACCCCGCGGATTGCTCCTGTGAGCGACGACGGTACGTTCACACCTTTCAGCGTCAACCCAGAATGCTTGTGCTGTCCCGCACCTGCGCGTGTCACCTTTCTCTTCCTCGTCGCAGTGCGCAACGCGATACAAGCTAACACCTGGTGCTTCCTCGCCAGGCGACTCAAACTCGAGAAAACGCTCGAGACCAATCAAGTCCAGAACTTCCGGCGGCATCTCCGAGACTGCCGGTCAACCCCCCGCTGCCACCATGCCTCCAAACATCCCGCCGCCGCAAACCCCCCAAAACCAGGCAGCACCGCTGCCTGGTGGTGGACAGCCCGTCGCCTACACTCCGGCGCAGGCGTCCCCCCCGCCCAAGACCACCCCGACAAAGACGACTCTGAAGGCCCTGCCGACCGTGAGGGACCACACCACTGACCAGCTCAATGCCGCCGGCGACGAATACATACCGAGAGAGGTTGATGAGTTCGGAGAGAAGAAGGTGATGCCCAACGGCCAGCTCCTGGGCGGTCGCGAATACAGGTGTCGGACCTTTTTGGTACCCAACCGGGGTGATAAGCTGTTCATGTTGGCGACCGAGTGCGCGAGGGTTTTGGGCTACCGAGATTCCTACCTGCTCTTCAACAAGAACAGGTCACTTTTCAAGATCATCGCCAGCCAACCCGAGAAGGACGACCTGGTCAGCCAGGAAATACTGCCGTTTTCCTACCGGTCACGGCAGATTGCCATTGTTACAGCACGCTCCATGTTCCGACAGTTCGGCAGCCGCGTCATTACCAACGGCCGACGAGTGCGCGACGACTATTGGGAGACGAAGGCGCGCAAGCAAGGCTTCACCGAGGCCGATCCCGCCGGAGAGAAGCGTCCCGGAGCCGCCAAGGCCAGAGAAGCCGCAGCCGAAGCCCAGAACCAGGTCATGCTGGGAGGTCCTCACGGAGAAATCGTCTACAGCAACACTCCCAGCCAGTTTCCCGGTGCCCCTCAGCCCCAGATCGTCCAACCAGGTATGCTTGGAGCGCCAACCGGAACCACGACCAGAATGCCCGTGATAACACTAGGATCAGAGCTCAGTGACAGCCGTCCCCGTGACTACAGCGGAATTCTCAAAGGAGGCCCACGCCAGGAGATCACCGGCCCGGCCTACCAGGACCAGACGCGCCCAGCCCAGATCGGAGAAGTCCATGCCCAGGCACACCACGCCGCCGAGTATAATCGGTCGCTCAACCAACAGCGCGAGATGCGCGGGGACTACCTCCAGGGGATTTGGAGAAGACCGCACGAACAACCGCAGTCTTCGAACCTGACGCAGGGTGCTGCCACGAGCGACGCAGCAGTGCCAACGACGCGAGCGACTCAGTCACCGCACACCACGGCAAGTGGCATGCCGCAGTCTGGTGGCATCGTGCCCAACCAGAGTCCCCAGATGATGATGACGGCCCCACCGTACTCCCAGTCGATCAACGCGCAGAACCCCATCAGCCAGGCTCCGATGAGAGGTATGACCCAACCATCTGCCCAAAAGAACAACAAGCCAACGGCGCTGCCTTCAGCAGGGAGTGCGAGCAGCATGCCTCAGAGCGCCCAGAGCTACCACTACCCTGCGTCGGGCCAGATGTGGCCTCAGACGCAACAAAACCCCCAGCACAACTATTCCGGATACACGACGCAGAATCAACAATCGCATCAGCAACCACCGGCGCCCCAGCTTCGACACGCCTCCAGCGGCGTGCAACCAGCGATGCAGTTCTCGGGGATGCCGGGCATGGGCCAGAACTACGGTGCGGGGCAGGGAATGTACTCGGCAGACCAGACCCCTCGCCAGTACATGCCTCAACCGAACCAAGGCTCCCCGGCAGTGACACAGTCCTGGCCCAACCAGCAAACGCCTGCACAGTGGTGGACGAACCAGCCTCAATGAGCGTAGAGGGGGCTGACGGCGCGTTGGGTTTTTTTGTTCGTTTCGGTCGGCTCTTACACTTTTCAGTTCCAACAGCGATGCGCCAACTAGTACAGTTTCGTTTCTACCACTATATACGCGGTGGCGACTCCCTGGCTTTCGCCGGTTTGGCAGATCATTTGCTGCCTCTCTGAAGGATACCCAAGCATACAGTTAGGCGGAGGCTATGTGCTTTTGGGCCGCCGGCCTGTCAGTCTTCATGCAGCATTTTGGCCGAGAAGGTATGGATAGAGGAGTCGCGAGGGACCAAGAACACGTCACCTGAGGTCAAGGGAGGGAATGGCTTATTCACTATGCCGCGTTTACTACTATCTTCTGTTGGGTTTCGGCGGCATCTTGGGAGGATGCATTGTTTCAACATTGGTTGGCCTGCTGTTCGCTTCGTATCTTTTCTCTTTGCTGGCCCGATGCTTGCTCGTATAGTTTCTTTTTTCTGTTTTTTCTCTCTTCTTTCTTTTCTGGCCTCTTTAACCGTCTCGTCATATTCATTCTCTTGTCTCTTTCCACGTCTTACCGTCTGTTTTCTCGCCGGTGGCACACGGGCACATTCGGCTGCAGTTTGATACCACCATCGTCTTGTCGCCGATTCGCTTCGCGCGTTGTGTTAGTTAGTCCTTCTCGCCCCTCGAATACGATACCACACGAACATTTCCCCACGTACTTGACGGTGCCGCGCAGCTGGAGACCGACCTGTCTCTCTGTAAAGAACGAGGTCGCTGCGCAAAACATACTTCACAGGCGCCGTCTTAGTGTTGGGGCGTTCAGCACGTCGTTGCTCGGCCTTTTATTAGGCGTTGGCAACTGTAGGAAATGGGCTCTCACCTATTACAGTATGTCTAAGCCTAGAACGATGGCATCTGCCCCTGACGCGGGGGTCAGCACCCGCGCCGGGAGACCACGAGCTTCCCCGAGTTGAGGACAAGGGTATCACGAGAGCGAGGCCGGATAAGCCAAGACATGATGGTTTTAGGGTTTGGCATGGGCTGAGTGCAGCCACCTCTTGGACGGTTGGAGATCGGCGGGATGGCATTCCGATTGTGGTCTTGAACATAGACGAGGACCATGTTGCGTCTGTACGCTGGTGGACAAATTGATCTGGACCTGTTTTGTCTTCGTGTCGACCGATATGGCAGCATCAATGGATTTGAGTGTATGTCTGCGTGTCCGGGGTGAGACTTGATATTGGACCGCTGTGGCGGCTGGGCTAGCTAAGCAGGGATTTGGGACGCGCTTCCCTTTCCCTCGTGCAGTACGCCGGATGCCTGGGTTTCGATAGGACACTTCCTCTTGTTTACGAAGCCGTCATCGCTAACTACATGCCGTGCCGTCGGGCGCGGAAAACGGCGTGGCTCGGGCCCTATTCCGCCGACGTTTATTGTTTTTCTCTATTAGGTAACTAGCTACTAAGTATATTTCATTTTTGAATTCGATGATGTTGCTATTTTCTCGTCCCACCAACCCCTATTCTACGTCTTCGCGATATTGTGCATCTCCGCGGGAGGTGCTAATCCGCGGGAGGTGCTAAAGAAAGAAGAGCCTTCGCGGGTTTTTTTGCTGTGACGAACTCAGCCCAACAAACGACTATTTATACATTCATACCGATATGAACAGAGAGAAAAAAAAAGCATCTCTGCCCCTCCATGTTGGTTGCCGACGATGACATGCCCCCTTTCCGAAGGAGGAGGGTGTGGTAGAGTGGAGGGTGATTGTTTTCGGGGCCGGGGCTTTCTTCTTCTCTCGCATGTGCCATCTGGTCGTTAGAGTTCTTTTTTTTTCCCTCTTTCTTTTCTTTTTTTCTTTTTAAGCTCTCTCTTTCTCTCTTGGAGAGGAGGGAAGGAGGGGGACCGAAGGTTAAAAACAAGGAGGAGGGCTCGGGGACTCGTTATCGGGATGAAGCTCCGTTTTCATGTTCGTTCGCAACCCCCCCCCCCCCCCTGTTGAGCAAACAGCGACAAGACGAGAGGGGAAAAAAAAGGCAATCACAAGTCAAAAGCCAAGTGTGTGTGTGTGTGCGTGTGGGACGGGATACCCTACTAATCGTAAAAAAAGACTCTGGACAACGATCGTGGAGATAAGATTTGTTCTCTCCGTTCAGGGTCAGGGGGGGAGAGAGGATGAGGGAGGGGAATAGTATGTCGCCGTAGAGAGAGAGAGTTGTGGCCGGAGCACGCGGGCTTTCAGTCCGGTCGACGTCGTCCGAAGAAGGCTATCAGAAGCCATGCCAACTCGGCTCCAGATGCTGTTTTGAATACACCAAGGGAGGGGGGGGGAGGACGTGGTGCGGTGCTTGTCCGGACAAGTGTGTTTACACTCGCCGCTTAACTATTATAGTAGACGAAGTCCGAGGAGGGAAGGTATCTAGACTAGTGACCACCACGTGCGCGCGAGCAAGACCGGATGGAAACGGCCGCGGCTTTCGAGAGAGATGCGGATGGTTCGGTGGACGAAGGGAGTCATCTCCTGGGGGCGAGGAGCGAGGAGCCTCGTCTCCGAGATGGAAGGCGAGATCGAGATGGCAAAGATCATATGTGCCACCGGAGGTCGTGGATTGCTGGCATCGTTGCCACCGAGGAGTGGGGATGATGTTTTCGACACAATGTCATCACGCCTCCGTAGTGTAAAGGGGGATCACGAGGTTGGGGCCAGCTTCATGAAGAGAGAGAGAGAGATAGAGAGAGGCACGTGGTAGTTGACGCGATCGCAATACAAGGCTTTTGACAATACCAACAATTACACGATTACTCCAAATCAACCACCCCCCATGCGCCCTTCCTGCCACGCAGAACCAAAGCGTAGCCTTCTGTCTACCTGTCTACTTGCCCCCGTCGCCTCCTCCGGTGGCGGCTCGGGGATTAGTCGCTCTCATCCCCGTCTAGGGCTTCGTCGACGTCACTCCCCTCGCCCTCCTTATCCTCCAGCGCATCCTGCGTCTCGTCGCCGCTTTCCTCGCCCTCCTCCTCGTTGTCCTCTTCCTCGTCTTCTTCTTCTTCTTCCTCCTCGTCCTCGTCCTCGTTAGCATCCTCCTCGGGCTCCGTCTCGGCGTCGTCGGCCTCCTCGTCGACGGCCATGGCCGAGTCGTCGACGCGGGCCTTCTTCGCGCGCGGCGCGGCGCCGTCGCCCTCGGCGGACGTCGTCGTGAGGACGCTGTCGTCTGCTCCGGAGGCGGAGGCGACTGCTGCCCCCGCGGCTGCGCCGGCCGCGACGCCTGCCGCGACGCCTGCCGCGGCTCCTGCTGCGGCGGCGCCGCCCTTCTTGGCGGCGACTTTTTGGCGGTAGGAGGAGCGTTTTGCGGATTGGATTTGGTTGAATTCTGGGTTTGTCAGAAACCATCTCATTGATGCTCAGACGTGGAGGAGAAAAGGGGAGTTCAGTGTGGTAAGGACCAGTGGCAGACGTGTAGAGTAGGGTGGGGACTGACTGGCGAATTCCTGCTCCAGGGGCTCGCGCAGGAAACCGAACTCAATGTCGTCGAGGGCCTTGAAGACGTCCTCGGCGCTGACGGTCTTCTTGTTGGCGTTGACCGTGTTCTGGTTGGCGCTATCATGATAAAGTCAGTCTTTCACTGTTTGTTGTTTATCAACATTGAGTGACGAGACATACTGTGCTGCTAGGTAGTTGATGAAGACCGTCGCGCTCTTGCTCATGGCCAGCACGGCGTTGCCCTGGATCTGGGCTTGGGGGGGCAGGACGCCCTTTGCCAGCCTCGTGATGATGGACTTGGGGAGGTTGAGATCCTGCGGCGTGGATGTTAAGACCAGGTACCAAGCTTTTACCCTCTTGTGAAGAGAAACCGTACCTCGATGGTGAGAGCGTCTTTGTCGGCCTTTTCCTTAGATGCTGACTTTTCGTGCTCCTTCTTCTCGGAGCTGGCGCTCGTCGTTGCTGGCGTTGAAGAGGCCGCCGCCGTGGCCGACGCCGATTTGGGTGTGGGCTGCGCTGGAGCCGAGGCCGAAGCTGCTGCCGCCGCGGCGGCGGAGGGCGTCGCCGGGGTGGCTGCCGCCGCAGTCGGGGCCGAGGCCGAGGCCGGGGTGGATGCCGGGTCTTCGTCCATGACGGCGAAGCGGGCGTTTGAGACGTCGCTCCTGCGGCTCGCGTCACTTTTGCGCGGAGGCATTGTGTAGGTAGTTGTGAGTCCTGGAGTGGGTGAGGTAGGCGTGTGGGTGGGTGGGTGCGGCAGCGGTAGCGGATGTGGGTTCTGGCAGAATGTGAACCTGCTGATTTGGCTGACTTCCGGGGGGGGACTGGATCGCGCGAGGTTTCGACGACCCACGAGGCTGGGCGCGAGGAATAGACGCGGGATGGTGGTGGAGGTGTACACGTAGACTTGGGTGAGACGTTGAAGATTTTCGCACGCAACAATGCAGACACACGACTCCCTCCAAGGCCTTGCAAGGGGAGAGACGAAAGCGACCCTGCGGGATGAGCCGTCCTGGTCCTCGTCCTCGTCGCGGAAAAAGGGGTGGGGAGGCTGGCTGTCAAGATGGTGGTGGGTGGGTGGATGTGTGGTTGGCTAACTTTCTGGGCGTTGTATCAATGGCCTCGCTTCGTCCACTGTGGCCTCGCTGTGGCAGTCTTGGTGAGTGCACGCAGTGTGTGAGTGTGAAATGTCACATGAGGCTCAGGCTCGTCTAGTGTTCTCCTCGTGTATTAGTATAGTACCTCGACAAAGAGGGTGGGGACACGGGAATGAGAAGTTGCAGTACGGAGACACACCCAAGGTTAGGTAGGTAGGCACTTGCGGTTGTCGGCCGATAAGCGCGTCGTGCACCGTGAGACGCTTCGGTTTTGGGCACGCACGCGTTAATTGTCTTTTCCCAGTCTGCCGCTTACATAATACAGTCATTACTCATCTCACTCGCTGTATCTCACGCTCATCTCCCGGGGGGGCGTGTCATTGAGTTTTACCCACTCGACTCTATCGCCATGACTACCAGATATCCCATCAGTGCTCTTCGTTGCTAGAGAAGTCCTCCAACAGGGGTGATATCTCGAGTAGATGTGCCTGCATTTCTTGTCTTCCTGGGTTGACGTCGTCCGATCTGAGGCACCATACACCATCCCATTTCCGAGGGTGCAAACCCAACTGAATCCGACATTAACCCCCCCGGCCTGCGACGTCTTCAGCGTGCTGGGGTGAGGGCCAAGACATGCTGAACAGGGAGGAGATATCTTCACATCTCGACTGCGAACAAGCCGCCGTTTCAAGCAGTGCTCGTGGCATCAAGACTCCGACGCGACCAACCCGAAGCCTCTGCCCGGCCCATCACACCTCACGCAGATGGACAGGGCAAAAGAAGCCGCGGGGTCGCAGACGGGGGGCATGTAGATCCCAAGCGGCATCCTCCAGGACGACGACGGCAGGCAGGTCGCCACCCCCGAAAGCTTCCCTCGACCTCGGAGGCACCTGTCAAAGACGCCAGACAACGGCCGTCGTCTCATCGACGTGTGCGTAAAAATGCAAAGGAAGGAAAACTCTACTTGATGTGACCCCCCTCGACGATCGACAAACGCCCCGACGTAGGTAATAAAGCAGATCTGAGTGATCACGAAACACTTCACGCACAAGAAACACTCTTCTCAAGTCTTCCCGGCTCTCCTAGATGTTAGTAGTGTACATACTGCATGAGCTCGTTCACTTTACGCGATATCCCAACCAACGCTAGGTACTTACCCCGCCTCTTCGACAGCATCCTCTCCCCGATGTCATCCGCACACCCACCGCGCGCCGCGGAAGCGCGTGTTTCACATCCTCCGCCCGTCATCGCATCCCGCCACGCTGGGATGGCATGTGTCGCGGCACGCTTATCCCTCGCTGGCGAGGAGGACCCCACGCTGCTCCAAACGCCCGTTGGCATCTCCAGAAACCTTGCGCCGAGAGATGGAACGGCTCCATCTTCCTTCCCCTCTTGCGAAAACTAGATGGGTAATGCCGCAAGGAACTGCGCGTATTTCATTGTTTCAAACTATGAGCGGCGCCGTGGGTATGGGAACTTGATGCAAGTTCGGGAGACGTAGGATACTCCTCACGGGCTTCTTCTATCCTTTCAACTCGCAGGAGCGGTCACGGAAGGCGGGGTCATGGTATATTAATCTACTTGCGACAGCTGGAGCTACCACCTTGGGCTTGCTGTGCCGTTTGTTTCACGAACCTCTCCAGTCGAGCTACCCCAGTCACCGACGACCCATTCCGATCACAGCCCGTCAAAACATGGATGAACGCAGGGGTTACGAGAAGAGTTTAAATTCTGTGTTTCGACACCGGGTTCCAAAGCTAAAGCTGGCCCGGGTCAAATTTATGTCTAAGAATGTGAAGTTTCAAGAGAAGGAGAAAATCCGGCTGCGTCGCGCGGCCGTGGTGTGAAGTTTCAAAAAGTTCCGTTCATCATAGGGGGGGTATATCCGTCACCGACTCGTCGTGTGATGTCCCGGGGACCAAATCGTCCAAAACAAAAAAGGAAATGGTATGCCTTCTCTGGCATCAGCACTTCGTTTGCCACGAAGTTTATCTGTGGCGGAGCAAAGTGTATGCTCGGCCTACCGTGAGAAACATGAGAGAGGGGTGACATGCAAGTGATGCAACGGCCGAGTCTCGGGGCGGCCTGGCCGTCCCAGGACAGGCATCGTGATGTCCCGAGACTCGGCGCGGAGTCGGCGGTGATTCGCCCTAGAGGTCTGCAGTCTGAGAGAGTGGTGGTTGCACACAGCCATCTACACTTAGATGGTGGTGCTGAGATTTGGAACTGCGATAAGCAGCCATCGTCCGTTTGGTTTGTGAAACAAGATGCGCACGCGATTGCACCCCATACCGTCTCCAGACCTGCGGGAAGAAAGACGCAGGGGCTGAAACGGACGGGGTTGAGGAGAGGGCGGCGCATGTTGTCAATTCCTGCGGGGGTGGCGCAAGCATGTTCAAAGGTGCATAGTAAAACAAGGCGCCTCGTCAGGGGCTGGCGAGGGCAGAACGAGAATATGTGCCTCAGCCCACGGCGATTCCAATCTCGGATCTCCGCGGGTACGGGCGAGGCGAGAGGCCGCCCATGCGGTGCTCCTCGTCGAGCGATAGGCGCGGGGGGATGGATGAGTCGGAGTAGATACGCTGGTGCCTGCCGTCCGAATGGGCAGATGAAGGCATGCGGGCGTAGGCGTCGGCGGATGTGCGCGGCGAGAGCTCCACGTCGATTTGGGAGCCGAACCAGTGATCCCTCAGACTCCCGACGCTGGCGCTGCTGCGCGAACTGCGGTTCCTGCCGTGGCGCGGGGAGAGGGGCGGCAGCTTGGACAGCCTGGAGTTCTGTCGTTTCGGCGACGGAAGGAAAGCCAGGTCGCCTTCTACGGCGTCGTCTGTAAGGCCCACGCGTGCGTTGGGAGCCCTGGCGAGAACAGGGGTGTGCGGGAGCTCGATGCTCTTGTTGTCCATGCTGCGCTTGTGGTAGAGAGACCGCGGAGATACGTCGGATGAGGCACGAGGCTGGTACTCGTTGTGGTTCTGGTAGACGATGACGCTGGGTGGCTTGCGGACGGGCGGAGGAAAGTCGAATTTGTCGACGATGATGGTCGTTGACTTCTCGATGCCTCGGCTGGCCTTCCACGATTCAATCTCCTCGTCGTCGATAGGGGTGATGCCACGACGGCTGAAGGGACCCCGACGGCTCAGGGGGAGACGGCCGTAGCGGTATCGGTAGCACAAGCAGATAGCTCCCACGATCAGGACCACGCCGACAACAGAAAGAACGGTGCTGAGAGCGATCACGAGGCTGCGATCGCCCTCCGACCCTTGACCGGCCATGACGCCTTGCTGATCGGCGGGCGAAGTCGAGCTCGGTGCACCTAGCGCCGACGTGGTTGAACGCCTGCCGGCATCAGTTGGCTGGGCGTAGGGAAGTGACAGGTTCGGCGGGCTTGTCGTAACTGGGGGCGGAGGTGGTCCGGGAATTATTATGACCGGAATCGACGAGCTTTGCGGAGAGGACCGAGGTGGCTGTGGGCTTGGTTGAGCACGGCTGGGAGTCGAGGTTGGACGGGGGGGACCGAACGGAGGTAGGCTCGGGCGAGGAAAGCTGGGGACCGGAAAAGAGCGAGCCGGGGCTGGTAAAGAAGAGGCAATGATTGGAATTGGTGGCCGTGAATTGGTGAATATGGGGATAAAGAGCGGCGTTGTCGTCGACGATCTGGTCTGGACAGACGGTGAGGGGGGAGGCGGTGGCGGGGGTTGAGTCTCCGGAGGCGGAGGTGGTGGAGGTTGAGTCTCCGGAGGAGGCGGCGGCGGCGGTGGTGGCGGCGGCGGCTCCTCACCCGGGGGCGGAGGGGGCGGAGGTGGCTCCTGTTCTGGCGGAGGAGGGGGAGGAGGCTCCTCAGCTGCCACGCCTATGATTCATGTTAATAAAGGTATTCTGAGCATGTGACTTGGATGAGAATAGAGAAGACGGAAGGAAAGTCCCGGGATGCCAGAAGGTAGATGTGTAGTGCTGTAAGTGTGAGTGAGACGAGACCAGCGGAGGCGATCGATAGTGACTTGAGGTGGCGGAGGGATGGTGGTGACGGATATCAAAAGGCTTGGATGGGTGCTTTGTGATAAGTGCTTGGCCAGATCACACCTTCTCGAGGCCCGTTATTCACTCCTTCTCTGCCGTTGTTGACCGTTTCATCGATGGGTGCGTCGTTTCTCCCAGGTCCGAGTACAGGCGCGGGGTCGACTCCCGTGCCAGGAGCAGCCTCGAAGCCTGGGATCGCAGGGCTGGCGTCATTCTCTTTGCCTTTTCCCTTCCCCTTCCCCTTGCCTTTGCCTTTGCCCTGTCGCTCGCTCTCGGTCTCGTCAAAGGCAGCGGTGCCGTCGGTGCCATCACGTTGGGATAGAGCCAAGGCCCGCATTGGTGTTGTCGAAGTGACTGCAAGCCAGGCCGCGGCCAGTGACAGTTTTGAGGTCGACATTGTCGAATATTATATCTCGTATTCCGCCGGATATCGTGTGGACCAGCCAGGTAAGATGCTTGGTATCTCCAATGGCACGCAGTGCGGCACTCCAGAACCAAGGCCAGAGGACAGGCGTACGCCGAAACGATGATTCGTGCCTGTCAAGGAGCGTGCCTTGGCGGAATGATGTACAGCCACTTGGAATACAAACACCAAAGGAAATAGAAAATATGAATAAGAATCAGGAATGGGATTACAAACAGTTTGACGGGAATAGTGCTCGACCAGGCCAAGTACAAGGCAGTATCTGGTCTTGCTAAGTTGCCCCAAGACTCGGAGCTCGATGTTGGGAGCCGGTTGATGTCGGAGACGGTCAAGAAATCAAGGGAAAAAGAAAAGAAATGGGGGGCCTGAGACGAGATAGAAGGCTCGCGGCATCAAGAGCAGAGGCGGGAGGGCGTGAGCGGGAACGGTGGGTGATTATGTAGAAACAGAAACACTCCAAGTGGGAGAAGAGTGCGGTGAGGTGAGGCAAAGGTACGTGTACGTGTAGGTGTAGCACCTCCACCTTCACCTCCACCTCCGTACATGGTTTTTCTTGGATGCGGCACTTGCGGCAGCACCGACATGGGAACGATGCGTAGAGATTGGCGGTAGGCCGTAGTCGTAGTACCTTGGGCCACCTCGCAGGCGGCCATCCAATTCCGACCATCCAGACGATCCGAGGAACACTGACTTGGCACGGTACGGTACACCTCACCCACTGACACACGACAAGGACGGGGTAGAGGCAGGGGAGGGGGGAGGGATAAGCTGTACAACCGTGCACCCGCTGGGAAGGACGGCATGTGAATAATCCCGCAGGGGTGTGTGTCCATGTCCACTGTCCAGTGAGTGTGTGTGTGTGAACTTGAATAGTTGTTGTGCTGTCTCTGTGTCTGCGAATGGTGGCCTGGCCCACGACATGCAGGAACAAGCGGTGTGTGAGGGAGAGAAACTGCGATTGTGGATGGTCGTGGGCGTCATCCAGTGGTATTAGTTGGTGGTGGTGGTGGTGGTGGTGGTGGTGGTGCTGAGGTTAGCGACCTCCCTGCCAGGTACCAGAGATAAGGTGCCAAAGGAAAAAATAGACGGTACTTGGATTCCTCGGGCACCTACCACTAGCATGTGTGTGTTAGTTAGTGTACGGATAGGTACCAAGTGCAGTGTACGTTCTCTGGTTCAGTGGTTCGAACGGTCTACAGTCGACGCGTGACCGTTGTGAGGTAGGGTGGGTTCGGTGGTGTTCCTGGTGGCGTCGGACCTTACCTGGTGCACTAGGTTCCTTGAGGTGTAGACGAGGTACCTGTAAGGTAGGTGCCATGTGTCGTTGCGCTGGTCGTGATGATTTCCGAGGCGTCGAGACAGATGGGCCAATGACGACCCGTCCCGTCTACATTGCTAGTAGTGTCGCATTGCTGCGTGCCGAAGGTATCCGTACCCGAACACTCAGAAATACTCCGTACGGTTATCCGTACATAGTCGTACACGAACGTTTCTTGTCGTTGTCACACAGGTGGTTCTTTTCGAGTCGGAACTTTTTTCCCCTCACGTTTTGAGACATCGATCCGCGTGCGCATCGTCACGACGTAAGTACCTGTTCTTGGCGGGGAAGTTTGGCGCCGACGGCCAGGACAGGAACAGTCTTGGCCCCATCCCATGGAACCAACTTTACACTACGACTCGGAAGAGAAACAACCCCGCCGTGGGTCTGGCTGGGATGGGGAGAAGCAGGGGAGTCTTTTGTTTTATTCTACTTCATTTTTCGAAGACGTGAAAAGGCGGAAAGACTCCCCTCCGAACCATTACCTCTACTTGGGTACATAGGTAAGTAAGAAGGTACATGTTAGTAAGGCTGGATCGGCCAGAACAGAAGGGTAGGGTAAGGAGGGTGATGCCAAAGGCAGATAGGTACACTAGATAGACATGTCTTATTATTAGCGCAAGCGCCCGTTAAGGTGCTCAAGCAAGTGAGGCCTAGAGTGAAGGAAACTGCAAGTGCAACCAACCTGCAGACTGCGAATGCAGGTGCAACCGCCAACCGCCTTGACCTCGCGCCTTCCCTCCTACCTGCCTACGGATACCTACCTACCTACCTACCTATCCACCTACGTAGTCCACCTGCAGGACTGCGCAAAACACCACTAGTAAGGATACATGTCACCACCTCCTCACTTTTTCACCTCACTCTTGCGCGAATCCCCTCGCTCGCTTCCATGCAAGCAATTTAGGACCCCCGGTTGTCGCCTCCCCGCAGCTCGCAGCACGCAGTACGCAGAGGCACACATCGCAAGCACCCCAGCCATCTGACGAGACACGGCATCATGACAGCTCGTTCCCTACCTTTTTTCAAGATGGGCACGAACACATATAGTACCCTACGTCGCTGTTGGAGGGGGAGCATGCGCTTGTCCTGCAATGCAGTGAAGTGGCATGCATATGGCCATGCCCACGCCCGCGCCCGCGCCCACGCCCGCCCGTTGCCCTGCCTGGTGCTACAGAACCTGGGAACGGTGATGGTGGCACCGAAGTCCAGGGCGGCCATCTTCTGAAGACGAGGGAGCCGAAAGCCATGGGCTGAGATGAGGATCACGAGCGGGCAAGGGCTGGCCAGCCTTTGCACCAGAGGTTTTGTGATGGGTCACCTCTGGCGTCGGCCGCTGCAAACTCGGGACGCAGAGACGTCCACGCCCGGGTTGCTGACCACTGTTGGCTTACATCGTCTAGGACTCAGAGAAGCCCGGGTCTCCCTCGTCTCGACTCTTGCGCCCGAGGCGGTGTGTGGGTGGGTGTGTGTGTGTGTGTGTGTGTGTGTGTGTGTGTGTGAGCGAGTCAAGGAAAGACCGAACCGGTACAGCTGTGCCGGCCAGACGACACTTCCAGACTTGGTGTAGACGCCCGTTGGACACACACAAACCAATTGGCAATGGCCAGGCACGATCAGAGGGAGGGGTCGAGAGGCACCGCCAGGCACGAACTTGAACCCGCCCGAGAAGGCTGGGCCTGGGCCGGGCCTGGGCCGGGCCTGGGGGCTCACACTAGGCTCGGGAGCTGCCCTGGAATGGATGGGATGGGATGGCATGTCACGGCCTGCACCTGGCAGTACGTATCCGTTGTGTAGTAGTCATGTTCGGTGTGAAGCCTGACCTCCCTCTTTGCAGCGCCGGCTCGACGAATATCCGACCTGTTTATTCCTCGAAATGGCTCCCGTCGCCGAGAGTCTCGACGCCACTCAGCCCGTTTCCCTCCGCCTTGGATGTTCTGGCCAGGCATGGGCGTCAGCGGCAGCGATGACGGGCCAGGAAAAGGAAGAGGAAAAGGGGTTTGAGGGGTAAAAACACAGAAAAAGAAAAGAAACAGCGCATCGCAGCGCGGGGTAAATCAGCACACACGCACACACACACGATAGTGTAAGTGTACATACATACGGGCACGATGCAGCACTGATGGCCGCAGGCTGCGGCTGCAGCTGGCTTGCAGTCCAATTAGACATGTCGTCCTGGCCCCAAGGTCCGTCGCTGAAACAAAACACTCCGCTCCTCGTCGTGGTGCTGATTGATTGGCTGATTGGTGTGCTGCCCAGCGCCATCGGGCTAACGGGGTGGCCTCTCATCGGGTCTCCTGCAAGGGGCAGGCACGAACTGAAGACGGTCTCTCCTCTCCAGGGCAGGTCCAGTCCAGTCCATTGTCAGTCAATTCACAATCACACATCTTGAAGGATTGTGTTGGGCTGCTTCGTCAACCGCAAACAACAAAGTGGTCCATCGTGACTGACCCTGGCGCGAGAAGACGTGACACTACCCCGACTTGGACGAAAATCTCCGCCCGCTGTCTTCGGCACCGGTACATGGCCTCGAGAGGGTCGGCTGTTCGTGTTGATCTACATAGGTACGCACGCCGTGGTAATTACCAGCGACGAGATATCACTTCTCCGGCCGTGCGTCATGGGCTGGTCGTCACTTTTAATTTTCAGACAAGGTGCTTCTGGATTGTTTCGTTTCCGCAACCTGCGGTAGTGGCAGCAAACCTCGCACTCGTTATTTGGCGCGGCAAGCTGGTAGGCAAATGAGTAGTAGTGAGTACGGAATACTTCGCAGCGTATCCGTAGGTGGTGAGTGTACATGGATACATCGGCGTCAACTCCACCGCACCAGGTCCAGGAGCGAGGTCGATCGCCGTAGTGGGTTGGGCGCCCTCGGAGCATTTTCCCTGAAAAGATGGACTTATTCCTCCGTCCACTGCGAGTTGCGACATTCCGAACGGAGCTAGGTGATTAGCCGAAGCGCCCCCCTTCGGCGGACCAGGGCCGATCCGTCTTTGGCCTCTGGCCGGGAGGCAAACGAGCGTGACGAGCATCGCCTCGTATCGTATCGTGGGTAATGTTTCGGCCTTGTTGAAGCTGCCCAGGCGCGCGAGTGACGACCGCAACCATCGGGTTCGAGAATGAATGTGTTGCCTCCCTTCCTTGCCGTATCCTGTCCGCCGGACGGTTTCTGGCACAGGCGTTTGTGCGTGACCGCGAGCAAAAGCTCGTTATCGCCGTGGGAAGAGTCTTGTCGGTCTCTCGCTGGTTTTCTCAGGCGCCCGTTCTACCCCTGGTACCTTGCATGGCGCACTGACAGCATGGCATGCGGGTGCCACCATCAACCATGGAGCCCGAGGAAACAGGATGCCCCGCTGGGTAGTATCTTTTCACACCACACTCACACACATGTACCTATAGGTTCCTAGCCAGCAGGTACCTCCAATGGATATGTTCATAGGCGTCCATCTAGGCAGCGCCACATTTGCTGTGCCCCTCAGACGCCACAGGCGAGAGCCTGCAACGGCGGTCTCAGTGCCTTGAAATGATTGGACAAGTCTTCGAGACACGGCCCCGGTGCGCACTGATCAGCAGCCAGTCAAGCTCACCGTTGAGAGACGGCTTCTGTCACCTGGTTTTGTTCGGCCGAAACTCAATCGCGGCCAACTTGAGATGCCTCGAGTGCTCGAGTGTCTTGACGCAGCCCGAAGGCGGAAGCCTCGCTGCCCGGTACGGATACATCGGAGTCGGGATCGCCCTGGCGTCATCCCTCCCACACCCTCCTTCGGGGCTCCTCGCGATACGGCTCCCCGATGGATTTCTCAGCCCTGCTTACTGACAGAACGCCATCGGCGAAGCCACCACTCTCTCTTCCTTGCGCCCTCCGCGCATGTCAAAGTTTCATGGGAGGCAGTCGGACAGGCATCGCGATCTGTACCCCAAGCCAATTCTGGACGCTCATCGTCCTCCCGATAACGAAATGCCAACTAACTTCTGCCCAGTCTTGCCCGAGGCCGGTTAGAATCCCTCCGCACTCGTCTCTCTGTTCACGCGCGCCCACCGAAACCGATTTTAACACCGTCACGGCGTCACCCGACATGACTTTACTGCGGCAAAAGCGCGGAGAGCCAGTCCGCCCGTTGGTTCCTGGCGACCCTGGGACCAGCCCGCCAGGGCCCTTGAATCATGGCTCATCCATGCCCGGATCGACGCCGCCTGGCTTGGTTTTTCCTCTGCCCTGTGGGTCTCGAGTCGATTCCTCGCCCATTTCGATCCACAGCCACGTCGGGAGACGGGCACGTCTGTGGAGTCTCTCACGAGGTTGGATCGCACATCTCACGACGGTCTCTTCGCTTGCCAGGCACCAGGAACGAACTTGCCATCTACTAGTGGCTTTTGATGCTGTCACCCGACCACTCTAAGACCGAGAGGATGGATGGGAAAACGTCGTGGTGTGCGGTGATTCCGTTTCACCGCTTCTTCGCGAGGATTCCGTTCGCTCTCGTCGAGCGCTCTCCCTGCGTTAGTCTCCCCTCGCTGAACCACCATCGCCGCACACTACTGCGTATTCTGGTCCAGCCACAAGGGACTGGATCGAACGTCGTGAGAGACTAATGACTTGCAGCTGTGCAGGCCTTGCAGGGACGCGACAGAATGCGCCGCTTCTCCAGCAGAACCCCTCTTCAGATCGACGCCCCGTCATGGAGCGTCACTTAGAGCCAACATGCACATCACTCGCAATGTGTTCAAACAGACCGGGCTCCCAGGGCTTGCTCACCGCTGCGCCGCTTTTCTCTTGCGATTACCATGCTACTTTGCAGCCCAGAAAACCGATGGAGGACATCAGCCAGGACGTGCGCGTACCGGTGCGGTTGAAGAATGGTGGTGGCGCGCCTCACGGACATCCTGACTTTGGGCCTCTGGCTCACCGTCTTATGGTCGGTCCAGCAGGCACTGACCTACTGTGTACACTGACAGGCGATATTTTTATCTGCTATTTTTGGTCACCAGCTCCCCAACCTGCCCGGACGCGATCACCGCTCGGATGCGTCCTATCCTGGGGCTCAACGAAATTCCACGACCCGTGCTTCTAGCAACGGCCGAGAGCTTCTAGTGTGCAAAAGTCTTCTGTGAACGAGCGGCCAAAGCTTCGATCCCCCGGCCAAGCTACTTCACCGCTGGAGGGCGATCTGAGCATATGCTTGTCTTGGTCGATGTCCCAGCCACGTGTCTCTCCGACTTGCAAGCCAGTCCCCTGCACCCGCTTTGCGCCTAGGGGTCGATCTCACGCGAACGGAACTCGCTCGATGCAATGTCTCAGTCGGGACTTCTGCAACGTCCAGAGAAGTGCCCAGGGGAAGTGGCCGACAGCATCATGACTCGAGAAGCGCTGAGCATCACGCCGAGCGCCGAAATGTCGCTCGTTCTTGTCTATGACTCGGATGGCTGGATTCGACCAGGTTGGCCCGGCCGCCGCTGGGCCAGGAAAGAAGATCACGATCGCCCTCAACATCAAGTGCCTGCCGCAGGGCACCCACGCCCAACAACCGGTCTGACGTGTCTCGGGTTTGCGGTGTCGTCTGGACTGCCCCGTCGCTTAGACTTAGACGAGAACGCAGCGAGGTTCCCTGGGCCGACGCGGTTTTCGGCTCCCACTCTGTCGAGATGGACGACCGTGCCTACACGGTCTAACAGCGGTTTAGAGCCTCGGTCTGTCATTCCGTCCGAGTGCCTGTCTTGCGCATGATGCTGTTCCGGATTTGTCCCGGGATATGTGTCTGAAGTTGGCTTCCTTTTTTTCTAGCTATACGATTTGGTTAGCAAGTTACTTGGTTTAAGCCAAAGTCAACCATTGACATCAACTTGCTCCCGAGATCTCGAAATCACGGGATCAGCCACGTTTTCTCCTTGCCATAGCGGCTAGAGTATGCGTCTCGAGTGTGCTCATTCCGCCAGTCATCACGTTGCCATGACTGTACCGTGGATATCTTAACTTCAGCAGCTAAAATGCAGTGGATAACCCAGCATCTAGAATCGAAGCAATCGATAGTCGCAGATCAGGGAGTGGGCAGAACATCGACCGGCACTGGGGCCTTCCGGATCTATTTCTAGGCAAGGTCTTTGAGAGAATCCGCGTGGATTCGCACAGAAACCGCGATGAACACATCAATGCTTATCCGAGAACAGGAACGGGACGGCCCTCCCACCACGTCTCAAGGTCGTTTCCTCGCTCGGGATGGTCTCTGTGCGGTATCTCGATAAACATTCGGGTTCGTCTATATCCCGTCCAAGAGGAGGAAAGCCCAGTCCACACACTAAAACAAAAAAGTCAACGGGTTTTGTTTTTCTCGTTCTCGTTAATTCTATTGACGGATACTCGAGATTCCGCAGGCAGTGACTGTCAAACGCCGTCTGAATGCGCCTGCGTCGTCGAGCCCCTTGTTACATGACACAGCTGTAAATATCCCCCCAAGCCTTGCGTATGTATGGGAACCCTGGACCCATTAGCTTTGTACCGAACTCTGCAAATTGTTCTTGAAAACCCCATCGCCGTGCAGCCCTCCCCGACGTCTTTGTACAGAATCCCGGTTTTTTCTGCGCGGTTCGAAACACCCTTACTCGGCGGAAGAGCCCTCTCACGCGTTTCACGTCCTGCGGCGCAGCCCACCTGGTGCCCCCGACCTCGCCCTGGCGTGTCGTCCCATCAAGCTTCGCCGCCCCCCCGGCTGCAGATACTTCGTCCAGCCCATCAGCTCAGCGCTGGCATTGGACAAGCAGTGTTAGGTCGTCGCCTGGCGGCCAGAAAGTCCGGTGTCATCGATGTGACATGTACTCTAGCAGCTTTTCTGCCCTACGCCGGTCTTCGGTTGGAAACTTACCGGTTTTCCCGCGTGTCGAGGAACGAAAGCTGGTTCACGAGGCATCTACGCCACAAGGTAAGACCCGACTCACCTGGGTAGAGATGTTGGTAGAATCGTCCAGACGCACGTTTCTCCGAACTCCATGGATAAGGTTGGGCCAATACATAGCACCCGCGGGACACCACCCTTCCTGACGATGGGCTAGACGAAGTTTGCATAAACGCACTCCTCCATGTTGAAGCCCCCCCCTCCCCCCACGCACCATGTGTATGAAGGAAAGCTCCATCCGCCCGTTTTCGCATGTCTAATTCATGCGCAAGACTGATCAGCCGCAAGAGAGAGGGGTCGATCGTGGGTGCTGCAGGCTCAAAGAAAAGTGTAGGAACACAGGGGCCCATCCTGGCAGATATCACCGACGTGTGTGACGGGGGAAAAAACATCGATGTGCTCGGAGATACGATAAGAACAGACGGAGTTCGAGGGTGGTATGGCTATGTATAGGTTTTGGGGGAAGAAAGCTGATCTTTGTTGTAGGATATCGTGCGATGACGCTGCAGAGGTCGTGCTCACACGTGCCCGTGATGTGCAGGCTGCGCGGAGCAGCTCGTTGCGTGCTCACTCGGATCTTGAGCCACGGGCCTTGGAGGTTCGACATTCTAACATTACTCTGAGGCGAGTCGTGCAAGATGGCCGCGATGTATTCGTGCCGCCGAGAGAAACGAAGTGCTAGCAGAGCCAGTCGATCAGGAGCCAAGACACGTTCAACATACGAGAAGATTTTCTTGACGTCGAGATACTTCTCGGAACAACGAACGAAGGAAAAGTCACCGGCTCCGAGTACACAAAAGCCCGGCCGAGGCCGGGTCTTCTTCTGGTCAATGTTCGCGCGGGCGGTCCCATTGAGTTTTGAAGGCAACGGGCGCACGAGCTGAAGAAGAGGCTGAAGGGGAGGCAGGCAGCCACCTCGTTGCTTTCTGCGCGCACGCCTCCCGGTTTGGAGGCAAGATGGAGGGGGGGTAAGGGCAGGTCAGATGCAGGAACTGAGAGAAGAGGGCCGAGCTCCTTTCCCCTTCCACGAACATAAGCCCCCCCTTTTGGGCACCCCTCTTGAGACGCAGATGGGGAAGGTATTGTGTTTCTCATGAACGGATTGCCATCTCTGTTCGTTTCACTTGGTCTGGAAGATGGGGAAGGTCCAAGATTAAGGCTCCCGGAGTTAAGAAAACCTTTCACACAAGGCAAATGGAAAGTATGGCACACGCTACGCCGTCGAGTTGACACTCGGCCGAATGCCCGCCCACGCCCGTCGGAGGGCAACTTCGCGTGCGTTCCAGGAACGGAGAAGCTCTCCGGGTTTAGAGCAGGCATTACTCGACGAGAACACATTGAGTTCGAGATTTGCTCGATCTGCTAGCCGACGTGTAATTGTTTTTGTTCTGCAACAAGTTTCTTTTCTTGAGAATGATTGGTTGGCCGGTCCGAAACATTTTTTTAACCCTTGGCTGGATAGACACTGGCCGTCGCGGTTCACTCACATGTGCTCGAGGGGACACACATCCACAAGGCAAGCTTTGCGGAAAGAACTGGTTCTTGGCGAGGGGGAAAGATGATGCCCCGGAAGCCTTGCGCCGGGAAGTAGAGGCTGGTGTGTGTGTGTGTTTAAGTGGAAGCCAAGCCGGCTCCTCGCCTTCCAACCGCCACGCCCCCCTCCTCGAGGCTGGGCACTGTCAGATACGTCCTCTTTGAGACAGGAAAGACGTGCCGACTGGTCTAGTGCAGATAACAGGCAACTCATCAGAGTTAATCCGTCGGGGACAAGATCCTGTCTACCGGTCTCCGGATGGACAGAGCCAGGGAGTGCGCAATGAGACGTGCAGAGGAAAGAGTAGATGACTCGCGCCGCCTGGAGGTGCCGTCGAGAATATCAGAAGCACAAATTTTAGAGTGAAGCGCCTGTTACGTCCAGCCCATTCGAGCCACAGGATCGTCTCCGCGGAGGCTTTCACAGCAGCGGGTTTGGCAGTGAAAACCAGAGGCTTTCGGGTCGGTCGATGCTGCGAGGTTTAGGGAGATTGGCGAAGAAAAGAAGAAATGATCTGATAAGAGAGGGGAACGAAAGAGAACTTGTAGGTCAATCAATCTGATATCGGCCAGAATCTGGGCCTGATCAGACTATTTTTGCTACTGCTCCACGCTTTACTCTGCTTTCTTCACGGTCAATATGCCTACCGTTCAGCAAAAGACTTTGCGTTAGTACTAAGTTTCAAGCCCGGATTCCACAACGGGTAACTTTGGGTAAGGCCGGGCTATGGTAGCATTAGTACGCGCGATGGTGAGTCTATCGTGTCCTTCGATCGCTGGCATGGGGTGTAAACGAGGGTTTAAGATTTAGCTGCGTATTTAGTCAAACGGCTTTTTAAGAGCTTCCGGAAATTCCCATGTCAGCCATTAATCGACCGAGTATTGTTTTCGTGTTAGCAGGATCAATTGATTTCTTATACCCATCTCTTGAATCTGTGTGGGAATCGTATAAGTTCTTGTATGAATAGATGAGAAGACGACTTCGCACCCCAGTGCTGTCATGAGGTGACGTTGGCATGTCGAGAGTGGGGCCCCGAACCCCGGAATCCGAGGTCCCTAGGTACCTAGCTAGGCAGTGTGGCTTCCGAGGGGAGTGCTCGGATAACTGAATTGGGTAGGTACGTAGGTACCTGGCCGCCCCTGGATGCTGACGACCGTTCTTCATAGCTGTCGCGCAGACAAGCCGATCTGAGTGTGCACAGCTTCTCGAAGCTGCCGCAAAGTAGTCCTCGCCATGTCGCGACTAATATGTGAGTCCAAACGGCCTGCCGGCCTCCTTTCTAGAAACCCTGACCTGATTGTCTCTGCAGCTTCGGCGCTGTCGTTGCGACGCGACCCGCGCATCCTCAAGCTCCCGCCCTACCTCTCTCTGGCCTGCATCATCGGCGGCATTGCGTGGCTCTTCCTCCTCCCGCTCAACGACTACTCCCGAAGAACATACATTTCCGAGAACGCCCTGCTCCCCGGGCAGGTGCACACGTACTTTGGGGGCAGCGACCAGAACGTCCTGCGGGCCTACAAGCACGAGGTCAACTCGGTCAAGGACAAATCCAACTACGAGTATGGACACGTTCTCGTCGCGCAAGCCTAAGGAATCGAGCTGACGGATGGCCTCTGTAGGATCAACGACAAACTCGAGGGCATTCTCAACAATGTCGGCCTGAAGGTCGGCCGCCAGAACTACACGTACGAATCGGCCGGCGACGTCTACTCGGGCGAGAACATCTACGCCATTCTCCAAGCCCCACGTGGCGATGCGACGGAAGCGATCGTCCTGGTCGCCGCGTGGACGACCATCGACGGCCAGTTCAACCAGAACGGCATCCCGCTGGCCTTGACCCTGGCGCGGTACTTCAAGAGATGGTCCCTGTGGTCCAAGGACATCATCCTCGTCATCCCCCCGGACAGCAGGACGGGGACCCAGGCCTGGGTGGACGCCTACCACGACTCCCACGACTCGTCCCGGGTGAGCTCCCTGCCGCTCAAGTCCGGCGCTCTGCAGGGCGCCATCGCCATCGACTTCGCGCAGGAGTCCCGCTTCGAGTCCATCCACATCATCTACGACGGCGTCAACGGCCAGCTCCCGAACCTCGACCTCATAAACTCGGTCGTGAACATCGCCGGCGGCCAGATGGGCATGGGGACCGCCATCCAGGAAATGTGGTCGCACTCGGGCAGCTACCGGGACCGCCTGCGCACCATGCTCCGCGGGATGCTGAACCAGGGCCTGGGCCACGCCTCCGGCCCGCACAGCAGCTTCATCCCTTACCACGTCGACGCCGTCACCCTGCAGCCTTTCGGCGACGGGTGGCACGACGAGATGGGCATGGGCCGTCTGGTCGAGGGCACGTTCCGCAGTCTGAACAACCTTCTCGAACATCTGCACCAGAGCTTCTTCTTCTACCTTCTCATGCACAAGGAGAGGTTCGTCAGTATCGGCACGTATCTCCCCAGCGCCATGATCCTGGCTGCCAGCTTCACCATCACGGCCATCTCGTTGTGGGTTAAGAGCGGTCACCAGGAAAGGCCGGCGGCGAACCCAAGTGCCTCGAAGGAAGCCGAGGCCAGTCCGACCAAGGACTCTAGCGAGGCCGTGTCGAAGAGGCAAACATCCCCGTCTGTCCCGGCTGTCGAGCGCGACCTTTTCCTGCCGCTTGGCGTAGTTGTCATCTCCCAATTCTTCGGAGTTGTGCCGCTGTACATCTTCAACCACCTCCCAGCGAATGTAGGTTGATAACCACAACATCGATATGGACATTTTGTTGACCCCCGCCGCAGATGCTCTTCGGCGCCTACGCCGTCTTCGCGCTCGCCAACACGGCCCTGCCGTTCCTCATATCGACCCTGCTGGGGACCGTCTACGGCCCCACGACCCAGCAGTACCAGCTCATGAAGTCCTTCTCGCTCCTGCTGCTCGGCATGTTCCTCTCCGCCCTGGCCACCCTGAACTTCTCCCTGGCCTTCCTCGTCGGGGTCATGGCCAGCCCGCTCTCGTTCGTGCAGCCCTGGCCGCGCCGCCCGGCCGTCCGCTGGTCCTGCGCCGCCTTCCTGCAGGTCCTGTCCCCGACGGCGGCCATGTACTGCGTCTCGACGTACTTCGGCGTCGGCATCGGCGAGCTCCTCAAGGAGGCGGCGTTCGGGTGGGATGTTTGGGGCATGTATACCCCGGTCATCATCTGGGGCGTGTGGTGGCCGGCGTGGCTGATGGGGTCCGTCATTGTGCTCGGCAACCCTTCCAACCAGGCCGCAAAGGTCTCGGCGTAATCGTGTAGATCACGCGCCTGAATGGCAGGGACACATTCGTAATTAGTCTTCACCACTTCAGGACGAGGCAAAAGGCGTTTTGTCATCAGATTCATTTCGACCTCAAATAAAAGGCCGATTTCACTTCTTTAGTCTACTAGTGTGCAATGGCCTTCAGCCGATTGCGGACGTGATCACACCTCTCCCTAATCGCACCACCCTAAGCGGCCCACACATCACCACCGGCCGTCTCGATCCAGTTCCCGAGCTGGTTGACGCTCGAATCCCAGTCGAGCAACCGCTGGCGCATGTTGCCAATCTGCTTCATGTCCAGCACCTTGGGCTGGACCCATGTGATATGCGCCACCTCGTCTACCTGGTCGATGTTTCCGCGCAGAAGACCCAGGCTGAGAGCCTTCATGATCAAATGCTCAATCTCGTCGGGTCGCACCTTGGTCTCCTGAGCGATGTCTGCGAACGACATGGCGCGGTCGTGGGGCGGGCGGCGGAAGACTGCCTCCGTAAGGGAGGCGAGATAAATCTTCTGGCGCAGGTGGCCGGCGTTCTCGTTGAGGAGATCCTTTGAACGCATCCGGGCTGTGAGGGCCTCAAAGCCTTGGAGATCACCGCGGTTGAAGGCGAAGAGCAGATCGCGGAACCAAGAGTCCTGGGTATCCTTGAGAGCGTCGAGGATAGGGTGTAGGAGCAGCTCGCCAAAGTTGTAAATTGTGTCGGACACGAGGGCTGCGATGCTGAGGTGGAGCGCCCGTCTGTGACGTTCTTGGGCTGTGAGGGAGTTGATGTCGATGCATGCGAGGTACAGGAGGGCGTTGCGGTAGTAAGCTGTGAAGTCCGTCTTGCGCTAGGTGGAGCGTTAGGAGACATTGTGGTCAAGGCCATGATGTGCGCGAGTCTTACCTGGTAGTAGTTGGCATTCGCATCGTAGAATGCGGCGTGGACGATCGTCTCGACAGAGTCGAAGCTGTCCAGTATTCTCTCCGCCGAATCGAGGTCCTTTCTGGCGCCATCCATGTCCTCCAGGTTCAGCTTTACTCTGGCGACCGCAACCGAAGCGTAGACGAGGGCGTCTTGTGAGTTCTCGTTATCGACCTTCTTCGCAACACCCTGGAGGAATGCCAGTCTCTCCTCGTCATCTGCGTCGTTTGTCAGTACCCGTGTCTGTCATCGTCTCGAAAGCTATTCCTCACCCTTGCACTCGGTGGCGGCTTTCAGAGCGAGATCCACCAGCTTCAATTGGTTGATCTTATCCGCAAACTTGAGGATGAAGACCCTGTAGAAGGCAAGCCGCTGGGGCTTGCTGCCCGGGTGGCTGAAGAACTGGCCCAAGGCATCGGTGAGCTGGTGCCAGAGTTTCCGCTCCCAGTAGTTCTCAAACTCCAGGACGAGGTGCTGGAGCTCCTCCGGCGTCTCGTCGCGCTGCTCCGCCAAGAAATCGGGAATTGCGTCGACGTTCATCTTTGTGGAGGTGAGGTTGAGGTTGAGCCTGTGTTGGTGGGGGAGGGAGGAGCTTCGAGGTGCCCGGACGACGACGACCGGTGGGGTGGAAGCGACGTTTCGCGGGGCCGGTTTTCAGTTCAGATCTGCCAAAAGAAGATCTGAGTATCGTTGGTAGGATTGTCGTCGAAATACTATCAAAAGACAAGAACTGTGTTGTGTGCAAGCTTCGTGTGGTTGGTGATGAAAGCAAGCTCCGGAATGGAAGAGGGACGATGCACGTAACGCGGCTAGCCTGCAGCCTGCTTAATGAGCTCCGTACCTTCCTTAGCACAAGGGCGAAGCCGGGATAGGTACTTAGGTAAGCTGAAAGACAACGGTTCCGGGGAGGTACGTCCGATGCAACCAATGGCAATTTTTCCGATCCTATGACCAAAATGATCCGTGCTCAGCACGTGACTGCATGCCTTCCGCCCGGGATTCTGGAAGCTCGCGACTCCAGAGCTTCTGGCTGCGTCGACGGAATCAATTGTCACTCAATTGGGAGGCCACAGCACTCTCGAGTTGCCGCCTCAGCATTCGAAAATGGCGTCCTTTCCGACCGCAGTGCGGTCAACCCAAAAGATTGCGCACAATGCCATCAGAAGGCAACCACTCCACGACGTTGCCATCACTCGTACTGGCAAGCCCATCCTCCGTACGCAGGGCGGAAGGTAGACATTGGACCAATTGCTCCCCACTAGAGCTGCGCTTACCTTTTTCTACGTTCAGACATTCCCTTGGTGGTATGGAAAACGAAAGCCGAAGTAAAAACCACTCTAAGAACGATTCACAGGACACACTGCGACGGTATTCGGCGCCACGGGACAGGTTGGACGGTACATCGTGAACAGACTTGGTATGGGACCGCGTACTTCGAATGCCCAACGCCGCATCTGACAGTGCTCTGTAGCTCGTCAAGGATGCACTGTTGTCATTCCCTTCCGCGAGGAGATGGCCAAGCGCCACCTCAAGGTTGCCGGTGACCTCGGTCGAGTTGTTTTCATGGTATTACCTCTCGTACATGCCAGTCGGGGGTGCGGCAGCTAAGCTTTACGGCAGGAGTACGACCTGCGAAACACCCAATCGATCGAAGAGAGCGTCAGACACTCGGATGTCGTCTACAACCTGGTCGGCCGAAACTACCCCACCAAGTATGACCCCCATGCAACAAAAGCAGAGTAGCGATGGCTAAGATGATGCGCAGGAACTTCTCTCTGGAGGATGTTCACGTCGAAGGAACCGAGCGGATAGCCGAGGCCGTGGCCAAATACGACGTCGACCGCTTCATTCACATGTCCAGTTACAACGCCAGCCTGGACTCCCCCTCTGAGTTCTACCGCACCAAGGTTAGATATTGGCATGCCCTGGGAAGGATTCTGCATGCGACTGACCGTTCCACTAGGCCCGAGGAGAGCAGGTTGCCCGCAGCATCTACCCCGAGACCACTATCGTGAGGCCTGCGCCGGTCTTTGGTTTCGAGGACAACCTTCTGCTTAAGCTCGCCAGCGTCATGAACCTTTTCACTGCCAACAACATGCAGGAGAGGTTCTACCCTGTTCACGTATGTCGTATCCCTGTGGCGTCGGTTCAACTTCTAACAATTCCAGTCCATCGATGTCGGCCAGGCTCTTGAGCTGATGCTCTACGACGACAGCACGGCCGGCCAAACCTTTGAGCTTTACGGACCCAAGAACTACTCCATGGCCGAGATTGCCAGCTTCGTTGACCGCGAAATCTTCAAGCAGAGACGCCACATCAACGTCCCCAAGAAGATCCTTCAACCGATCGCCGGCCTCTTGAACAAGTACCTCTGGTGGCCGATCATGTCCGCCGACGAGATCGAGCGTGAGTTCATTGACCAGGAAATTGACGACACGGCCAAGACCTTCAAGGACCTCGGCATTGAGCCTGGTGACATCAGCAAGTTCACTTACCACTACCTGGTAAGACCCACCACTCTCTCGGTCAATGTTTTCAAGAATGCATGGCTGACCATCTCTGCAGCAAGGATTCCGCAGTGGCAACTTCTACGACCTTCCCCCAGCGACGGAGAAGGAGAAGAAGGAAGAGCGCAAGTACTTGCACGTTCTCGACGAATAGTCAACCTGGGTTTCGTTTGTTGGTGGGGCAGATCCCGGTTTCTCAAGCTGTGTAGAGTGTATATAATCGCCAACTAGACAGTTGCAATAGTCGAGGAATTCATGTATAGTTTGAAGCACACTTGCCGTAATGTCGTTGTGGTACAGCCGTGACTGAAAGGCTTGGCTCCGTTAATGCTGATTCGTCGAGAACGTCATAGCTGTGAGGTTTCCGCGCCTCAAACTGGGTCCTTCCACAGGCCGATCGCCCAAACAGCCGAAACGTTACTCCTCGCGTGTGTCCTTGCGAAACAGCATTTGACCTCCCAGAGTCTGTTATTTGAAAGCACCCTGAACACAAAGCGTTTTTCTTGGTAAAAATGTCCAACTCAGACAGCGACGACGAACCTCTGTGAGTTGCCCAAGGCGGAGAGAGAAAAAAGAAAAAAAAACTTAGTTGCAGTCAATTCAACCCCCCCCACCCCACCTCGCACGCAAAAACTGCGAAAAGCCGACGCCGACTAACACCGCCGGCAGCGTGCTCTCCTCGCACGCCCTCGCGGCGCTGGCCGAGTTCAACGCCGAGAAGGACGCGCACGAGGAGAGGTTCGAGAAGCTCAAGGCGCAGGCCGAGGCCAACGCCGCCGGGGGCGGCGGCCCGCTGTCCATGGAGGCCTTCACGGAGGACTGGAACGAGTCGCAATTCTGGGTATGACTGGAAGAAGAAGAAAATGGCATTTTTGTTGAGATGAGGGGAGAGATGGTATGCTCACTTCTCTCTCTCCAGTATTCCGACGAGACGGCCAACCTGATCGCCGGCCAACTTCTCGAGGGCGCCGACGAGGGCACGACCATCGCCGTCGTCTCTGCGCCGAGTGTCTTTGTCGCTCTGCGAAACCTGCTGGTGCGTATTGTTCAACATCTTAAAACTAATCTTTTTCTCTGTGGAGAAGAAGGAAATCGCAGCTGAAATGAGAGACAGAACGCGCGCGGCGAGGGCCAGACCCGGCCGAATGTGGTGCTCCTGGAGCACGACATGAGGTTCAACGTCTTCCCCGAGTTCGTCTTCTACGACTTCCAGCAGCCGTTCAAGCTTCCAGGTACGCAACGTCTTGACGAAAACACACGCGCCACGGTGGGATGGCTAATGGAATGATGCAGGTGAGCTCAAGGGCGCCGTGGACCGCGTCGTCTGCGACCCGCCGTTTCTCAGCGAGGACTGCCAGACCAAGGGTGAGTGAGAAAAAAAAAATGTTCCGCGAGTCCAGCGATCCGCTCGACGGTCGCTAACCGAACTGCACAGCCGCCATGACGGTGCGCTGGATGATGAAGCCGAACGCGGCCAGCGAGGGGCGGGTCGTCGTCTGCACCGGCGAGAGGATGGAGGGCCTGGTCACCAAGGTCTACAAGGCTTTCGGCGTCAAGACGACGACGTTCGAGCCGAAGCACGCCAGGGGCCTCAGCAATGAGTTCTACTGCTACGCCAGTTTCGAGTGTCAAGATTGGACTTGGAGGGAGACGGCAAGGTGACGACGGCACGAGGATGCTTCATTTACTCCCGGATTGGAAATTCAGTAGAATGAGACTTGGCGAGGTAGTCTAGTGCATTCAGCGTCACTCGCCGTTCTAGATAAGGGTAGGTGGCAGCTCCTTTTGATCGCCAGGCGAATGCCAATGCCTCCGATCCGATGAGGTTCTGATTACCAAAGCCCAAAATTGACAACGCCCGTAATGCATGTAGCTTCTACTTTCTATCAATGCTCCCTCAGCTCCCTACCAATGTATCAAGTCTGAAGGCAATGCATACTCTTCCTTGTCGGCACTCTTAACCATCACTTCGACCATTCACCAGCTCCCCCCTCCTGCTAAGAAAGGGAGCGAATGATGTAGAAGAGTAGGTAGGGTTGTGCGTTCAGTACATCCGAATTGGACGCCATCTCAACCTTGTGATCGTTGAATTTGAACCACTTTGGAGAGGGGGATAGTTAGCCAACGTACTATTAACAGGTATTGAGGTGCATTGCCTACCTGGTCGCCTACCCGACAGTATGACATGTAGTGGCCTGGTTGGTAAGGTTAGCATTGTTTCACAAATTAATAAAGGCTGACAAGATTCTCGTTTTGGTCTATTCACCTGTATCAATCTCACCAACGTGAACCACGACACTCAGTAGATCGTATGTGCATGATCTGCCCAACTCAACTGCGCCCTTGGCCCCATTTTCTCTGCCTCGGCTCGTGTAGGGCAGCATGTTAAGCTGAAGTGGAAAACTGACGACTGTATCAATCTTCGAAGGGGCCCTGTCGTGGCGACCTTGCTTATACTCAAAACGCTTTCCAAGGACATCAGCATGAGCCTGTTTGAGAGCTTGTAGCTCATGAGGCAACTTACCTTAAGCTGAATTGCAAGAACGTTGGGCAGACGCTTGATGCTTGTGTTTCGCCTGGCCTGCTGCATCGAGTCGCATTTGTGGCAACGGTACTCACACTTGTCGTGCTTAATGTACTCCTCGTCAAGGCATTCCTGGAGTGTCAGGCTTGGCATCTTTTGTCCACCTTTTTTCCTCCTTTGAGCCAGGTTCTCCAAACCCAAACTAAGGTCGAGAAACGACTGCACGGTATTGGTGACTCCCCCGCAATTTTGGCACGTCGTGCTACTCTGCGACTTGCCGTAGAATGTCTGGTGGACAATGCAGTTACAGGTGTGCTCGCTACCCAACTCTGGTCGCTTGCCATCTCCATTGCGTTCGTGAAGCTCCTCTGCGAGAAACTGGAAGAATTCATGGGCGTCTTGCTCCTTGGTGGTCACAAGGTTCTCAAACGCCTTCTTGTCCGAGATCCAGAATCCAGAAAGTATGCTAGCCGCTGTAAACCCGTTAGTGTTCTCGGCGGCATAGAAATCCTGAAACATGTCGTCCATGGCACAACTGAGGCAGTTAGAGACATTGCAGTCATTGCTCTGGTGCCCGTCACCCAGGTAGAAGTTGCGCAGTAAGGGATTGTGGAGAAAGCTTTGCAGCACGACGTTTTGATAGCATGTTGCTCCAGCGTTGTAAATTCCACGCAGGCCGTTAGCCTTGCAGGAGGCAGTGGTTGTGTTGGAGGATATGTAAAGAGGGTTGTCCTTCAGGCTGTCTGAGAACATCTCGTCATGCTTCCTCTTGCGGCCTGGGCTAAGGTCAGCGTTTGATCATCTCAGCAGGGCAGGGGCGTGGAGGATGTTTTGCGAGTGGCGTGGATATCCGAGTGGATCGACTTACTGGAAAAGGTGCCGGTACCCAATTTGCGGACGCGCAGCTCTTCGAAGGTAGGGTCCCACACAAGGTCATCGCAAATCTGGCAGTATAGTGAACCACTGCGAGAGTCGACATCTGGAGAAATTAGAGACTATTAGGGAACTGAGCAATGGTGGACGTACAGAATCGATGCTGCTTCTTAGTACCATGCCTAAGACGGTCCTCTTCAGTGACAATGGAGGAGCACTGAAGACAGAGGTAGTTGGATGTGACAGAGGTCTTGACCTGACCGTCGGAGTTCTTGGAGGTCTGACAGACAAGGGGTGTTTGTTCAAAGATGTTTTTGAGAATCATCTTGTAGTGGTGAACCGACTGGTTCATGACCTCCTGGGACTGCGACAGCAGCCGCTGTACGTGCTCTGCAACAGTGTCAGCCCCGTCAGACGAGTAGCCACAGCCTCTGAAATCATGGAGAAATGATAATACAGACCACATCCATATACAGGAGTGCCTGGAACAGGCGACTTGACCTTGGCGGTCTTGGGGGACATTGGTGTTGTCGGTCGTGCAGACATCTTGTAAATGTGAAGGAGACGAGATCTCTAAGCAACTGAACCAGGCTACCAAGCGAAGCAGCGCGCGTGTTCCACTCGGGCGTCTCTCTCTGTGTAGGATTACGGCAGCGATAGGCCTACCGCCTCGTGAAGTTCTCGTGACAGCTGCGGCAAGAAGACGCCCTCGTCGTGAGTGGACTGGATGTTTGGCTGTGGGTTGGGCGATGGGCGAGGTGGGCAGTTGAAGAGCAACGAGCAGAGCGATCCAGAAAGCGTGAAAGGCGGGACCTGCGACGAAACGATCAGCTGTAAGCAAAGGAGTTGTTGCGACAGTAGGGGAAACGAACAGACTCGAGGTATTACGAAGAGAGAGCACCGTCTGGAAAGGCTTCTCGACCGTAAGGAGTCTGGTCAGATCGCCCTCAATGGCGCAAGTCAGACGTTGATCGAGGGAACGCTACGGCTAACATGCAAGTGTAGACCGAAACACAATTCCCTGGCTGGTAGCAATCGGGGAACGGTTTAGATAGGTAGCGAAGCTTTGGTGGATAGTAATGGCAGCAGGCCACTCGGTCACCAGCAAAGGATGATTCGGTGTCTGGACGATCCTCGAGGTGCCAAATCCTGATCTGAGCGCGTGTGCAAGCAAGATTAAGGCAATGCAAGTAGATGAGGTGCTCAGGAAGTGTCCAGAGGGCAGGTAGGTGGGCAAGATGTAGTATTTGTGGAGTCGGTAGGCAAGGTGGAAACTGGAAAGTGAGGTAACTTACCAACAAGGTAGGTGTAATAGGGAGGTAGGCAATAAACTTTGGACAGGAGCGGCTGACAGCGATAATTCCAGCTTATCGGCACCTGATCAGGGGAAGTTTCTTATCGATAAGGGGTTCCTACAGGTACGTTCCGCGACGCGCTAGGTGCCAACCAGTGGAAGTATAATTCAGTGATAATAGCACCTGTAAATACCTACCTGAGAACATGCCTTTTCGTATCTTTTCCCTCATAATTTTGTGAATGTGTACCAGGGTATGGTAGAAATTGATAATGTGGCTGGAATTGCGTTCAAATCAGTATATTTTGGCTTCACCATTGAGTTGTTTGGGGGAAAGAAAACCTAGAATGACGGGTACTTAGGTACCTAGGTACCTACCAAGGTGGGTACCTATGAACCTACCTACCTGGTAGGTATGTGAACCTCGGTAGGTATCTGAACATCAGCCCCGCGATCGCGTCTTTTGCAAACTACCTAGGTAGGTAGATACCACGTAGATCAACTTATCTACGGCGCGCAGATTATAACAATGAGGGGATCGTTCAGAGTTGCACTCTCAACTTACAACATCAGCGCCGGTCTATGACTACGGCGACTTCGACCGCACTGCCATCTCCACTCCGGCCTCGGATACCGCAACTTTGTTGCGACTAGCACCATCAACACAAAAATGGCAAGTCGACTCGTCGCATTGCCCGAGGTTGAGCGCCTCAGCCCGTCTTGCATTAGGATCTTGGCGGGCAACCCCGGAAAATTCACTCTGCAAGGCACCAACACCTACCTGATCGGAAGTGGAAGCCGTCGCATCCTTATCGACACGGGCGAAGGGATGCCATCGTGGATTTCAGCCCTCAAAGCCACTCTAGAGCAGGAGAATGCGACTGTCGATACGGTCCTGATCAGCCACTGGCACCGGGACCATCAAGGCGGCATCCCGCAACTTCTCGAGCTTTCCCCAGACTCCAAGATTTTCAAGAACCAGCCTGAAGAGGCCCAATCAGACATTGAGGACGGGCAGAAGTTCGCCGTCGACGGGGCCAGCCTTACAGCTGTGTTCACCCCCGGGCACACAGTGGACCACATGGCCTTCGTCTTGGAAGAGGAGGACGCCATGTTCACCGCGGACAATGTCCTGGGCCAGGGGACCGCGGTGTTTGAGGACCTGGCCACCTATCTCAACAGCCTCGAGAAGATGCGCCACCTGTTCAAGGGCAGGGCGTATCCGGGCCACGGGCCGGTCATTGAGGACGGCCCGTCCAAGATCGCCGAGTACATCAACCACAGGAAGACGCGAGAGGAACAGGTGGTCCGTACGCTGCGAACGCAGAGAACCAGCGGGGAGGCCTTGGGCCAACCCAACGCCTGGACGCCGATGGAGCTGGTCAAGGTCATTTACCACGACGTTCCGGAGGAGCTGCACGTTCCGGCATGTGGCGGAGTGATGCAGATACTCGACAAGCTCGAGAAGGAGGAGCGGGCATCTGAAAGTGACGGAAGATGGGTGCTGAAAGATCGGTCGTCGTTGTGAAGAGGTGCGGTAAAGGACGTGGTCCGATGACCTTGGAGCTGGCGGGCCGGGGCTTCGGCGGGGCGTCGGGGCCGAAGACGGGCGTATGGTCCGAGCGTGGCTCGGACTCATCTTTAGATATCTACTTTGGTACCTTGAAAGTCGTCTTCTGGCAAGGCTCCGCACATGTCAAATGCCAGCAGGTCATCGTCATTCTTTTGCGTGTGCACGCGGGCGTTTCTTCCGGTTTTTCTTGGCAAGGCTGGCGATGGTGATGTATCCGTAAGCAACGAGGCCTCTTCGGAAGGTTCGGGCAACCAACGTGTTTTTCTACTACGCCAACCCGCTCGATCCGTAGTATCCACTGCCCACTACCTACTAGGTACCTAGGTAGGTACCTACCCACTTGATCTTGATGGGAGTGAGTTGGTGGGTAATACACTCGCACACTGGTGCACTATGGCATGTAAGCAAGAGCCGGTTGTGCGCGGCCTGCGATCCCGTGGACGACGCGGGTCAGACTCCGAGTTGGCTCCGGCTTCTGCGGCATGCGAGGAGGGGGGCCGTCAAGCGGTGTGGATCTTCCTAGGGAGGGCGGGATCACAGTTTTGATGGACGGATCGGAGGCAAGGGTTTGGTCGTGCGAACCCGTCTGCAGGGAATCTGCGAATCACCGTCGGGCTGGGTGTTCTTGGCCGTCGTGGAGTGCCGGGCCACATGAGCAATGTCGGCGAATTAACGATTTACACTGAATGTCGTGCGATTTTGTCGGTCAATCCGGAGGGGAGTTGGGTCCGTCGGTATGAAAACTCGAGCCCGTAGCCAGCGGAGTTTCGATACATTGTATTACCAAATAGGTATATTGCGGGATTGCTTTGCGAACGGGAAGACTCGACTACACACTTGCTCGTACCCAGGACCTTTGATACCTCAACCTATGATGTTATCTCAGTTCGGTGTAAGAGCTCTCGGTATCTTTACAGGTGGGAACAAAATCTGTGATTTTCTGTCCTAGTGATTGAGGGTTTAGTTTAAACAGTGGGTAGTGGGGCCCAATGTCGTCAGTGTTGTAAAATCGTACCTGGTATATACGTTATTAATACAACAGAAAAAAGGGGGAAAAAAAAGAAAAAAAAAAAGAGAAGAAAAAACACCGGCAGACCGGTCTAACCGGCACGCAAATGGCAGTCAGCGACGCCTGACAATATCGGGTTTCCACGGCGTTTGTCATTCGGACTTTTCACAAGTACCGCCTACGTACCGGACGGTTCCCACTTATTACTAACCTCCGGGGCCGGCCAACAACTTGCAGCTCCGTTTCTTGGGCTGAATCTTGGTTCGCAGGCTCTTTCGTGACCAATTGCTTCTTTCCTTTCCTGGTCGCCGGCCTTACACGTGGATGCCCTTCGGAACCTTCGGACGCGGTCTTCTCCAAAATTCTCCTACTTTCTGGGTTGACTCACACACCCGACCCTACACCGTGTCCGGCCTGGCTTACACCCAAGATAGCCTCCTCAGATGGATCGCGAGCCACCGCTGGCCTTGCCTCGTTCGTTCGTCAGGCCCTGACGCGCACGCAATGAGCCCGTTCAAGCCCCCCAATGGGCCAGCAGGACGCGCGTGGGTGGCCTGACTGCCTAGCATGTTCACCTCACGCCCTGGAGCCTGTGTCGAGTACCTTCGTCGTACCTTACCAAGAATCTTTCCTCGATAGAAGCGTCACCTCGGGCGGAATCGTCCGGTTCCTCCATTTGATGGGTCCTTCCATGTGTTGTAAAGTACTTGAAGCCAGGCCTCGCTGCCTTCAGGACGTGACTGTTCTTGATCTCGTCTGTTCACCTTCTTTCCCTCGGGAGACTGCGACCACCATACAACCCACCTTGTGTATTCCATGTCGATCCAGCAGACTTGAGGTTCTACTCGCGCTCACTCTGGACGTAGCATCACCTATCCGCCACGACTTCGACATCAGTTCCTGAGCCCGATGAGGTCAACAGGGACAGGTGCCGTGGCTTTAGGCTTCCTGCCGTTGGTCTTCGCCCACGGTGCCCATGAAGGCAGTTCCGATGACATGAACATGCATATGAACATGTCTCATGGCGCGGGAGAGCCGAAGGCAGACCCTCAAAGCTACCCTCCAACGTACTTTGCGCTGGCGGACTATGCCGGCTTGATATACGCGCACATTGCTGTCATGGTGCTCGCCTGGGTCTTTGTCCTACCAGTTGGTAAGTCTGTCGAGCTGACGCCAAGGATGCCGCGCGGACTGACGCGCTCGGTGCAGCTGTAATGCTCTCCATCTCCCGCTCGAGGTATACAATCGCCGTCCAGCTAGTTTTCCTCGCGGTGAATGCGCTGGGCGCCGTCTTGGGAGCAGTTTACAACGCCAACACCCCGGATCTCTACCCCGGCAACGCCCATCACCAGCTTGGGTGGCTGATGACCTGGGTTGTGTCGGCGCAGGTCATGATCAGCCTTCTGGGAAGGGTCGTCGGCGGCCTGAACGGGGGCTCCCGCGACAAGCACGTCAAGACAGAGTACCAGTCCTTCATCCCCGTTTCTACGGCCGCCATGGCGGAGCATCACCGCATCAACGAGTCGCCGTACGATCGCGAGTACCGCCCCTCGGACGACAGCGGCCACGGCACTGAACCATGCACGTCATCTCTTCGAAGCTTCTCGCGTTCATCCTCTTCGGCCGAGATCTCGCCCCGCATTTCCGTCGCCGGTAGAAAGGAGTATCTTGTGGACGACGATGACGATTACGAAGACGGCCTGCCGATGCCCTTGCGTAGCGAGGTAGAGAGCAGCAAGACCGCCCTCATCCTCGCCAAGATTGCGAGGAAGATACCATCACGGGTCTGGAGTGTAATGCTATTCATCTACAACTGCGTTGACAGAATGATTTTGCCCTTGGGCTTTGTGGTTTTGTGCTTGGGCATTGTAACCTACGGCCGGTTCTTTGTAAGTGATGTCGATACACCGCTGGTATTAGTACTGACAGATTCGGCAAAGGAGGGCAATGGTATTTACAGCGGTCTGGCGCATTGGATCAAGGGCGGAGTATTCTTCTGGCTCGGCTTGCTGACCCTCGGCCGGTGGACCGGCAGTTTCGGTGAACTCGGATGGGTAGGTCATCAACATGCGCCCGGGCTGCCCCGCAGCCGGAGGCGTTCAGGGACCGATTTGCTGACTCTCGGCGCCGACAGGCATGGAACGTTCGGCCGAAGCGGACCGACGGCAAGTGGCGGCCGTCGGCCGAGTTTGTCGAGAGCGCTCTCATCTTCGTGTACGGCTCGACCAACGTCTTCCTCGAGCACCTCGGAAACTGGGGCGGAGAGTACAGCGCCCAGGATCTCGAGCACATCTCCATCACCGTCCTCTTCATCGGCGGTGGGCTGGTGAGTTCCAGAATGATCCCGCCCATCCAAGTACTCCAGCTAATGTGGAACGACAGTTTGGCATGCTGGTCGAGTCCAGCTGCATCCGCGACCTCCTGAACACGTCCGTCGTCGATGCTGCTGCGACCGCCGCCGAGGAAACGTACGGCGAGGAGGAGCAGGAGACGTTCAAGCCACCTAGGCAATACGAGATCCCCATCAACCCCATTCCCGCGCTGGTCATCCTGCTGCTGGGCATCATGATGAGCTCGCACACGCAGCACTCGATGATCTCGAGCATGGTCCACAAGCAATGGGGCAACCTCCTGACCGGCGCCTCGTTCGCCCGGTTCGTCACCTACGCCACGATGTACCTCAAGCCCCCGAAGTCGGTCCTGCCGTCCCGGCCGCCGAGCGAGCTCCTCGCCGCCTTCGGCCTGATTTCCGGAGGCATCATCTTCATGGCGAGCGTAAGTTCCGACTGCTGTGGCGTGAGAAACGCTTGCGCGATTGACTGACATTGGCGCAGGCCAGCGACACCGTCGAGGGGATGATCCACTACGACCTGGACGCCATGTTCATGTACACCGTGACCATGGGGCTCGTGGGCGTCCTGATGGCCTGGGAGATCCTGGTCCTCGCCATCAAGGGCTGGGCCGTGCGTAGGGAAGCCGGGCGACAGCCGCGCCGACTTTCCTGATCTCTAGGAGTGAGGAATGTGGCGATAATGTGGATTTTGGAGGACATTGCGACGGCGTCGGTATGAGAAATGATCCTGCCGGATAGATGGCGTCCCCGGTGCGCCGGGACATCGCGGCCTCGCGCTCCCTATGATTTTGGAGTCTTAAGATACCCTTCATATGAGTTAGACGGAGAAGGTTTGGTTTAATGAGTAATGGCTGGAAGGGGGGAAGAGGGAATCAATCTATGTGATATCCCATTATCGAGGCTACGAACTATATAATTCACGTTACAAGTAACTGTCACTGAGAAATCACGGTTTGAGATGAGTCTCCAGCAAGAGTTTCACTGGGAATATGGACGTGAGTTTGTACCATTCGCTCATTTATGTATAGATGCAAGGGACGCCCTGGATTCCCGAACCACTTCTCCGTCCATGAATCCGATCGCATATGGGGACTCCTAGATGGGAACGCCGACAGAGTTGCAGGTCGCCGTGGCCCAGTTCAGAGCAGAAATGCTGTAATGGGTCATGACGAGTTAGCGATGCTTCTTTGACGACTTCCTTCGCGCTCTGATTTTCTCCTCGACGAAACAAGGGCCCGGTGAGGGGGACTTACACGTCAGCAGCCTGGCAAGCACCAAGCACGCAAGTGGTGACGGCGCTGTTGTACGCGGAGGACCTGCAAAAACCCCAGAGTCAGTCACGGTACGTATGGGTTTGGGTAGTTGCAACGGTAGGCACTCACGCGCAGATGCATGCAAAGTCGGTCTGCGACGCGCACCCGGAGATGGGGAAGCTGTCGAGGAAACAGGGACGCTGCGTAAACTCTCGTTAGCCAACTCCATCACAAAAGGGGGGAGGAAGAGCTTGATCCGTACAGCACAGTCCGGGAGCTGGGAGAGGTCCTGGGCAGCGACGAGGCTGGCGAAGAGGGCGACGGCGGCGGTCTTGAACTGCATTCTGGCGGTCTTGGTCGGGCTAGAGGGATTGATGTTGATATAGATGACTTGTGGGTTGTTGCGAGATGTGATGTTGTGCAATAGTGTGGAACGATCACGACATCTGGACCAGACGACCCAGGACTTTATATAGATGGCAACCTACCTCCTTCGCCTTCCATTCTTTCATTTCACAAGACAATGGCCCGGCTGGGCTCGGCTCCCCCAGGTGCACGAATCCGAATCCTGTCATACCCCGCAAGCAAGACGACCACGGCGATTGTTTAGGCCTGGTAATCCTATCCCCCAAACAAGCATCCATCGAGTCACATCGAAAAACACCTTTCACATGAAGCCGAAGGGGCAAAGTGGCGAGGCGGGGTTCGCGGAGACGAAGAGCTCGCCAAGGCGGCCTTGACAAACTGAAGCGACCCCAGGCGGATGTGACGTTCCAGGGACAAGGACAATGTCGGCGACATTGCCGGATGGAGAAGAAGAGAAGCTTGCATCAGACCTTTGTGTGGCGGAAGCCCGCGATGTTAGGTCAGGGTAACTACCATTGCGCACCGTCTGAGGTGAGGTCACTTGTGGCTGACATGAGATCTGCTCAGCAACAGAAAAGCAAGATCACCAGAAAGACTAGATGTCGTCCCATGCTCACCACGAGAGATAGAGTGACAAAGGCAATCCCCATCCACCGAAGCCGCTTCCTACCGCGGAGAAACAGCTCGTCGTAGATGCGACGAGCCGTTGCTAGCAAAACAGTCCCCCGGGCTACCCTCGATAAGGTGCACAGCGAGCCAGGCGGGATGGCTTTCTTGCAGCGGCGTTCCCTGCCGAGAAAGAGCTCTGGCCGATCATGAGGACGAATTCGACGCCAGACAGCTTGGACGATGTGACATTGCCTCTGAAATTTGCGGGGAAATACAACCACGCAGTCGACGAGGGGGGACGGGGCGGGAAGTGAGGGGGTTGGATGGGTTCGTCCGGAAGGGAAAGCAACTGGGCGTCTTGAGAAACGAAAAGCATGAGGTCGACCAGCAACAAGGAACGAACGTCGATGACATGGAGAGAGAGGGGGGGGTGGTTGGCCCTGCCGGCCGGCACCATGCTTGGAAGCATCACGTCGAAACCTGGGGTTTGCGGGGGAAGAGAGAGAGGGAGAATGCGACGCTATGTGGCTACGTTCGGGGTTGCAGTCGGAGGGCGGGTGGCCAAGGACGAGTTCCTGCATCGGGGGAAGCCCCGGAGCGGACGTCGGGCGGCAAGGGAGGCGCTAATAGCAATAACACGCTGCGTCCTGTTGTTATTCGTTCGTGAATCGTGTGTGTATGCGTAGCTGACGTTCGCGTAATTACAACGTAGCCTGCCGAGGCCGTGGAGCTGTCATAAGAAGCATCTGATCATGTCTACGGTCCTCCGCTGGATGCGTGCTGCGGTGCATCGGGTCGGTCCTCTTTCCCTTTCCTCGTCGACCTGTGATCTTGGTCGAGCCGGGTTCCTACGGCAGCCCGTAAGGCCTACTGTCTCAAAACTCGAAATCTTCCAAAAGGGGTTATCTCTGCCGGCTACGGTAACCCCCGTGGTAGAATTGAAAGATCTCTTAATTTATTATTAAAATAACTTAAGTAAGTATAAATTTTATAGCCCTTATAATTTTGTACAAAATCGTATAATCCTTTTTATAATCTCTTACTAACTTTATTCCCTTAGATTTAACTTATTTTATAATAGTATTTTACTACTTAATTAATTATAAAGTAGTTAGGTAGAAGTTTAATTAGTAATACTATTCTTTATACTTAATTAAGTTTAATTAACTTTTAATCCCTAATTATATTAATTTTATAAGTCTAAAGATTAATAATAATAATACTTTTTTTTTTAATAAATTTTAATAAACTCTAGACTTATTAACTACTAATCCTACTAATTACTCTTTCTACCTTACTAATATTAAAACTAAGGATTAGTAGCCCCTTAGTACTAAATTCTTTATAGTAACTAAAGTTACTTCTTAGGCTTATAAAATAAGTATTTAATAAATAAAAAAATAATTTATTATAAACTCTTAAGTTAATATTTTAATTTAACTCTAGGTTACTAAATATATAGAGTTAAAAGTAGGTAGGCTTATTTATAAGTAATATACTATAGTATAAACTATTTAGAAGTTTATTAAAGTTATTAAAGTTTTAAGTATAATTTAATTTAAGTTATATATAAGTTTTATACGGTATTTTATAGGTAAGTTTATATAAAATACTAACTTCCTTTACCTTAACTAGAAAGCTATACTAATTATTACTAAAAATAGTTTAAATCTTCCCTTTTACTATAATATTATATATAATACTATAAATCTTTTTAACTTCTTTAAAAAGGCTTTAGTTAAGCTAAAGAAAGATATATATAACTTTTATTTAGTTTTAGCTTTTTTTATTAATAATAGTTTTATAACTAATTCTAACTTATTAATATTTAAAAAGTAAATAAATACTAAAACTATACTTAATAAAGCTTTATTTAAGTCCCTTATTTAGGTTAATTAGCTTAATCCTTTTTAGTTTTTGATTTTAATATAGTTATAAATAGGTACTAAATAAAAACTAATAATTAAAGTTAAAGAAGCTAGTAATACTACTAAAAAACTAGTATTATATAAGTGTACTTTTTTAAAGGTTAAGTTAAAGGCTACTTTTAAGTAAGTTAATTTAAAGGTAATTAAAAGGGAGACTAAAAGGGATATTAAAAGGAATACTAAATAAAATATTATTTAAAATACTATATAAAGAGTTAAGGAAGATGTTAAGTAAGAGGCTAAGTAGAAGGCTAAGTATAGTACTAAGTAGGAGACTTAGTAAGGGACTTAGTTAAAGGTATACTCTAGGTTTGTAATTCTATACCTTTTTTGATTTTTATTATTAAAATACTAATAATTACTTATAAAATAGTAAATTTACTTAAGAGATAGTAGTAAGGGGAAACGAAAGGGGTGTTAATTGAGATGTAAATGTTATATAATTTTTAAGTAGAATAATTTAACTCTTTTTTTACTTAACTTTAATTAATATAAGTAAAAAAGAAGGAAATAAATATTAAAAATATTAAATTTTATTTTTAAAAATATTTTTTTAGTAATAATAGTTATTATAATAAGTTTTTAATAAATAGAAAAAAATATAGTATTTTTTACTTTTTTTTTTAATATAACTTAGGTCCTTTAGTTAAGTAAAATATTTTATTTTTATATTTACTTTATTAATCTCTTTAGTTTTTTCCTAGTCTCTTTTTTAATATTACTACTACTACTACTATTACTATATTTTCCGCACTAGGTCTTTAAGACCTTTATAATACTAAGAATATTAATAACCCTAACACTACTAATAGTAATACTTAATTATCTTTATTTAAATATTAAATATTAATTTTTAATAGTAATTTAAGTTATTTTACACTACTTTACTTCTTATACTAACTAAGGTACCCCCCCCCCTATAATAATAATAATAATAATAGCGCCCCCCCCTATAATAATAATAACAATAATAGCGCTCCCTTCCCTAATAATAATAATAATAGTAATATTTATATAGGCAATACCTACCCCCCGTCCCCCTTACTCCCTCTTCCACCCCCTTTACCCCCTCCTCCTTCCTCCTCCTTTAAAAAGCCTAATAAGTATAAGTACTAATTACTACTAAATTATATCTTTAAAACTAAATTAATAAAATAGAATTTTAGTTATATAAAAGTATATTACTTATACTATTTTTTTAAGCTACTATAAACTAACTAGCATTAGTACTACTTTTAAACTATTCTACTTCTTTATTTAGTACAAGCCCGCCTATAATACTAATACCTATAGCGCCTTTATAATAAATAAAAGTACAAATCTCCTAGTAGTAATACTATAAGCTATAGGTAATAAGGCTGTTAAAAAGTATAGTTACTATACCTAGTAATAGAGTATATAAGTAAAGTATATACTAGCACCACTATACTTATAGTATATTATATAAAGTACTTATACTAACTACTACTATAATTCCTAGAGTAGTAAATACTTCTATTATAAGTATAGTAATTACTAGTTTTAACTTAGAATTAATAGTATTTTAAAAAACCTAACTCTAACCCCTTATAAGTCCCTTTTTTTATTACCTTCTCCCTTATTAATACCTTTTTCTCTTTTAACTCCTCCTTATTTACCCCTAGTACTACTAGGGTCTATTAATCTAAACTTTAAGTAGTATATTTAAGAGTATACTATAATAAGTTAGTTTTAGTAGGCTAGTACTAAGGCTAAAGTTAATATATAAAAAAGAGTATTAGTAGCTCTGTATACTTATAAGTAGTAGTAGTAAAAGCAACAGTAACAGTAGTAGTAGTAGCTTACTAATAAGGCCGACGATATTATTAACTAGGCTATTAGTATATTTAGTTCCTTTCCCCTTACTTAAGAAGTGTTTTTTTGTTTTATTTTTACTTCTTTTGTTTTATTAAAATAATATACCTTATATATACTTATTTACTTTTTACTTTTTGTAATTACTATTATAGATTTATTAATAACTTTTACTTTAGATATAATTAAACTCTATAGTACTAGAACTATAGTTTTTATAAGTATTATATAATATTTAGTTTTATATATAAAAAACTTTATATTACTATAGCTATTAATAATATTTAGAATAAAGAGTTATTAGTAATACTAATAAGTAATATTTTTTATATAAATTTTATACAGAAAATTCTATTAGTTAGTATCCTTAGTATAGAAAACTATTCTAAAGTATATAGGTTATTTTTACTTATTATAATTAGAATTGTGTATTTATTAATAACTACTATTATAAATATAATTTATACTAGTTAAATAAAATATTTTATACTAAGTATAGCTTTTAATAACTTTTAAGGTAAATAATTTAGGTTAATATTTTTAGTATAGTTATTTTTTAAGTTAGTTATATAAACTAACTGTTTAATTAAATTCTAATAGGTACGGTATATAAGAAGGTTATTTTGAATACTATAGGAATAAGCTTAGAGTACTGGATAATAAAGATAAGGGACGATGATTCTAAAGATAAGGTTAATAGTATTAAAAAGTAAACTCTAAAGTATTAGACTTAAGAACCTTTTAATATAATAACCCCTATAAGTAAAAATTTTTTTTATACTTACTCTTTAATATTTATATAAGATGCCTTAACTCTATATTAATTTAATACTGTATAAAGATATTATTACTAAGAAGCTATTAATTAGCTGGAAATATAAAGTAATTATACGCCTGCTATATAATTCTTACTAAGTTAAAGTATTATAAGTAACGTTTATATAGTACTTAAAGTGATATGGCGTTTCTTACGAGATCCGGATGTAGTTTTTAGATAACTTACTTAAATGAATTTATAAGCTATTCTTCTTTTATTAATTATTTAATACTAATATCTTTATTTAGTTATAATTTAAAGGCTTTATTATTATATAAAATAGTTTTAAAGACCTTAAGTATAGTAATAGATTATAGTAGTACTAAATACCCCCGTAACTCGCTATAGCCTACTTTAAGGCTATTTAGTACTTTTAACTAAGTAACGATAATACCTATATAGTTTAGAACTATAGTAGGGAGTTCCTTTATACATTTATACACTAGTAAGGCTATATTATCTCGTATAATATACTTTTTAAAGCATATTACAAAGTCTTTTCTAAGTAGATTAAAGAATAGTTAAAGAATATTTAATACTAGTAGGGAGGCTGGATAATACCTAGGCTAAATTATATTTAATTAATTAATATATATAATAAGTTACTCCTCTAGGGTTTTTACGTTTATACTAGTATTGATATATACTCCTAGTTTATTTTATAGTTTTATATTAGTATTTTAACCTATAGTAGTTAATTAGTTCTAGCCTAGTTTTATAATATTATATTATAGTATAAAATTATTTTAAAAAGTATTTAGTTAGATTAAGAAGTTAAAACTGTTTTAGTTATAAGTATATAGTTTTATTTTACTTAGGATTGTACGAAACTTTTAGTATTTAACTTGGATATCTAAGTCCTAGTTACTTTTTAAGATATTTAGTTTTTTAAAAAGAGTATTTATAATATTAAAGTAGAATTGTAGTGGAATTAGCTTTATTAGGTATAGTTAGTTAAATAGTAAGTAAGTACACTACTTATTTAATTTAAGAAATATTACTAATATATTTAAATATACTTTATCTACCTTTAAACCTAGAGATACTTTAACCTAGATAGTTTAGTAAATTAAATTACTATACTATTTATATTTATATTTTTAATTTAATAGGAGTTTATAGACTTTATATAAGTTTAGAATAATTATTAAATTTAGTTATAACCTAACTACTCTTATGTTATACCCAGTTAGTTATATAAATTATATTATTATTCTAACTTTAATATAGCACATAACTATATAATACTAGTTAATTAACTAAAGTTATAAAAGATTTTAAGTATCTTTAGTAATACTATAGTTAATTTTAATAGTATTTTACTAACTATAACTATAGAGGTTTATAATAGTCTTTTATAGAGATAAATATTTATTTCTATAATAATACTTAAAGGGATATTATAGCTGTAGTTTAAAGAGTATATATTTTTATAGGAGTAGCTAAAGTATTATATTAACTTTAGTTTTAGTCTAGAGGTTAGGTTTATTCTAGGTGTATAAGGTAGTGTTAATTAGGTATAGAATAAGTTAAATAGACGGGGGGTGGATATGCATAAGATTAAGGTAGAGGTAGTTTAATATTTTATGTATTAAGGTTTAATATATATTATTATTTTAGTAGTAATTACTACTCTATTAATAATAGTATTTACTTTTTAGTATTATTATATAATTTTAATATAAGTAATTATTATAAGGCTAATTATACCGCAAAAAACAACTATAATATATATTTATATATTTATTTCTTAAACTCTATAAGTTTTAAGTATAGTATAAATAAAATTATTATTTAAGTAGTAATTACTACCTAAACAATAATTTTATTAGTAATTACCTTATTAAAAAGAACTAAGTTACCTTCTTCTTTACCTATAAAGAGGGGGGGGGTATTTAAGGCTTTTTATACTATAACTTATTATACTTTTTTTTTTTCTAAACTAATATAGTAGTAAGAATATTATTGCAGCTGGCTAGCTGTAAGGAATAATACTACTTATTAGTTAGTATATATTAGTTAGTATATATCTATATCTTTATTACTAGTCAACACTTTTACTTTATTACTTATTATCCCTATTGTCTATTATCTTTATTTATTATATATTAATAATAGAAATATATATAATATAAATATAATTATTATTTAAGTGGCAGTTATTACCTAAATAGTAATTATATTAGTACTTTAGGTATTTTTATTAATATTTTAAACTTTTAGTAAATTCCCGTTTCTAGTATTACTTTTTAAGTAAATTTATAACTTTAGTAGTAATTACTACTAATATTAATATAAGTATTAGGATCTAAATAAAAATATACTATAGTATTTAAGTATTTTAAAAATCTAATATATTAATATAAGTAAAATATAAATACTTAAGACTAATATATCTTTTATTAATTATACTAATAGTTAGTTACTTTTAAATATAAGTATAACTAGAATTATATTTTTAGTACTTATATAATAGAGTTAGCTTTTAATATATAAAATATAATACTAAAATCTATAATATCTATAATCTTTAAACTTTACTACTATTCTATTAAGTACCTTATTAATAGCCTCTAAGTACTATACTTAAACACCTATAAGGAGCTATATAAAGTTATACTCTATGTGCTATAGTTTTATCTATTTAACCCAACAGTTCTTACTTATTAATATATTACTTTTTAATACGCGCTTTTTAGTTATAAATAGAGCTAAAGAGTAACTTAATACTTAGGAGTTATATATATAAGTAGTATATAATAGCTAACTTAGTAATATAATATAAGTTGTATATATCTCTTTTTTAGTTATATAAGTTTTATAGTAAGTATCCCTTTACCTTTTATTACTATATACTTAGTAAAGTATTAAATTAAGGTTCTGTATATAGGAAAGTTAGATTTTATAAAGTACGGCTTAGCCGTTATTATTTATTATTAAGTAAATATATAGAAAGTATTAAAGTAAGAAGTAGTTATTAAAAGTTAGGGTATTAATAAGCTTTTAAAAAGCACCTTTAATAGTAGCTAAGGGAGGTATTATTAGTTGTATTACTTAGAGAAATTTCTAGTAATGTACTATTTAAATAGAATATAGTAATAAAAGGAGTTTTAGTATTAAACCTAAGTTATATTAAAATATCTGTTAAAAGCTCTTTACCCTTAAGTTCCCTAGGGATAAAAATATCTATTATTATATATATTTATATATAGTATAGATTATAGTATTTGTTAGTAGTAATATATTTAAAAAGAAGTTTAATATTAAGTAAAATACAGTTAATTATGTTATTTATAGATTACTTAGTTAACCTAGCTTTAGTTAAGTAGATTTATAGAGATCCCGGATATATTATTCTAAACTGGATTTTATATAATTATTATATGGTATAGACTAGTAAATTTAATTATATCTACGGCTTAATTAAATAAATCTACTGCTTGACTTGGAGGGTGGTGTGGCTGTAGATGACCCATGGGTTTTGAGACAGTAGGCCTTGTGGGCTGCCGTAGGTTCCCCGCCCCGGCAGTCGAGTGCCGCTTTGGGATGGGTCCCCTGGCAGCACTTACACAACAATAGCTCTTATAACCGACCGAATACTATGGGATGGCGAAGGAAGAAACAATCCATCAAGGAGGTGGACGGACTCTAACAACAGCCAGCTGTGTATGGAAAAGAAACCCCCCATAACTGAAAGTCGAAACTGATGCCGTTACTGATATGTGCGTGAAAGCATCGTATGGGATAATAGCAAGTTGTCACCTCAGTTGAAATGCAGCGGGGCACCATAGGTGGAGGCCATTTAAGCTCGGACTGGAGGCATAATTTTCCTTGTATTGTTACGACTCCATCCATCGGCGTAGGCAGTGCGGGTCGTATACTACACTGTCAAGACACTGTATGCCAAAACTCACCAGCGTCCTCGCGGCAAAACTAAGATTTTCATGTGCTTCATGAAAGACACCAGCAACAGAAACACCAGCAACACCAGCACCAACAACAAGAAACGGGATCCCTCTCTGGTCTAAATACGTAAAACTGCTGCGAAAAGCCTCAAGAAAATGGCCTCTCAGGAATTCACCTCTTACTACCTGCAGCGGACGACCCAGGAGTTCGCCGAGGACCTCGACAAGGTCCGCGCGGCCGACGACTTCAAGGCCGACTCGCTGCCCTTCCTGGTCCACGCCCTGCAGCAGGGCACCGCCCTCTACCCGGCCGCCGACCAGGCGCGCGTCGTGCGCCCTGCCGCCGTTCCCTCCGGCAAGGCCGAGGCCGAGGATGAGGATGTCGACATGGACGAGCCGCAGTCCGAGAAGAAGCCCAAGAGCGGCAAGAAGGAGAAGAGCAAGAGGAGGAAGTCCTCGACTTGATTCAAACGAGAACTGGATTTCGGCACCGTAGAAGACGTTCAATCAAAGCAGGGAGGGAACCGTTACAGCGACCAGGCCTTGCGGTGGAAAAGAAGAAGCGTGAGCCACGACTGGCACGGTTGCATCTCGCAGGTCGTGTCGGATTCACGCCTCGCGCATCGTCGCGATTCCGGATGGTTCACAGGATGGCACGCGGGAGAGGATCGTCGGTTTCGAGCCTGTCAGAGAAACCATGCGAATGATCGATCCTCCCTGCCTCCCGAGGAAGGAGAGGGACCGAGGTCGTCGCGCCAGAGAACGGGAAGTTTGACTGGCTACTAGCGGCGGGAAAAACATCTTCGACCACGACGATGGAGGGTGTGACGGGGAAAGGGGCAGCCGCCAGCTATGTTCCGCCAATGGCCCGGCAGTCGACAAGGTGCTGCTCCTCGCTGAGTTTGAACATACGCATTCAAGCCATGGCGACATCCTGAAATCGGCGGGGCCATCGGCGACAGCTCGTGTGGAAATCATCCGGCTGTCTTTCACTTCCATAGGACTATTACAACAGAGGTGGACACCAAATATTCAACGCGCACGTTTTGTTTATTTACCCTAGAGGTGTAGCCTGGGCGTCCCAGTGGCCTTCGGAATGAAGTATTTCAATCGTTCGTCCCGTGCCGCCTCTGCCTTGGCCGTTATTACAATCCTGAATAATCGCAACGATTGGGCGGGGTTTGGTCCCAGGCCTCAAGGCTGACGGTCAGAATGAACGACCGACTCAGACGTCACAATTTGGCAACAAATTCTAGAGATCTCCCAGTCGAGCAATTGTAACCGCCCCGGCCGTCTAACAATAAGAATATACTTTAGCTAAACCATGCTCCTTTCAAATGATCCAAAATGGCGAGCCCACAAACGCCAGTCATGTAAGCCCGTAAGCATTGCAGCCCCCTTGCAGTCAGTCTTCCCTTGGTGCGTTCATCACCGACGCAGGTCGAAGCTTGCCCTCGAAGAATCAAGGCTCGGCCGAATGGAGCTGCTTGAGCTCCTGCGGCGTCGAGCACGTTGCTCGCCCGGGTCCGAGGGCCGCAGGCCCGATGACTTTGCGAACATGTTCAAGATGTCGGTCAATGAAATAACACCGCTGAGTCGGCCAGATAGATGGGCGCCCGGCATGGCCGCAGCCGGCACGACGTTGTGAACCACCTGCGTCGGAAGCGGTGACTGCGGGGCGGATCCCGAGCCAGGCACCAGCACCGTTGACGTCGTCGGAGCCAGCAATGGGGTCGCGGGCGCGGAAGGCGACGGCGAAGCTGACTCGACCACCCACATGCGGTGGGATTGGGTGGCCACGAGCTTCGCGACGGTGTGTGCCAACGTGGAGTAGGGGTTGACGTAAAAGACCGGGAAAGAATCTCGACCGTGTTCGACGCCGCGTTCGCTGAGGATCACCGAGATGAAGTGCATGCACGTCGACTTGAGCAGAGGGGCATCGGCGGCATTGGTCAGATGCTTCACATCTACCGTGGAAATGTTACCGACGACATTGCGGCCGTTGTCGACGACCGCAACGCTCGTCAGTCCTTCGGCGTTCATCAAGGCCAGCGCGTCGCCGAGGAGGCTGTCGGAGCTGCGGCAAGTCAGTCAACCGTGATGGTAGGACACAAGACGGGCGGGCAGCAACTCACTTGACAGACACGATCTGCTGGGTGCCAATGCCAAGGTCTCGAATGATTGCGGGATACAACCTATCGATGGCAGGGAAGTTGATGCCCTCGTTCCAAAAGAATTCAACCAGTTTGAGCTGACTGAGGATGCCTATGACATCGCCCGAAGGGCTTGTCACAATCACGCGGTGAATGCCACTACCGAACACCTCGATGGCCTTGTCCAGCGTCTCGTCGAAGGGCAGAGTAATCAGAGATTCCTTTCTGAAAAGGGGCAAGATGTCGCGGAGAGCTATGCTGGAGCCTTCCCGAGCCTTGGTCGCAATGACATCGTAGAGGGCGACCTGTTCCTCGTCCGGCTTGGCCAGGCCAACAACTATCAACAGGTACGCATTGAGATCGTTGTAGTCAAAGGTGGTAACGGCAGTCTTGGAGGAGGCATTTTCGCGGACGAGGACGACGTTGGAGGGGCTGTGCTTCACCAGGAGCTACTGGCGCGTTAGCAGTTGACTCGGGTGGGGGATGTATCACGACACCACACATACCATGGAGGCTTCCTCGACGCTCGAGTCCAAGTTGACCCATTTGACATCGTCTTGAGCGACAAGTTCATTGACGGAGATGTCGCACCAGTCCCGGCCGGCGAAGCGAGGGTTCGAGTGCTTGACGGCGGCTGGGGGGTGGTTGAGAAGCTCCTGGACGGCAGCTTGGGTGAAGGAGGGGTGTCGCTGGGCGCGGGGCGAACCGGGGGCGTTTCTCAGGTTCTCGGCGAAGCTCTGGCGATGTGTCGAGACGTGGGATGCCTTGTGCAGGTTCGTCTGGGAGAGTGTTCGTTGCGGGACGGCGGGAGGTGAGGTGGCGACGGACGCGGCGGTCTCGTCGTGCTGCGGCGCCGGTGCCGCTGTTGAGTCCATTGCTTGTTTCGCTTGGGATTCTATTCGAACCGGGACGTCGATTTCTGATGCTGGTGTTAGAACTGACGTGTCCGAACCCCAATTTGAGCTTTGAGAGTGACGGTGAAGAGGCAAGCTGATGCGCCAAGATGAGGAAGTCGACGGTCGGCTGATAGCGACGGAACGGTGTGGCAGCCGAGAGTCGTTTGGTTGTGCGGCGCGTTATTACGTAGAGGTATGGATTGCACGCACTTGAGCTTGAGGGGGCCACAGAACAGACGGCAAACGCGATGGGCCAGGACGGGGAGACGCAGCGGGAAGCAATGTACCACTGGGCCTGACAGATGGCGCGGGGTGGGGTAGACCAGGTACCTACTAGGTAGGTAGGTGGGCAAGTAGGTACCTGGGTAGGAACCTAGTTTAGTGACAGGAGGATCCGGAAGTACCTATCACGATTGGATGAATGGGACCTGGCTGGACTGAGGTAGTTGCGCCTGATCTGATGATGGATCTCGGATGACGGAACGCAAAAGCAGATCAGAACATAGTTACCTAGGCGAGTAGGTCATATAATACACAAGAACAGAAATAACCAGGACGTGACACAGGAACCTCGGAGGCAGAGAAAAGGAAGAAGCCGAAAGATGAAAAAAGCAAGGTGAGGGGTTTCGGTAAGTTGCTAGGGGTGGGAGTGTGCTGCACCTCCACCCCGTTCAAGGCAGTGGAGGGGATGGACGGGACCTAGGTACCTAGATACTGAGGTGCACTATAATAGTACGATGCCTCTAACGTACTGATGTGCAACATCTCCCCGAGCCCCGGACCATTCATCATGCCATGGGGAGACACTGCGCCGGACCGGGAGAAGCGCTGGGGACATCTGCCCGTCTCCTGTCAGATAATCGAACGAAAATCACCAATCTATCTAGGCAACTAGGAGAGAGTGCCGAGGAGGTATGTAATAGTGTAGGTAGGGCGGTCTGATGCTCGCACGGAGCTTGAGTTCGAGTCTTTTACACTAGCAATACCTCCATAGTGCCACCCTAAACTCTGGCGCCTGTCCGTTAAATGGCAGAAGCCACCAGCAGGACGTCCGGGAATGCGTTCCAGGTCTAGGGCGGCTCGGGTTCATCATGGTCACGACCGTACCACCGGCATGCTAGGAGCTTGCGCGGGAATCTTGTTGCCGGCTCGCATTAGACTGCTTATTACATACATCCCTGGATGGTATAGAATATCCCCCTCCCCACCCAACGCCCTACAACTATGTGCACAGAATAGGCCTGCATTGGACAATCTATTATCTAGCCTCTCTTCTCTTGCACCCGGTTAGCCGTGCTTGATTTGTCTGCTCTATTCGATGGCCTTCGCAAGACTGATAATGAAACGACCTGCTGCTGGGAGCTGTGGTGCCACGCTTCTCATCATGTCGTGCCATGTTGTGGCATGCGGATCGCATGTCCGTCTTAGTGGACAAGCCGGCGGTGGAACAATAGGTAGCGAGAAACAGGGAGATTTAGCCTCACAGAAGAGATTGTGCGTCCGCGGGGGAGGATTTTGAAAGAGAAGTATCAGAAGCTCTGAAATTGACAGCAGGGTTGCGCTCTGGATATCACCTTCACTTGAGGGTTGAAGGTGTTCTGCTCTTGAAGCCCCTACGTCCCTGAGGTGCTCAATCAGGTGTGTATCTAGGTACTTGCTTGCATTCACCTTGATGGTATCCATACTAGAAAAGGCGCCTCAATGTAGGTATTCCAGGTGGTAGGGCACCAAGCAACTAAGTACCTGGGTCAGTATCTTCGCTGGCTAGATATGTACTTAATGCTTCCTATCTACTTTACCTAGGTACCTTGGTACGTAGGCAGTCACCTCCTCCCCAAGGTGTCAGGTGGAGCAGCAATCTTCACATGCACCTCCAGCCAGTCAAATGTCGGGCCCAGTAACATTTTCAAACAGACATTGAAGCCACTCAATAATAACACAATGAGATGTGGTGGTGTTGTCGGGTGGCCGTGGCCGTGACCCTTGGAGGTGGAGCCCATCAGCGCCAACAACAGCCCCGCCAAAAACCTACACTCTACCAAAATTATTGTCATTTTTTGCTTTCCCCTCCAAGGCGGACGGATCCCAGTCCCTTTAACCATCGTGGGTTTGCTGCCTCACTTTCCCTGACAAGTTTCTTTGTTTTCCCCTCCCCCTTACTCCAAAGCTGCCGCCGTTGCTTCTTCCTCCTCGACGCATACCTAGTATGCCCATGACCTCCAGTCGCCGTCTTTAGAAGACCCTCCCGCATTTTTTTTCTTTCGAGCTACCCGCAGTCCGATCAGTGGCGCGCACCAAGCGAATCGGTACCTAGAGCCACAGAGACACAGCGGCCCAGTTGAGCCAAAAAAAAAAAAAAAGCACACCCCTCCAGGAACAACAACAACCTAGACACCAACTCTCACCCGCCTCTCCCCACGTCACCCTCTTTGCTGTCCGACACCATCCCTCCGCATCGGCTGTCTTGGTCTCGGGGACTGGTCATCACAACCTCGACAACATAGAAATATCACCCTAAACCCGATAACAGACGCTCCGCCTCGCAGTCGCAATCATGTCTCTGCTACCGCAGGAGGTCCACGCGGAGCTGTCCCAGCTGTTGCAAGCTCTGCAGTCCCCCGAAAACTCGGTTCGCACGCAGGCCGAGGAGCATCTCCAGAACAACTGGACTTCCACGCGTCCAGAGGTCTTGCTGATGGGCCTTGCTGAGCAGATCCAGATTGGCGCCGATGCTTCGGTATGTTGCTGCCTCTCTCCAAATTTCTCTGCCTCTTGCCCCTCTTTTGCCCCTCGCGTCGCGACCTTTGGCTGATTGTACTGCGCCTCCAGACAAGTTCTTTCGCTGCCGTTATCTTTCGCAGAATCGCTTCCAAGACCCGCAAGAATGATCGCGGCGACCTTGTCGACATGTTTTTGTCCTTGTCCAAGGACCAGGCTGCCGTTATCCGCCAGAAACTCCTCGAAAGTCTCGGAGGCGATTTCCAACGTGTCGTACGAAACAAAATCAGCGATGCCGTCGCTGAGGTCGCGAGGCAATATACCGAGAACAGTACGTTTCGTCCATGCGAGCTTCCACACGCAGATGCTTCCGAGAAGCAGCCCCGCAGGCCGTGATCTTGCGTCTAATACGATGACAGATGATTCGTGGCCCGAACTCCTCGGAGGTCTCTTCCAGCTGAGCATAGCTCCCGACGCGGAAAAGCGCGAGACTGCTTTCCGTGTCTTCGCTACGACCCCCGGCGTCATCGAGAAGCAACACGAGGAGAATGTCATGGAGGCCTTCCAGAAGGGCTTCAAGGACGACTCCGTCCAGGTACGGTGATCACGAAGACGCCCACTTTCGACGCCGACTAACATGCTGCAAGGTGCGCCTGGCCGCCATGGAAGCGTTCGCTGCCTTTTTCAGAAGCCTGCACAAGAAGGCGCAGCCCAAGTTCTTCCCTCTTATCCCCGACGTCCTGAACATTCTGCCGCCTATTAAGGATAGCCACGACTCCGAGGACCTCAGCTCTGCTCTCGTCGCCCTTATCGACATGGCCGAGACCGCGCCCAAGATGTTCAAGCCCCTCTTCCACAACCTCGTCCAGTTCAGCGTGTCTGTCATCCAGGACAAGGAACTCGACAACCTGTGCCGCCAAAATGCCCTCGAGCTGATGGCCACCTTCGCCGACTACGCCCCGTCCTTGTGCCGCAAGGATGCCACCTACACGAACGACATGATCACCCAGTGTCTCAGCCTCATGACTGATCTTGGTGAGGATGACGACGATGCCGCTGAATGGCTGGCTTCGGACGATGTGAGTTGTGCGCGCATGTAGATATCTTCCCAGACAAGCTAACGAGGAGCAGCTGGACCAAGAGGAGAGTGATCAAAATCACGTTGCGGGCGAGCAATGCATGGACCGGCTCGCCAACAAGCTCGGTGGCCAGACAATTCTGGCGCCGACCTTCAACTGGCTTCCGCGCATGATGACCTCGATGGCATGGAGAGATAGACACGCGGCTCTCATGGCCATTTCCGCCATCTCTGAGGGTTGCCGAGAGCTGATGATTGGCGAGCTCAGCCAAGTCCTTGACCTGGTTGTGCCCGCCCTCAAGGACCCCCACCCCCGCGTGCGTTGGGCTGGCTGCAATGCCCTCGGCCAGATGAGCACCGACTTCGCGCCCAAGATGCAGACGGACTACTACGACCGCGTTCTCAAGGCCATCATCCCCGTGCTTGATTCTCCCGAGGCCCGCGTCAAGTCTCACGCCGCCGCCGCTTTGGTGAACTTTTGCGAGGAGGCCGAGAAGTCCATCTTGGAGCCGTACCTGGACGAGCTGCTCAACCACCTCTTCCAGCTTCTGCAGAACGAGAAACGCTATGTTCAGGAGCAGGCCCTCTCGACGATCGCGACGATCGCAGATGCCGCCCAGGCCGCGTTTTCCAAGTACTACAACACGCTCATGCCCCTGTTGGTCAACGTGCTGCAGAGAGAGAACGAGAAGGAGTTCCGTCTCCTTCGCGCCAAGGCCATGGAGTGCGCTACTTTGATTGCTCTCGCGGTTGGCAAGGAGAGGCTGGGACCGGACGCCGCGACCTTGGTCAACCTGCTCGGAAACATCCAGCAGACCATCACGGATGCCGATGACCCGCAGGCCCAATACCTCATGCACTGCTGGGGACGTATGTGTAGAGTTCTGGGACAGGAATTCCTGCCCTGTCTCCCCACTGTCATGCCTCCTCTCCTCGAGCTCGCCAGCGCTAAGGCCGACATCCAGCTCCTGGACGACGACGACCAGGTGGACCAGATCCAGCAGGAAGACGGATGGGAACTTGTTCCACTCAAGGGCAAGATGATCGGTATCAGGACTAGCACGATGGAAGACAAGAACATGGCCATCGAGCTTCTGGTCGTGTATGCCCAGGTCCTCGAGGGAAGCTTTGCTCCCTACGTCGCCGAGATCATGGAGAAAATTGCTCTCCCGGGTCTGGCCTTCTTCTTCCACGACCCCGTCAGGTTTATCTCCGCCAAGCTGGTACCGCAGCTTCTCAGCTCTTACAAGAAGGTCTACGGATGCCCCTCGAACGAGCTTAGCGGATTGTGGGCTGCCACTGTCGACAAGCTGTTGGAGGTTCTGACTGCCGAGCCTGCCATCGATACTCTGGCCGAAATGTACCAGTGCTTCTACGAGTCGGTGGAGGTGGTCGGCAAGAACTGCCTCTCCGCGGCCCATCTGTCGAGGTTCATTGATTCTGTGCACTCGGCCATCGAGGACTACAAGGACCGCGTCGCACAGCGCGCCGAGGACAAGGAGGGCGTCACGGCTGAGGAGGCGGAAGACGAGGCTGAGGACGTTCTTCTGGCCATCGAGGACGACCAGACGCTCCTGTCGGACATGAACAAGGCGTTCCACGCCATCTTCAAGAACCACGGGTCTGCTTTCTTGCCGGCATGGGAGCGGTTGATGAGCACCTACGAAGGATTCCTGAGGTCGGACGACTCGATGCAGCGCCAGTGGGGTCTCTGCATCATGGACGACGTCCTCGAGTACTGTGGACCCGAGAGCCAACGGTACGCCAACTACATCACGCAGCCTCTCATCGACGGCTGCAGAGATCCTTCTCCAGCCATTCGCCAAGCGGCGGCATATGGTATCGGTGTCGCTGCGCACCGTGGAGGTGCCCCTTGGGCCCAGTTCTTGGGTGGTGCCATTCCCTTCCTTTTCCAGGTGACGCAGGTTGCCGAAGCGCGAAGCGAGGACAACGTGTACGCTACGGAGAACGCATGTGCCGCCATTGCCAAGATCCTCCACTACAACGCCAGTGCCGTTCAGGACCCCAACGGTATCACAACGCAGTGGATCGAGACGTTGCCGGTCACCAACGACGAAGAGGCGGCCCCGTACGCTTACGCTTACCTGGCCCAGCTGATTGACCAGTAGGTGCCCCTTTCGGGAATATCAAGAACAGCAGCTAACATGCGTCACACAGGCAACACCCTGCGGTCATGGGACAGGCTGGCAAGATTTTCGTCTTCACTGCGCAGGCTCTGGAGGCGGACACGCTTCAAGGGCAGACAGCGAGCCGCGTGGTGGCCGCGATCAAGGCTCTTCTGTCGTCGGCGAGCGTTGACCCCACGCCTCTCCTGCAGCAGTTCTCCCCCGAGGCCCAGCGAACGATCACAGCCTACTTCTCGTAGAGTGATAGAAGGCGGGATCTTTTGAATCGGATGAGGAAGAAAGAGCCGAGCACCTGGAACGATCACATCCGACTTCTCGTAGAGTGATGGATGGCTGGATCGGATGAGGCATAAGGAAGGGCCGGGCACTTGGTACGATGGGTTGGGAAATTTGCGCAATATGTGGACGCAGTCGATGATACCAGGCAAGGAATGAGGAAACGGAAATGGAGTCCCCCAGCGCTCCGAGCGATGTAAGCTTTGGACCTCGCAGCTGTCACGTCAAACAACAAAAAAGTTGGCACGGGCATGGACAGACGAGCGAGTTCAGCGCGGGGACGAGGATGTCGAGAGCAGTGGACAAGCCAGCTGGAGCCGGGTTCGGCACACCCTCGTTATCTCCCGCGACACTGGCGCATTGTGACGCCGATACGAAGATATAGAGGGGAGGAAGTTTTAGCAGATAGAATTGAACGCAGATACGACTGCGGATATACCGTGTCTTGATGCGTGACCATGTCTGCGTAGTCGTAGTGGCAAGGACGGGGGGAACGGAGCCGCGAACCCGGGTCCGACCAACACCCCCCGGACCCGTCCACGGCCTGAAACGCCGCTTTTGGGGGCGATGACGCAACGGAACCCGCAGAGCCCCAGAGTAAAGTTCCTGGAACCGGAAACGCCCCACCGCGGCAAGCGAGGAGAGGCGGTAACTGTATCCGTAGGGCGACTTCGACGTTGTTCACTGGGGAGGTGTAGATATCAGCAAGCGGTCTGCGGCGTAGCAGATTGCGCTGTGGATGGGAAGGGAGGAAATAGTAGACCTAGGTACTAATATAGAACCACACACATAAAGTCGGGGGAGGGACGGGACGAGTCCATGTCTGCACCTCTCGACTGGCTGTGATTTGTGCCGAGTGGGTCTTGAAGAATTAAGCAGTACTACTTTGCATATTACACTTGGCAGGTATTGTAGTATTATTAATTTTATTACTCCTACAGCCAGCAATGAACGCGGGAGGGAAGGGCGGGATGGAAAAGATGGGCAAATGGAATTGCCATGTTTTGGCCCCCCCCCACTCACCCGGCGGCCCTTTCGACTTCCATGGATGGGAGAGGACCTCCCAGGCTAGCCAATCCTCTGCCGTTGCAGTCAAGGTCTGACTTTGGGATCAGGATCGAGAGCAGACCACACCCCCAGGTAGCCACAGGCTGAAACTTTTTCATATGCCCTGTTCCACTTCTTCTTCTTTTTTTGGGGGGGCCCAGCTGGTAGGTTTGACATATGCAACCGCGGTTCCGAGCTGGTCCTGCCAGGCTCTCTCTGTTTCTCTCTCTCTCTCTCTCTCTCTCTATGCTGACAACACATATCTTTCCCTGGGTCGATGCCAGCTCGCATCGATCAGCGGGATTCTGCGTGAGGAATGGAGACCTGGTCCGACGGTGGTCCGCGCCGTCGATAAATGTCGCCTGTCGTACGGGAGCCCGCCATCGGGCTGTCAGGTTGGAGGATATAATAACCCTTGGGGATTTTAAGGGTTGCACTACTCTGCGCGGAGTGCAGCCCGACGAACTGTCTTCCGGGGCTCTACAGATACATCATCCATGGTTACACTACCTGGAGCAGTACGCACGCGCAAGGTATTTAGGCATGCATGCGATGCGCTGTGGCTACTGTTTGATGTAGGCCGGAAGACGGAGCTGAGGAGGGCGAGCTTAGGTGGGTAGTGTGCATACTATGTGCAGGCGACCACGAACGCCTAGGTGTGCTAACGAATGCACGCCCGTTTGTGCTCAGAAAGCCATGGTGGCGCGAGCTGAGCCGGGAGCCAGCCGTGTCTACCCAGTATCACACCCGCCAGAGGGAAAGCGATGGCGGCGGGGTGGCATTGTGCCAAAGCCCCTACCAGCTTCTACAGAGGTGGTCGTCCGCAGCTGACCGACCGGGAGACGGTACGAGCATGGGGTCGGGCCGCAAGTTGCTGTAGGGCAGCGTGCGTCCGCAGAGACACATCTCGATGCGGGAGACGACGACGATGGCAGGGAGGAAGAAAGGTCTTACGGCAGTGGGCACACCTCGCCAGCTGTGGACTGTCGATCTTTGCCCGTTCCGGGGCGTGTTGGACTTCCGGTCACATGGCGAGGGCACATGCCGTGACATGGCATATGCCATAGGTGCCTCGTCCTTTGTCTCGCCGCGTGTGGCTGCTGCTCGGCGAGGCCCTCGAGATGGGGGGGAGCGCAAGGGGAAAAACAATCAAGAGCGAGGTACCGAGGCGGCTGAGACGGAAGTGTAACTGAGGCTGCTGTTGTTGAGTCGGACGGCCGACTACTGCGATCCGTCTAGAGGCGCGAGGGCATACGGATCGCGACGACTGGGGAGGAAGCAAGAAGGCAGGAGGCATACGGCCTTTACTGTTATTAGTCAGATACGGTATTTGGAGGAAGCGCCCGTATGCAACGAGGGCCACGTCGAAGAGGTCACGCAGAGAAAAGGTTGGCCCGCTTGGATGTCCGACCTGCAGCCTCTGAAGGGAGGCAGGGCGAGCAGAAGGTCCCAGTTGGCTGGAAATGGTCCCTGGGGGAGGGCAGAAATCCGATCATCGACGGGGATCGAAATGAGGGATTTCGATAGTATTTTTATCCAGCTCGGGTTCCCGGGAGGGATGGGAAAGGGGAAGAGACGAAGGGGAAGGGAGAAATTACCTGTGCCGCAAGGGACCGGGAGGTGAGCGCTGAGGCGACACTGACTTTTCCAGGTGGGTTGGGTGGTGGGTGCTGTGGATTACGTCATTTCATGGGTTGTTCCTAGGTATCTGGGTGCTAGCTGGGTACAAACCTACCGGCCTACACCGTCCGTACCCGTACTTACCTTCGAGCACTGTAGGTGCCTTCAGTGGTGTACCTACATAGGTATGCACTTACACCACCAAGAGAGCCAGCAAAAGCAACAACATGAACCGGACACTTGCCATCTCTCGGCGATGGCGCCAGATAAGGGGCGGCGCGAGGGTCTTTAAGGTGCCTGCACATGTAGTAGTGTCTACCTTGGTAGACGTTTAGGACAAGACCAACGGTTTGGTTCTGGAGCGTGCCGAGTTCCTTCGCCCTCGCCCGACACTCGCCAGATAGGTAATACAACACGGTCCATACCCAGGTAGGTGCCCAAGGTATCCGCAGTGCGTTGCGGGCGTGGTCTGGGAGCACCTATGACGATATCGATTTTTAGACGCGAAACTCTAACACAACAACCCAGGTAGAAGGCACGCATGGCACGGTGAGCATGAGACGAAGGCATTGCGCCGTGCGCGGGGATTCCTCTCCTGGCAGCGGTGTCGGCTGGTTGAAGTCTAATGGAAGTCGCCCCCCGTGGCAATTTCACCTAGTTAGTTATGTCCCTAGCAATGGGGGGCGCTTTCTCGCTCCTTTGATCGCCGCGGCTGGCCAAGGTAATAGCCGGCTGGGCTGGCTCGGAGCCCCGTGGACTGCGGACTGCGGCGGGCCTTGCCTGGCTTAGACAAGCACCAGGCACAGCGAAGTCCAGACTCTAGACATGCACTCGGGATGTGTGAGTCGTTTCGCTAGGTGTAGTGTGTGTGCACAGGTGGTGGTTGTGGTTGATTCCTCATGCAGTCTTGCCCACTGCTGTCTAGGTACCTTTCAGAGCAAGTTAGACCTACCTGGATCAAAGTCCCCACCGTTTGTGCCTACGATCCGGCACTAGGTATCTACTTGACAAGTCGCCTGGATGAGGTAGGGTAAGGGAGGTTCCTGATTGTGCCTCGAGCCATCATTCCATTACTTGCATTCTTCATTTGTTGTACAACGTGTGTGGAGCCTGGCTTCTGACGTCGTCGAGGCCTGGAAGGGCTGGAATAAGACGGGGCGGCACCTCGTCGAGCTGTGTGATGTGGAATGTGGAATGTGGAAGGCTGAGGATAACAGCACTCCCCATCAACAAGGCACTGCTCTGCTCATGTCTCGTCGGAGTCAGGCACGAATCGATTGGGCACTTGATTGCGTACCTACATCAGATAAGGCAATGCCATCTTCGGCTGGCGTCGTGCTTAGGGCAAGCGCATATGTGTACGGATGCTATATGGCGATATCAATCCCACCGTTCCTGTTTCTGTTCCTGTCCCTGCCTGCAACAAAGCATCTGGGCAAGAGCCGTATGGAGTTGCCCGTCTGCTGCGCCTCCGTTCAACGGGACGAGGTGCTTTCATGATCTGAGACATTCAGCTTCGGACACGTTCTCTTTCCCTGAGATGACCACTCCTGGATTTTCGTGGTATGGGAAGAGCCCGAACGGCCAGCAAGAAGACCAGGAGGACCAAAGGTGGATGGAAGTAATAAGCACACAGGCTTGTTTGTATTCAACCTACGTAGATACCTAGGTTCTCCAAACCCGGTTGTCTGTATTAGAAGTTCCTAAGTAGGCAAAGAGGAGGTAGGTAGAGAGCTCGCCTGGGTAGAATACTACACCGCTAAACACAACATCAACTGTTACACTGATAGCACCAAGGACTTGGTAAAAGCCATATTGCAGTAAATAGCAATAGGTCTCGTCGTTGCCTGTGTGTCCTCTCGCTTTCACAAGTCTTTTTTGGATGGTCCCTGGCCCTGGAAGGTCGCCTTGGGCAAGGACCCGCACCCGCATCCGCACCCGATCATTGCGAGAGGCACGTACCCACACTGTAGCTCGGTACCTCGAGGTAGGTAACTGCCTAATACCACCTCAGGTCCAGCCCGGACACACCTCGCCACGCAAAGTGATAATACCTGAAGGTAGTAATACTACCTTGGTACGGTATCTGCTGTACACCTACGCAAAGGCAGGCCCGTCGACTTGTGTGTGCCGCCCCCAGAGCCCCCTCTCAGTCTCCCCTCCCTCAGTCAATGACCACCAACAACTCAATCATCCCCGCAACATATCATCCTCTACGACCTTCCACCGCCATCCCCGGGACCCCGACACGCCTCGAGTCCGCCGACGATTGACCACACGACCGAGAAAATCATCCGCGTCGCTTACGTTTCCCCATCGCTGCGCTGCCTGCTTCAATCCGCTCAACACTCTCGAACCACGCAATTACCGTCCGCCCCGTATCGGCCAGTCGATCCATGTGAAAGCAGAGTAGCGTTGCGGTCTGCTTCCCTCACCCCCTTCGTCCAGGCGACGACCGCTTTTCATCCCGACGAACCGGTCATTTTCACCCGACATTCCCACCCCGGGAACGCATGCACAGGTGGCACCATTTGAGCCGGCGTCTTGGGAGAGAAAAGTACAAGTTGGAGGTCTGAGATAATCGTGCACGCCTCGACCACGACTTTTTTGCACCCCACACCAAACCACCAAACCCGACCCGACCGGCGATAACCCCGACCGATAACGAGCGCGCGACGGGAAAACACAGATGCGCTCGCCATGGAGGCCTTTTACCCACAGCTCACTCCTCAGGAGCTGCAGCGACAGATGTCGCAACAGTCTCAGCAGCGCCAGATGCAGCAGCAACCTCAGCCCGGAGGCTCTGGCTTCCAGCAGATGAACCAAGGCCACGGCATGAATATGATGGGCGGCGGCGACTCCCTTGACGATATCATTAGGGACAACCACCACGAACTTCAACGCCGCCGGAGCATACACCAGGCGCATCAACCATACATACCCCAGCACCAGCCTGCCCAAAACGCCGGCCCCGACAGGAGGATGTCCATGATGGAATTCGGTGCAAACGATCATCAGCTCATCAATTACCCTTTCCAAAATCCAACCATGAATGGAGAGTTCACCAACATGGCCGGCCAGATGGGCAATGGAATGGACGCCACCATGGACAACGGCATGGCCAACAGCATGGGAGGCATGGGCGGCAACGTCCCGGGCAGCATCTCAATACCCGGTCCCATGGACGCATATTCTGGACCGGATGGATTGCAAATGTCTCCAACCAATGCTTTCACCACATTCTCTCCGGACATGATGAACTCGATGATGCCGCCCCACGGTTACTCCAACATGGGCATGCCAACGACCACGGGCATGAATATGTACGGCCAGACGTCTATGGCCCACGCATTTCCGAGCCCCCTCAATAACAATAACGACATGTCCATGGACATGACGGCAGACGAGACACCGGGAACGGGTACTCAAAGCGGTCTCCAAACCCCATTGGACATGACACCCAGCGACGCCGACACGATGACCGTGAACCAGCAGTATCAGCAACCGGCCGACAATGCCGCTCGAGCGAATCCCCAGGCTACGAATTTAGGGCCCAGTCCAACAGGCCCTTCGCAGCAACAGCAAACACCAGCATCAATCTCAAGAGAAATGTCCAACTCTACAAATAACTCGTCGCAGTCTCCTAACAACAGATCGTCATCCATGTCGACGGGCCAAGGCGCTCCATCACAACCAACTGCAACCACGACGCCGGCAATGGGCCCCCCGACTCCCCGTGCTGAGGCAAAAGATAAAGACAAAGAGAAGGAGAAGAACGTGTATTCCAAGAGCGGTTTCGACATGCTGCGGGCGCTGTGGTACGTTGCGACGCGGAAGAACCCAGAGATTCACCTAGGAGCCGTCGACATGTCCTGCGCCTTCGTTGTATGCGATGTTTCTCTCAACGACTGCCCGATCATCTACGTTTCCGACAACTTCCAGAACTTGACGGGTTACAGCCGTCATGAGATTGTCGGCCAGAACTGTCGCTTTTTGCAAGCACCTGATGGCAAGGTTGAGGCTGGCTCCAAGCGCGAATTCGTCGATGACGCTTCTGTATACAACTTGAAGAAGAAGATCGCCGAAGGTCGTGAGGTCCAGCAGAGCCTGATCAACTATCGCAAGGGTGGCAAACCATTTCTTAACCTCCTTACCATGATTCCGATACCGTGGGACGATCCGAACGAGGTACGATTTTTTGTCGGTTTCCAGATCGATCTCGTCGAATGCCCGGATGCCATCGCCCAAGGCCAGGAGACGGGTGGCGTAAAGGTCAACTACAAACACAGCGATATTGGTCAATACATATGGACGCCACCGACGGTGAACGCTGTTGAGCCCGAGAACGGCCAGACTCTCGGCGTTGACGACGTGTCCACCCTGCTGCAGCAGTTCAACCCTAAGGGGGTGGTATCTGACTGGCACAAACAGTCCTGGGACAAGATGCTGCTGGAGAACACCGACGACGTGGTCCATGTTCTTTCCCTGAAGGGACTCTTCCTGTATCTTTCCCCGTCATGCAAGCGGGTTCTGGAATACGACGCGACAGAGCTTGTCGGCAACTCCCTGTCTACCGTCTGCCATCCCTCCGACATCGTGCCGGTAACGCGGGAGCTCAAAGATGCCACCACTGGAAATACCGTCAACATCGTGTTTCGCATAAGACGGAAGCAGAGCGGCTACACATGGTTTGAGAGCCATGGCTCCCTCTTTTTCGAGCATGGGAAGGGTAGGAAGTGCATTATCTTGGTAGGGCGCAAGCGACCCGTATTCGCCCTGAGCCGAAGAGACCTGGAAGCCCACGGCGGCATCGGCGACAGCGAATTGTGGACCAAGATATCCGTGTCCGGCATGTTCCTGTTTGTGTCGTCCAACATTCGATCCCTCCTCGACCAGCAGCCGGGTGAATTGGTTGGTACAAGTATGCAAGACCTCATGCGCAGGGAGAGCCGTGCGGAGTTTGGTCGCGCCATTGAGAAGGCCAGAAGGGGCAAGATTGTTACCTGCAAGCACGAGGTTCACAACCGAAGAGGACAGGTGCTCCAGGCACAGACGACCCTCTATCCAGGAGACGCGGCCGATGGCCAGAAGCCCACTTTCTTGTTGGCTCAAACCAAGCTACTGAAGGCATCATCAAGGGCCATCGCGCCGGCGGCCACTCCACCTGGAAGCGTCAAGTCGGCATCCAATGTTCACCCCTCAAAGATAGTCACGGGCCTGCAGAAGACCGGGCCGATATCAGCCTCGGGCGGCGCTGCCGTCCCGGGCTCGCAGGAAGCAGCCCTCGCTGCCGACGATAACATATTCGACGAGTTGCGGACGACAAAATGTTCAAGCTGGCAATTTGAGCTGCGGCAGATGGAGAAGGTCAACCGTATCCTTGCGGAAGAACTAGGCGGCCTGCTCTCGAATAAGAAGAAGAGGAAGAGGAGAAAGGGCGTGGGGAATGTCGTCCGCGACTGCGCCAATTGCCATACCAGAAACACGCCTGAGTGGCGCCGCGGCCCAAGTGGTCAAAGAGACCTGTGTAACAGCTGTGGCCTACGCTGGGCGAAGCAGGTGAGAACTACCAGGCCTAGCTGGCATGTCATTCCAAAGTCTTGGATTCAGTACTAATCGGAGACAGGTCGGGCGCGTATCGCCACGGAACTCTTCACGGGGAGGCGGCAACGACGCAATGAGCAAGAAGTCCAACTCACCGAGCCACGCTTCGCAGCTCCAGAACGAAGTGAAGGCCAGCAGCAGTACGCCGGCGCGGCCCAGCGACGGGTCCTCTGGCAACGCAACACCTGCCACCACCGTTTCCAAAGGCCACAAGACGATGCCTCCTCCCAGTCAACCACTATTAGAAGGCGGGAGTGGCGGCGGCATGACCTCCATCAGGGAATGAGCACCTCCGGCGCCGGCCACACGAATGCTGCTTCTCTTCCGATCGCTACCCAACCAACCCCTCGAGATACCACCTAACAAGTATTTGATTTCACACATGTACCAGGCGTTCATGGCAAGGGCGAACACGAAATATGCCACGTCTCCTCCGCTGGCGGCTCGCTGCCGCCTCGCATAACACTCACACTACTACTACACGATCACGGCTGGAATTTGCTTCTTTGGATACCGAACTTCGACATCATTCTGGGTGGAAAACGATATATCCTTCACATGACTCTCTCTCCCCCAATCCTCGGCGTAAAAAAGGGGGGAACTGGAGTTTCCGTATGATATATCCTGGAGTGGGAGGGGGGTGGTGTGTGTGTGGCCTTTTACGTCCGTTTTCGGGTGGCACTGGGCGAAAGTTTGGGCGTGGCGGTTTTTTTCCTTTTTTTTTTTTTTTTTTTTTTTTTTTTTCAAAGAAACTGTGGGATGGGGATTAGAAAAAGGAGCGGTCAAGTACTGCGAAAGGGCTTTTTTTCCCCTTTCGGAACCGAATCGATTTATGTGCTCTCTCTCACTCTTTGGTCACCTATTTCGTGTGGTTGCGAGACTGTTCGATAACGCCCGATACCTGAGGGATTTGGACGTGCGACAACCGAGTAGACTGGACGATTTTGATAGGTGGTGGTGTGGGATGGCACATGATGTTTGTTGAACGGACGAAGGCTCTCACCTGGAGGCAACATACCCCCCTGACGACGAGATGCGTTGCGACTCGCTGAGGGGATGGCTGTTGCGAGCAGCCTCGTGCCGTTGCTTGTTGACACTCTTGATGGACCGCGCACCACAGGCAAAACCACAAGTTGGTGAGGCAATCAAAGCCTCTTATTTTTGTATTTTTGATTTTTGCGTACGCACAGCCAAGTTTCCTGGTGATATCCTTTCCTCCGTACGCCGGTTCCCACCCCGCCCGCCTGCTCTATCCTGGCGAGAAGGGTGCGGATGCAACTGTCCTGTACATGATCCAACCTTTCTTACCCCCTCCTGCGCGAAAGGGGCGCAGCGATCAAGACCAACCGTGTCATGGAAAGAATCAAGAAAAAGAGGGTATCTATCGACCATCCGCAGGACCAGTTTCTCGTAAAAGTCAAATACCCTGTGCAAAAAGGAAAAAGAAGAGCGTAAACATAAATGTCGTTAGTCCCTCGTTTCGTTCCATGATAAACAGAAACGCAGCAGTCCAGCAAGATTCAGAGAAGAATCAAAAAATACCCTGGTTCGTATGTAACAACTGAGGAAATCAAACGACTGAACGATCGCTCGGGGAACGACGTTTGGTTTTGTACCGCGATAATGCATGACATGTGCTGCCATGACCGGATAAAAGGGAAAAGAACTGATAAAAAACGGGCAGATAGTCCCGTTGAACGTTGATGCCGAAGATGAGAGTGCGTGAAAGTCGCCAAAATGCAAGGACCTTATTCCGTGTCCCAAATACGCGGGCGAGTGAGAAGCATGTCGTCGTAGTGCGAGGTGTCGAGAGGTCCATCGAGTGTCGTAAAGAAACATCGGTTACACAGGCAGACGGATCATGCCTTTTGACCGGAAATGGGGTGAAAATTACCACGGACGAAATCAAAACAACTGGCGCTACCTTTCGGCAAGCACGTCGTTGGCGGAAGACTGTATTCGGGTTATATTTTCACGCCGCATGTTTCTGCTTTACGCGTGTCGAGGACGCTGAAAGCACCGGTCAAATCGAAAGTCGCCTGACGTTGCACCCGTTGCTGGTACCCAGACATGGCGAATGACTTTGCAGACGTAGGCAGTCTGTCACCGAAAAGTGAAGCAGTAAGCGATGTGGACTTGAGCTGGTTCAAAGCCAAATCACCGGGAGTCTCTTCCACTCTGCTCAGGGAGCAAGTATTTCCGCAGCTCGGTTCAAGCGCGCAACGGGAGCAGGCTTGCGGCTTAGGAACGGGGATTCCGCCCAGCTTCCAGGAGGGGAGACGATCATTTTCGTCCGTTCGCATCTCAGCAAGAATGGGACGATAGATCGACTGCCTCAAGTATGGGGAAAAAGAGTCGTCAGGACTGAAATGCCTGTTACGACTGGAGCGGAGAGAAGGGCGTGAAGCGTATTGGAGAGCGAGCTTGGCGAGCTGATCCTGAAAAATGGGCTTCACCATGTCCTGGACGTAGGCGTCCAGATAGTGGTGGCTAAGACGACGGGCTAGTTGTTCGTACTGGCGTTTGGTGACATCCTTATCGCCCTTGAGGAACGATGGATTTGTCCAACAAGAGGAGGAGTTGCCCTTGAAGGAGTAAACCTCGACGACCCAACCCTGCTGGAGTGCCCACTTGACGTGCATGGGAAAGCCCTGGGAAGCGCCATTCTTGTTGTCGTTGCCGTCTCCAGTGACGAGAACCATGACACCGGGCTTGCTCTCGAAGATGCTGTTGACCATCTGCATCTGAAGCATCTCGTCAACGCTCTGCTCCTGGTAATGGACCCTGGCCGGGGGCGTGGGCCCATCCGAGTCGGAAGAGCTATCATAAGGCGGTTCTTTCGGAACTCGAGTGAGAATGATGGCTTTGTAGCCACCGGCTTCCGCATCCTCGGAATACTTTGGCGCTCTGCCAAAGGGCTTCTTTGAACCGAGGACATAACGTTTGTCGATTCGTCTGTCGCGCTCCAAGACCTCCTGTAGGGCGCTGAATTGGAAACAGGCAGGCAGCGACACATGCGGCGCCAGGCCGAGTTTCTGCTTCAGTAGTTCGTAGAAGCTGATGGCAATGTTGGAACCGTCGATGAAGACATGAACCCCACTATTGTACTGCTCCGGGTAACTTCCTCGAATGCTTTGTTCGTGGGTTGCAAAGTTGCTGGCAAGCCGATCAGCCAAGGGTTGACTGACGGCGACTGAGAAATTCTTCTTGCCGAGACTGTTGTTGAAAATCCGCTCGCCAGCTGTCAAAGAGACGTCTGCAGTAGAAGATGAGATAACTGGCTTCGAAGGAGGCGTAGATGGTGGTGTAGTTACGTCGGATAGCCCGGCACCCCCATCGGGAGGGAGGTCAAAATCTCCCTTGGAGGAAATGGCGTCCGACGAAAAATCGGAATCGCTCTGGTCGGTGGTGGTGAATGAAGATGGTAGGGTAGCCAGGTCGATGGTGGGGACCGCATTGGTCCTCAGTTGGAACCTGTCTTCATTCTTGGCAGCGATTTCCTCAGAGGACGGTTTCACACCCATTGACTCGGCGACAACGTGGAGTGGTAAGAGTACGAGGGGCCTCGCGGTAGCATCCGAAGTTGTGGCGGTTTGTTCGGTGCAAGGCTTCGCAGCCGGTGGTGAGGGGTTGGCGTCATTCTGAAGAAGGGCAAAGATCTTGGAAAAGTCGCCGAGATGTACCGATGAAGCAGCAGGTGGGTTACCGGGCAGCGTCTGAGATGATGAATGTGAGTTGCCTGGATAGGCTTGCCGGTCTCTCTGACGCGGCTTTCTGCGGGAAGCTGTGGAGGCCATGGTAACGGTTATTTGGACGAGGCGACATTAACAGCGTCTTTCGGTCTGTCGGGGGATGTTGTGTAGGCGAACTGGCTGTCGTCCAGTGCAGCGGCCTTGGAAAACGTAGAACACTCGGCGAATGAGTCAAGGCCTCGGCGCAACCTAGTCTTCACTTTCGAGTGCGCCCCGATGGAAGAGAAGGATTAAAATGAGGGCGAGATCAAAACTTGTCGGTCCAAAGAACGCCCACTCAAAAACCGAAGCGCCCGAGTTGGTGGCGCAAAGACCAAAAAGGATGGCAACCGTGGGCGATGAGGCAGAAGCGCGAAGGAACGACGAGCGATACAGGAGCGTAATCAAGCGCCTTGAAGAGAGCAAGAGAGCGTATGCGGAATGTGCGTGTAAAAAGGAAAATGAGACGCAGCAACAAGCGTCAGTCGGATGCCACGAGATGATGTGGGTTTCTTGTTCTGGAGGGCGGTATCGAGGAGTTTAGTGTCCGGGAGGCGAAAAGCGAAGTGCGGTGGTGAAAGGAGACAATGAGGAGGAAGGAGGCGGAAGTCGAGAACGTCAGCAGTTGGCTATTATTGGCCGCGCTTGAGGCTCAGTTAGCGTGAGCGATTTGCATGCAAGCCTGGCCGTGCCTTCCCCACTTGCTTCGTAGGTACCTACTACGGGCGAGGGAAGTTGCGCGGTACATAAGGAGCAACCAGACTGAAGAGACTGAAGCTTATTGGGAAGGACTTGAATTTTCCAGACATAATTTTCATACAGCGGGCCAATTAGCAGAGCTCTTTTTCGTTTTTCTTTTTGCTCTAGTTCTTTGGTTTCCCCCTTCGCACAAGTCTACAAGTGATACCTAGGTACACTAGCTACCTGCCCACAGAGGTACCTGAAGAGGTAGTAGCCGCCGATCCGACCTGGCGGGATGCGAGTTAATAAAGGTTGATTCGCAGCGGACGGGGGACCCGATCCCCTGTGGCTGGACCCTCGTGGGGAGTTGAAGGCGGCAAGCGGGGGGCGAACCGCGCTAGCAGTCGCTGGGGTTGGCTAGCTGGCCGGTGACTGCGAAGCCGCAGCCCGCCCCATTGACTCTGCAATGCAATGCTGCATGGAATCAAATGACTGGACATTTCCATATCGACCGGACTGCACATCTGCACATCTGCATCGCCGCAGAACAATCGTGTGTAAGTACGGATACCGCGTCTCTTCTTTCAATGCTAGCATTACGTGTCGATACAACGAGCCATGGGGGAAAACACCATGCCAGTACTCTATAACAAGCCAACGGGTCCCTGGTTCCCGTGAAACTCCAAACCAAAAGGTATCACAGTAGTCCGAATCCACCAAAACTCCTCTCCTCTCGCTTCTACCTTGAAAAAGGATCTGCGTGTGCCTGCATCGCTGTATCGCTGAGCCGCTGCTTCGATGCCAGGCCGGTGACGGCGTCGCGGTGCCATCCTGGGATCAGTTACGTGGTCCGGGATTTGGATGAGCCTATGCTGGTGTGCGCGTGGTAGATGTCTTCGAGGTAGTTGGCCTTCCTGGCCTCCTCGGCCCTCTCCGCTTCTTCCTCGCGTGCCTTTCTCGAGGCGACCCGGGCAGCCCGTTGCTCTCTCATCAAGCGATCGTGCTCGTCCAGGTCGCCGTCCTCTCGCATCTGGCGCGTCTCCTGGGCGTGGCCCTTCCAGTAGAGCGCCCAGGCGTCGCTCGCCCAGTCGCGGAGCTCCTCGCGCGTCTTACCCTTGGTCATCTCGTCGACGGCAATCTTCGTCTTGAGCTCCTTCTGCTTGGCAACGGAGAAGGCCTTGGCACGGGTGGTTCGTTCCGACAGCCATTCCGGGTTGCTCTTGGCAAGGAACGCAAGGCTGTGGCCCGTGTGGGCGTTGTCCGGGGCGAGGCCGTGGGCGGGGCGGGCGACGGGCGGTGTGGTGAAGAAAATGATTCTGCCGTTCTCGTCCCGGTTGTACTGGCTGCGTACCTCTTCGGGGATCTGGTCGTTGATATGATCTGGCAGCACAAAAACTTCGGGGGGGCGCGGCGGATTGTAGGCGTTGGCCGGCGGCATCGCGTTGGGATTGGACGCCATGGGGGTGCGGTTACCAGCGGGAAGAGGCTGAATCTGGTGGTGGTTGAAGGTCTGGCCGTGAGTGTTTGCTGGCATCATTTGCGGGTGCATTTGATGATGTTGTGGGCCCGGCGCTTGGGCCTGCGGGTGATGCTGGAATTGCTGCTGCGGCGGCGGCGGCGGCTGCTGATGCTGGAACTGCTGTTGATGCTGCTGCAGGTGCGGTGGTGGTGGGTGGTGCTGTGGCGGAAGGTGCTGCATGTGCTGGTGCTGGTGCTGGTGCTGGTGCTGAGGGTGCTGTTGCTGTTGCTGTTGCAGGTGGTGCTGTTGCTGATGGTGCTGGGGCGGCGGCGGCTGCTGCTGCTGAAACTGCTGGTGGGGATGGTGCTGTCCAGGGTGCTGTGGGTGTGGCATTGGTTGCAGGTGCTGCTGCTGGTTTTGGGGGTGGTGTTGTTGTTGTTGTTGTTGCTGGTAAGGGCTTGGCACGAACCCCTGCTGTGGGTACATGGGACGGATGGGCTGCTGTGGCGAGTGCGCCGCCTGGTGAGGAAGCTGCGGCAACGGCACAGGCGTCTGGTGAGGAACCGGAACAGGCGACGCCGACGCGTGTTGCGGCGTGTATTGTTGTCCGTATACCACCGGCGACTGTTGCGACGGACCAGGTCCCATCCCGCGGTACGGAGTGGGCGGGTTGTTCATCGCCATGTCGCTGGGCGTCTGTCGCATCGCCTGGAGCACCGAAGGCCGTCGCGCCGCGTCTTGGCTCATTTCAAGCACCGCAGGCGGAGGCGAGGGCGTGGGCGAGGGCGGCGGAGATTCCTGCGAGGAAAAAATGTCAGCAAGAGCCAGCGGTCGCGCAGGATGCGGAATGTCGAGTGAGCAAGCAAGTGCACGAGCGAACGAGCGAAAAGTGCGGGTGAGAATGGAGGTAAAGGTAGGGGTAGCGGCGCAAATTGTTACCGAGGACGAGGGATGAGTTTGCAAGGTGCTGTGCGTCGTGTGATTTGTGCTGAGTGCTGTGTGCGGTCGGCCATAACCCGGATGGCCCAGGTATGCGCCGCTCGCTTTATCTGCCCGTATCGGACAAGGCAACCGGGGGAGGGAGGCTGTGGGAGAGAGGGGGGGTAGAGGGAGAGGGAGAGGGATGGATAGAGACAGACAGAAAGGTCCAAGTCGTTGGTGAGCAGCCCTTCTTGTTTGGAAGGCGACGTGACAAGATCAGTCTGTTTGTCGCTGGCCTCGCTAGAACCCGCGGCAGTGCCGTCCCCTGCGAGATGGACATGGGTGAGAGCAGAAGAGAAATATATCGCGACTTACGTTTGCTTCCCGAGGCCGCCTATGCACGGCGCCGATGATGGGCGGCGCGTTTGCAGCGCCCCAGGTTGGCTTCGGCAGCTCGTCCGTCTCCTTCGCGTCTGCCTGCAGCAGGTGTTTGATCGGGCTGGGCACCTTTTTGAGCCGCCGGGGGTGGTCGAAGAGGTCCATCTCGTAGTCCTTCTCTCGCACCTCATCCGGCACGCAGCTGGCCCACGTCTTGATCTTGTTGAAGCGGCAGCTCGCTTCGTTATAGCGAGACTCGCACACGTACACCTCCTTGTCCGCCGGCAGGCCCCGTGGCCGGCCCTTGTTGAAGCGCGTCACGAACATGACGAAACACCTGTCGAGCACCTCCTCGATCTGGTGGTCGCGGTACTGCCCGGTCTTGGCCACCTCGTTCTCGAAAAAGTGCTTCTCGTATCGGTGCACTGTCTGCTCGGGCCGGTAATACCAACAGGCGTTGATCCACCTCTGGCCGGCGCGATCCTGCCATGTGCGGAAGATCTGGGCCACGATGGGCTTGGCCATGTCATTGAGGTTGCGGATGTGCACCCAGTCACCTACAGCTCCTTGTCAGTTGCGCTCACACATTGCCACAGCCATCGTTCGCCACGTACCGACTTTCCACGACTGGCCGCCGTACTGAATCTCGGCCAACGGGAGTTTTCCGTCCTCATCACGGAATTCGTCATCGGGGCGCGACTTTTCCTGTGCCACGAGCTCTTGCGCTTGCTTTTGCAGCTCCTCAGCAGCCTGATAAATGTCACTGCCCTCCTCGTTGTAGTGCTTCGCGTTGTTGAACATGAGGTCCAGGTCCTTGAGGAGGCTGTCGACGGTCGGGTACTTCTTCCTCTTGGCCTTCCTCTTGATGTTGTCCAGCGCAATGGGTTCCTTGATGACCGTGTAGTAGTCGGGGTTCAACGTCTTATCGGGGAGCTTCTCAAACGGCTCGATGAGCAGGTCGCCGTCGTCTGACTTGGGCTTGCGAAGACCCTTGATAACGTTGGAGATGCGGGCCTCGAGAGGCGTCAGGACCTTGGGAGGTCGGCCACGCTTCTTATGCTCGTCCTCTTCCCTGGCCTCTTCAGCTTGCCGTCTGGAGAGAGAAGTCCTGCCTCGCCTTCTGCTTCGCCGGCGCCTGCCATCGTCATCCGAGTCGTCGTCTTCTTCCTCTTCTTCCTCTTCCTCTTCCTCGTCGTCTTCCTCCTCTTCGTCCTCCTCGAGGTCGGGAGAAGACTCCTCGGCAGGAGGCAGCTCGCCGAGATCTGGCAGCTCTGCCTCCGCAGGCTTGATGGTCCCCTTGGCGACAAGCTTCTGCAGCTCTGCCTTGAGCAGGTCTCTGATTATGGTGGCTCCCTTGAAGATGGCGGACGAAGGTCGGTTGTACACTTGGGCATTGTGGCAGATCTGGGCGACGTCACGGACGAACTCGGGGAACTCGGTGTACTGCTTTTTACTGATTTTGTGCTGCAGGTGGTTAGCAGGTGAGGTGTTGCAGCTGCGCCGCAGCCAGGGCCATGCGACCTACGCGAATCGTGCTAAAAGCAACCGGGTTCTCGATGATCTCGAAGTAGTCGGGCAGCTGGCGCTTGTTGGGAATGCGCTGGAAGCTAGCAGCCCACCATTCTCCCCTGCAACACATGTTAGCACGAACGTGCGAAAGGTCCGGCGGTGGTGCAAACACACTCATCGTCCTTGTAGTTGCTGAGGTATGTGTTGAGCGTCTGGATGATGTCCAAAAGGTCGCCGGGTTCGGACTCGGCCGGAGAGGCGGCGTCGTCCGGGTCCCCGTCAGCATCGGCCTCCGCGTCAACGGAAATCTTTGCCTCGGGGTCGGCCTCTTCTTCGGCATCAGCTTCGCCGTCCGCGTCAGCCTCTCCGTCCGCTTCGCCGTCAGCGTCGGCGTCGGCGTCGGCATCGGCGTCGAGATCCATCTTCTCGGGGGCCGCTGGTTTCGCGGCATCAGCGGTCGATTCGGAAGTCTTGGCGGGTGCATCCCCGGGGGCAAGGGCGGGCGCGTCGGTCATGTCGACGTCGCCGGCGACCTTGGCCTCGATGGATTCGCGCACTTCGGGCGCGTCGCTGCGCGTCGAGGACATGTTTCCACCACCGCCACTTCGGCTTTGCTTCGGTTCTGGGGTAGCGAGTAGCAGCGCAAGAGGTTATTCGAGCAATTGGAGCCTCTGCATTGATGATCCCGAGTGTGAAACGAGGTTGGAAGCCAGCGTCGCAAAGGTCAAATTTTCCAGTGCGAGGCTGTCTGGCGAGAGGAATTGGACGTTCGCGCGAGCAGCAGAGGCGGCAGCTGGTTTGGAGTCTAGACCGTGGTGTGCTGGGGTGCAGCGGGTACAAATGATGTGATACGAGATGTTAGCAGAGATGCGGTCCCAGACCGTGATTCTCCACATCGGCCTCACTTCGGCTAACAGGAAGGTGCCCTGCTGGACAACCTCGGTAGACAGTGCACCTATCTAGGTACATTGGTACTATCAACATGCATTGGCAATAGTCCATAGGTAGGGTACTTAGGTACTTGTACCTTCAAAGGTCTCCGAGGTATTATTAGGTAGCTTTACACAGCTTGAGGAACAGCTTCTTTGCAATAGTTCCTCCAACACAGTTAGGTGGGCAAGGTGACACAAGGGACAGAAGAAGCGGGATATGAATGGTTGTGATAGAACCGGCCCCTCAACGGCTCACTGGGAGGCGCCATAGCCATAGTCAACGCTTAGACCGTTTCTGTCTCCCGCCTCTGCTTGCCACGGCGATGCTGTAGGACGACTGAGTAGTTGATAAGCGGAGAACCTTCTAGCTTGTCTCGACATCGCCTCTCCAACCAACCTCGTTCTTTCTTCAACGACTCGCAGGATAACTGTTGTCCTTCCGCCCACCCGCCACGTCTACGGTCTTGGAGAGCTGTCAGGAACCCCGTCCTCTTTCCCTCCACCCTCCAACATTTGCACCCGACGGCTCCGACGATATCCACCATCCGCACTCCCAGCCGTCATCGACAAGGTCCAGTGTTCTTGCTGGAGATAGTCTATAGATAGGATCGAATTACCCCTCCACAACCCCGCCATCTCAGCACGTCTCCCGCTGCCTCTTCGAGCTCATCTCCGGCTGCGTCAAAACATTGGTAAGACGGCACTTTAATTGAACCATGAGCGGCCTCCCTACCGACATTGTTCTCTAATGCTGTCTCAGGATCTTAAAATCTGACCAACGACTCCGCAACGTCAAAACGAAATGAGAGCCAGATACAAGGGTCCCAGCGGTACTGGAACCATTCGCCTCGAAGATGACGCCACTGTTGGTCGGCTTTTCGACGAGATCAGGATCCAGTCCGGCCTCTCCAACTTCACTCTCAAGTATGGCTGGCCCCTTCAGACGCTGAGTCTTGAGCAGAGAGACGCCAGCGCCAAGGACCTAGGTCTGGACGGCCAGTCCTTCACCATCGAGCCGGTTCAGTCAAGCACACCAGCACCTCCCGCTTCGGTGCCTCCCCCAGCGACAAAGGCTCCCGTGGCCAGCGTGCCTTTCTCAAATCGCCCTCGGCCGGGTTCGGGTGCAGACCCGAGTCCCTCGGATATCAGCATCCCTTGGCCTGATCGCGAGTCCACCCTCTGTAGGTTGTTCCTGCTGCGTGCTGCTCACGTCTCTGACCAAGCAAGTGCTCCGGGTCATGCCCGATGACAACAGCTGTCTCTTCACTGCCTTCGGCGGCGCCATCCCTGGCAAGCAGATGGAAGCGAAGGAGCTCCGTAAGATGGTCGCCGACTACATCCGCCAGCACCCCGACGACTACTCCGAAGCCGTTCTCAACATGCCCGTGGACAAGTACTGCCGTACGATGCAGGACCCCGACCGGTGGGGCGGCGCCATCGAGCTGGGCATCTTCTCGGACCTTTTCGACCTCGAGATCCTGGCTTTCGACGTCAAGAGCCAGAACCCCCTCAAGTTTGGCGAGAACAAGGAATCCCGCTGCATCCTCGTGTACTCGGGCATCCACTACGACCGTGTCGCCTGCAGCCCCTCGGAGCCCCCCTACACCCACTCCGACCTGCCCCCGGAGCTCGACCGCACCAACTGGAGCACGTCCGATGACTACGTGCTCGAGAAGACCCGGGAACTGATTCGGAAGCTGCACGAGATGCACTACTTCACCGACACGGTCGAGTTCCTGCTTCGCTGCAACGTCGCCGGCTGCGACTGGATCGGCAACGGCGAGAAGGAGGCCCACAAGCACGCCTCCCAGACGGGACACGGGGACTTTGGCGAGATCAAGGACGAGCCTAGTGCTGGCGCCGGCGCCGGTGCCGGTGCCGTCGGCGGTGCAGCTGCAGCGTTTGGCGATAATGCCCTGCGCAAATGCAATGCTCCTGGGTGCGAGTGGCTCGGCACTAGTGCGGCCGAGGCGCGGATGCACACCAACGAGACTGGCCACACCTCCATGTCTGAGATTCCCGATTTTTGATGAGCGTTTTGGATGGAGAGAGGAGTCGGCCAGGAGATCTTTGAGTGTTGTTCTCTCGGTATACCCGTGAAGGGCAACAGACGTAGGAGGTTCAAGATAGGATTCCACACTACTCGCTATAAACCAACGAAGAACATGATTAAACCACAGCCGTCGACTTCCGAGCCGACACCGCGAGCCAACGTCCAGGCACCTCATCGCGCACAACCCACGCACTCGTCCCTGACATCCTACTTTTTGTACGTCAAGCCGCCGCCGAAGCTGTGCTCGCTGTTCCCCCCGCCCTGCGTGACCTCCCCCCGCGCCACGCCCGTGGCGAACGCGCAGCTGCCCATGTCGCGCTTCTCCACCTTCCCGGCGGCGGGCGAGATGTCGAAGTCGAAGATGTCCATGGGCAAGCCGATGGTCGTGCACGCGTTGGGGATGTCGACGATGCCGGCCACGTGGCCCTGGATGGGCGCGCACGACATGAGGAGGTAGGCCTGGTAGTCGCTGTAGCCGAAGCGGCGGAGGTACTCGATGACGCCTTTGCCGTTGTTAGCACGCCGGGTGCTCTCCCGGTGTTTTCTCCGAGGGAACGTAAAGGCGGGGGGGGACTTGGGGAGAGGAGAGAAAACTCACGGAGACTCGTCTGGCGATACGCCACGGTGACGTCCATGTAGTGCTGCTTCCCGTGCTCGTCGACGGAGAAGCCCTCGAAGTAGATGTGCCTCCCGGGGCCGAAGTGCGGCTCGACGGGGCCGGGGATGTAGATGGGCGACACGAGGCCGAGGTCGGCGACGCCGTTCTTGATGACCTTGAAGTTGATGGTGATGACGCCTGCCATCTCGATGGCGCCGCAGAAGGAGATTTCTCCGTCGCCCTCTGTTTTTTTTTTGGTTCTGTCAGTTAGGACGATGGGAAGGGAAAGGAAGAAAAGGGAGGGGACGTACGGGAGAAGTGCAGGTCGCCCACGCTGAACTTTGCCCCCGGCACGTGGACCGGTAGGTACACCTTGCTTCCTCGGCTGAGGTTCTTGATGCTGCGGATTCTCAGTCTTCCTCTCTCATTTCTCATCCTCCGATGGTTCAGACTCACTCGCAGTTCCCGCCGTGCTCCGGCCTCCCCGGGATCGTCCTCGCGCCCTCCCTGCCGACTTTTTCTCTGAGCTCCGCGTCGGCGGCCCCGGCGTGCACGTTGGCCGGCTCGGGCGGCTTCGCGACGTCCCGGTCGAGCTTGTTGGCGCCGATGAGCTCGCCCTCGCGCCTGTTCCACGTGTCGAGCACCGAGGCCGAGGGCGCGCAGCCGAGGATGCCCGGGTGGATGAGCCCCGCGAACTTGACGTGCGGGATGTGGCGGGAGGTGCAGTAGATGCCCTCGAAGTCCCAGATGGCCTTGGCCCTGTGTCGTGCGTGTCAGTTTCTTCTTCTTGTTGGGGAGGCTTGGAGGGATGAGTTACGCCGTGGGGTAGATCTCGTCCAGGAAGCCGCCGCCGTTGTCCTTGTCGAAGACGCCGGTGAAGCCCCACGGCTGGTCCTCGAAGGGCTGGACGTCCATGATCTCGACGAGGAGCAGGTCGCCCGGCTGGGCCCCTTCAACCTCGAACGGCCCGCTGAGGTAGTGGATCTTGGTCAGGTCGACGTTGAGCATGTCGTCGGCCGAGTCGTTGTTGCCGATCTGGCCGCCGGTCCTTGGATGGGAGTGAGCATCTGGTCGGGTGGCCTTGAGGAGGTGGCGCCCTTACCAGTCGACGCACTCGATCTTGACCGTCTCGCCGTCTTTGATGGTTCCGGAGAAGGGGACTTTGCTGGTTAGTCGAGAGGCCATGCGAGCTGCAGATGTCTGGCTGCTTACTGTCTGGGTGCCATCTGTTCTAGGACGGTGTTAATGTTGCCTCGCGCTCTACCATCTCAGCACTGTGGTATACTTACATGCAGACCAGGCTGCTCAGAGGCCGGAACGTCGAAGCTGACCTTGTTGGCCGCCCGGATACCAGTTTTTCCCATGGCGAATGAAGGCAAATGGATCACTTAAAATTGGTTTTATCCAGAGAAGTTTTGAATTTTATAAACTCAGACAAAGCTGGCCTCCATGAGCAGTGATTGTAAACAAGATGCCAGACGCCCCTCGTAGATATTTATACACCAGTCGAGCTAGGGAACGCCTCCAGTTTACCCCGCCTCAACTCCTCGGGAATGACCTACTCCTGGATGCAATCTAGCCTCTCACCTTCCCTTGCAGGCGGGCTATCAGTTGGAGAAGAGACGGTGCCGCGGTGCCGGGAGCAGTGAAGCGGAAAGCAGCTTGGAGTTTGATAAGAGCTTCGCCCAATGAGACCGTAATAGGCTTGACCATGGCACACCCCGCATTGCCAGGTGGGGTCCACCGCCGCCGGCCGGCGTGCCAATCGATAAGATCATGCAACGAGTGATTTCACGCTGCAGGAGGATCCTATCATGAAACGTAATTGATATGGGGGATCTCGGGGATGGTTTATCTCGGCATCTGGATGTGGATGTTGCCTGCACCTTGTGGGTGCAGCAACGATCCCGTGGCGCAATGGAATGCAGCCAAGTCTCTGCCATCCAACGATAACCAACGTGAGCTAAACGGACAAGGCGCGTTTGACACATCTGTCTGTGCTCACTGCTGCTTCCGCTCCCTGAGGTGGATGGTGTCCAGGTCGGCGAGGTTCAGGTTGAGAAACTCGTGCTTGTTCGTCCACTCCTGCTGGCTCTCCGCGAATGCAACCTTCTCGGCGGGAGGCGGGGGAGGGTCGGTGATCTTGGTGATGAGATAGGCCGTCGACGCCTCGGCAATGCCGTAGATCAGGACACCGACCAGGGGGATTTTGATCATCGTGTAGAATCCGATGGCGAACCCGAACAGGATTCCCTCTCGGCTTCGGAACCAGTTCCGCTTTTGCTCCTTGGTGAAGTGCACGCGGGAGAAGTAGGGCTCCAACAGCTCTCGCATCAAGCTCCTCGAGGCGAAGTAGCTCTGCAGGAAGATGACGAGGTAGCGCTTCGGCAGGAATATTCCCGTGCCGAAGATGACCGAGGCCGGCCCCAGACCAACGGCCTTATTGAAGGTGTAGAAGCTGGCAGCGGGCAGGACGAAGCGGCCGACGACGGGCAGGTAGGAAAGGGCGAAGACGGCGAGGGAGATGGCGCCCTTGCGAGCAAAGCGGTATAGGAACATGCTGACGGCCTCGGCGGTGCTCGTGGAGTGGGTGCTGCCGTCGCTGACCTTGTACTGCTTCAGATTGGGATAGTACATGTCTCGCAGCTTGTCGGGGTCCTCGTGCTTGTGCTTCTGGACGTAGGTTCTATCGACCCAGTTGAGCGAGTCCATGAACCTGGGTGGATGTTAGCGGTTGATCTTTGACTGGGAGCTTTCGGCAGACTTGCATGTTGTCGAGGGTGGGAGTGACGTAGCGCATCAGCGCCATCAGGAAGAAGGGGACCTGCAGGACATATTCCTCGATGAAGTTGAGGCCCCCGACAATCTTGTCGTCCCATGTGACATGATCCAAGCTGAAGATGAGGGAAATGAACCACAGCAAGACCTTGACGCCGATGACCTAGGAGGGGTGTCAACGGCAGCTCTTCGGGAACGTACGCTGTCGACCGTCAATGTCGGGGATGGCTGGGCTTACGGGAATGGAGATGATCAGGCGGATGGCGAGGCCGGACAGGACTGCGATGCCTGCTTGTCGGTAGTGGTCCGAGGTGAAGATGGCCGGGTTCTGAAGAGCTCGGTGAGCTCGAGTCGCAGTCAGCGGATGCGCGAGGAGCGATGATTTCAGAGCAGCCCGAGGACCGTAGGCTGTGGCCGTGGCGGTTGTAACTCACCTCCAACTAGGGTCAACTGAGCGCCGCGAATCACGGAATTGACGTCGAAGTGAGACAGATCAAACTCTTGCTTCAGGGTCTCCTTGTCGAAGGGCAGCTTCTCGCGCTTTTCGCGCGTCTCGGGGGTGGCCATGGCGTTGATGGCTACCTATGCGGATCTTCCTGATTGCTGTGCTGGAAGAATTGAGCTCTCGTGGTGTGGCCGGACACGCGAACTTGATCCCAATCGTACCAGGGGGGCCGACGGGAAGCTGGGGCTGAAGGACCTAGAGCTGAGTTTGGGCGGGCAATGTGGTGATGACAGTTTAACTGACCATTGGGGGGGGGGGGTTACCTGACCTGACCTACCCGTTTAGGGAAGGTGCAAAAAAAAGAGGTAGGGGCAGGGAATTAATTAATTATTTAAAAAATTATATATAGGTCTAGGTAACTAAATTTTTAATTAACTATATATAAATAACTAATTATATACCTAGGTCTACTTTTACTAATTAAGTACTTTAACCTACTAAAGTATAAATTCTTTTTTCTTTTAACTTTACTTTTATTTTTTATTTCTTTTATAACTTTAATAATTTATAACCCTTTTAAAGTACTTTTAAAGTTAGTAATATTAGTACTATAGTTAAACTTAAGAGTTCTATAAGTATTTTTTAAAAATACTCTTAAAGTACTTTAAAACTAATTTTAAAATAAGTAATATATATTAAGTATAAACTAAATTAACTTAACTTTAAAAGTAATTAAGTTCTTAAAAATAGTTAGTTTTAGTTTTTTATTAACTTTTTTATTTAAAAAACTAATACTATAAGTTTATAAGTCTTTTTAAAGTCTTTTTAAAGTACTTTTAAACCCGTTTTAACTTTTTTTAAAAAAAATAAAATAAAACTACTACTATTACTTTAAATAAAGTCTACTATTATTATTTTTAAAATAAAAGTACTATTACTTATAATAAAGTTAATTTATAATTCTTTTTAAACTACTTTAAAATTACTTTTAATATACTTTTTAAAAAAACTCTATTTATAACCAAATTTAACTTTTTATACTATATTTATAAGTATAGTAACTATAGTAATAGAACTTTATTTATAGTTAAAAACTATAAAACTAACTTTACTAAAGTAGTTAAAATTAAAGTAATAATTAATAAGTACTTTAAAACTACTTTTAAAGTAATTTAAAACTAACTTTTAAAGAATTTTATAAATATCTTTTTACTCTTTAAATTAAAAGTAAAGCTTTTATAAAAATTATTACTTTTAAAAAGTAAAAGTAAATAATTATTCTTATTAAATTAAAGCTTTCTACTAAAGTTAAAAAAAAAATAAAAGTATAAGTTTATAACTACTTTTAAAGTATTTCTAAAGCCCTTTTAAAGTCTTTTTAAATTAATATTACTTAAATACTTATTTTAACTAGTTACCCTTTTACTTATAATAAAACTAATTATTATAATAACTATAAAAAGACTAATACTAATAAGTATAAGTTTCCTAACTACTTTAAAAGTACTTTAGTATTAATTTTAAAAAAGTCTTTTTAAGGAGTATAGAGTTAGTTACTTAATTTAGAATTACTTTAAAATTAATTCTAAAATTAAAGGCACTACTAAAGATAAAAAAAAGAAGTTAAAGAGTAAGTTTTAAAATAATTTCTAAAGTACTTTTAAATTAATTTAAAATAGTTAACTTTTTTTAAGTATTTAAAAAAATACTTTATTAAACTACTATAAAAGTAGTAAGTAGTAAATATATTTATAGTTTAATTTAATTTTTAAAGTAATTCTAGACTACTTTAAAAGTATTTTATAAGTTTTAAAAGTTAAAGTACTATTTATATAAATTATAATTTTATTTTATTTATATATAAATTATATTAATATTTAAAGTAAATAATAAAATAAATATATATTTAATTATAATATATATTTATAAGTTATAATACTATATAATATTAAAAGGTTTATAATATATTAAATTATAATTTTAATTAGTATAATTATTTAATATATAATTAAAAATTATAAATATTATATATTTATATTATAAAATAAAAATATAAATAAAGTATTATAGTAGTTGTTATTTTATATAATAATTGAAATTTAAATATAAATATATATAATATATTATATATATTATATATATTATATTATTATTAAGTATATTAATATATAAATTAAATATAGATTAAATATATATTTATAAATAACTTTTTAATTAATACTATATAATTTATTATAATTATAATAATAATAATTTTAAATTTATATATAATAATAATTATATTTATTAAAGTTTTAATAGTTTTATTATATTTTATAATATATAATATATTTATTAATATACTTTGCAATATAATTTAAATTTTAGAATTATATAAAAACTAAAAATTAATATATTTTTAATTTTTAAATTATTATAAATATAAATATATTATATAATTTAAATATTTATAGTTATTACTTTAATAAAGTTACTTATAACTATAAAATAAAATATATATAAATTTTAAACTAATTAAAATATATTTTATAAAAGTAATAAATTAAATTAAACTTTAAACTATATATAGTTATAATAATAAAGTTTATTATTAAAAAGTAATTTATATTTATAATTCTTACTAAAAAATAACTACTTTATTATTAATATTATAATTAAGAAATACTTATATACTACTATTTTAAGTATTAAGTATTTTATTAAAAGAAAACTATTACTTTTTTTAAATATAAAATATAATTAAAAGGTATATATTATAATATACTATTATATATATTATAATATATAGAAATATATTTATTAATATAATAATATATAAACTAATTTAAGTAATAATTTAAAGTAATTAAAAGTAATTAAAAGTAATTTAAAGTAATTTAAATAGTACTTTAAGTAGTAGTTTAAATAATAGTTTTAATAATACTTTTAATAATAGTTTAAATAAAATATATTTTATTAGTAGTATAAGTATATAGTACTTATATATTTTAAATTTACTATATACTAAATTAAAGTAATTAGTACTTATTACTATTAGTATAAAGTAGTAATATAACTTATTAATTAATAAGTAAAAGCATAATCTTTTTAAGTTATAAAAATTTAAACTATTAATACTATTTTTAGTATTAATAATTTACTATTACTAATAGTTCTTTTTTTAATAATATACCTTTAAATTAAACTTTATAATTAATAAATATATAAAAAATTTTAATTAAAAAATTTTAATTTATATAAAAGTAGTAAAATAAACTCTTTTATATTTAATTTGTTTTATAAAACTAAATTACTTTAACGTTTTATTTATTTTATTATATATACTATTAAAAAGTATATTTTACACTTATTATATATACTATTTAATAAGTATTTAAACTTAAAGTATTTAATTAATAAATTAAACTTTATATTAAATTAACTATTTATTATATTAAGTATAATATTATAAAGTCTTTATATTATTTAGTATTAATTTTTTTAATACTTTTATATTTATATTTATATATAATAAATATTTAAAATAAATAAAGTAAATATAATAAATAATAAATTATTTTAAAATTATTATTTATATTTTATTATATATATATATATATAAATATACTTTATTTATAAATATATTTTATTTATATATTTATAAAAATATTAATTTAAGATTTTATAATATATTATTTAAAATAAATTAAAATTAATATAAATTAATAAATATACTTTTATAAATAAATAATAATAAATAGCTTTTTATTAAATATTATAAGTATAGGTATAAGGGTATTAAAGTTAGTATCGAAATTACTAAATACTTTTATAGTAATATTAAGCTTAATAGAGTTAGTAAATAAATAGGTTTAGTATATAATATATAAATAAAAGAAGTAAAAGTATTGTTATAGTAGTAATAGTGTTATATTAGTATTTTACTATATTACTTACTTACTAAGAAAGTAGAAGTCTAGACCCCTATAGGTTAGGGAGAGCTTTACTTTTTATAGGCCTAGTACTTTGCCCTTTAGGCCTAGCTTCTAAGGCACTAGTCCTTTTAGAGTTTAGTACGTTATATATAGTTTAGTTAAGTGGCTTTAGACTCTATATATAGTTAACTATATTTACTATAGTTAGCTATAGGTACTATAGTTAGTTATAAAGGTTATAGTTAACTATAAGTACTCTAAAGGGGTTAATAAAAAATATTTAAAGTAGTTTATTTTACTATTAGTAGTTAACTTAGTAGCTTAGAGTCTAGCTTATTAGAGCTAGAGGTTATAGGTTTAATTCTACTTTTTATCTCTTTTTACTTTTATTTTTAGTTCTTTTTAATAGACTAATATCCCCCCTTAAAATATATATTAATTTAATTTTATTATAAATCTTAGCGTTTTTAAAGTATATTAAAAGACTTTTTTAGTATTAAAAACTTCTATATAATAAATCTATAAAAACCTTTCTTTTTAAATAAAAATATTTAAAGTAAAAATAAAAGAAAATATATATTAATAAAGAAAACCTTCTTTTTTTAATATAATAAGTTATTTATTTTTAACTTATCCTTTAATAAATTTATATTCTTTTTTATTTTAGTTTTATTTTTAAAAGAAAATAAAAAACCTTTATAGTTTACTATACTTAAAGTAATTATATAATTATTAAATATTATTTTACCTATAGGCTTAGTTAAAATATTAGCTAAATTATTTTTAGTAAATACGTGGAATAGTGAAGCTTTATTATTAATTATTGTATTTCTTATAAAGTAATATTTAATATTAATATACTTAATTTTTTTATAAAATTTAGAATTTTTAGTTAGTTTTTAAGCTACTTTATTATCTATAAGAATCTTAGGTTTATTTGAACTTTTAAGGTCTAAAGATTTAAATATATAATTATAAAAGTTATATAAATATATAGCTTTTTTAATAACTTTAATAAAAGCTATATATTTAACTTTATAAATAAATAAAGCTACTATTTTTTATTTTATAGTATTTTAACTAATTATATTATAAAATTCTAAGTAAAATAAATAACTAATAGTGGATGTTTTATTATTAAGATTTCTAGCTTAATTAGAGTTTAAAAATTCTATTATTTTAAATTTAATAGAGTAGTTATATAAAATCCCTAGGTTAGGGAATTTATTTAAATATCCCTATAACTAGTCTAAAGTAATAAAATACTTTTTAAAAGGATTACTTATATAACGAGCTAATAATATAACTATAAAAGCTATATTTAGCTTAGTTTTTAAAGTAGAATATATTAAAGAGTCTATTTTTTATTAGAATTATTTTATTTCTTCTTTAGTAGCTTAATCTATATTTTCTATTAATTTTATATTATTATTTATAAGCGTTAAATGCCTATATAAGTAGGTTTTATTATATTTAACTAGTAGTTTTTTAGTATATTTAGTTTAATATAGAAATAGGGTTTTATTTTCCCTATTTATATTTACTTTAATACTTAAAAAGGTTTTAAGTACCCTTAGTAGTTTTATATTAATTTCTTTAGAAATATTATTAATTATACTATTAGTAATTTTAGAGTTAAGAGTAATAATTAAAAAGTTATTTATATAATAAGCTATAATAGCTTTAACTCCTTTTTTATTAAGTATAAAAACAGCCTTATTATAAGGCGTTATATTAAAGTCTTTTTTTAAGTATATTTTTAAATACTTATACTATAGTTTAGGACTTTGTGTTAAGCTATATAAGGCTTTATTTAATTTATAAACTAATCCTTTATTAAAATCTTTATAATTTTTATTAAAGATTAATTTATTATTATTATTACTAGAAAAACTAGTAGGTAATTAGACGTATATTTCTTTATTAATATTAGTATATATAAACGCACTAGTAATATTATATTGTTTAATATCCTAATTATTTTATATAGTTATTAAAAATAATAGCCTATAGGATTTAGGTTTATAGATAGTACTAAAGGTTTTTAGGTAATTAATACCTATATATTAATTATAACTCTATACTACTTAACAAGCCTTATATTTATTAGGTTTTTTAGCTTTAGTATTAATATTATTATTAGCCTTTTTTTATAAACCTATTTACCTCCTAGAGGTTTAATAAATTATAGTCTTTTAATAATACTTTAAGTATTTAATTTAGTTAATATATTTAATTCCTTATATATAGCTTAGATTTAGTTTTATAAATTATTAGATTCTAAAACGTATTTATATATAATAGATTTATTTAAGTTATTAATACTTAGTATATAAAAAATTTTATCTTTTAAGTTATTAATAGTAGATATTATGTTTAGAGATAGGTAGTTTTTTATTATAAATAGTGTATATTATTAATTTTTAACTTATTTATAGCTTTCCTGGATCTTTTTATTTATATAGGGGATTTTTATAGTTAATTTAGAGTTATTATTATTATTATTATTATTAGTTTTATTAATATTATTATAATTTAAGTTTATTTTAAAAAAACTATTACTTTGAGATTCTTTTTTACTTTTAGTTATACTAAATTGTAGATGATTTATTTTATTTAGTATAGATAGTTTTTAATTATTATTATTAGTATTATTTATAAAGATATTTTTAAATACTTTAATATTTCTAGACTAAAGAGCTTTATTTTTTTTTAAATCCTATATTCTATAGGTATTATTACTATAGTTAAGAATTATACTCTTTTTAGCTTTATTATTAAGTTTTTTAATATTAGGGTCTTTATTTTTATAGTAATAAATACTCCCCTAGACTTTTATATAATCTAAAGAGGGTTTTATATTATATTTAGCTTTATATAGTATTTTATAAGTTATTAATTTATATAGGGTTCTATTATATAAATATATAACTACTAAAAGAGCTTCTCCCTATAGTTTAAAGTTAATATTAGTATTTATTAGTATAGCTCTTACTTTATTTATTATATTATATATTATATTTTTAATAATATAATTAAGTTTATATATATAAGGTGGTTTTATATTATAAGTTATACTATTCTTTATATATATAGTTTTTATTCTTTTATTATTAAACTCTTTACTACCGTTTATATTAAATTAATTAATTTTATGTTTATTTTTATTATTTTTAGTTAAGGATTTAAATTCTTTAAAAGTAGTAGAAACTTCTTTAGATTTCTTTGTTTTTAATAATTTACTCTATATAAAACGGGTTTTTTTATTTATAAATAGTATAAACTATTTATAATTATTATATATTTTAGGTATAATTAGCTTATATAAGTCTAATGTAATTTTATATAAGTAAGGGTAGTTTTTTGCGTAATTGCTAGACTTTTTATTTATAGTATTAGTGAATTTTCCTTTTAAATAGGCCTTATAGGGTAGTTTGTAAAATGCCTCTGCGGTAGCCCTTTTATATATAATTTTAGTTTGATTTAGAATAGTAAGTAAAGATTACTGGTTTATATAGCTTAATTAGTTATACTATAGTTTTATTATATTAATATTAGGGTTTAGGGTTTGATCCTGACTTTAAGACTCTTTTATAGTATCTTTTATTATATTAATTACTTTTTTATTTATATTAAGGTTAAAGAAGTAGAGGTTGTTCCTCTTTATTCCTACTAAAAAAACTTTATTTTTAATTATATTATATAGTATAGACTTATTATAGTAGATTAAGGTTATGCTTATCTTAGTAAGTTTAGCTTAACTTAAGAGATTAATACTTAGTTTAGGTATATAATAAATATCTTTTATAATATAAAGAGTATTATTTATTATAGTAGTTAAATTACTCTTTTTATAAGTAAAAAGATAGTTTGCTTTACTTTAATTAACTTTTGTTTTAATAGTTTTAATATTATTGAGTAGAGATAGGTTATTAGTTTTATGGATTGTTATAGTTGAGTTTAAATACAATAGTTTTTTTTATAAGTAAAAGAATCTAAAAGTTCTTTATTTAACTGTTTTATTAAGTTATTTAGTAATAGGTTATTAGTTTTAAAATCTATATTAATAGGGGTTTTAGAGGTAATTTTTATATTTTTAAATTCTATATTAGAATTTAAGTTCTTTTTAGTTACTAAGTTAATATTTATTAAGTTTAAAGTAATTATAACTTTTTTAATAAATTAAAAGAGTTAGAATTATTATTAATAACTATATTAACTTGTTGCTTTTTTTTATTCTATTTTTTAACTCTTTTTTTTCTTTATTATTTATGAAAGGGTTGTTTTTTAATATTCTTTTAAACTAATTAAAAGCTTTATTAGGATATAAAAATTTATAAATATTCTTTATATAGCTGGTTTTTTGTAGTAGTTATAGTATTAACCTTTAGTTTATTTCTAGGGTTTAGTAGTTTTTTTAGACTTAATTTAAGATTTAGAGAATTATATAAAGTTATTATTACTCTTTTTTTAGATTTATTTAATAAATTAGTAAATAAAGACTTAATAGTATAGGTTTTTAAGTTTTTTTTTAAAGATTGGGTTATATTAGTTATAAACCCTTTATAAAAGTTATTTAAACTATTTAAAACCTAAGTTATAATTACTTATTTAAGTAAAGTTAAGTTATTTAGAGCTAGATTATCTATAACCTTTTTAACTTTATTAAAGTATTTTTTAAGAGTATTAAAGTCTTTAAGAGTAGTATTAAAAAACTCTTTATAAATAAATAACTTATTTATAAATCCTTTTAGTTAATATAGTTTTTTTAAGTTTCTTTAAGTTTTTAGAGTTGTTTTAGAGTCTTTTATAACTTTTAAAGAGCTATTTTTATAAAGAAGTTTTATATAACTTAATACTTTATTATTTAGATCTTTATTCTTATTATCTAGTAGTTTAGTAAGATTTATTATTAGATCTTTACTAGCTACTACTATATAGAATCTTTGAGATTATACTTAATAATTTAATTGTTCTTTTAGCTTTAAAATAGTAATTTTATTTATGTTTTATAAGTTTAAAGTCTTTTTTATTTAAATAACTAAAACTAAATAAACTTTTAAAAACCCGAGAGTTATTTTTTTAAGATAATAAAAGTAAATTATTTATTATATAGCTAACTAGGTAGTTTAAATAGATAATTAAGACTATAAAGTTTTACTATATTTTTTTAACTATTTTAATTAGTTTATTATAGTTAATAGACTTAAAGTCTATAACTTTAGAGTTATTAATATTAACTTATAGTAGCTTTTGTTAATTAAGTTAAATAGTAAGAGCTATTATAATTTTGATTTTTATATAGGTTATATTAATTAAATATTATTTAAAAATTCGTTTGTTATAGTAGGTATATATAAGGATTTAGTAAGGATTTATTAAAGAAGGTTAAATAATTTAAGGATTTTTAAAAACTAAGTTTTTTAGTTATTTAGGGATTTAAATTATAAGTAATTTATAAGTATTAGTTATATATTTTAGTTTTTTATAGTTAAAATAAAGTTAGTTATTAAATAAGTAGGTTTAAATAGACTTTTATAATTAGTTAAGAAGGTTAGGTTAATTAATAAGTTAGGTTTATAATTTATAAGTATAAGTATAAGGGTATTAAAGTTAGTATTAAGATTACTAAATACTTTTATAGTAATATTAAGTTTAATAGAGTTAGTAAAAGAATAAGTTTAGTATATAATATATAAATAAAAGAGGTAGAAGTATTGTTATAGTAGTAGTAGTGTTATATTAGTGTTTTATTATATTACTTACTTACTAAAAAAGTAGAAGTTTAGACCCTTATAGGCTAGGGGGAGCCCTGCCTTTTATAAGCCTAGTACCTTACCCTTTAGGCCTAGCTTCTAAAGTACTAGTTCTTTTAGGGTTTAGTACGTTATATATAGTTTAACTAAGTAGCTCTAAACTCTATATATAGTTAGCTGTATTTATTATAGTTAGCTATAAATACTATAGTTAACTATAAGGGTTATAGTTAGTTATAAGTACTTTAAAGGGGTTAATAAAAGATATTTAAAGTAGTTTATTCTACTATTAGTAGTTAACTTAGTAGTTTAGAGTTTAGCTTATTAGAGCTAAAGGCTATAGGTTTAATTCTACTTTTTATCTCTTTTTACTTTTATTTTTAGTTCTTTTTAATTAACTAATAAATATTATAAATTATTATATATATTAAAAAATAAATAATAAAAAGAATTATTAAAATATTCATTTATAATAGTAGTATTCTTTAAAAAAGTATATATATTACTAAAATATATTAAAATTTATATATAGTATAATTTAGTTAAATATTTATATAAATAAAGGTTTATTTTAATATTACTATTTATTAATAGTATTATTATTATTATTATTATTATTATTATTATTATATTTATATTTATTATTATAATATATAAAGTAAATAAATAAAAGTATTAAAGTATATATATTTTATTAAGTTTTATTTAAAACTACTTAATAAATTTAAAAAGAATTAAATTTATTAAATATACTCTATTAAATACTTTTATTTAATTATACTATTTAAAAATATATTTAAAATTTAAAACTAATAATAATTAACTTAATAAATATATAAATATATAAATATATAAATATATAAATATATAAATATATAAATATATAAATATATAAATATATAAATATATAAATATATAAATATATAAATATATAAATATATAAATATATAAATATATAAATATATAAATATATAAATATATAAATATATAAATATATAAATATATAAATATATAAATATATAAATATATAAATATATAAATATATAAATATATAAATATATAAATATATAAATATATAAATATATAAATATATAAATATATAAATATATAAATATATAAATATATAAATATATAAATATATAAATATATAAATATATAAATATATAAATATATAAATATATAAATATATAAATATATAAAATATAATATAAATATTTATTATTTATAAATAAATTATAATATATATATTATAATATATATATAAATAAGTAAAACTAATAAAATTATAATAAATTTAATACTACTTCTAAGCTACTTTAAAATTACTTTAAATACTCTATTCTAAACGTCTCTTTTTTTTTAATTTTAAACTACCTTTTCTTTTATACTAACTTTTCTTTTTAAGCTTTAAACGCCTTTACTTAATAGTTAAATAATACTCTTTTAAATCTATTTTAACTTACTTTTAAAGTACTCTTTTATTCTAAAAGTTAATTATAAAAGTTCTTTATAAGTTATTTTAAGCCTATACTACTTTTAAAACTAATAAGAACTATTAGTACTTAACTCTAGAAAATAAAAAGTAATAGGGATACTTTAGTCTTTACTTAACTAATTCTAAAGGGGTTTAGGACTAGTTCTAGCTAACTTCAAAATTACTTTAAAAAGTAGACCTTAAGCTCTATAATAGTAAAGATTAAAAAGGGGTTAAAAAACGTTAAGAAAGTAGTTTTTTAAATTATATATTATTAGTTATATTATACTTTACGTAGTTTTAAATCTAACGCAGTTTTAAATTAATTTAAAAGTAGTTAAAAAGTACTTAGAAGAATTACTTACTTGACTTCTCTATAATAGTTTAATATTTACTTATAATAGAAATATTATACTATATAAATTTAATACTAAAAATAGTAAAGATTTTATTCTATTTAAGGATTTTAAAGTTATATTACTTATATTTAAAACTACTTTAGAAGTACTTTTAAAATAGAAGTAAAAGACTTATATATTTATATATAAGAGTAAGTTAATATATTAACTACTTTAGTAATATAAAGCTTTATATAGTAACGCTATAATATTAGTATTAGGAGTAAAGAGGTTTTAGTTTTTTTAAATTAATTTTAAAGTATTTTTAGTTTAGTTTATAAAATATAGTGTATTATTCCTTATAGTCTACCCAGCTTACTAGTTAAGGTTTACTTAAATATATAAATAAGTTAAAGTATATTTAAAAGTAATTTAAAAGTACTTTACTTATATTTTAGTATATTATAAAGAATATAGTAATTACTTTATAACTAATAGAATAAAAGGCTTTATATTTAATTTTAAAGTAATTTAAAAAAGTAGTTTTTATTAGTATATTTTTTTATACTCTAATTAAAGTAAATAATATAGTATTATACTATTTACTTAATATACTATTAGTTTATTAAAAAGAACTAAAAATAAAAGTAAAAAGAGATAAAAGGCATAATTGAACCTATAGCCTCTAGCTTTAATAAGCTAGACTCTAAGCTACTAGGTCAACTACTAATAGTGGAATAAACTACTTTAAATGTTTTTTATTAACCCCTCTAGGGTGCTTATAACTAACTATAACCCTCTTAACTAACTATAGTGCCCGTAGTTAACTATAGTAAATGCGGCTAACTATATACAGGGCCTAGGGCTACTTAATTAAACTATATATAACGTATTAAATTTTAAAAGGACTAGTGCCTTAGAAGCTAGGCCTAAAGGGTAAGGTACTAGGTTTATAAAAGGTAGAGCTCCCCCCAGCCTATAGGGGTCTAGACTTCTACTTTTTTAGTAAGTAAGTAATACAGCTAAATACTAATACAACACTATTACTACTATAATAATACTTCTACCTCTTTTATTTATATATTATATACTAAACCTATTTCTTTACTAACTCTATTAAGCCTAATATTACTATAGAAGTATTTAGTAATCTTAATACTAACCTTAATACCTTTATACTTATACTTATATATACTACTCTTAATTATATTACTAATTACTTAGTTTAGTAAAGTAGGACTTAAAGTCTTTTAAAATTAGTTTTAAAGTACTTTAAAAGGGGTATTACTTATTAATAATATTTTAGTAGTTTTAATTAATAGTTATACTTAGTAAATTATTACTATAGATATACTTTTAATAGACCTTATATTTAATATACTTTTAAAGTAAGTTAAAAACGATTTTATATATATATTTATATATACTATTAAATTTATAGTTTAAAAAGACTTAAACTAATAAAATAGTTAAAAGGTATGAAGTTTAGAAGTAGTTTTTATTAGTTTATTAAAAAGAACTAAAAATAAAAGTAAAAAGAAATAAAAGGTAGAATTAAACTTATAGCTTTTAGTTCTAATAAGCTAGACTCTAAACTACTAGGTTAACTACTAATAGTAGAATAAACTACTTTAAATATCTTTTATTAACCCCTCTAAGGTACTTATAGCTAACTACAACCCTTATAGCCGACTATAGTGCCCGTGGCTAACTATAGTAAATGCGGCTAATTATATACAGGGCCTAGAGCTACTTAGCTAAACTATACATAATATACTAAACCCTAAAAGGACTAGTGCTTTAGAAGCTAGGCCTAAAGGGTAAGGTACTAGGTCTATAAAAAGTAGGGCTCCCCCTAGTTTATAGGGGTCTAGACTTCTACTTTCTTAGTAAGTAAGTAATATAGTAAAATACTAATATAATACTATTACTACTATAACAATACTTCTATCTTTTTTATTTATATATTATATATTAAACTTATTCTTTTACTAATTCTATTAAGTCCGATATTACTATAGAAGTATTTAGTAATTTTAATACTGACTTTAATACCCTTATACTTATACTTATAGGTTATAAGCTTAGTTTATTAACTAACTTAACCTTTCTAACTAATTATAAGAGTTTATTTAGACCTACTTATTTAATAATTAACTTTATTTTAACTATAAAAAATAAAAAACTATAACTAATACTTATAAATTACCCGTAATTTAAGTCCCTAAGTAACTAAGAAACCTGGTTTTTAGAAAATCCTTAAATTATCTAACCTTCTTTAATAAATCCTTAATAAGTCCTTATATACGCCTACTATAGTAAACGAATTTTTAAATAATATTTAATTAATACAACCTATATAAAAATTAAGATTATAGTAGTTTTTACTATCTAACTTAGCTAATAAAAGCTATTATAAGTTAATATTAATAACTTTAAAGTTATAGACTTTAAGTTTATTAGTTATAATAAACTAACTAAGATAGTTAAAAAAGATATAATAGAACTTTATAGTTTTAACTATTTATTTAAACTACTTAGTTAGCTATATAATAAGTGGTTTACTCCTATTATCTTAAAGAAATAACCCTTAGGTTTTTAGGAGTTTACTTAGTTTTAGTTATTTAAATAAAAAAGACTTTAAATTTATAAAATATAGATAAAATTACTATTCTAAAGTTAAAAGGATAATTAAATTATTAAGTATAGTCTCTAAGATTCTATATAGTACTAGCTAATAAAAATCTAGTAATAGATTTTACTATACTACTAAATAATAAGAATAAAGATTTAAATAATAAAATATTAGGTTATATAAAACTTCTTTACAAAAATAGCCTTTTAAGAGTTATAAAAGACTTTAAAATAGCTTTAAAAGTTTAGAAAAGTTTAAAAGAGCTATATTAATTAAAAGGATTTATAAATAAGTTTTTTATTTATAAAGAGTTTTTTAATACTACTTTTAAAGACTTTAATACTTTTAAAAAATACTTTAATAAAGTTAAAGAGTTTATAAATAATTTAGCTTTAAACAACTTAGCTTTACCTAAATAAGTAATTATAGTTTAGGTTTTAAATAGTTTAAATAACTTTTATAAGGGGTTTATAACTAATATAACTTAATTTTTAAAAAAAGACTTAAAAGTTTATACTATTAAGTCTTTATTTATTAATTTATTAAATAAATTTAAAAAAAAGAGTAATAATAACTTTATATAATTCTTTAAGTTTTAAATTAAGTTTAAAAAAACTACTAAACCTTAGAAATAAACTAAGGGTTAATACTATAACTACTATAAAAAAACTAGCTATATAGAGAATATTTATGGATTTTTATATTCTAATAAAGCTTTTAATTAGTTTAAAAGAATATTAAAAAATAACCCTTTTATAAATAATAAAAAAAAAAGGGTTAAAAAATAGAATAAAAGAAAATAATAAGTTAATATAGTTATTAATAACGATTTTAACTTTTTTAATTTATTAAAAAAAGTTATAGTTACTTTAGACTTAATAAATATTAACTTAGTAACTAAAAAGGACTTAGATTCTAATATAGAATTTAAAAATATAAGAATTACCTCTAAAACCCCTATTAATATAGATTTTAAAACTAATAATTTATTACTAAGTAACTTAATAAAATAGTTAAATAAAGAACTTTTAAATTTTTTTACTTATAAAGGAAAATAACTATTTTATTTAAACTTAATTATAATAATTTATATAATTAATAATCTATTTTTATTTAATAATATTAAAACTATTAAAATAAAGATTAATTAAGATAAAGTAAACTGTGTTTTTATTTATAAAAAGGGTAATTTAACTACTATAATAAATAATACTCTTTATATTATAAAAAATATTTATTATATACTTAAACTAAGTATTAATTTTTTAAATTAAGCTAAATTTGCTAAAATAGGTATAGCCTTAATCTATTATAATAAGTCTATACTATATAATATAATTAAAAATAAAGTCCTTTTAGTAGAAATAAAGAAAAATAACTTTTACTTTTTTAACTTTAATATAAATAAAGAAGTAATTAATATAATAAAAGATACTATAAAAGAGTTTTAAAGTTAGGATTAAACCCTAGACTCTAATATTAATATAATAAAACTATAGTATAACTAATTAGGCTATATAAACTAGTAATCTTTACTTACTATTTTAAATTAAACTAAAATTACGTATAAGAGGGCTACTATAGAGGTATTTTATAAACTACTCTATAAAGCTTATTTAAAAAGAAAATTTACTAATACTATAAATAAAAAGTTTAGTAATTATATAAAAGACTACTTTTATTTATATAAAATTGTATTAGACTTATGTGGGTTAATTATACTTAAAATATATAATAATTATAGATAGTTTATACTATTTATAAATAAAAAAACCCGTTTTATATAGGGTAAATTATTAAAAATAAAAGAATTTAAAGAGGTTTTTACTACTTTTAAGGAATTTAAATCCTTAGCTAAAAATAATAAAAATAAGTATAAAATTAATTAATTTAATATAGATAGTAGTAAAGAGTTTAATAATAAAAGAATAAAAACTATTTATATAAAAAATAGTATAACTTATAATATAAAACTACTTTATACGTATAAGCTTAATAGTATTATTAAAAGAATAATATATAATATAATAAATAAAGTAAGGGTTATGTTAATAAATACTAATGTTGACTTTAAATTATGGGGAGAAGCTTTTTTAGTAGTTATATATTTATATAATAGAACTTTATATAAGTTAATAGTTTATAAAATACTATATAAAGTTAAGAATAATATAAAATCCTTTTTAGATTATATAAGGGTCTAGGGGAGTATTTGTTATTATAAAAATAAAGACTTTAATATTAAAAAACTTAATAATAGAGTTAAAAAGGGTATAATTCTTAACTATAGTAATAATACCTATAGAATATAGGATTTAAAAAAAAATAAAGCTTTTTAGTCTAGAGATGTTAAAGTATTTGAGAATATTTTTATAAAAGATACTAATAATAATAATTAAGAACTATTTATACTAAATAAAATAAATTATTTATAATTTAGTATAATTAAAAGTGGAAAAGAATCTTAAAGTGATAGTTTTTTTGAGATAGACTTAAATTATAATAATATTAATAAAACTAATAATAATAATAATAATAATAATAATAATAATAATAATAATAATAATAATAATAATAATAATAATAATAATAATAACTTTAAATTAACTATAGAAATTCCCTATATAAATAAAGAGATTTAGGAAAGCTATAGATAGGTTAAAAATTAAGAATGTATACTATTTATAATAAAAGACTGCTTATTTTTAAATATAATATCTGCTATTAATAGCTTAAAGGATAAAATCTCTTATATATTAAGTATTAATAACTTAAATAAACCTACTATATATAAATAAGTTTTAGAATTTAACGATTTATAAACCTAGATTTAGGTTATATATAAAGAATTAAATATATTAATTAAATTAAATATTTAGAGTATTATTAAAAAACTATAATTTATTAAACCTTTTAGAAGTAAATAGGTTTATAAAAAAAAGGCTAATAATGATATTAATACTAAAGTTAAAAAACTTAATAAATATAAAGCTTATTAAGTAGTATAGAGTTATAATTAATATATAGGTATTAATTACTTAGAAACCTTTAGTACTACTTGTAGGCCTAAATTCTATAGGCTATTATTCTTAATAACTATACAAAATAATTAAAATATTAAACAATATAACATTACTAGTACGTTTATACACACCAATATTAATAAAAAGATATACGTCTAATTACCTACTAGTTTTTCTAATAATAATAATAATAAATTAGTCTTTAATAAAGATTATAAAGATTCTAATAAAGGATTAGTTTATAAACTAAATAAAGCTTTATATAACTTAAAACAAAGTCCTAAACTATAGTATAAATATTTAAAAAATATACTTAAAAAAAAAACTTTAATATAACACCTTATAATAAGGCTATTTTTATACTTAATAAAAAAGGAGTTAAAGCTATTATAGCTTATTATATAGATAACGTTTTAGTTGTTACTCCTAACTCTAAAATTACTAATAGTATAATTAATAATATTTCTAAAGAAATTAATATAAAACTACTAAGAGTACCTAAAACCTTTTTAAGTATTAAAGTAGATATAAATAGAGAAAATAAAACCCTATTTCTATATCAAACTAAATATACTAAAAAGCTACTAGTTAAATATAATAAAACCCACTTATATAGGTATTTAACGCCTATAAATAATAATATAAAATTAGTAGAAAATATAAGTTAAACTACTAAAGAAGAAATAAAACAATTCCAATAAAAAATAAGCTCTTTAATATATTCTACCTTAAAAACCAGGCTAAATATAGCCTTTACAGTTATATTATTAGCTTATTATATAAGTAATCCTTCTAAAAAGTATTTTATTACTCTAAATTAGTTATAAGGATATTTAAATAAATTCCCTAACCTAAGGATTTTATACAACTACTCTATTAAATTTAAAATAATAGAATTTTTAAACTCTAATTAAGCTAAAGATTTTAATAATAAAAAATCTACTACTAACTATTTATTTTACCTAGAATTTTATAATATAATTAATTAAAATACTATAAAATAAAAAACAGTAGTTTTATTTACTTATAAAGCTAAATATATAGTTCTTACTAAAGTTATTAAAGAAGCTATATATTTATATAACTCTTATAATTATATATTTAAATCTTTAAACCTTAAAAGTCTAGATAAACCTAAGATTCTTATAAATAATAAAGCAGCTTAAAAACTAGTTAAAAATCCTAAATTTTATAAAAAAGTTAAGTATATTAATATTAAATATCACTTTACAAAAAATATAATAATTAATAATAAAGCTTTACTATTCCACGTATCTACTAAAAATAATTTAGTTAATATTTTAACTAAGCCTATAAGTAAAATAATATTTAATAATTATATAACTACTTTAAATATAGTAAACTATAAAGGTTTTTTATCTTCTCTTAAAAATAAAACTAAAACAAAAAAGAATATAAATCTATTAAAGGATAAATTAAAAATAAATAACTTATTATATTAAAAAAAAAAGATTTTCCTTATTAATATATATTTTCTTCTATTTTTACTCTAAATATTTTTACCTAAAAAGAAAGGTTTTTATAAAGTTTTTATACAAAAGTTTTTAATACTAAAGAAGTCTTTTAATATACCTTAAAAACGCTAAAATCTACAATAAAATTAAATTAATACACATCTTAAGGGGGGATATTAATCTATTAAAAAGAACTAAAAATAAAAATAAAAAGAAACAAAAGGCAGAATTAAACCTACAGCCTCTAACTCTAATAAACTAGACTCTAAACTACTAAGTCAACTACTAATAGTAGAATAAACCACTCTAAATATCTCTTATTAACCCCTCTAAAGTACTTATAGCTAACCACAACCCTCGTAGCCGACCACAGCGCCCATAGCTAACTACAGTAAATACAGCCAACCACACACAGAGCCTAGAGCCACTTAACTAAACTATACGTAACGTACTAAGCCCTAAAAGGACTAGTACCTTAGAAGCTAGGCCCAAAGGGCAAGGCACTAGGCCTATAAAAGACAGAACTCCCCCCAACCTATAGGGGTCTAGACTTCTACTTTCTTAGTAAGCAAGTAATACAACAAAACACCAATACAACACTATTACTACTATAATAATACTTCTATCTCTTTTATTTATATATTATACACTAAACCTATTCCTTTACCAACTCTATTAAACCCAATATTACTATAAAAGTATTTAGCAATCTCAATACTAACCTTAATACCCTTATACCTATACTTATAATAGCTATATAAAATAATTAAGATATTAAATAATATAACATTACTAGTACGTTTATATACACTAATATTAATAAAAAAATATATATTTAATTACCTACTAGTTTTTTTAATAATAATAATAATAAATTAATTTTTAATAAAGATTATAAAGATTTTAATAAAGGATTAGTTTATAAACTAAATAAAGCTTTATATAGCTTAAAATAAAGTCCTAAACTGTAGTATAAGTATTTAAAAGATATACTTAAAAAGGAAGACTTTAATATAACGCTTTATAATAAGGCTATTTTTATACTTAATAAAAAAGGAGTTAAAGCTATTATAGTTTATTATATAAATAACTTTTTAGTTATTACTTTTAACTTTAAAATTACTAATAGTATAATTAATAATATTTCTAAAGAAATTAATATAAAACTACTAAGAGTACCTAAAACCTTTTTAAGTATTAAAGTAGATATAAATAGGGAAAATAAAACCCTATTTTTATATTAAACTAAATATACTAAAAAACTACTAGTTAAATATAATAAAACCTACTTATATAGGTATTTAATACCTATAAATAATAATATCAAATTAGTAGAAAATAAAGGTTAAGTTACTAAAGAAGAAATAAAATAATTCTAACAAGAGATAGGCTCTTTAGTATATTCTACCTTAAAAACTAGGCTAGATATAGCCTTTACAGTTATATTATTAACTCGTTATATAAGTAATCCTTTTAAAGAGTATTTTATTACTTTAGATTAGTTATAGGGATATTTAAATAAATTCTCTAACTTAGGGATTTTATATAACTATTTTGTTAAATTTAAAATAATAGGATTTTTAGACTCTAATTAAACTAGAGATCTAAATAATAAAAAATCTACTACTAGCTATTTATTTTACTTAGGATTTTATAATATAATTAGTTAGAATACTATAAAACAAAAAATAGTAGCTTTATTTATTTATAAAGTTAAATATATAGCTTTTACTAAAGCTATTAAAAAAGCTATATATTTATATAACTTTTATAATTATATATTTAAATCTTTAAACCTTAAAAGTCTAAATAAACCTAAGATTCTTATAAATAATAAAGTAGCTTAAAAACTAGCTAAAAATCCTAAATTTTATAAAAAGGTTAAGTATATTAATATTAAATATTATTTTATAAGAAATGCAATAATTAATAATAAAGCTTTACTATTCTACATATTTACTAAAAATAATTTAACTAATATTTTAACTAAGTCTATAAGTAAAATAATATTTAATAATTATATAACTACTTTAAGTATAGTAAACTATAAAGGTTTTTTATTTTATTTTAAAAATAAAACTAAAATAAAAAAGAATATAAATTTATTAAAGGATAAGTTAAAAATAAATAACTTATTATATTAAAAAAAGGTTTTTTTTATTAATATATATTTTCTTTTATTTTTACTTTAAATATTTTTACTTAAAAAGAAAAGTTTTTATAGAGTTTTTATATAAAAGTTTTTAATACTAAAAAGTCTTTTAATATACTTTAAAAACGCTAAGATTTATAATAAAATTAAATTAATATATATTTTAAAGGGGGATATTAGTTTATTAAAAAGAATTAAAAATAAAAGTAAAAAAAAATAAAAAGTAAAATTAAACCTATAGCCTCTAGCTCTAATAAACTAAACTCTAAACTACTAAGTTAACTACTAATAGTAGAATAAACTACTTTAAATATCTCTTATTAACCCCTCTAGGGTACTTATAGCTAACTACAACCCTTATAACTAACTATAGTACCCGTAACTAACTATAGTAAATACAGCTAACTATATATAGGGCCTAGAGCTACTTAGCTAAACTATATATAATATACTAAACCCTAAAAGAACTAGTGCTTTAAAAGCTAGGTCTAAAGGGTAAAGTACTAGGCCTATAAAAGGCAGGGCTTTTCCTAGCTTATAGGGGTCTAAACTTCTACTTTTTTAATAAATAAGTAATATAGTAAAATACTAATATAACACTATTACTACTATAATAATACTTCTATTTCTTTTATTTATATATTATACACTAAACCTATTCCTTTACTAACTCTATTAAGTTTAATATTACTATAAAAGTATTTAGTAATCTTAATACTAACGTTAATACCCTTATACCTATACTTATAGTTCTAAATTAATTTAAAACTACTTATACTTCTTAAAAGTTACTTTATACTAAATTTAAATAACTTTAATATTTTAAGGCTTAGTTATATACTTATAATTTATATTAAACTAAAACGTTTTAAAAGTACTTTACTTTTAAAGCTTTATTTATTTTTTATAAAAGTAAATATAAAAGTAATTTAAACTATTACTTTTAAAGAATTAAATATACTATATAATAAACTAAAAAGCTATTTAAAAGTAGTTTTAAAGGGTTTTTATTTAATAGTTATTATAGTATTAAGTATATTAATACTTATACTAAACACTTAACTTATTATAACTAGTAGGGTTTTAAAGAGTCTTTTATTTATAAATAATTAACTGTAAATAATTTAAATTTAAGAGGCTTTAGTAAATATTAAAGATTAATTTACTACTATATTTAGTATAGAATTTAGTTAATTTATTTAACTAGAGAAAGTTATTTAAAGGTAATTTAAAAGCTATTTTAAAGTACTTTAAGAATTAAAATAATTTATTTAAACCTATTTATAGTTTATTAATCTTCTTTACTATATTTATAATTCCCTATATAATATATAAAAAAGTAGAAACGGGTAAAAAGGGGGGGGTAAGTATAAAGACTATAAGAAGTTATAAGAATAACTAAAGTTACTTTTAAATTAATTAGAATAAAGTAGTTTTACTTTACTTTATAGTAAATTTATTAAATTTCTAAGGAAGTAAAGTATATTATATTTAAAGAACGTTTTAAAAGTGCTTTTAAATTACTTTAAGACTTAATACATACTATAATAAGGGGTCTTTTAATAGTTATTTATAAATAAATAATAGTTTTCCTAAAAAAAGGGGGGTAATAAAGTTTTTTTTAAGATCTTTTAAATAAGTTTTAAATAGTTTTAAAACTTAATAAAGGGGTAATTAATATAGTAGTTTTAATAATTAGTTTTAATTTAGTTTTAATAGATATAAAATACTTAAAGATATAGTTTTTTAGAAATACTTTAAAAGTAGTTTAGAATTAATTTTAGGTAATTATAAAGTATTTATTTATTTAGTACTATAAAATTTGTATTTTATAGGTTTTAAGGGTAATATTATAAGTAGAACTCTTTTTAAAGTAGTTAAGTTGTGCTTAAGTTTAATTAAAAAAAAGTAAGTAAGATTTTAAATTGTTTTTAAAGTGGTTTAAAGGTTAAAATACTTAATAGCCTTTTTTAATAATATCCCTTTAAGAGTTTAAATATAAAGATTTATAATATTATTAACTATTTTAGGAGTAATTTAAGAGTAATTCTAAATTAATAGGGTTTAGTTATAATATAAATATACCTTCCCCTTTATATACTAGTATATTATTTATATATAAACTACGTTTTAAAAAAAGGTAAATATAGTTTATTTAAGTACTACTTTTTATTAGTAGTTATACTAATTTTAAAATAAGTTAAAAGTACTTTTAAAGTAACTTTAAACTAATATACTACTTTTTATAGTTATTTTAGGGTTTTAAGTAGTAATACCTTAATATTAATTATATAAAGAATACTTATTATACTAGTTTTAGGGTATTTAGGTATTATAGAGTAGTATATAACTTTTTTAACTATTAAAAAGGTATTATTAATACTTTAGTATTAATTTTACTTTACTTAAGTAGAAATAAAAATAGGAACTAAAGGGGTAAATTAAAATTAAGTATAGAATTTTTAAAATAATTTAAAAGTAGTTTAAAAGGGGTTTAGGAGCTTTTTACTTTAATTAAAGTTAAAGAGTTAGTAAGTTATTTAAGTAAATACTAGTAGTAAATAATTACTTTTTAAGCTTTATAGTTTAGTTTATTTTTAAAAAAATAGGTAAACTTTATAGTTTATAGTTAAAAAAAACCTTTTTATTTACTATTATTAAGAAGTACTTTTAAAAGAGTTTAGAATTAATTTAGGAAGTAAATATTATAGTCTTTATTTATTATAAAAGATAAAAAGTAAAAGGAGGGATAGTTTAATATTACTTAACTATAAGTAGCTAATTTTGTAGAGCCTTGCTTAGTTAAGTGACTAGTGGGCCCGCTAGGCCTAATGCGGTAGGTCAGGTCAGGTAACCCCCCCCCCTAATAGTCAGTTGAACACTGGTCTGGGCAATGTGTGATGACGACACCCCACCGGGAATAGCAGCCGAGGCCGGGAAGGAGGAACGTACCGCCAACGACCTACCTATGATACCAAACTTACTAAGCCAGGTTCTTCTGAAGTTACAAGGTGTCCGGACATCCATTCTTTTCTTGGATAATTAGCTAATACAGACCGATTTCGAGGTGGTACCATTACTATTTACGCAGTACCATGTGGCAGTGGCAGACAGCTGCGGGCGGATAGATGCAGTCAAATCCATAGGTATTATAGGTCCTTTGTGCGCTGCAAGCACTTACCTGGGTACCCAGTGTAGGGGCTCCAGAGGCGGCACTTGTCGGGTGGTGGCGCCAACCTGTGCTTCAGCTGCAATGCCCACGCGTCGAACTTGCATCCCGGAACGTGTTCGCCGGCTACAGCTGGGACCCCTGCGAACTCGGGGCACTCGCTTATAGCCACGGCCAGCTAAGCTGGGAGTTGCCATGGGAAACCCGGGACTTGAGGAATTCAGCGAGCGCACCTCAAAAACCCAAGACAATAATACCTGAGATGCGGCCGTGGGAATACAACAAACGACCTTGGGTTAAATGTGTTGAGAGCGGCCCCACGTCCATATTCCAGGGGCATGTCCCCTTAGCGAATAGCGCCCTGGTTCCCCCGTAAAGCTAAGGGTGCAGGCTGCAACGCGGCCGGGATGCGTCGGTAGTCCCCGCTACGGCTCCGATCCAGTGGTTGTGGACGGTACGCCTATTCGTCGTAGTATGGATAGATACTGGTAGTTTTGCACTACTTTTCACCTGGAGGTACCTAGGGTCCTAGATAGCCAAGGTAATCTCAATTGATGGGGCCGAGCACGATCACGAGGACACGCTTGTCGTCTATCCTCGTACCTTTGGTACCCATCTAGGTGGTTACGATACTTTGCCTTTCCTGTTTATCTATAGGTATCTACCCTAAGTTGCGAAAGGAGGCACGTAAGGTAGTCGGAGCATGTGAAGGCCAATGGCATCTGCATCGTATGTCTTGGGCCCCTTCCCGCCTGGCTGGAATCGAGTGTTTTTGCCGCCATTGCCCAATGAGAGCGAATGTTCAAAGCCGTGTCGGCCGTAGATGAGGACGAATGCAAGGAGAGGAAACAGACAGCGTCAGAAACCCCCGGCTCCGCGTGGTGAGTCGAACGAGTCCCCAAGCAGCCGTGACATTACCGCCCCCCCTGGTCGAACCATGGGCAAATCCGTCCAAGCTTCATCCCGCATCCTGGCCTGACCTTGCTTCTTTCCCCAACCGCTTCGACCAGTCAATTGCGCATCCCAGAACCTTTTTTTTGTCACTTTCTCCCACCTATCTCTCCTTCTCCTTCTTCCCCTCTTGTCGCAATTATCTTCACCTACTTGGGATAATTTTTGCGAACCAGTCGTGTTTTCTTCTTCATCTGAAGGCTCAGACTGTGAGACACGAGCAAGACAGCGACCGACGTACTGCTCATTTTCCCCCTAAATTCCCAAGAACCGAAAAGGGGGAGGGGTTTTCCTTTTGAGCAGCTAACCTGCGTTGCGTTACCTGCTACTTAATTGCTAGGTAGAGAGGAACGAACACCTGCATGCATCCACTTCCCAAGCCCGCGCCAAAGTAGCACGCTACTACGCACACCCGACCCGACACGTCCTCCACCTGCACCAACTGGCGTGTGCCTCGACGAACCGCCATATCTCAGACCCCCGTGTGCCGATCGGATTCCTCGACTTCCCTCTGCCTTCTGTTCCTGGCACTATCCCCTCGCGGATTCAAACCGGGCGCGCCGACGAACGCAACGGAAATTGGGAAAGCCAACCCGCCTCGACAGGAAGAAGGGGATGGAAAAAGCCGGTCCCTAAGCCTGCCATGTCCCCGACCTCGGTCTCGACATGACCCAGCCGTTTTCTCGCCCTCGCCCTCGACCATCAGCTGACGCCTTCCCTTACGTGACGGAGCCATCTAATCAGCTCCCTGACTGACGTCTCACTCCCTTCCTTTCTTTCCCTTCCGCCTCCAGAGGGACATCACGATGGAGTCCCTCCGCCCCAACTACCCGGCTCCTCGACGTGTCGCGACTGCCCCGATAACAACGCCTGCGCCCCGGTCTACCTCTGCCGGTGGCCTCGTCGAGACCCTCTACAACCACCCGAATGTCAAGATCGTGGCCTTCACTGCCGCATCACGCGGCCGGGCCCGGAGCCCCGGTCGTGGCCCTCGCGACGAACCTGGAACTCTATCCGCCTATTCCCAGTTGGAAAGGACAATTGCCATTGGTTAGCACCACCATCCCCCCAAAGCCATCGTCCTCCGCGGGCTTGTAGTGTGTGCCGTTGTATTAACCTTTGCCCCGGCAGGACCTTTCCGGATATATCGCACAGGCTCCGTGGCTTTCCTCAACTGCGGCTCCGCCCTGCAGCCCATGCTCCCCAAAAGTCAATGCTGGGCTCTCGAAGAAGACTCGAGCAAGTTTGTCTTGCAGATACGCCGACCCAGTTACTGGAGGATAGAGATCCCAGTCACAAACCCCACCGAACAGGAGCTAGCCGCCGCACTGAGAGGCGTCTTGGACCAGATCCTGCAGTTTGAGAAGACGGAATGCCCGTTCAAACGCTCCTTCACCATCGTTCTCCCCGAGAAACCAAAGACGCCCGCCAAGAAGCGACCATGGACACCCCCAGTCAACCGTGTTCTGCCCGTCCTGTCCACGCCGGCTCACGAGGTGGAATCGCCGACTCCCAGGTCCCTTACCCCCAACACCAGGCGTGCTTCGACCTCCTTATCATTTAGGGGCCGGTCTGAGCAGCGTCGCTTTTCCATTATCGGCACAGAGTTTCAAGCGAGCCCGGCATCGCGCGGGACCAGTGTCGAGACGACGAGATCTTTCGAACCGCCGCGCAACCAGGGTTTAGCCAATGACAACTCTGCCATTCTCGAAGAACAGACGGAAACGGAACGATCTGTAGCAGAAACTGTTGCTATCATCGAGATGGTTTCCGAGGCATCTGCCGAGACGAAGCAAACAAAGCATGCAGCCAATGTCGAAGCGGACATGACCAACCAGGGTCAACCCGAGTCCAATCTGGCCGCGGATGAAACAACAGCCACCGAACCCGCAGAGATCTCACCGGCTGATTGCAAAGGGCCCCAACTCGCACATGGTTCGGCCGCCGGAGTGCAGAGTGGATCGGAAGCTGCCAGCGAGGTCATCGACGCGAACGTGCACTCGGAGAACTCGAGGCCGTCTGCACGAGACACGTCTTCGACTGAGGAAGATCGGCCAGCCACCGCAATCCAAGTAATTGCATCGCTACCGTTACCTTTGAAGCCGGTGCCTAAGGATATTGAGATCAGATCGCCCCCGGCGCGTGGTGAACAGCTGAAGTCCGACAAGCAGGCTGTGGAACATCGCCCCAGCAAGTCTTCGGTCCCAGCCCGGTTGCGGACGTTGACCAGCCCTTCTGCGCAGCCACAGATAAAGGAACAGCTCATAACCGTAGAAGTAGCGCCTTTGACGCCTTCTTCAATAGAAGCGGGAACGCCTACACCTACAAATATATACGACGTAATACGAAACTACGAGCAGAAACTGGCAGCTGCGGCTCCTCAAACCGCTACAGCTGCTGAGGGAACATCGGTAGTACCAGAGGAGCCCCAGATGGAGTCTGGCACTGCCAGTGACAATGGTTCGGGCCATGAGTCGCACTCTGGGACTGACGGCGAAGAGTCCTGTGAGATCCTTGAGGGCAGTGGTGTGGCGGGTGGTAAACGGAAGAAGCTTCGCGGTTTTAGAAGAGGCCGCACGCTGGTTCCCCCGCAGCTGACGCTTGTTACGTCCCCTCCATCCAAGTCAACGAGAAAGACTCCGATATTGGAAGAAACAGACGAGCCGAAGGAGGCGGCTTCCCCGACGGGCTCGCACGACTCGTTTCATAGTGTGCAGTCGTGGCACTCGCCGGTTACCCCCGTCCCACGGTCTCCTGCTTCGGACGTCTCCCCGACGAGGTTCCCCTATCCTCATGACAACATCCTAATCCCCAAGAGGGCGTGGCATTATCGCGACATCTCGGATATGACTGTAACCCCCGAGACCCGACGGACATGGGATGTGACGTCGTCTCTCACGGATGATAGCTCGCAAGAAAGCGCGGCGACCGCACCAGATATTGCATCAGAGGCGGTAGAGCAGCCGGACAAGGTCGCTCTCTCGGAGGATGAAGCAGCTACTTCTGCCGTCGCACGCCGTCCGTATATCCGCCACCGCGCAACGACGAGCATTTCGGTCGGCCGCAGAACGCTCTCGCCTCTGCCGCCGCCTGCGAACCTGTTCGCTCCGACAACTACTGCCACCAGGCGGCAGCCATTCCTCCGCAGTCAATTGGACATCGTTCGCAGGATCCCCATGGCAATCGTATCCAAGACGTGCGAGGTTCTTCTTGGCCCGCCGAGTCATCTCATTGCGCTGATGCTCCAGGTGGCAGCTAAGATTGCTGCCGGACAATGGCGCGGTATGATGTTCGGTTATACCGAGGGCGGCGAGACGATTCCCGTGCAGTGGGACTACTCGGACGACGAGTACAGCAGCTGGGGAGACGACGACGACTACTACTTGAGTCAGGTCGAGTCGTCGGGAGCGAACAGCGTGTTCGGCGGCGGCGAGAGCGACAACGAAGCAGCAGCGGAAGACAGTATGGAAGGAAACGGCCGCGGTTGGGAAGTTGACTAGCCGACGTGGCGACGGCCTCTTAACGAGATGTATGACCACTGTATGTTTAACCACCAGCAACCGCATCTAGGATGGAAAACTTTTGGGCGTTTAATCAGCAAGGCATCGCGTGGGCGGGCCTTGGATATCAGGGACCTCTAGGCTTCTCGGTTGGGACCGGGCAACATGTGTCTGGCCACGGGCTGCATGTGTTTATGTCTGGCGGGGTGTTGTTTTTGTTTTTCATGTACTGGTAACCGTAGGAAAGGGTGGGTTACCCAGCCTGGTTTCTTTCTTCGTTTCTTCCGGGAGGCCGTCCTCTTTCGGTAGTTGATAGCTACTTGCCTCGAGAACTTGGAAGAGGAATTCAGTAAGATTGCCCTACGAAGCGCCTGAAATGCCGTGTGCCAGAGGATGGACAGTGAGTGACCTTCAATGGGTTTGGCGAACTGGCGATGACTGTTCCCATGAGGTGAGCGAGGCTTGCTCTGCTACGTAGAATACCTAGGTAAGCCTCTGCTCTCGGGTCATCACTCTCGCCGATCGCGGTGTCGTGTTCGAGGGAGCTATGCGATTGGCCGGCGGCTGACGTAGGGCTGATTTGGGGCGTCTGCCAGCGTATTCCTCGGTTTTGGCTGCTATGGGGGTCGCCAACGAAGGACTTGATACTGACGAGGCCTCTCTGGAAGGTTAATGTGATGTCCGGCCGTCTGTGTATATATTCGTTCCCGTTGGCAATATCTTGGGGATGGAATTCAGCATGTCGAGGCGTGTACCCAAGACACGTTACATGCAAACACGCGCCCGGACTTGGACTGATTTCAAGTTGAAGCCGGCAACATGACGGACGGCAGCTACGGTACAGGCCCTTTTTCGTGTCAGTGGCAGGATCTAGTATGTCGGTCGCTGACGGGAGATGGCAGTCGACGGGAGCTTCTCCTACTACGCCCCCGACAAGGGGGCGCCGGTGTTCTTCGCCGTCGCCTTTGCGGCGTCGGGGATCTTGCACTTTTGGCAGAGCTAGTGAGAGTCCTGATGCCACGGCCCGCCCGTCTGTCCATCAGAGCAGGTGACTGACCAAGCCCGCACCAGCCACTACAAGTTCTTCAGGGTCTCCGGGCTCTTCTCCTTCTGCTGCCTGCTGTTCGCGGCGGGCTTCGCCCTGCGGATCTACGGGTCGCACCGCTACGACCGGCTGGACCCGTTCATCGCGAGCGTGTGCCTCGTCTACGCCGCGCCGTGAGCAGTGACACTCCTCTTCTGCAACCTACGTACATAAGCTGACGCAACTCTGGCAAGACCCCTGCTCGAGCTGGCCAACTACCACGTCCTCGGGCGCGCGCTGTACTACGTCCCGCACTGCTCGCCGGTGCACCCCGGCAGGGTGCTCAGCACGTTCGCGTTCCTCTCGGGGGCGGTCGAGGGGCTGAACGGGTGGGGCGCGGCGTACAGCGCGAACGCGTCGCTGGGGGAGGGGGAGGTGAGGACGGGGCGGGTGCTGGTCAAGGCCAGCTTGCTGCTGCAGGTGTTCGTGATCGGGTGCTTCGCGGTGCTGGCGGGGGTTTTCCGGCGGCGGTGTGAGAAAAGCGGCGTCGCGGGGTGCCGGGGGGTGAAGGGGCCGCTGGTCACGCTGGGCGTGTCGGTGGTGCTGATTCTCGCGAGGACGGTCTTCCGGGCCGTGGAGTACTTTGGCGTGGCCGATGTGCGGTGGGGCGAGGGGGAGGAGGTGCCGCCGCCTGCGATTCGGTACGAGTGGTTCTTTTACGTCTTCGAGGCGGGGTTGATGCTGGCGAACGTGGGCATGTTCAATGTGCGGCATCCGGGGAGGTACCTGCCGCGGAGGCATACGGTGTACCTCGCCGAGGACGGGGCGACGGAGGTGGACGGGCCCGGGTGGAGGGACCCGCGGGCGTTCTGGTTGACGGTCGTGGATCCGTTTGATCTCGTGGGTTTGGTGCGAGGGCGGGATCGCGGGGGGGAGAGGTTCTGGGAGGCCGGCGGGGTCCGGGAGGAGAGCGGGGCCGGCGGGAAGGAGGCCGAGGGTCCGGGTGCTGTGTGAGCGGGTGTATGTGAGATTGTGTGTGTTTGTCTAGGACTTTGTCTGTCAGAGTGGCATGTCCGGGGAATCTTGGCGGGTGGTTTGCCTGTCCCCGGTGGAAGATGTAATAATATGACAGGATGCAGTATTGCACACGTCTAAACGGTTGCCGTATGCCCGTTAGGGTTCCCTACGAAAGTCAATTGTGCCGTTAGGGTCTGACCGCGAACACGAGAGCCAAAGTCGTGATGTCGTTGCGTCCCGGCGGCGTCTTTTGCGGTGGCCTGCGCAGTTGTGCATGGAACTTGATGCTTGTCATCTGCACGCTACGGCATCCAAAGGCCGAGCACCGACAGAGGCAAGGGGGACCATCAAACGAGCGGCGATGATGTCAGGAAGCGAGAGCGCTCGGCATGGGCTGTGCTGCGCTGTCAGGGCTCGGACCGAGGAATATTTTGGGACGATTGGGACTTTTTCGGACCACCAAGTGTCAATTACCTAGGGGCACGGGTTCCAACACGCGAAGGGAGGAGGCAATGCCGACGAAGGAGGGAGCCGAAGCGAAGAGGCGGTGCCGGTAGGGCTCACCTCTTCCTTTGAATTTAGGTAGCCTGTGGGTATCGCCAGCTGGAAGGATCAAGGTAGTGCTGGCGCTTGCGGCGGCTGTTCGGGGGCGGGCAGGATCCACTCGGTCAGGCGCGCGGTCTGTAAGCGCGGTCGGAGAATTCGAAGAGGAGAATAGAATGGCTCTGCCGACTTAGACATGGAGGATCCCAGGCTGCCGGTGATGAAGGGGAGGACGTCCAGGTCACGATGCCGGCGAGGCCCGGACGTGATGTTCACCGGGGAGGATCGGGCGCCCGGCAGGTGGGGATGGCGCGGGGCGGAGGGAAATAGTGGAGAACGGCCGGCCGAGACACTAACGCTAGGGAGTACGTAAGGTGATGCTCCGTAATACACGTGAGCAGGAAACGAAAATAGCATCATGCGTTGCACAAGCCACTCTGGACTCTCGCCGAGGATCTGGAGGGAGAACGTGGCGAGGTGACAACGTGTGTGGCTTGATCGCCGTTGCGGATCGTTTGTATCTGGGCATCCAGGGATGCGAGCCTAATACCCGTTGATGCCTATTAAGGTCGTATAGGTTACCTCCGGACGGGAGGGAGTCAGGGGCGACGGCCGGCTTTCGGGGTCCCTGGCCGGGTGTCATCTAATACGACCTACCCCATGATCAAAGCCCACGATTCAACGTCCCATGTATAACTTGCATCGCGCCCGGAATTAGCTACGCTACATGGTATCCATGGACGTCTCTAAAGACGCTGTGCAGGCCGCAGGAGGGCTGGGCTTTTTAGGTGCTGACCGGTCCCACCCTGCGGAAGCCGAGCTCGAAAAGATGTTCCATGGAAGATTCCTTCGCTCCCTTGGAATGATCACGGGATCTCTATCGCTTTCCGCCGTCGGCAGATGAAACTGAAGCAAGCCACCGCTGGACGCGCCTTGGCTGCGGTCTTGCGTGACGGGCGGATGCGGGACATTACATGACATGTTACTCCGTCAATCCGTACGCCACGAGTTACCTGTGCCTACTACGATCGTACGCCAGGGTCGAAATGGCGCTGGAAGATTTTTTATTCGGCTGCCTAGTTGATGTGCACCACACATGCGCCGTACCTAGGTAGTCGCACACAACACTTACCGTCAGTCCCAGCGGCAGCCCAATCGTCGTCGACGACGCTGTCACGGCGGGGGTGGCCTGCGGTGCGTGGCGATTGGCCGGAGGAGGAGGAGTGCGCTGATCGGCGGTCTGGAAACATGCGCGAGGGACGGCGGAGGGGGGGCAAATGTCACCATCGGCCACGCCCGACGCGTCGGGACACACGGCCGGATGGTCGGTCGGCGTGTTCTGTCGAATCTGTCCCTCTCTTGTCTGTCAGACGCGGGGATCGCCAGAGATCTGACGCGACGGAGGCTTTTGGCGACGGAGGGGGAGGGAGGGGATCGGCGGCGCATCGTCGGCCGGGTGGAGGATGCCCTCCGATATCTCACATCGACTATCCAAAGTCTTTAATGGTGGCGGAGGAGTGTACCTGCATAGCTGCATGGTTGATTGTCCGACATACGTGGGAATCTATGCTATCCACCCATCTTCTTTTGTCCGTCGTGATACCGAGTGTTGCTTTCCATGTTGATCTCGTCGATATTTTTGAAGTGGCAAGAAAAGTGAGCACGCGTGTGTTTGACGGACCATGACCGTTCATCATGCATGAGACACGGCTACCTATCTAGGATGGATAGGGGACGATTCATATCGCTTTGCTTTGCTTTTCTTTTGAACGGTTATGGTTGAGACATGATAGTAATGATTCGAGGGCGATATTAACCCCCCATTCCTGACTATGCGGCTTGAAGGGCCTGCCCTGTGTCGCTTTGCTGCCACGGGTCTAGGGGATGGTACTTGTAGGATATGCTACCTAGTATTATGTCCCGGGGCCTGTACCCTGGGGTGGAGGATCGGTACGTACCTCGACCGACTTACACCACGACCACTCGCCCGAGGCCGTGGACGTCGCCGGGTTCCTCATCCTTCCACCAACCTAACGTGGCCAAGCCTCCCTCTTCATTCCGCCCTTTCCTTTCCAAGTGCCAACTCTTGCGGCGTCGAGATGCACCAGGCCTCCCGCTCATTTTATTACCTGCGCGAGGGGGGGCGGAGGGGAGATGGCCAGGTGTTGAAGCTCGCCCACTCTGTCCTCGCCCGCCTAGTGTACTATGGCACGAGAGAAACAACACCACCTCCCATGCCATATATCGACTTCGAATCCTCCTCGCCCCGACCCGAGCTGTCTATCATGTCATTTTGCCAGCATGCTTCGGGCACTGATCCTGCGTTGCTTTGCTTTCTTGCCGTACGAACGAGGCGCCGAGGGGCTGTACTCTCTGTTATGCTCACAGACACGTAGCTAAGGTATCTGCTACACTGCGGCTACCTGCATTGGACTGCCTTTTGTAGGACACGGATACCTCGCGGTATCAAGGCGCGCGCCTACACCTACGGCACCCAGTCCCGGCATTCGGGGGATGTGGAAGGGTGTTCATCAAGAGACGACCAAACTACTAGGTACTCGCCTGGGACTTGCCTATCTAATTCCCGACGCCACACCTTGCCGTTTGCGATTGTCACTACCCGCAGATACGGGTCAATCGCACAGCGTTTTATTCTACTGCCTCAGCTAGGTACATAATAGTGCATAGTAGGTCATAGGTGCCCCTCCATCATCCAGGGAACGTACCTTTTTCCTCCTTTTTCCCACAGTATCTACCCCTTTATATCCTCCTTCGCTCAGACGATCAAAGCAATAACGCAGTATATCTCCTATAGTATTTCGAAGTATTCTAGTTACTTTAGCTATTAGATTATATTTAATACAGCTTTATTGTTATTCTCTCTATAGTAATAGTTTTTATAGACTTTTGTAAGCACAAGTATAAGGGTATTAAGGTCGGTATCAAGATTACCGAATACTTCTATAGTAATATTAGGCTTAATAGAGTTAGTAAAGGAATAGGTTTAGTATATAATATATAAATAAAAGAGATAGAAGTATTGTTATAGTAGTAATAGTGTTATATTAGTATTTTATTGTATTACTTACTTACTAAAAAAGTAGAAGTCTAGACCCTTATAAGCTAGGGGGAGCCCTGCCTTTTATAGGCCTAGTGCCTTACCCTTTAGGCCTAGCTTCTAAGGCACTAGTCCTTTTAGGGTTTAGTATATTATATATAGTTTAGCTAAGTAGCTTTAAGCCCTATGTGTAGTTAGCTATATTTACTATAGTTAGCTATGGGCGCTGTAGTTAGCTATAAGGGTTATAGTTAACTATAAGTACCCTAAAGGGGTTAATAAGAAATATTTAAAGTAGTTTATTCTACTATTAGTAGTTAACCTAGTAGTTTAGAGTTTAGCTTATTAGAGCTAAAGGCTATAGGTTTAATTCTACCTTTTGTTTTTTTTTACTTTTATTTTTAGTTCTTTTTAATAAACTAATATCCCCCTTTAAAATATGTATTAATTTAATTTTATTATAAATCTTAGTATTTTTAAAGTATATTAAAAGACTTCTTTAGTATTAAAAACTTCTATATAAAAACTTTATAAAAACCTTTTTTTTTAAGTAAAAATATTTAAAGTAAAAATAAAAGAAAATATATATTAATAAGGAAAACCTTTTTTTTTAATATAATAAGTTATTTATTTTTAACTTATCCTTTAATAAATTTATATTTTTTTTTATTTTAGTTTTATTTTTAAAAAAAAATAAAAAACCTTTATAGTTTACTATACTTAAAGTAGTTATATAATTATTAAATATTATTTTACTTATAAGTTTAATTAAAATATTAGTTAAATTATTTTTAGTAGATATATGGAATAGTAAAGCTTTATTATTAATTATTATATTTTTTATAAAGTAATATTTAATATTAATATACTTAACTTTTTTATAAAATTTAGAATTTTTAGTTAGTTTTTAAGCTACTTTATTATTTATAAGAATCTTAGGTTTATTTAAACTTTTAAGGTTTAAAAATTTAAATATATAATTATAAAAGTTATATAAATATATAGCTTCTTTAATAACTTTAATAAAAACTATATACTTAGCTTTATAAATAAATAAAGCTACTATTTTTTATTTTATAGTATTTTAACTAATTATATTATAAAATCCTAAGTAAAATAAATAGCTAGTAGTGGATTTTTTATTATTAAGATCTTTAGCTTAATTAAAGTCTAAAAATCCTATTATTTTAAATTTAATAGAGTAGTTATATAAAATCCCTAAGTTAGAGAATTTATTTAAATATCCCTATAACTAATTTAGAGTAATAAAATACTTTTTAAAAGGATTACTTATATAACAAGCTAATAATATAACTATAAAGGCTATATCTAGTCTGGTTTTTAAAGTAGAATATATTAAAGAGCCTATTTCTTATTAGAATTATTTTATTTCTTTTTTAGTAACTTAACCTGTATTTTCTACTAATTTTATATTATTATTTATAAGTGTTAAATACCTATATAAGTAGGTTTTATTATATTTAACTAGTAGTTTTTTAATATATTTAGTTTAATATAGAAATAGGGTTTTATTTTCCCTATTTATATCTACTTTAATACTTAAAAAGGTTTTAAGTACCCTTAGTAGTTTTATATTAATCTTTTTAAAAATATTATTAATTATACTATTAGTAATTTTAGGGTTAGGAGTAATAACTAAAAAGTTATCTATATAATAAGCTATAATAGCTTTAACTCCTTTTTTATTAAGTATAAAAACAGCCTTATTATAAAGCGTTATATTAAAGCCTTTCTTTTTAAGTATATCTTTTAAATATTTATACTATAGTTTAGGACTTTGTTTTAAACTATATAAGGCTTTATTTAGTTTATAAACTAATTCTTTATTAGAATTTTTATAATTTTTATTAAAGACTAATTTATTATTATTATTATTAAAAAAACTAATAAGTAATTAGACGTATATTTCTTTATTAATATTAGTGTATATAAACGTACTAGTAACATTATATTATTTAATATCCTAATTATTTTATATAGTTATTAAAAATAATAGCCTATAGAATTTAAGCCTATAAGTAGTACTAAAGGTTTCTAAGTAATTAATACTTATATATTAATTATAACTCTATACTACTTAATAAGCTTTATATTTATTAAGTTTTTTAGCTTTAGTATTAATATTATTATTAACTTTTTTTTTATAAACCTATCTACTTCTAAGAGGTTTAATAGATTATGGTTTTTTAATAATACTTTAAGTATTTAATTTAGTTAATATATTTAATTCCTTATATATAGCTTAGATTTAGTTTTGTAAATTATTAAATTTTAAAACTTATTTATATATAGTAAGTTTATCTAAGTTATTAATACTTAGTATATAAAAGATTTTATCTTTTAAACTATTAATAGTAGATATTATATTTAAAAATAGGTAGTTTTTTATTATAAATAGTATACATTCTTAATTTTTAACCTATTTATAGCTTTCCTAGATCTCTTTATCTATATAGAGGATTTTTATAGTTAATTTAGAGTTATTATTATTATTATTATTATTATTAGTTTTATTAATATTATTATAATTTAAGTCTATTTTAAAGAAACTATCACTTTAAGATTTTTTTTCGCTTTTAGTTATACTAAATTATGGATAATTTATTTTATTTAGTATAGATAGTTTTTAATTATTATTATTAGTATTTTTTATAAAGATATTTTTAAATACTTTAATATTTCTAGACTAAAGAGTTTTATTTTTTTTTAAATTCTATATTTTATAAGTATTATTACTATAGTTAAGAATTATACCCTTTTTAACTTTATTATTAAGCTTTTTAATATTAGGGTCTTTATTTTTATAGTAATAAATACTCCCCTAGACCCTTATATGATTTAAAGAGGGTTTTGTATTATTTTTAGTTTTATATAGTATTTTATAAGTTATTAACTTATATGGGGTTTTATTATATAGATATATAGTTACTAAAAGAGCTTCTTTCTATAGTTTAAAGTTAATATTAGTGTTTATTAGTATAGTTTTTACTTTATTTATTATATTATGTATTATTCTTTTAATAATACTATTAGGCTTATGTGTATAAGGTGGTTTTATATTATGAGTTATACTATTCTTTATGTATATGGTTTTTATTCTTTTATTATTGAACTCTTTACTACTGTTTGTATTAAATTGATTAATTTTATGTTTATTTTTATTATTTTTAGCTAAAGATTTAAATTCTTTAAAAGTAGTAGAAACCTTTTTAGATTCTTTTGTTTTTAATAATTTACCCTATATAAAACGGGTTTTTTTATTTATAAATAGTATAAACTATTTATAATTATTATATATTTTAAGTATAATTAGTTTATATAAGTCTGATGTAATTTTGTATAAGTAAGGGTAGTTTTTTGTGTAATTGTTAGACTTTTTATTTATAGTATTAGTGAATTTTTTTTTTAAATAGGCCTTATAGGGTAGTTTATAAAATACTTTTATAGTAGCTCTTTTATAAGTAATTTTAGTTTGATTTAGAATAGTAAGTAAAGATTACTGGTTTATATGGCTTAATTGGTTATGCTATAGCTTTATTATATTAATATTAGGGTTTAGAGTTCGATTCTAACTTTAGGACTTTTTTATAGTATTTTTTATTATATTAATTACTTCTTTGTTTATATTGAGGTTAAAGAAGTAGAGGTTGTTTTTTTTTATTTTTATTAAAAGGACTTTGTTTTTAATTATATTGTATAGTATAGGCTTATTATAGTAGATTAAAGCTATATCTATTTTAGTAAGTTTAGTTTGATTTAAGAGATTAATACTTAGTTTAGGTATATAATGAATATTTTTTATAATATAAAGAGTATTATTTATTATAGTAGTTAAATTACCCTTTTTATAAGTAAAAAAATGGTTTGCTTTACTTTAATTGACTTTTGTTTTAATAGTTTTAATATTATTAAGTAGAGATAGGTTATTAGTTGTATGGATTGTTGTAGCTGAGTTTAAATAAAATAGTTGTTTTTTTTTATAAGTAGAAGAATTTAAAAGTTTTTTATTTGACTGTTTTATTAAGTTACTTAGTAATAGGTTATTAGTTTTAAAATTTATATTAATAGGAGTTTTAAAGGTAATTCTTATATTTTTAAATTCTATATTAGAATTTGAGTTCTTTTTGGTTACTAAGTTAATATTTATTGAGTTTAAAGTAATTATAACTTTTTTTGATAAATTAGAAGAGTTAGAATTATTATTAATAACTGTATTAACTTATTATTTTTTTTTATTTTGTTTTTTAACTCTTTTTTTTTTTTATTATTTATAGAAGGGTTGTTTTTTAATATTCTTTTAAACTAATTAGGAGCTTTATTAGGATGTAAAAATTTATAAATATTCTCTGTATGGCTGGTTTTTTTGTAGTAGTTGTAGTATTAACTCTTAGTTTGTTTTTAGGGTTTAGTAGTTTTTTTAGATTTAATTTAAGATTTAGAGAATTATATAGAGTTATTATTATTATTTTTTTTAGATTTATTTAATAAATTAGTAAATAAAGACTTAATAGTATAGGCTTTTAAGTTTTTTTTTAAAAATTAGGTTATATTAGTTATAAACCCTTTATAAGAGTTATTTAAACTGTTTAAAACTTAAGCTATAATTACTTATTTAAGTAAAGTTAAGTTATTTAGAATTAAATTATTTATAAACTCTTTAACTTTATTAAGGTATTCTTTAAGAGTATTAAAGTTTTTAAGAGTAGTATTAAAAAACTTTTTATAAGTAAAAAACTTATTTATAAATCCTTTTAGTTAATATAGTTTTTTTAAGTTTTTTTAAGTTTTTAAAGCTATTTTAAAATCTTTTATAACTTTTAAAGGACTATTTTTATAAAAAAGTTTTATATAACTTAATATTTTATTATTTAGATTTTTATTTTTATTATTTAGTAGTTTAGTAAGATTTATTACTAGATTTTTACTAGTTAGTACTATATAGAATTTTAGAGACTATACTTAATAATTTAATTGTTTTTTTAGTTTTGGAATAGTGATTTTATTTATATTTTATAAATTTAAAGTTTTTTTTATTTAAATAATTAAAACTAAATAGACTTTTAAAAACCTAAGGGTTATTTTTTTAAAATAATAAGAGTAAACTACTTATTATATAGTTAATTAAGTAGTTTAAATAAATAGTTAAAACTATAAAGTTCTACTATATCTTTTTTAACTATTTTAGTTAGTTTATTATAATTAATAAACTTAAAGTTTATAACTTTAGAGTTATTAATATTAATTTATAATAGCTTTTATTAATTAAGTTAAATAATAAAAGTTATTATAATTTTAATTTTTATATAAGTTATATTAATTAAATATTATTTAAAAATTTATTTATTATAGTAAGTATATATAAGGATTTATTAAGGATTTATTAAGGAAAGTTAGATAATTTGAGGATTTTTTAAAAACTAGGTTTTTTAGTTATTTAAGGACTTAAATTATAAGTAATTTATAAGTATTAGTTATAGTTTTTAGTTTTTTATAGTTAAAATAAAGTTAGTTATTAAATAAGTAGGTTTAAATAGACTTTTGTAATTAGTTAAGAAGGTTAGGTTAGTTAATAAGCTAGGCTTATAACTTATAAGTATAAGTATAAAAGTATTAAAGTTAGTATTAAAATTACTAAATACTTTTATAGTAATATTAGGCTTAATAAAGTTAGTAAAGGAATAGGTTTGGTGTATAATATATAAATAAAAGAAATAAAAGTATTGTTATAGTAGTAATAATATTATATTAGTATTTTATTATATTACTTATTTACTAAAAAAGTAAAAGTCTAGACCCCTATAAACTAGGGGGAGCCCTGCTTTTTATAGGCCTAGTGCCTTGCCCTTTAGGCCTAGCTTTTAAAGTACTAGTCCTTTTAGGGTTTAGTATGTTACGTATAGTTTAGCTAAGTAGCTCTAGGCCCTGTGTGTAGTTAGCCGTATTTACTGTAGTTAGCTACGGGCACTATAGTTAGCCACGAGGGTTATGGTTGGCCACGAGCACCCTAGAGGAGTTAATAAAAAATATTTAGAGTAGTTTATTCCACTATTAGTAGTTGACCTAGTAGTTTAGAGTCTAGTTTATTAAAGCTAAAGGCTGTAGGTTTAATTCTGCCTTTTGTCTCTTTTTACTTTTATTTTTAGTTCTTTTTAATAGACTAATAACTTTTACTAAAAATATATTTATATTTATTAGCCGGATTATATCTAGCTAAAGTATTAAATTTACTATTTAAAGTCTTATAGTTAATATAGTAAAGTTAATAACCTTAAGGTTATTTATATATTACGTTATAGTATAAGAGGTACCTTATAAGCGTCTAAAGTTATAAAATTTAATTATTAGTACCTACTTATTAAGACTACTATAGAATATAGTCTAAGGGCTATAGCTATTATTATAATTATTTATAAGTATTTAAATGTATTATTATAGTTGGAATATACCGCTATTATTATTATTTATAATTAGAAGTATTATTTTTACTTGGTTTTAGTGATAATGTCTAGGTGAGTTTTTTACTAGAGTCACTATACTACTGTCTTAAGTACTTTATAATAAGCCCTAAGCCCTAAGGCTATTTTTAAAGTTATTATAGTTTATTATTAATTAATTTTCTAAGCTTTAGAACCTTAATACTAAAGTTAACTTTGAATATTAAAGTTTATATTAGTAGAGTATAAAATAGATACTATTACAGTGTACTTTAACTAGTATACTAAGTACTGCCGTGTAAACTTTCGCCAGCTGGCCGAAAAAAAAAGAAAAAAAAAAACGGGAACCAAGTACCTTTTTCCTTCTCTGTATCCGTAATATTATCACACCTATTCGTAGGTACCAAGGTACCGAGGTGCCCGTGCCCAACGCTGCACCGCCAATCCTGCCGGGCGGTGTCTTGCTCGTCCCGCCACAGTAGGTAGGTACCCAAGTACCGTACAGTGTACCCCCATCCTCCTCCTCCTCCTCTGGGGTCCTCTGTGCCTCTTTCCAATCTCTTGGTCCTCCTTCCAAATTCCTTCTCAACAGTCTTGCCAGATATACATGCGAGTTCCAGTCTCGGATTTTTCACATTGCCACTACACTACCCATTCTGAAGCAACAAGCCACCCGACGACACATATTGGGGGCATGATCCGCAGTCTGATCTTACGCCTCACCTCGAACTAGCTATTACTTACCCGCCGGTCATCGCTGCAATACACGCCTCAAACCTTTGACACTAGCGCCCAAGCCCAGAGCTCGGCCCCGTGGTTGTGATAGCCAAGTAGCCAACTTGTGGTGGTGGTGGTACAGACAGCCAGTGCCCTCCCGTCTCGCATCGTACCGCAACGCGCCATACCAAGCATACCTTGACTTGCGGTGCGACTCATCCGGCTGCATCTCCGCTTTGTCCTTGCATACCTACCTAGGTAGTACACTACGCTCACGACCAACCAAACTACTTCCACTCTAGCCCAGACCACCGTCGAGTCTGGGTGCCCACCCTGCGGCCGCCGCTCTCGCCTTCATATCAACCGCTCGGGTCCCCCTCCCAAACCCGACCATGTGGAGGACAGAACCTATCCCACCTCACCTACCTCACGACATGGCATCAAGTACGAGTCGACGGCCCCAAATATTCGTCCACTTCGAGTTTGGGGTCTCATTCTCACCCAGACATGCCCCTAACCAGCATTCCGTCACCTATGTATCAAGGGGCATCCGCGAACGCGCTCACCACTTCCCCCGACAAGTCCCCCCGCCGACTACAAATTACCTGACGACACCCTCATATCAGCCTCATGAACCGACCCGAAGCTCACCACCGGAAAACCAACAGCAACCACCCCAGTACCCGACCATGCTGCAACAGCTCGAGCCGAGGAGGCAGTCGAGACAGGAGAGTCGCTCGTCGGGCTCATCACACGAGCGAGGAAGCTCCGCCCCCCCTCCTTGGAACGACAGCCCTTGGGATGCCGAGCCAGATGCCATGGGCAGCTCCGCCCTGCCTCGTCAACGACCGTGGGCCCCAACGAATGCCCCTGACTACTGGAAGGCCCTCCCCGAGGTGCCGTCGCGGTTTAGGCTAGGGGAGGATGAGCTGCCTTGGTCGGCGTCGTCATGGCCCGGCGAGTACGGCATTCCGGACGACACTGAGGTCAACGACTACTCCTCTGAGCTGTCGCTGAAGTTCCGTGACGTCTCCCTGGCAGCGACCGCGCCAACCCCCGGCTCTCGCGATAGAGAGGACCCGGGAAGGAGGCAAGAGCTCGAGGCCCTCTCCGCAGCCATGATGACGGTCGACAATGGTTTCGAAGACCAGTGGTGGTACCAGGGGGAGCGACAACCGACTGCGACGCCCGCCGGAGATCTCTTTATTTCTTCGGCATTCGCAGCCGCCGCAGTTCCCGCCGAAGTACCACAAACGCCTGCACAGCAGCTGCGCGAAAGCGTAGACTCACCGGGCTGGTCCAGCGTCCAAGACGGCCCTCACATGAGTCTGACGAGTGCCACGATGTACAACCCCAGCATCTTGGTCTCGCCCATGACGGAATACGCAAGCCCACGCCTCCACCGTTCGTTGACCACGAGGTCCGAGGAGTTGTTTTTGTACTGATGGCCGGAGGTTGGACAAGGAAAATATTGATTACAGCGTACGGGTGGATAATGGAATTCATTGGCATGATCACGATGCGGTCGAACCTAGCCGTTCGAACCATGATTTGGAGTTCTGGACATTGTATTGGAGGATATATCCCATGCGGCCGCGGCCATGACAGTTCGGGACAGACGAGCGGACGGCTTGTTGTTGCCAAAATAATATTGCCACAAGTTCAAACATTTACCGACGTTCGAGGCAGTACGAGGCCACCGAGAGCTGCCATTCACGACAGTCTCCTATTTCTCGTGAAAGCCATAGTGGCATCTAACAGACATCAGACCCCGGCTGGATGCGTCCAAAACCAGCGTCCCAGAAGGGCAAACCCAGAGCCCTGGTGCTTCGGGGGAATGGCCGCTTCGAGAGGAGAGACGTCCCCGTTCGTCCAATGAAAAATCGGCCGAAGGGATGGCATGAAACGGGCCCGCGATCGACCATGCAGATAGACTAATTGCAACTATTGCTACGACAGACGCGAATTCTAAACACCGACCGACGACCACTGACAACCTTGCCGGGGTCAATTCTCAAACCCCGGACGGCGACACCGCATTGAAGAACATGACATCTTGTTTCGTTTTGCCCCCTACTACTAATCGACGACGGAATCATTCGCTGACCGCTACGGCATGAAGCGGTCCTCCGCACCAGGGGGGGGGCCCGCCGTGCCACCTCGGGCGAGGGGTTCTTGATCCTGGACGATAGGGCACCAAGTCTTTTGCACGCGGCGCCACGTCTGATCGCGCTGCGGCTTTCCGCCCTGCATCCGCCCTTTTTATCGTGTGTGGTTTTAGCGACGCTATCGCGCGTCACCAGCGTTTCCGGATTTCGCGGCGGGCTGGCGGCTATATTTGATGACCTTGTTTTCCTTCTGTGACAGCCGAGGTCCGCTGAGTGCTTACTATGCACCGTTGCTAGTGGGACGTTTTGTGCCGGATTGAATATGTCATGGAGCACAAACTAAAGAAGACGGTCCCGAGCTGGAAGTAAGACCCGGTCATACTTCGGTGAATGGCCCCCGCCCCGGGGAGAAGGATTCCGGCTACTGGCGATAGCCTCCTCTGAATGTCTGCGTGTCAATTTCGGCTGGGAGCGTGGCGGCTACGACGGCCCTTTTAATTTCCTTTTCCGTCTGCGACTTTTGACTGCCTGATCAAGTTCATTTTGGTCGAGGCAAATACGGGTGGGAGGCCGGTTAGGTTTCATCTCATGAGTCTCTGGGGAGTTTTTTTGGGATGACAGCCGTCAAGACCTCGGCACCCCCCCCACACCCGACGTCTAACTATGTACATGAAGCCTTCTGATCTGCGCGTGATCGACGGCTGGATCGAAACGGAATTTGCCTCTCGGGAAGGTGTTGGCGGTTTCTGCTTGGGGCAATGGGGGGCTGGTTTATGCTTGTGCTTGCATGATCTTGAGTTGTTTCCGAGGGGGTGACCCTGTTTGGTTTTGGCTCAACGTCGTTTGAGTTTGCGGCGTGTCTTTTGGTATCACTGACCGCTCCCGGAGAGCCTGTAGCAGCGGCGTTCGAGCCGTCAGAGTTGGCTACATGTCCGCCGCAACTAAGTGTTGTGTTGTTCTTAGTACTATCGAGAGAAACCTTTTATAGAAACAAACCACGTTCGATGACGGAAGCTTCTCCACAGGTCCGGGCATCGAAAATACACCGCTCGCAATAGTGTAGATGCATGTGTATCACACGCCGAGGGCGGCGGGTGTTCTAGAACGCTGCTGCTTTTCTGGAGAGTTTCATGCCATCCCCCGCGTTCCTCGAACTCCAGAGTCCTGGCTCAGGGAACTGTTTGACCAGATGCCGGGTTCGTGGTCTGAACCCTGGGTTCGAGGGAAGTCCGCAGCCGGCAGATGGAGATGGAGGACGCGGGCCGGTGGAAGGGGAGGGCTATTACTCAGACGGGGCGGGTCTGGCTGCCTTTGGAACTGCCGGTTGATGGATGGTTCGACGTTCGAGAACAAAACTTCTGGAGTATTCCCAACGGCATGTGGGAATATAGACTGACAACAAAATTGGACCTGTCCAACATGCATCATGTCTCTCAGTTGGGGCATGAGAAAGTGGACTGGAGACGACAAGGGCCTTTCGAAACCCAGCTAGAACTCCTGAGCTATTACGTCGAAAGGTGTCAATCCGACAAGACAAACCTTCCCGGATCTGAACCTTGTTGCTGTCAGTTTAGATCTCCCTGCAATGAGTCGATAGTTCATGGGATAGAATGGGGAGAAGGAGCGGATGGAGACCAAAAGCTGCCACCACCCCCTTGGAAGTGTGGCGTCGTAACCGACATGAGTGGTCCGTCAGTCACGGAGCCCTCTCGGAAGGAAAGAAAAGCAAGAGACAAGATAAAACAGGGAATGATGCGTGGGTGTGTGCCCGGTGAGGAGAAGAAAAAAAAAAAGGCCGAATGCATGGATGTCGTGAAATAATTCTGCTGCCTAACGCCCCGGCACGCCGCGGGGGTCCCGCCACCGTCAGCGGCACGTACATACGCCCACACGAGTCGGACCGGGAGGAGATCTAGCAAGTTTTTGGTCATTAATATGTTTTTATCCTGGGGAGTTTGGTTTATTCCAATTGGGTAGCTGGTCGTTGTCATCTGTCACCTCGCGGTGTGATGGATCATGAAAGTCCGAGAGGGGGGGGGGGGGAGACAACGGGAGGATCCGGTATTGGAAAGGCCCGGCTGGTGTGAAAAATCTCCCCTGGTACTCGCCGGAGCAGGCTGCAGTTTTTGCTTCGTTTCTCCATCGGCCTTGGACGCAGGAGTGGGAACTGAGGACAGCTCACGGGTGTATGTACTTGGCAGCCCACGTCACCCATGCTGGGGCTTCATCTCCGTCGTGGCATGCAGACTATTGAAACGCACGTCTTGACAATATTGCAGCGGGTATGGCTGGGAATCTCTTTATCCCCGAGGCCTCTTTGCCCGAGTAGGTCATGCCGAAGGGGGGGGTGCTTCCTCCCGATGCCTGCCCCTTTCCACGGCCTGGGTGCGTCTTGCCCAGAGATGTGGCCGAGGAGCTTCCTGGGTCACGGGTGAATGATGGAAAGATCAAGATCTCCTTTTTCGAGCGTCTCAGGCAGAAGCGAAGCATGCCCGGTTGCCCGGGGCGGACTCTTGGGCCAGTTGCGGATACGGAGCATACTTTCCGGCGTGGCCGGCACCCATGTTGTACAACCGATGAGGAGCATTTTAGTTGGGAATCTAGGCACGAATGAATATCTTTGCCAGTATCTTCCCTGTGTTGCGGACATGGCGAGGAGATCGGATCACTGCGGCAGGGTCACGGCGTGCCGGGACGGATCGGTGGACGGTGGGGCTACGGCACGGCACGGAGGCTGAACACGACCGGAGCACGTCTTTGGAAAGCACTTCCAGTTACTCATGCTATTTTACCAACAATCTACTGCTCCAAATACAACGTCTCAGCCCAGCACCTTCTCCAGGTCCTCCGTGTCGATCTCGACCCTCTCCTCCATCTGCATCGGCACCACCATGCCCCCCGCGCAGAGCGCACCGCTCGCGGCGGCGGGCGCGACGGCCTTGACGACGTTCGCGCAGTCGCCCACGGCGTACACCCCGGCCACGCTCGTCTCGCCGAACGGCTGCGCGGCCTTGATGTCCCCGTTCTCCGCCGTCTCGAGCCCGAGCTGCTCCGCGAACGGCCCGTTGGCCCTGGTGTAGGGCGCGTGCGCGAGGAAGCCCTCGGTGACCTCGTCGCCGCCGGCGAAGCGTATGACGACTTTCGTCCCGTCGCCCATCCGCAGCCTTTCGATCCGGCGGGCGTCCACTTTCCACTGCCCCCGCGACGACGCCAGCGTTTCCAGCTCCGAGGCTAGCGTCTCGTTGCCGTTGGTGTACACCGTGACGCGCCGAGCGAGCGGGCGCGCCATGTGGGCGATGTGCGAGGCCATCTTGGCGGTCCCCGTCAGGCCGAGGGCGAGCACGCCCGCGCCGTCGGACCCGCGCTCCTCGAAGCCGTGGCAGAAGAGGCAGTGGAAGATCCCGCGGCCCCAGCAGTCGGCGTAGCCGGGGACGTCGGCCTCGGGGAGGACGTCGCTGACGCCCGCGGCGATGACGAGGCGCCTGCCGAGCCATGTCTTCCCGCTGGCGTCCTCGGCCCGGAAGAGGCCCTCGCGGAGTTTGGTCGTGCGGGAGACGGCGACGTCGGCGAAGGTGACGGTCGAGGCGTAGCGCGCCTCGATGTCGGAGCGGGCCTTGGCGCGGAAGGCGGCGGGGGGGACGTGGTCGAAGCCGAGGACGTTGTGCATGTGCGTCGCGCGGGCGTTGCGGTAGGCGCCCGAGTCGAAGAGGACCGTGGTGTAGAGCTGGCGGGAGAGGGCGGTGGCGGTGGCGAGGCCGGCGGGGCCGGCGCCGATTATGAGGACGTCGTGGAGCATCTTGGGCGCGGGTGCGATGGTGGAGGGTTGTTGTGTCAGTGTGGAAGTGTTGAAGGGATCTAGTGGTGTAAGTGAAGTGGATTTGAGTGTGTGGTGATTTGGTGCTGATGAGCCAGAACCAAGAGGCACGGAACCGTCCGACTTATATATAACAGCTCTCGGAGGCATTCGCGATGATACGTGATGGATGTACGTGTGCGGCCGTTGGGTAAGTCTCCGAGGGCCCCCGGAGCCCGCACGGCAGAAAGTCTCCGAGACGATCGGGCGCAAGTGGGGCGCCCTCCCGGGGCCGGCAGAAAGTCTCCGAAGAAAGGACGGAACCTCGCCGAGATTGGAAAGCGGCAAGGTCATCTGCTTACAAACTGAGCACGTTTGAGCAGATTTCTGCTGTTTTGTTCAATTTTGGTAGTGTTTGATTTGTTTCCGACATTAGCAATGGACAGTAACCCCGGTTGGCTTGGCGTGCTCAGTCGGAGCCGGGCGTTAGAAATCAGGAGATTCGAAGGAGGCGGCCAGAACACAGAGAAGAAGGGAGGAAGAATGTCACTCAAGCCGAGCGAGTAGAAGAGCCCGGAAAGAACAATTCGGGAGTGGCACCCACAGTATACATGCGGATTCACCGAGTCTGGCCTTTTGTATCTTGACACTGGGGAGAACAGTGGCGCTCACGGCCTCTAGAGTCTAAGAGCCGGACTTATATTCATTAAATTCATTGGAGTCATGACACAAGGATCTAATCTGACCAAAAATGGGCCACTGAGGTCGTCGATATGGAAGGAATGTATTTACGCTACGGCCTCTCTGAATAGCGAAAAACGCCATCTGTCCGTGTGCTAAATCGCAACCGCTGCTCTGCTGTACTATCGCCTCACCGAGGCCGCAATCACCATGTTCCTGTTCAACCCCCCCGGCCTCCGCGAGTACTCCTCGGGGATGTGGCTGACCTCCTCGTTGACGGCGTACGCGAACCGCCCGTCGTCGCACCCGGCGTCCAGGAACCACTTCCGGAAGAGCTGCTCGTCGAACACCTGGTGGTTCGTCGTGTTGAGCACCTCCTGCTCGAAGTTCCGGTGGGCACCGGAGCGCGCGGCGTGGTGGACGTGATCGTGATGGTGGGCGTGGGCGTGGTCGCGGGGTGCGCCTTGCTCCGGCGCGGCCTCCGGCTGCTGGTCGGCGTCGACGGCCTCGACGGCGATGAGCACGCCGCCCGGCCTGAGGCGCTCCGCGAGGCGGACGAGCATCGCGGGCGGGTCGTCGAGGTGGTGCAGCGCCAGGGAGATTATGGCCACGTCGAAGGACGCGGGCTCGGCCAGGGACGCGTCCGTGGCGAGGTCGCCGGCGACGGCGCGGGCCTGGGAGGGGTCGTAGCCGAGGCGGGCGGCGCAGTCGTTGAAGCGGACCACGATCGCGGGGGCGATGTCGATGCCGAGGATCTCGTCGACGAAGGGGGCCAGGGCCTACAGCATGTCAGTTGATACAGAGCGGCCATGAAGGAAGAGGAAGGAAGGGAGGGGAAATCTGACCCAGGACGCACCCCCGTAGGCGCAGGCGTAGTCGAGCAGGCGGACGGGGTCGGCGGGGTCCCGCGGCCTGATGCCCAGGCCCGGGGCCTGGGCGCGGAGGAAGCGGGTTAGCTGCTCGTTGAAGACCTTGAGCCAGTCCTTCTCGAAGAAGGTGTCGGCGTTCGCGCTGCGGCAGCGAGTTAGCAAAGGTTGAGAAGTTGGGGCATCGTGGCAAGAGGGGGAACTGACTCCCAGAAGACGCGGTTGAGCTCCGCGAGAGAGGTGGACTTGGATTCAACAGTGGAAGCCATTTTGTTGTGTGTTCGTTGGCAGAAAGAAAGTATCTAACGTCTATTGCGCCCCTGAGAACAACCTTGAACCCCGGGGCGAGTTGTGGCTCTTATATATCGTATTCTAATGCACATATGAACGGGGACCGCCGTCCTAGAGGCCGGCGTGTGGTACCGGAGAGAATTCGGCCACTTTCCCCACAGCGTCACAACCCGGCAACAATGCGGAAACTTATGGACGGCCGTGACAACGGCAATTTGTGCCCAGTATCATGCCCCATCGCTCTCTGAGACACGTGTCTCGCTAACATCATATCATGGCACTCACATCGGCTGCCCCGCGTCCAAGGTCGCGGCAGGCCGTCTGCGGCCCTCGCCCATTTCATACATGGCCCACTCGTAGACTGCCCACTGGACGGCGTTGACGATGAAGGCCCTCACGCTGCAGATCGTCAGGCCTCTGAAGAAGACCCTGGCGCCGCCTTCGCGGTAGGCCTCCCGGGCCACCTGCATTGCGCCGGCGCGCTTCGGCGGTTCGGACGTCTGGGCCGCCAGCAGAGGCCCCGACTCGACCGCGGGCTCGAACGCCTGGGTCTGCACGCGGGTCTTGATGACGTCCAGGGGGAAGATGCTCGCCCAGGTCACGATGCCCGCCAGCCCGCCGCAGAGGAGGACCTTGGCAGCTTCCTCTTTCAGGTTCGTCTCCTTCCCCGCGTCGCCACCGCCGACGCCCATCCAGCGCGTGCTGAGCTCGTAGGACCAGAAGTAGAAGCCGTAGCCGATGCTGTCTCGCAGAGCGGTCACGGCGCCGCCAAAGTACAGGCCGCGGATGCCCTCCGCTCGGATGACGTCCTTGGTGATGGCCCAGCTGGAGGCGGGCGGCGAGGAGAGCTGGGCGCGGCACTTGATCAGCTCGGTCGGGGTGCTGACGACCCAGGTGGCGAGACCGCCGACGGCGCCGGCGAACCAGGTGGTCCAGAGGCTGGACTTGATGTCGAGGGCGGAGTTGAGGGCGGCCTCGGTGCGATTGTAGGAGACGAAGAGGAGGGCGTTGAGGGCGCCGTAGCCGAGGATGGGGGCGGCGGAGCCGGTCACCAGGGAGGCGGGGGACTCGAAGTGGCGGAAGAGGGACGCGGCAGCGGCAGCGGCGCCGGTCGGGCGGGTCGGAGGAACGGCGGCGGGCTCGCGGGCCTGGAGGCGGACTTTGAGGAGATCGAGCGGGTTGCCGATGATGATGCCGACGGCGCCGCTGATGTAGCCGGCCCAGAAGTCGGCGGACATGATTTAAGGTCGTGGGTGATGTCGAATGCTCAATTGAGGGGTGGGATCAGCGACGGCCCTCGTGGTCGTGATCGTGGTCGTATTCGTACAGGCCGTAGTTGTCCGGGTCGCGGTAGTGTTCGACGCGGGCCTGGGCAACGGCGATGATGGTGATGATGCCGAGGTAAGAGACCATCCATCCGCCGCCGGCTAGGGCCCAATAGCGGGCATTCTTCAGCGGGTTCGAGTTCGGGTTCGGGGTGCGGACGCGATTGAGATAGCGGTAGTGGGCGAAGTGGGCGAAGACGGTGCCGCCAATGATGGTGGTCCAGTTGTCGGCGATCCAGATGGAGCGGGATGGAGGAGGACGGAGCGGGGTCCTCGAAGGAGGGGAAGAAGAAGAAGCCACCGGCTGTGACATTTGAGTCCCGGTCCGGTGTTGGCTCCAGGTATTACCGATCTGTTTGTGACTGGGAAGGTAGCTGGAGCTTTACAAAGGGTGCGGCCGCTTTGAATCTCGGGATCCACTGTTTGAGATTCAGATAGCGTTGTCGGCACGTGAAGATACTGGATGCCGTCGCAACGGGCGAGGAAGGAACTCGGATGGGTTTCCGAGGTATGCGGCCTGGAAGTCAATCAACTTTGTAAAGGCAGGAAAGGTCAATTGGCAGTTGTCAGTCAATCGGACGAGTTGTATGTATAATGTAGGTAGTTGGTATGTTTGCAAGTGCCCTAAACATTGCCATTGCCCGTCATCGCCTGATTTTTCTTTTCTGAGAGGTAAAGGTGCCGCCCGGTTGTCAGCGCTCACCTAGGGCACGGGGAAGATAAGGGTCCTCCACCTCCAACCCCCTGTAAGATGGGGGTGTTTTGGGTACAAAGGTACGTACATAGGTAGGTAGGTATTTAGGTACACTTGGTCTGTGGGTTCGGTGAAGTGATGGCCGACAGAGCCTGGAAGAACCGAGAGTCACGTGTCACCGTGGGCCTGACCATCACCAATATCCGGGCTCTCTCAAGACATCTCTACTCGTTCTGCGGGTAGTACCTAGCTGCCATCTCACCCGTACGCCTGTAGAGGCGGCCGATGCTCCCATCCGACCAGCAGTCGACGTTACGCCCGAGTGACTCGCGCACCTTCATGTCCCCCAGAGATTCCGGTTCCACGAACGAGCATCGCACGGCGTTGCCGTACCCGTCCAGGTAGAAGACCTGGAGATGCTTGTCGTGGCTTATGAGCCCCTGCTCGTCGGCGACGAACAGCGGGCCGTTGCCGGCCGCGGCACGCTTCTGGATCTGATCGACGATGGGGCCGACCTGGTCCAACGTGTCTTCCTGGTCGAACTCGGAGAACTGCTGTCGGATCCTGTCCAGTTCCGCCTCGTCCAGGCCTCGGCGGACCCGCTGCCCTTGGTGCCCGACCAGCTCTGGGATGATGCTCAGAATCTTCTCACAGTTCTTGCCGAAGGCGAAGAGCTCCGCGTCGTCGAGCACGCGCCACCAGTCATCGTCGCGGTCGACGGACTCGTCCCCCTCCTCCTCAGCCGCGAGGATGGCAGCCATCTGGGAATCGCTGCCTGGCCCGTAGTGCGTGCGCAAGATGATGTAGTTGCTGTCGCGTTCCAGGTACCTCTGGGCCATCTTGCGGATCTTCCGGGGCCGCCAGGGGGCGAGAATGTCCCGGATTTCCTCGGCGGTTGGCACGCGGGACGACGTCCACTCGTCGGGCACCTCCGCCTCCATGAAGGAATCAATGAGTGCCTTTCTCTGCTCTTCGGCACTCAGCGGTGACGTCGGATCCCAATGCCGCTGTTTCTCTCGACTCAGCTCATGTTCGGCACCTTGAGTTCAGGGGACTTGCAATGAGGAATTGCTCCGAGGGGAACCAGCCCCAACGTGGTGAGGCGGCATCTGCCTCGCTCGGGTGCTCCGACATGCTGAATTCTGTCAAAGAAAACGACAGCTTTGGACGTTGGACGGGTAAGAAATAGTAGAGAAAAGGGAGAAAAGGCTGCGCTACCTCTCTGCTGTGATTGATTAGTAACCGACACCATCCCCGCTCCCCGAGATACCTTATTGTCATGATGGCCTTTCTTGGCAGCATGTGCAGAATGACAGGGGGTTTGAAGATGCGTTGTTGGTCGAGGAAACCAACGATAGCGCCGGCCTCATACCCTTGTTCTCCCGCAAAACGTAGTACTACTACCATTGTGCAGCCCCTCTTATGAATGAACTTGCTGCAGTAACGTAGCTCGGCGCTTAAGCCGAGAAGAGGGGGAGACCGAACTGGGACCCTTCTCTGGTGGGAGACAACTTATAAGATCTCTTTGTTCTTCAGTATTTAGTCGAGAGCTTGTTGCAAAACTGGATTACAAGCAGAAGCAGATCATCGCAACTAGAAGCCCCTGAAATGTCGACTACAGAACCCACAAAACCACGAGGTCAAGATCACTGCCGATGAGAATGTAATCTCCCCTGCGTCCTCCTCAATGAGGTCCTCCATTCGGTTTATGAATAGGAAACGAGGGCTCTGTAAAAAGAATAGAGGTCCTCCTAGTCGGTGTTCGCTGACCTTTTTGCTTGCTCAGTTGCCGGTCGAGGACGCGGAATCTGCAAGAGCAATTGCAGGACCAGCTATTATCGAAACGAGACATTCACATGAGGAAGCATTTACTTACTACCAGAGTAGAGTCTGGCGTCGTCTGGCACGAGCGTCGCGGCTTCAACCTCTCGGCCGCCTTCCCGACGTCGTAAGAGAAGCAAGCACAGATTCCATGATCGTCAAGATTGCAAGGCTCTTCGGCGAGGCCTCGGTCAGGTTCGGGCGCGTGGCCAGGGACATGACGGACATCAAGGACATCCTCACGCGGGCGGGCTTCGTCGACGTGAAGGTGATGCAGTTCAAGTGGCCCACGAACACGTGGCCGAAGGAGCCGAGACACAAGGAGATCGGCCTCTGTAGCCACGAGAATATCGTCACTGGCTTGGAGGGGCTTGCCCTGACGATGCTTACCAGAGCCCACGGCTGGACGAGGGAGCAGGTCATGGTCGCGAACGGGCTTTGTCGCGAGGAGTTTGGCGACAAGAGGATCCACGCGTACTACCCGATGTGAGAGACCTGCACGCCGACTCCGTTTTGAGGGAACTATGCTGATGATTGCTAGATACTCGGCTTACGGCAGGAAGCCGACCGAGGCCGACGCAAGCAACTGACTGAACAACCGGTATTCGACGACGTTGGCTGGAACAGTAGGAAAGAATTGAAAAGCTTGTGGAAAGTGTATCTAGGCTATCTACTTGATGCTTATGTCTTCCCACACGGTATCTTCAACTACAGCCTCTCCATGCATGAGCCCGTGTATATACACCTCGCCTACCAGTCGGTAATACACAGCATCGCAATCCGCAGATACCGGAAGTTTCCGCAGAACAAGAGGCGAAGGACACCCGGCCACGATCCAGATCGCGTCACCGAGCTGCAGGGACTGACCGCCGAGCCCGAGATACCCGGCGTCGCTCAAGAACGGACGCCGCTCCCACAACGTCTCGAAGGCGAGGTTGACGTAGGCCTGGCAGTGGTGCCTGAACCCTTCGAACAGGCCGTCCACCTGCTCCTGCGAGTCAAACTCCCTCAGCTGCTCGAGGTACCGCCCGATCGCCCGGCAGTCCGGGACCGTCCGGCTGACGTCCGCGTCGGCGAGCGCCTGCACGCTGGCGAAGCGCGCCAGGGCCTCCGTCGGGTCGGCGCCGCCGTTCTTGCAAGCGCTGTGCACCTCCCACACGACGTGGTCGGCGATCCAGTGGTGGAACGCGTTCTGCAGGCCGGCGGGGGCGGGATGGTGGGCGCCGTCGCGGTCGGCGATCAGCGTGCGCCAGAACGCCTCGACGCGGCACTGCCCCGTCGGCGCGTAGACGGGCTCGCACTGGAGGAGGAAGTCGGCCCACTGCGTGAAGCTGCCGTGCACGGCGAGCTCCGAGTAGACCTCGCCCAGCAGGGATATGGCGCCGACGCGGAAGGCCCGGACGTGCAGGACGCTGCTGTCGACGACGCGGATGTGCGCCGGCGCGGAGCGGCAGGCGTCGAAGTAGGGCTCCGCGGCCGGCCATCTCATGGCGAGGAAGGCGGCGGGGCCGCTCGAGGAGAAGTCGGGCACCCAGGACGGGAGGTTCTCGATGTTTCGGGCGGCGTCGTCTGGGACCCCGGTGAGCAGGGTGAGGTTGTTGGTCTCCTCGAGGATGAACTCGGCCGCGTCGATGAACACGCTGGACGGCGTGGCGCACGCGCGGTAGTCCGGTTCCAGCTCCGTCCTCGGGCGGCCGCTGAGGTCGAGGAGGAGGTTGAGGATGCCCATCAGGCCGAAGACCTGGTCCCTGGGGTCGCTCGCCTCGACGCCGATGGTCAGGCGGAGCATGAGGAACAGCAGGGCGCCGGCGGGCTGGCTCCTGCTGCTGCAGGGGCTGTCGGCGTCGGTCGCGCGGCCGACGATGTGGTCGAGGGTCATGGCGTCCCAGTCGGCCAGGGCGTCGTGCCTGCACCGCTGGATGGCGACGATGCCCGACGAGTTGCTGCCGATGTGGACGCCCTTGATGGTCGGGTTGTTGTCGTAGAGCATCTCCGACAGCTGCTCGTAGAGGCGGCTGTCGTAGAGGAAGTCGGAGCAGAGCGCGACGGTGTTCCAGGGGATGACGTCGTCGCCCCAGAGGACGACGGCGTCCCTGCTGAGCGCGATTTCCTGGACGACCCAGACGCGGTTGAACCACTTCCTGTCGAAGAAGGCGATGAAGGCGTACCATGTCGATTCCGGGACGCCGCCCAGACCGTACTTCCGCAGGGCGTCGCCGTCGAAGAGGGTGGCCTCGGAGGTGTACTCGTAGTTGGCGAGCGTGTTGTCGGCCATGGTCTGGATCAGGCGTAACACCTCGGCGGGGTGATGCTCCTCTGCCACGGACCCGAGCCAGATGTCGACCCGGGACGCCAGCTTGTAGATGTGGTCCATGATGCCCACCTGGATCCCGCGCTCCGTCGTGTCGGCCTGGTTGATGCAGATGGCGTCGATCCAGTACAGGTCGACGGAGCCGCGGGACCGGATCCACTGCAGGGCATCGTGCAGGTTTGGGAATACGTCAAAGTCGCACCCGTTGAGGGAGACGGTCGTCAGACCGGGTTGCTCAGACGGCTCGTCAACCGAAACGGGCGGTACCCAGGTGTATGAGAGGGCATGATACCGTGGAAGGTCGACGAGAGGATGCTCCTCAAGGCGAAGGGACAGCCGTTCGATTCCCGTATTCTTACAGTCGAGGATTCGTACAAGGCGGATGGTGTCCTTGCCGATGGGCTCGCCGTACTGAAATCTGGTTGCGCAGGGCGACATCGTTTGAACCGTACAGCTGCCGTCAACACGCCCGATCAACCGCTTTCTTCTGGAGAGGAGTGGCGGTGTTTATGGCCATTACCAGGGCTTCTAAATGAAAGACCCCAAGCAATTACGGGTTGGCTAGCCACGTACTATCTCTGAAGAAGGGTCAGCTACGTGTCTAGGACGAAAGACTAAAAGCGACGCCAAACTTGGCTCTCACGCACCGCAATCCTTCCCACGCAGTTGACTTTGTCTCGGGGCATGGTGCATAAAGAAGAGACCTCAACAACCTGGTTTTCAAGTGATGAAATTTGCACCAAGGAAGTACCACGCGCGCAGGTGATGCTTACTCGGTCATGGGCTCTTCACCATTTTGTGCTTGTTGTGATCGCGATCGGTCGGTGATAAGATGTAGGAGGGGTTTCGTAGTCTATTTACTACGGCGACATCAGGTCTCTTATTCGGTGCTTACTAAACCTTTTCAGGAAAAAGACACCTTCAGAGTCCCACTCCGCCGGCGAATCCACACATCGACGAGGAGTAGAAAAAAAACGGCAAAAACATACAACACCAGGTATTCGCTGGTCGTCACCGACCCAACTACTAATCCGGCCCTCATTGGCTTATCTATGGGAGAGCGGACGGGATCCCGAGTTTTCCAATGGGTATGGTCGTATGTGACAGTTGTTGGACACCAAGGTGCTTATATCCTCTTGGTGGCTGCCTTCCCAGCAGTGGGTTGTCGATGGTGCAGATGCAAACTGGTGGGGCACCATTACATATTCGACTCTCCGAGGCGCATGGGTGCCTGGGATCATGTGACATGGCGCTTAGGACCGTGTTTTGGTGGCGGCAACGCGGGTCAAGTCGCGCTTTCCCACCAAGAGGATTCCTATTTCTTTCTTCCCATTCATCTTCATCCGCCACCCACCAGCTCCCACAATAGCTCGCTAACATACTGGCACATTTTTCACATCGCGTCACAGCACTGAAAACTTCGGTAGACAATGTGAGTTCTTGTCATGGCGCTCCGTCACCTGCGCGCGCGCAATGCTGACCCCTCCAAGGACCGCCGACGTCACGGCCACGCCCGGCGCGAACAAGGAGAATGTTCTCTCCAAGCGCTGGCCAACCCCTCAGTCCGTCGACAAGCTACACAAGCCATTCAAATGCCCCGGATCTGCCACGCGAACCGTATCGACCGATCGTCCTGCGCGAAAGAAGAGAAGGGTCGACTACAAGGGCGCCGACGGCTCCGTCGACGCGGATAAGCCTTATACCAATGCTGACAGATTGGCGTTGGCCAATCGCGATGCGAACCGGTTCCCGGTATTCCAGGCGAAGGACAAGTCGACAGTGTTCCGCAAGGCGTTCTCGATCCCTCTTATCAATAAGGATTCGGCAGCGTTCAACCCCAACCGGCCCCCGCCGACGCTTGGCTTGCGGACAGGTGCTGTCTTTGTCGCCAAACCGCTGCATGACCCCAGCGGCGAATTCGCAATCGTTCTCTACGACCCCACGATTGATGAAAAGCCCAAGTTGCCGGAGAAGAAGGTCGATGATAAGCCAGAGCCCGAGAAGATCGACGCGCCCCTGGTCCACAAGAGCTTAGCCGAGATCCTTGGTATCAAGAAGCAGGTCGAAGGCGAGCATCCAAAGGTACCCGTGGTCATCGATCCGAGACTCGCCAAGGTCCTCAGACCGCATCAGGTCGAGGGTGTGAAGTTCATGTACAGATGCGTCACCGGCATGATCGAGGAGAAGGCAAATGGATGCATTATGGCAGACGAGATGGGTCTCGGGAAGACGCTTCAATGCATCACGCTTCTGTGGACTCTCCTGAAGCAATCTCCAGAGGCGGGCAAGTCTACCATACAGAAGGCCATCGTTGCCTGTCCGTCAAGTTTGGTTCGCAACTGGGCCAATGAGTTGGTAAAGTGGTTGGGGGCAGACGCCATCACCCCATTCGCCATCGACGGCAAGGCCTCAAAGGAGGAATTGACACGACAGCTGCGCCAATGGGCCATCGCCAGCGGCAGGGCGGTCACTAGGCCAGTCATTATCGTGTCTTACGAAACCCTCCGTCTCAACGTCGAGGAGCTGAAGCACACCAAAATTGGACTGATGCTTTGCGACGAAGGGCACCGGCTGAAAAACGGAGACAGCCAGACGTTCAGCGCCCTCAACAACCTGAATGTTACCCGTCGAGTCATTCTGTCTGGAACGCCCATTCAGAACGATCTTTCCGAGTACTTCGCCCTGATCAGCTTTGCGAACCCGGATCTGCTCGGTACTCGCCTGGAGTTCCGCAAGCGATTTGAGATTCCCATCTTGCGCGGACGAGATGCCGATGCTTCCGAAGCTGAAAGGAAGAAGGGCGACGAATGCTTGTCTGAGCTCTTGGGCATCGTCAACAAGTTCATCATCCGCCGCACAAACGACATCTTGTCCAAATACCTCCCGGTCAAGTACGAACATGTCGTATTTTGCAATCTCGCGCCCTTCCAGTTGGATCTGTACAACTATTTCATCACGAGTCCGGACATTCAGGCCCTACTTCGCGGAAAGGGCAGTCAGCCCCTCAAAGCCATCAATATCCTCAAGAAGCTCTGCAACCACCCGGATCTGCTCAATCTCGGGGAAGATTTGCCTGGATCAGAAGGTTGCTATCCAGAAGATTACGTCCCGAAAGAAGCCCGTGGTCGTGATCGCGACATCAAGCCTTGGTACTCGGGCAAGATGCAAGTACTCGATCGAATGTTGGCTCGTATTCGTCAGGACACAAACGACAAGATCGTGCTCATCAGCAACTACACTTCGACCCTTGACCTCTTCGAGAAGTTGTGTCGTTCGCGAGCGTATGGTTGTCTCCGCCTTGACGGCACCATGAACGTCAACAAGCGCCAGAAGCTCGTTGACAAGTTCAACAATCCTGATGGGGAGGAGTTTGTCTTTCTCCTCAGTTCCAAGGCTGGTGGCTGTGGTCTCAACCTTATCGGCGCCAACCGACTCGTGCTTTTCGACCCCGACTGGAACCCTGCAGCAGATCAGCAGGCTCTCGCCCGTGTGTGGCGTGATGGGCAGAAGAAGGACTGCTTTGTGTACCGCTTCATCGCCACGGGCACCATCGAGGAGAAGATCTTCCAGCGCCAGTCCCACAAGCAGTCGCTCTCATCCTGCGTCGTCGACTCTGCCGAGGACGTCGAGCGCCACTTCTCCCTCGACAGTCTGCGCGAGCTGTTCCAGTACCGGCCGGGCACCAGGTCGGACACCCACGACACGTTCAAGTGCAAGCGGTGCAGGCCCGACGGAAAGCAGTACATCAAGGCGCCTGCGATGCTGTACGGAGACACGAGCACGTGGAACCACTTCAACAACGAAGGGATGAAGCCGATCCAGGACCTGCTGCTGAGGCAGGAGTGCGGCGAGAACGAGGTGTCGGCGGTGTTCCAGTACATCTCTCACTAGACGGATGCTGTGCTTGTTTCATGATCATGGAGCTGGTTTCTTAGACGAAGGCTCGGAGACGTGTATGCTACCTGATGACTTGCTTCTTCGGCGTTGGTATTGGGAGCGTGTGTCATTTTTAACGTGGAGCATGGTGAGATAAGCAAGCCGGGGGGCGCTTGAACTAGATCATTTGCTTTTATACTGCACGTTGCATCGCATGTCGGTGTCACATCAAAACCAGGAGCCCATCTATACAATAAAATCGCTAGTCTTGTTTCTAATGCTGAGCAATGCCGAATCAGACGTGCAATGTATACGATCACATGTTTCGCTCCGTCTACAGCTCATCTTTCACATGCGTCTCCTGCGCGGGCGGCTCCTCCCAGTTGCGGCTCTTGGTGTTCTTATCTTCAACCGGCTTGTCGCTCTCGGGCGCCTCTACCGGCAGACCCTTGCGCTTGCGGTCCAGGGCGGCAATCTCGTCGTCGTAGACGGTCCACTCGGGCACCTGGCGACGGGCGCGGTCGAGCTTGGGCTCCTTGGTCTGCGGGTTGTTGCACAGGTCGATGGTCTTGGCCTCGCGCTGGCTCTCGTCCGAGCACCACGTCTCGCACCACAGCCACTCCTGGGGCAGGCTGTGGATGGGGATCTGGAACTGCATGTGGTTCGGCAGGTCCTGGTCCAGGTTGGCCAGGCTGTTGGGGTCGGCGCTGAGGGAGTGGTAGGTCTGGCGCAGGCGGTCGCCGGCGGCGAGCTCGCGGAAGCGGCGCAGGTCGACGACGTACAGGGCCGAGATGTGGTAGGGCTGACCACGCAGGTAGTTAGCCCAGTAGCCCTGCTTCCAGAAGCGGAACCCCTCCATCTCGGTCCGGGAGTCGCACATGGGCGTGAAGCCGTAGGGCTTGCCCTCGAGGTCGTGGTTGACGAGGCTGATCATGTCGGTGCGGACGATCTGGTCGGCGTCGACGAAGATGACCTTATCGAGGGAGAGGGGGAACAGCACGTCGAGGAAGAGGATCTTGTAGCCCCAGATCTCGCGTTGCTTCTCCTTTTGCTGGCGCAGCCAGTGCGGCCACTTGAAGGTGACCATTTCGTACTTGAAGCCATACTCCTTGGCCATGTGCGGGATGAAGTCCTTGAACGATGGAGACAGGAACTGCTCGATGAACCAGAACTTGACCGTGTGCTTGGTGTTCTTCATGACGCTGACCATCATGATGTTGAGCATGCGCTCGTACAGGTGGCCGCTGGCGACAGAGAAAATGTTGATCTCGGCGTGTTCCTCATCAGAGACAGACTTCTTCTTGCCAAGGATGCCTCCGGCGAACTTAAGGCCACGGCCCACGATGCTGTTGTCTTCGGTCTCCGCGAGGACGTCGGCTTCTTCCTGGCCGGGTTTGCGCGAAAGGCGGGGATACAAAGTCGTGCCCTGGAAATCCATCAGCACCACCTCGGTGCCCTCGTCGCCGGGCACGGGCGTCCAGCCCTTCGCTCCAATGCTGTCGATAGCGTAGATGTCAGAAGTCCTTCCCTGCTTTAGCTGGATATTGTAGAATCCGGGATTGGCTTTGAACTGGAAGTAGCCGAGATTGGCCATGATGATGGTGTCCGCGAAATGAGGCTCCTTTTCAGTGCCCAGGACGAGTTGAGCGCCGCGGGGAGGCTGCGACGCTTTGCCCTCGCGGGAGTGTCCTTCGATGAGAATGCTCTCCAGCTCGTACGAAGCATAAACGTTCGTCTTGATGGAGCTCAGCTTGATGTTGTCGGGATCGTGAACGGAGATCTTGGGCGCAACTAGCCAAGAAGGGGGAACGTCCATGCCCGCGTTCAGCAGCGCCTCTGAAGGCAGGCCCTTGAACGATGCTTCCAGTGCCCGGACCTTGCCAGCCTCGTCGAAGGTAGGCTCGGACTCCAGCACGTAGCGGAAGAATCTCTTGACAGGCAATTCATCGATCTTGTCCTTGGGGTTAAGGAAGAGCTTCAGGTACACTCCCTCCAACTCAGAAACGACCTTCAAGATCGGCGCCCATCGCTGAGCTTGCTCACTAGCAGGGTTCAGAACGCCGACCAAGTGGATGTTGGAAGTCTCAGGGTTTCCGATTTCAATAGCTGTGTAGGTCGAGTTCCATGTATCGTAGGCGCTGATGCGCAGCGATGGTGCAGACTCGAAGATGCCGGCGGGCAGATCGGAAATGGACGAGAGAGCCGTCACTGAGGTGACCTTTGCGGCCGCCAGAGGTCCGGAGATCTTGTCGGTCAAACCCAATTCATCGACAGCGGCATATACCGGGAGAATGCGAGCCTTTTGCTCGAACTCAAGGAAGTATTGGAAGTCATCAGCCTGGAAAGGCTCCTCTTTGGTGAATGGTCCAATGACACGTCCGTTGAGAATGAGCAGGTTGGAGCCAGGCTTGATCGCAGCAAAGGCCAAAAAGTCGCTGAGCGCAGCCGTGTACAGTCCATCCGACTCGCCGGTGGCCTTGTTTACCAACTCCTTGATATCAGAGACAGCCTCGGTTTCGATCAACTGGTCGCCGCTGTTCTTGAGAGCTGCATTCACAGAGGGAGCTGTGGCAGGGTCTGTCGGGTTGTGGACAACATCCAGTCGGACGCCAGGGTTGTTGCGGCGGAATGCCAAGGCTGAAAGGACAAGGTCGGCTCCTTCGTCAGACGTGATATCAGCAACCACCGTCAGGACCGCCCAGTTCTCCTTGGTAGAGTCTGCATACGCCTCAATGGCTGGGACCTTGCTGAACAGACTCTCATGGTCGGTGTAGAACTTGTTGACATCCAGAATCTTGAGAGACTTGTCATCTTCAGGGTAAATGTAGGTGTTGCGTCTCTTGACAGCCTTCTCGATGAAGAAGTCAGGAACCCACATCTCATCATCGACCATGCCCATGTAAACCGCTCTCTGGATCGCCTGCAAATCGCTGGTAGCCTTGACACTCATAGCCTGGAGCCAGTTGTTTTCTCGCGGAACAGGAATGCCGTTGATGAATACTGGTGGGACAGGCGTGTTTGCGTTCAATCTCTTGACCCAGTGCTGGGCCAGTCTGATTACCTTCTCAGCCCCTTCCGATTGCAGCAGATCCTCAAATGCAACCGCCTTGGCGTCGCTCAGGAGCTCACGATCCTTGATGGCCTTTTCAAACACCTCCTGATCGGCCTTGCCTGTCTTGGAATCCTGCATGGCGACATCCAGGTATTCGATAAACGTGTCCAAGCCGTATGTATCAAGCAGGTAATACAAAACCTTGGCGAGGCCGGCAGCGTCGTCCGTCGAGATCAGGGGGACCACACCGAAACGGATAGGAAGCTTCCGCTTGACGAACGAATTCAGCTGGGCGAGCACGTTCAGGTCCTCGAGATTCGTGAAGTCGAGAGGGACGATAAGGTTGAAGATATCCCGGCGGATGGGAGGAAGCTGACCAGGATAAACGCGTTGGAGGAGCTGTGGATGGGTTAGCGCGTGCTGGGATTAGGAACATATTCAATATTGCACATACCGACATCAAGTTCGTGGGGAATTCGGCATACTGCTCATCCTTCTCGAGATCGTTGAGGAAGATGATGACGTTGCCGTCTTCAATGTCATCTGTCCAGTCGAACCTAGGGGGCTCATCGTCCGCCTTGGATTCGGCAACCTTGGGGTGACTAAGCAGGGACACGGCCTGGCCTCCTGAGAAGCCCAGATCACGGACACCGTCGATAAGCTTGCGCTCACGGCGAAGCAGATCCACCAGGGTGAAGGCCTCGATTTGGCGCTCGATCAGTTGAATACCGTTCATCCAGAGAACATTCATGCCGCTCGGAACCAAGTGTTGGCGGTTTTGCTGATGCTCAGCGAGGAAATCCTCGGACACGTCGTGGGCGGCGATCGACGCGGAAAACTTGGGGAAGTCTTGGGTAAGTCTAACGAGAGCCTCAAAAGGATTTTGGCTCTGCATGACAAACGAAGCGGCCTTCAAGCCCAACTGCTCTAGTTCGGACTTTGCCAGGGGCTTCAGGTCGGCAACCTCCTCCTCGGCGTCGAGAACCTCTTCGGAGGTAGTGGTCTTTTGCGAGGCATCGCCGTGAGCCTCGCGATCATCGATGACAATGTAGTCGGTCCTTTTGAGGGCCAACTCGACTCCATAACCACTGACAGGCAGCGCCTCCGTGTAGCTGTCTGCGGGTTTCGTGTAGCGCAGTCGATACTCGACCTCGCCGTCGCGAGCCTTCTGCGCCAACGCGCTGTGGAATGCGCCAAATGCCGAGGAAGTCGGGTCTGCGTAGAGAACCGCTTCCTTTCCCGACCCAAGTGTGCGATCGAAAAGCAGCGCCTTCGCCTCCGTCAATTTGGTTTCCTTTGGGGTGTCCAAGGAGGGAGTGCAGTATTGCTTTCCTCCCAATTCAGCCCAGACTTCACAGCCATCCTGGAAGTCGGCATCAAGCTTGGGGTCGACCGCGGTCCGGTAGTACTGGTAATGGGCCTCGATTCGGGGAGCAGCGGTTCTCAAAGAAAGAGCAAGCTTGAATGTCGAGAGGGCATCGGGGGTGGAGATGTGCCCATCCTCGCGGAGCACTGTAAGGAACTTGTCGTAGACTTCTTTGTCGGTCTTGGAGTCGCTGAAGTGTCCGCTGGCGATGCGGTCGAGCAGAGGGAAGTATGCCGTTGAGTTTTCACCTGCAGCGGTTTCCCTAGAACAAAGATTAGCTCGAGAGCAGGCCAACCTTGGGGGATGAAGGTGCAGATGGCTGACTTACAGCAGCTCCAGGAGATAAGGGCCGGATGGAAACGCAGCTTTCATGTCCACAGTAACAGATGGGACCGCAGCCACATTGGCAGCTGCTAACAGCGATAGGGCAAGGCCCATTGGGAGCTGTGATGGGCGCACCATGGTGCTGGAGGCAACACGACGGCCGGCGCAAGGCTGTCCTCCGAGATAATAGTTGTGTTCAGGGGGCGGGGGTCCTCTGGAGAAGGTGTAGATCACTTCAAGTCCAATGTATGAGGAGTGACTTCAGTAAGGTATTGCCTTGACGAGTATTTGAGTAAGGCAAAGGCGCCTGACGATGTGTCTATGGCCGCTATCGCATGACGAGCGTAAGAATGCTTGGAGGGGTTCCAGAAATATGTCCGCCAAAAGGAAAGAAAGCGCTAGATGAATGCAGGGAAGGCCGAGTCGCACCGTGTAAGTGAGCGCAAGAGAGCACACCTTCTGAACACATTGACAAAAGAGCTGTACAGAAGTAGCCTAGCGTGTCTCCTACCAGGGGTCCGAGGTCGATGGTGGGCGGTGGCAGAAACCTAGGTACCTGGGTACCCAGCAGTTGCAGCCCACTTGGTAGAGGGGCAGGAGCTCACCCAATGCACTAAAGTACCTAGGTAGGTAGCTGAGGTGCTGCCCAGGGAGGGCGGTCAGCTGCCGGAGCCCGGCATTACTCTTTTGCGGCCGCTCCTGTCAGTCGGCGCCATTGGGACCCACTTGTAGCCCACACTTTACAGATGGCCACGAAGCGGAATTGCTGCTAGGGGCCCGAGACGAGGAAGTGGCCTTTACGTACCTATCTCGTCGACACCTATAACCAAGCACCATCTTCTCACCGCGCCTCATTGCTCTATCCCGCGACCCGTGAATGTCACTATCCCCCTTCACCTCCAGCTGCACCTGATTTTGGTCGGTAAGCTGGCCTGCACCTGAACATCTAATTCAGAGGTGCCGCCTGTTTCTCTTGCTGGTTGATAGAAGCTCCGGCTTCACGTCCCCGCCACAATGCAGGCCTCCTCGGGCATGTTGACCAAGGTACGTGCCGTGTCTGCCCCTGGCGCATTGAGTCGAGTCTCCGTTTGGCTCGATGGCTGACGCAGACTCCAGTTCGAGTCCAAGTCCTCTCGCGCGAAGGGCATTGCCTTCCACCCGAAGAGGTGAGTCTCCCGTTCCTCAGGCTTTCCGCTTCGCGAGAGGTGCCCCCTTGCTGATCTTCGGCTCCCAGACCATGGATCCTCGTCGCCCTTCACTCCTCCACGATCCAGCTTTGGGACTACCGCATGGGAACATTGATCGACCGATTCGAAGAACACGATGGCCCGGTTCGCGGAATCGACTTCCACAAGACGCAGCCCCTCTTCGTCTCGGGAGGTGACGACTACAAGATCAAGGTCTGGTCCTACCAGACCCGCCGGTGCCTCTTCACCCTGAACGGCCATCTCGACTACGTCCGAACCGTCTTCTTCCATCACGAGCTGCCCTGGATTCTGTCGGCCTCCGACGACCAGACGATCAGGATATGGAACTGGCAAAATCGCTCCCTGAGTGCGCCTGCCTTTCCCCCTCTCAGGGATCCCTTGAGTGAGCGATGATGATTTACTGACGGATGATAACTCGCAGTCTGCACAATGACTGGCCACAACCACTACGCCATGTGCGCCCAATTCCACCCGAAGGAAGACCTCGTCGTTTCCGCCTCCCTCGACCAGTCCGTCCGAGTCTGGGACATTTCCGGTCTGCGCAAGAAGCACTCCGCCCCGACATCGATGACCTTCGAAGATCAGGTCGCGCGAGCGAACCAGAACCAGACCGATATGTTTGGCAACACCGATGCCGTTGTCAAGTTTGTGTTGGAGGGCCACGATCGCGGCGTTAACTGGGTTGCGTTCCACCCTACCATGCCTCTCATTGTCTCCGCCGGTGACGACCGCCTCGTCAAGCTGTGGCGCATGAGCGAGACGAAGGCCTGGGAGGTCGACACGTGCCGAGGCCACTTCCAGAACGCGTCTGGCTGTTTGTTCCACCCGCATCAGGATCTCATTCTTTCGGTGGGTGAGGATAAGACGATTCGCGTCTGGGATCTCAACAAGCGCACGGCGGTGCAGTCCTTTAAGCGGGAAAACGACCGATTCTGGGTTATCGCTGCCCACCCCGAGATCAACCTGTTCGCCGCCGGTCACGACAATGGTGTGATGGTCTTCAAGCTCGAGAGAGAGAGGCCGGCGTCCGCGGTCTACCAGAACAACCTCTTCTACATCACCAAGGAGAAGCACGTTAGGTCATACGATTTCCAGAAGAACATCGAGAGCCCGACCCTCTTGTCGCTCAAGAAGCTCGGCAGCCCCTGGACCCCTCCGCGAACCCTCTCCTACAACCCGGCCGAGCGTTCCGTGCTGGTCACCTCCCCCTCCGACAACGGTTCCTACGAGTTGATCAACCTTCCCCGTGACGGATCCGGTGCCATCGAACCGACCGAGTCGAAGCGCGGCCAGGGCAACTCGGCCATCTTCGTCGCACGCAACCGTTTTGCTGTCCTGAACACGTCCAGCCAGACTATCGACATCAAAGATCTCTCCAACAACACCACCCGCTCGTTCAAGCCCCCTGTCGGCACCAGCGACATCTACTTCGGCGGTACTGGCAACCTTCTCATCATCACGCCCACCGCCGTCCATCTCTACGATATCCAGCAGAAGAAGAGCGTGGCTGAGCTGGCTGTCAATGGCGTCAAGTATGTTGTCTGGTCCAACGATGGTCTTTACGCCGCTCTTCTGAGCAAGCACAATGTCACCATTGTTACCAAGGCCCTTGACCAGGTCAGCACCCTCCACGAGACGATCCGGATCAAGAGTGCTACGTGGGATGATGCTGGTGTTCTCCTCTACTCGACCCTCAACCACATCAAGTACACCCTCCTCAACGGCGACAACGGTATCGTCCGCACTCTTGACCAGACCGTCTATCTTGTCCGCGTCAAGGGCCGCAACGTTTACTGCCTGGACAGAAACGCGAAGCCCAAGGTTCTCCACGTCGACCCGACCGAGTACCGCTTCAAGCTCGCTCTTGTCAAGAGAAACTACGAGGAGATGCTGCACATCATCCAAAACTCCAGTCTCGTCGGCCAGTCCATCATCTCTTACCTCCAGAAGAAGGGCTACCCCGAGATTGCTCTGCAGTTTGTTCAGGATCCTACCACCAGATTCGAGCTTGCCATCGAGTGCGGCAACCTCGAGGTTGCTGTCGAGATGGCCAAGGAGTTGGACCGCCCCAAGCTTTGGCAGAGACTGAGCTCCGAGGCCCTTGCCCACGGTAACCACCAGATTGTGGAGATGTGCTACCAGAAGCTTAAGCAGTTCGACAAGCTTTCCTTCCTCTACTTGTCCACCGGCGACCACTCCAAGCTTGCGCGTATGGCAAAGATTGCCGAACACCGTGGTGACTTCACCGCTCGGTTCCAGAACGCCCTTTACCTCGGCGAGGTGGAGGACAGGATCCAGATGTTCAAGGAGATTGACCTTTGTGAGTCGCATCACCCATTGAAGTCTTCAGCAGAGCTAACCAGTCTCAGACCCCCTAGCATACATGACAGCCAAGTCCCATGGACTGGAGGAAGAGTGCCAAGCTATCCTCGAGGCCACTGGTCTCACCGAGGACCAGCTGGAAACCCCCACCATCGGAGAGGCCCTGACCCCGCCGAAGCCCGTCGTTCCCACCTTCAAGGCGAACTGGCCCACCAAGGCGACGTCTCAGTCTGTCTTCGAGAAGGCGCTCCTTGGCCAGGTCGAGGGCTTGTCGCTCGAGGATGAGCCCGCGGCTGCGAACGGGTTCGAGGACGCTGCTGATGACGACGTTGCTGCTAAGAAGAATGGCAACCTCATTGACGCCGATGACGATGAGGATGCTGCCGGCTGGGATATGGGTGAAGACATCGTTCCTGAGGTTGACAGCGACTTCGTAAACGTCGACAGTGCAGAGGCTGGTGGTGCTGGCAGCAGTGAGGCTGATCTCTGGGCCCGCAACTCCCCTCTTGCTGTCGACCACGTTGCAGGTGGCTCATTCGAGTCGGCGATGCAACTTCTCAACAGGCAAGTGGGAGCCGTCAACTTTGCGCCCCTCAAGCCCCGTTTCCTCGAGGTCTACCAGGCTTCAAGGACATATCTGCCTGCTTCCGCGGGTCTGCCTCCGCTAGTCAACTATGTGCGACGCACTGTCGAGGAGACGGATCCTAGAAAGGTCCTGCCGATCGTGCCCCGCGACCTCGAGTTCCTGGCGACCAATGATCTCCAGCAGGGTTACAACTCGATGAAGACGAACAAGCTTGAGGACGGCCTGCAGGTGTTCAAGGGCATTCTCCACGCCATCCTCGTCAACGCCGTGTCCAGCGAAAGCGAAGTGGCGGAGGCGAAGAAGCTCGTCACCTCGGCCAGCGAGTACGCTGTGGCCATGGAGATTGAGCTCAGCCGCCGCCAGCTCGGCACCAGCCCCGACGAACTCAAGCGCAGCCTGGAGCTGTCCGCCTACTTTACCATTCCCAAGATCGAGGTTCCCCACAGACAGCTTGCTCTGCACAACGCGATGCAGTTGGCCATGAGGAACAAGAACTACAACTCGGCATTGAGCTTTGCGAACCGCATCATTGCCAACGGTGGCTCCAGCAAGCTGACCGAAAACGTAAGGAACAAGCCCTGCCCAATACACGAACCAATTGACTGACCAACTTTACAGGCTAAGAAGATGAAGGCCACGTGCGAGCGCAACCCCTCGGATGCCATCGAGATTGAATTTGACCAGTTCGCCGAGTTCGAGATTTGCGCGGCTAGCCACACCCCCATCTACAGCGGCACTTCGTACGAGGAGTGTGCGTTCGATGGTTCCAAGTACCACACCAAGTACAAGGGAACCGTTTGCAAGGTTTGCGAGGTGTGCGAAGTCGGCAAGCACGGCAGCGGCCTGAAGCTCTTCGCGTAAGGAGGTCGTTGGTTAGATAATGGGGTTTCGAGCAATGACGGAAAGGCTGTCAGGCGCAGCGTTTTCGGCCCGAGGTGTGGTTGGTCTTGGGAAAAGTTACTGTAGACAGGGCCGAAGGTCTGAATGAAGCCCCAGACTTTTGATTGTTAGCAATTGTTTGCGGGAGACGAATATATGGCATCATTTGATCATTACGTGCACTGCATTGGTTCCATGGCGGTGTTGATCTTCACGGGCGCAGTTCTTTTCGTCTATTTCATCATGTTCGTAAGATCCGTAGCAACTGGGCTGATTGCAGTGAGGTACGCATATTCCCGTGGTCATGATCACTGCCCACCGGCCACGCTGCTGCTGCTCGGACCTTCAAACGCCAAAAGCCTGGATTCCAAGCCTATGCCCCCGATTCATGGTCTATGGCGTGATATTAGTAGTACAGTGAAACCAGCCTCATCCCGGCCCATCGCGTCCTTTCTTCCTTCTTTACACGATGGTCTCCAGTTCCCTGGCGTAGCCCAGGGTGTTCTCTATCACCATCTTGCTCGTCTCCTTGTCCTGGGTGCCGTCCTCGGCCGCGGCGGCCTCGGCCGTGTCGGGGAAGAAGATCTGGCCGTCCTTGAGGAACCAGCCGCGCTGCTTGGCGAAGGACATGACGTCGCCCTCGGAGTCGAGGAACAGGAGGGACTTTGCGGAGCTGATGGGGAGGCTGGGGTATGCGCGTTCGCTGCTCGAGGCGATTTCGGAGCGGACTTGGAAGGTGAGGATCTGTAATCGTCAGCTATCGTTGTTCCACTGGCCTGGGGCAGCTAGGCTGCAATGGAGGGGGGGAAGCGGGCAGCAGCAGGACGTACCTCTGAGAAGACTCCGTACTCCTCGCACGGCACCTCGCGGCTCTTCATGGCGTTCCAGACGCGGTCGTAGCTCCCCTCCATCAACCACCTCTCGAGGCGGATGGGGTAGCCGAGGTACCTGTCGCCCTCGACGGCGCCGCCGTCGCCGCCGCCCTCGCGGTTGGCCAGGCTCTCGAGCTCGGAGTGGAACTCGGCGTAGCGGCCCTGGGTGAGGAGGAGGAGGAGGTAGAGGCCGGTGACCTTGTTGCGCTCGGGGACGTTGGGGGGGAGGGCGCTGGAGGGGAGCTCGTAGAAGGGCTGGAGCTGCTGGACGTAGCGGGTGAAGGCGTCCGGGTTCTTGGCGCGGATGGAGGCGAGGGCGCCGAGCTCGTACGTCTCGCGGGCGAGGGCGAGGAGGTCGGCCGGGGCGGAGGGGCTGGGGGTCAGGGCGTTGAGCTGGAGGAGGTGGAGCTTGGCCTTGGAGAGGAGGGCGGAGGACTCGGAGAAGGGGAGGGAGGAGCCGCGGGAGCGGAGCTGGGTGATGATTTGTTGGAGGCTGCGGTCGGCCATGTTGGCGGGGGATGGTTCTGGCTGGCGGGAGCTCTGGGCGCAGAGGGTGGAGGAGGGAAGATGGCAGGTCAAGAGGCCAGAGTTGTGGCTGTTATCGGGTCGTATCGCGGATGGTAGAGGGGTGGTCGTGGAGAGTGAGTAGTTGGCGATGGTGACGATGTATATCTCGACGGTTATGGATTGGACTGCTGTGGTGTTTGGCTCCGGCAGGCTGAGAGGCTGACGAAAGGTGCTGTCAAGCTGCCAGGGTGGGTCCGATTATGCGCTAGCTCTTCTGGGACTAGCCTGTAGAGGCAGCTGAGGTGAGTTCACGTGCCACGGAGGTAGAGCTCTCCGACATCCGCTGTAGTGGGGCGCAAACGGTACAGGCCTTTGAGAGTGTTCCGTTCACCTAAAAAGCACCTCCAATACGGAAAATGCGTATTCGAAATAGGATTCTACGAAATGTTCCCCAAGAGCATTTTGGGTTGCCATGGATTCCCCAAAACACAATGACAAGTTGAGCAACTTGCGAATTGACTTTTGTACCTCACGTTCGTCATCGACCTTTGGGTCGTACGGATTCATCGTGGTTCCCTTCAGCCTCGGAAAGAATCCTGCATAGAGTCTATCTACATCGCAATTGAGTTCCTGGAGAGGATGGTGACTATGAGGAAGCCTTCCAGCCGCCCCGATGTTCAACAGTGGCAGGTCTGACCGCGAACATTGGAGTGCGGCAGACGCGCGCGGCAGAAGGCCTCCAGCCGTGATTCCTAGCTGAGAACGTTGGGGTTCTGGCGCAGTGTTTCACTTGCTTGCCGCATCTCATATCACAACCTGCCATCTGAACTTAGGGCAAGGCACTTTTCTTTAGCTTGACGTGGACGAGAGGACGTTCGCAAAGCAGTCGCGATGCGCCTCGCGGAATGCCAGGCTCCCGGTTGTGGCTAGGAATACACGCCGTACCCGGTGCTAGCCTGCTAGGTACGCAGCATTACCGACTGGTTACAGGGCACAGCCTGGCAGGAGGAGCCCTTTCAGGTGAGCCAGGGAGATGGGATGGGGATATGGGATGGATCGGATGATGGCCGCGGGCCGCGGGGTTCAGGGGTTGGACGGGACGCTGGGCGGAAACTCGTGGAAGACGATCTGTTTATGCGCGATTATGGGAGGACCCATTGGAGAGAGACTCGGATGAACAAGACTGATGATGAAAGAAGAGGACGAGAGGTTTACAGAGCGATGCCGGCGCGATCGTTCGGCCCCCAATCTCAACTAGGTTTGTTTGCACGGCAAGGGAGCCAATGTCACCGTTGGGCGCTGAGAGGTCCTTGTTGGATGTTTCCAAACATAGAAACACACAACAAGTTGAGGTAAACATACGGGTGCGGCTGACAGCAGATTGACGTAGTGTAAGAGGGGTTTCATTTTGCAGGATTCCCAGAGGGTACATGTGGGTTCACCGTGGGTATATCATTGATTGCACGGTAGGTACCTCATCTCAGTGACTGAGTGGTGAGTGCCTAGGCCTCTAGGGCCCTGCTTCTTCAGCTGTAGAAGCCACTGCGTTCCAGGTCTTGGCACCTGCCTCTGTCGGGCTGAAGCTGACATGGCGGTGTTTTCCTTTATGTAGGAAACTGCACCGAATTGGTTCGTCTAGTGGAACGAACAACCAGAGCATGACACTTTCCATATAAATACGAGGCCATGGCTCGGATCAGCTGAGACACTGAGTGACAGCGGGCGGGCCACGTGCCGCGTACCTCGCTGGGCTCGCTGGACATGGTTCGCATTCGCATGTGCTGGAGGATTTCAGGCGACGGCCATCGCATCCTGGATGTCGCGCTAAAGATTCACCATCTCTGTCTCCCTGGGAAGCAGACAAGCCATGCCGATGCCCGTTGCACATGTGGTATAGAACTGAATGGCTCCAGTCTGTTGTAGTAAATCCTCCGGCTGCGCCTCTGGCTACAATGATCAAGGGCGCTTTCAGCTGCAGCGGCATCGCAAAGTGCACCGCAAAGGCGGACGGCAGTGCAACGGGAAGCTATCCTCGTTGCTCAAAAGGCCCACCTTCCAGAGCATACTGAGCAACGCGGTGCGCCTAGTGACTTGATTAATTTGAGAATGAAAGAACGCCCGCATCGTCAGCTGCCTACCTGTAATTGCACCAACCTAAAGTTAGGCAGGTTCCTAGGTGTTACTGACAGTGCTTGAGTGCCTACCTACCTATCAAAGCTGTCCGAGTCCAAGCGTTCTTGCTGCGGCTTGCACTCCACGTCGTTCGCAGCTGCCCCATTGTGAACTGTGTCGCACTGCTCACCAGGTTATAACTGCCCCGGTCAGTCCCGCTTCAAGTTCCTTGGGAGGGGGGAAGGGGCAGAGGCAATTGCCCCCCTCACTCCTCCTTCCTCCTCCTTGACGAAAGGAGAGCATTGCGACCCTGGCACCTGGCGCGTACATCCGGGACGAGCTCTAATGTTTCACTAGCCAGACTGGGCACAAAAAAAGGGGACGCGGACAGAATCTCTACACGCTAAAAAGAAAAGGGCCCGCCGTCGCGATTTCCGATGCTTTGAGCTTCGTCACTCTCCACCCCGCTTCCGGACTGCAGCACCTACACCAGGGACACGCTTCGCAGCCTGCTTTCACCAGCAGCAATACGATCCATACCTCTTCCCACGGATTCCTACGGATACTCTGAGTCTCTGCCTCCTATCCCGTCTGTCCGCCCTGTATTGTCCGACTGCAGACAGCCACAGCGCACGCAGTCAGCCCAAGCCCAACCGGTTACTACCACACATTAACCAACCCGACCTTTTCATTCCTTTTCACCCCCCCTCGCCTATTAACCCCCCCGCCCGTCTAATTATCGCCCCAATCTGCCAGACCCTTGCCCGGGTGGTTCTACGAAGAAGACAGAAAGACAAGAGAGAAGAAGAACAGTAGAGCCTGTCAGTCAGACGACAAAACCCAGCAGCTGTCGAGGGGCGCTCCCGGAAAGGCGACCAACCACAGCAGTCCATCGCAGCAGTGTCAGCACCAGCATAAAATAGCGAGGGAAAAAAAAAGCTGGCGCTGGCTCCAACCTAAACGTCATTCGGCTCGACTACCCCCGCTGACTGATAGCCTCCTATTTATGCAGCTGCACCTCAGCCCGAAAGCACAACTGACGAGATGTCAAACTTCGGCGCAACTTTCGTCCCTGGAGGGTTCGACGACTACTACATGCCAGAGGTCGTTGCACCTGCTCCTCAGCGGTACGCGTATTCCCTCATTTCAAATCTCGGGCGGATCAATCATGGGTCCCTCCTAATCCGCCTGCTGGACCTAGACATGGACCTGGGCCTGGACATGGACCTCGAGATGGGGCTGTCATGTTCTTCGTCCAGTCGTCTTTGTTCTATTCCCCTTTTCCTCTCCTTTGGTGTCCTTTTTTGCTGACTGGTCTCTCTTGTCTCAAGTGTGACTCCCCAGGTCCCCCAGAACATGCAAAACGACCTCCAGCGCATGGAACTCGAAGCCCGTGAAGTCGACCCGAGCCGCCGCGACCCCAACATCCAGAACCGACACGGCCGAGAGCCGTCCCTGTCCTCCGTCCTCAAGCCCGCCGGCCCCGGCGTGCCCTCCCTTCCCCCCAAGGGCTACGCCAACCCCTCCGCCGCCCCGGCCGCGTCCGACGACTTCACCCCCTTCCACGAGGACAGCGCGAGTGGCAACCACCACAAGATGCGCCCCAGCGCCGCCCCCTCCTTTTCTCCTTTCCCCAAGGTGAAGGGCGACAACATACCCCCCACCGATGAGGAGAAGGAGGAGATCCTGTGGAACGCCCGCGAGCATGTCCTGCACTCCAACAATGTCAACATGCAGCTGTCCTGGGCTCGTGACACCTTGGCCTGGGCCGAGATTGTCTCCGAAGCCAGGGCCAGGGACCCGGAGAGCGGTCGTCAGACTCCAAAGGTCGAGCACGAGCTGCGCACCGATGCGACCAACATCGTCGACTACCTGGTCGGCCAGGAGCACCCCGAGGCACTCTTCATGAAGGCCAAGTGGCTCGAGTTCGGCAAGTTTGGCTGCCGTCCCGACAAGAGAGATGCCTACGGAAAGTACTCGCGCGCTGCAGAACTCGGCTACGCCCGTGCCGAGTACCGCTTGGGCATGTTGTTCGAGAACTCCAACGACTACAGCAAGGCCGTGGAGCACTACTACCTCGGCCTGCGCCTCAAAGACTCGGCGGCTATGTACCGCCTGGGTATGATGAGCCTGCTGGGCCAGCACAACCATCCCAAGGACTACCAGCGCGGCTTGGACCTTATCAGGGAAGCCGCGGACCTTTCGGATGAGGACGCGCCCCAGGGCTCCTACGTGTATGGCATGCTGCTGGCCAAGGACCTCCCCGACATCGACATTCCCGAGTCTTTGCTTCCCATCGACTTGCCGCTGGCCAAGATGTACATCGAGAAGGCCGCTTACCTCGGCTTCGCCAAGGCGCAGCTGAAAATGGGTCAAGCTTACGAGTTGTGCCAGCTCAGCTGTGACTTCAACCCCGCCTACTCCATCCACTACTACGGCCTCGCGGCCCAGCAGGGCCAGCCTGAGGCCGCGCTTGGCGTCAGTCGTTGGTTCCTGTTCGGATACGAGGGCATCTTCAACAAGAACGAGCAGCTTGCCTTCAAGTACGCCCAGGATGCCGCCAACGCCAAGCTGCCCACCGGCGAGTTCGCGATGGGATACTACCACGAGATTGGTGTTCACGTGCCCAAGGACCTGCGTCAAGCCAGGTATTGGTACGAAACCGCTGCAGACCACGGCAACAAGGACGCACTCGGTAGACTGGACGCGTTGGATCACTCTAAGAGCCTGACCAAGGCCGATCACGAGACGACGACCCTCACGAGGATCAAGTCGCAGCACGGATCTCAGCGCGGCAAGCGACCCGACCGCTTCAAGCAGCCCCAGGTGATGGCGACCGTGTCGGAGAGCGCACCCACCACCCCCACCGATGCCCATCCCGGCTACCCCACGAACACCTCCGCGAAGACGTCGCCTCACCCTTCCCCGAGAGTCAATCCCACGGCTACTCAGGACAACGTCGATTTCCCCGACCCGTCGAGGCCTAGCAGCCTGGGCAACAGACCCAACGCATTCAACGTCAACCTGGATGCGAACCTCGCAATCAGGCCAAAATCTGCCGCCCCATACCCGGAAGACGACAGGCCAGCCCCCCTCAACCTCAGCCGGCCAAAGTCGACGGCCCCCTACCCCGAGGACGACAGGCCCGGCCGGGGATCCGGCCCCCAGCTCTCGCCCCACTACAACACCGGCGGTCGCCCTCCTGCGGGCCCGCACTCCGACCGTCCAGGCAGCGCTTTTGGCATCCGCACCGGCCCCGGTGGTCCGGGTCCCGGCGGTCCCGGCAACATGCGGCCCGCGCAGTCGATGGGTAACATTCCTCCTGCTGGGTCAGATCCCCGCGCGCGTCCTGTGACGGGTGGGTGGGATCAGCCGGGCTCTGGATACCGGCAACCCAGCCCCGGGCCTCCCGGAGGCCGGCCAGCTACGACACAACCGTACCCCATGTCTGGAGGCCTGCCGTCCAACCCGGCCGCAAACAAGCTCTCCAAGCAGAACCCGGCCTACGCTAAGCCTCAGCCATCACCTCCATTTCAGCAAGGAAGTTACGGACCAAGCGACTACGGTCAGCCGGCGCAAAACCCGCACCCAGCGCAGCCCGGCCGCGACTACGGCCCGAGAACGTCGTCTATTCCCCCCGCCGAGCAGTACGGCTACGGTAGGGCCCCGAGCGCCGCACCGCCCCGCACGGACTCTATGCCGCTCAGCCCGTCGGGCAACCCGCGCCCTCAGGCAGGACCAGGACCTGCCGGAGCTCCTCGCCCTTACGCAAACCGGCCGGACCTGGCCGAACAGGGCCCTCCAGGCCGCGTGGGCAGCGCGCCGCCCTCGTCACAGCCGCGGCCCCAGCAGAAGCCCAGCCCGGCTCCCAGTGCGGCCACGGTGCCTCCTCCGAAGAAGCAAGCGACAGGCCAGGGACCTGCGACGTTCGAGGAGATGGGCATTCCCAAGGTCAAGGATGATTCAGACTGCGTAAGTTTTGACGTGTTCACCTCCGCTAGTTACGTTACTAACTGCATGACCAGATTGTGATGTAAATTTCTCTCAGATACCATAGCCACTTGATGATATGATGCTTTCCACCTTTATACAGGCCTAGCTGGAATGTTTCATGTAGATAGAATCCAGTTGAGCTCAACGGAGGGCCAACCCCGAGCGCAACGGCACTCGAGGGGTAATCGAAGTTTTTTTTTGACCACATGCGTAGAGTTCTCCTGCAAACCGGTCCACCGAACCACGCTGTGGGGGATTCGCGTGTTGTCGAGCAATCACTTGGCCTCGGCGTATTGCTCCGCAAGAGGGGCGATGCAGTCCTTCAAGCTCGTCCAGCCCTCGCCACCGCGCAGGCGCCCGATCAGGTCGGTGGCCCTCTCGTTGGCGATCTTGCCCTTGTCAGTCTCGAGGTCGGGGATGTCGGCGGGGAACGTCCGCTCGGGCTGGACCTCGCGGAAGACGGCGAGGATATCGTTGATGTTGAAGCGGCCGGCGTAGGCAATCAGTCGTTCGGACTCGACGTCCGGGAGAAGGAGGGCGCCGATGTGGATGCTGGCGATGTCGCCCACGTCGCAGAACCACTCTGGCTTCGGTGTCAGTCTAGGATGAGGGCCGTTAAGAGGTTCGCGACTCACGGGGTGGGAACATGGCGACGAACTCTGGGGAGACGTGGCCCTGCCAGAGGCCCCTCAGAATCCCAACTGCGGTCGGGAAGCCTTGGTGCTGGGAGAGGAGGACCCTGCCCAGCGCTGCGTTGGGGACGACTGGGGCCTGTCAGCTCGTCCTCGATCGGTTTCGCTGCTGGGGGTGGCACTCACTGGAGTTCAAGACGAAGGCGGGCTTCTCCTCGGCGTACCACTTCCAGAGCGCCTGCTCGGCCTTGGTCTTGGCGGCGGAGTAGGCGATGTACCCGCCCGCCATGCCGCCGGGCCCCCTGCCGGAGTAGGCGATGGCGACGGCGTCCTCGTTGTACGTGTCGGCGGTGACCTCGTAGGGGACGCCGGGGCGGGGCATGGCGGCGGCGCCGGAGGAGGAGGTGTAGACGAAGCGCTTGACGGAGGGCGAGGCGGCGGCGCTGCGGGCGATGGAGAGGGTTGCGGCGATGTTGGGGGGCACGACGTTGTCTGGGTTCGGGTCCATGTTCGTGATTGCGATTGTGTGGATCACGCCGTCGGCGCCTGGGGAGGAGACGCGTCAGTTCCTGGCTGGGAACGAAAGAGGGAGGGCTGGCTTACCTTGGACGACTGCGTCGAATGCACCATCTTGGGTCACGTCCGGTACGGCGTGGAGGGAGAAGCGGCCCGGGCCGTAGGTCTCGGAGAAGTGGTCCGCGAGCCAGGACGTCTTGGAGGGGTCGCGGACGGTGCCGCGGACGACGTAGCCCTGGGAGAGGAGCTGGTCTGCGATGTGGCTGGCGATGAAGCCGTTTGCGCCCGAGACGACGATCGTGCTGTCCTTGGGGAGCGCGGGGGACTGGATCTGGAGCTGGGGAGACATGATGGCTGTTCCGTCAGGTGCGTTTGTGAGGTGGTTGGTTGGCGATGAGACCGGTGAGGAGGGCTTGTTGGTAGTGCTTGGGTGGACGAGTCCACGGGTCTGCTTTATACGACTTCATATCGGACGGAAGGACTGGCTCGAAAGTCCATTGATGTTTGTAATCACCGAGATGAATTAGCGGACAGAGTTGTCGTGTCGTCATGAAGCTCGTGGGAGACGGGGAGGGGGGGTTGCATCCATCCCACCGGAGCCGCGATGGGATTGATTATGCGAGCAGCGGCGGGCGGAGGTGAGTCCGGCGGGAGGCTCCGATGGGAGCTGGCCGGGGACCCAGACGCCTACGAGGCAAAGTCAGCCTCTGTTGGATCTCATCCATGTCAATTCTGTTCGGCTCGTCGGGACAGGATCTGGTGTAGCGGGGCTGGACGGACGGCTTCCCGGCTCGAGACTTTGTTTGCACGACACATCGTCTAGGGGCTGGGGACTGCTGGCTGGCTTCCATGTATCAGAAGAAGTGAACATGATGATCCGGGTATTTACACATACTTTTTTGGACACTGCGACTTTCTAAGTACTGCCTGTGTGTTGAACATCTCTCATGACACCAATGTGTTGCTATCCAGGACAGGCGAGGGTGGGCATCGGGGCCCTCGTCCACAAGCGGAGGTGGTGGTTCATGCACTAGGAGGAACCCGAGAGAGACGAGCAAACAAACAAAAGCAAACGGGCCAGGCATGCGGGGAAAAAAAAGAAGAAGCGGTCTGGCAGAAACGCTTGGAGAGTGGTTCGGTTCTGCCTGACGTTTCTTGATGGATTCGACCCCGGAGGCGAGATTGACATTCCGGTCTGCAATCACCCGCTTCCTGCCGTTTCTTTTTTTTTTCTCCCCCGCGCCTCTTGGCGACCAACGAAACGACCGAAAGATTGATTTGGCAGGTCATTACAGGAGTACCGACACGTACCTAGTTTGCTATTGGAATAAAATAGCAGGAAGGTCCAGGTCCATTCTGGCTGTTGCCGCATGCTGCTTTTCCTCCTGCCTGAATTGAGTATCTACCTACCCAGGTAGGTAGGTACCTACCGACTTGCAAGTCCAACATCGCACCGTCCCACGCTGCTGGTTCCTTCCCACCTGTCCGACCTTCCAGTCTTCGCACCACGCCGTTTCGACTGGAAAGCGCGAGCTCTTCTTCTTACCGCGCGCCTGCCTTCTCAACTCGATCAAAACAAACCTGTGGAAACGCGCCTGTTTCTTGCCTTCGGTAGGTACTTCTCTATCACCCAGCACCTTTCTTAGGTAAAAAACTAGGTACCTCCATTGCATAGGTTGCCTCTTTCCCTACCCACCCAGCTGCCTCTCACACCTCTCCAGTGTCCTTGAATTTTGACACCATCACCTCTTGCCTCCCACTGGCCCTACACCCCGTTGTCAAACATCTGTTTCACGTGAGTTGAGTTCTCCCAACCCTTCCCCTGGAGACCTCCCTTCTCGATATCAAAGGATTTCCGACCTTGATATTGTGCTTCGTCTCTTTGATTCATTCTCTATTTTCTTTTCAAGTACCTCTATTATCGTTCTTTCCCTTTTACTGACTCAAGCTTAGGCAGACTACAATGGGCATTTCAAGCGAGGGCCGGCATGGCCTGCCACCGCTACGAGATGCCAACGACAAGAGACAGAGGGGGCCCGAAGGTGATGACGACGAGGAACCTGGCCATCCCAGTCCCAAAAAGAGGTGCAGATCAGCAATGCCCACACTGAACTACTCGGAGGAAGAGGCCAGGGCTGCCATGAGACCGGAACTGGTTTCGACACCCGAGCTGAAGTCACTCGTCGAATACCTTGTGAGCGAGATGGTTGATAAAAAGCAGGGCGAGGGCCGTCTTCTGTCTCATAACCAGGTCGTTATAAAGGTTAAAGCTCGGTTGAAGGGAGGCCAAGAGGTGCTTGTAGGTCTCAAGGGCTATCTACTTGCCGAGGCTTTCATCCGGACCGACATATGGACTCACGCCCCGCATGACTGGTTCGATCTTACCCACAAAACGCAGCTGGAGAAGGAGTTTCGCGACAAGTACTGGGAATCTAACCAGCGATCACATGCGGCTCGAATCGTCAAGATGGCCAGTTCCGTCAAACCTCCGGAGATCAGGTCCGACTCGCGCTTGGCCAATAACTACCACAAGAAGGCTGTCGACTTTATCAGCCGCTCCGTCTTTGTTCGAGGTCCTGGCCACCCCATCATCCGCAGTGCTGTTGCCATCATGGTACTGGCAGAGCATGGGGATACCACTCAGTCTCAGGAGACGGAGGCCAAGGTAGCACAAATCTGGACGGCTTGGTGTCTGGCAAAACTGAGCGAAGGCGACGAAATTCGCTTCCTCGCTGCCACTATTCACAGCAGAATGGCAAACAACCAAAACGTCAAGACGTGCTTCTCGCACCTGGCCAATGTGCTAAGGCAATGGGCCAAGGATATCGACCCGAATCAGCTCAAGAAATGGCAATTCTCGCACGGGCGATGCCACTTCATTCCTGACAACGAACTGTGGAACAGACCGGTCGCAACTCCTGCCCCCGGCCAAGAACTGCCTCCTTCGCCGAAAGAGAAAAATATCGGACCTGATAACACTGCCAGAAAGAAGCCGGTGGCACCAAGATCCACCGCCGCTGCCCAAACGTCACACTCCAGATCTTCGACGCCGGTCACAAAGATCCGGCCCGTCTTCAACAAAGATCAGCCAAGTCAGTTTCGGCCAGGCTCTCCACAGCACATCAATCAACAGGCGCCGATTCCTCAGATGCAACCTTCCCAGGCTGCTGTTGTCCCGGATACAGGTCTTCTTCAGCCGGTCACCAACACCATCTGCATTCCTCGCGGGGAATACAACGACCTCCTTACCTTACGCTACCGGGACCCGCCCGTCAGCCATGAAACGAAACAGTTTTCGGAGAGCGAGCCTAACGAGGCAGTCTTGAGGCAGCTGAGATGCGAAGTTGATGCGAAAATTACCCCACTGGCGAACAATATCGATGAAATCGCGGAGGACCAGCACAACACCCGGGAGAAGTTCGTATCCTCGTGCAACGAAATCAAAGACCAGGTAGACTACATCTCCCAAAACCATGGCGAGATTCTTGAACGCCAGCGTGAGGAACTCCGCCACCACAGCGAAATTATCGACCGGCATAGTGGGGACCTCCGCCGTGACGGGAAGGATATTAGGGATTTGCAGAAGATGGTCGACGAACATGCCAAAGCGATCAACGAACAAGCGAAAACTATCAACGAACAAGCCAAAACTATCAACGATGTCAAGGCACAGCTTGGAATCCTACTGAGTCGGGACAAGAGGCAGTTCAGAGGCAGCACCGATCGCATCCCTGTGGCACCCGCCGCTATGACGCCGGGGCGTCAGCAGGAAAGGCCCAGACAGAGACCCAGTCTCACTACAGCCAAGGACGGCTGGAAGTGACGACGAGAAAGCAGTGATATTACGGCAGTGGATGTGCACAATCGACCTTGTGTAGGATTTCGGGCATGGAGGCTGGCGTACTGGATGTGGACGAGTGAACGGCTCGCTTGGAAGACGACCGAGCAAGTTTTGATTGATTGAATGACTCACTGTATGAGCTATGAGAAGAGGTTGTACCGCAGATTCCGTCATTCGTGTAGCAAAGCAGATTCAGTAGCAATGTTAGCAAGAAACACTCATTTCTGTATGCTGACTAGATGTTGGCTTCGCAATCCGAGCCATCTCACCTACAGAGAGAAACGTACGCTGCTGAGCACCTTTTTGAGTTGCCGGACGAAGTCTAGCCGCACCAGCTCCCGCCTCACGTATTCGTCTTCGCAGTAGTTACCGGGGGGCGGGATGGGCACTTCATTCTTGTCGACACCGAACGCAGCACCGTCGTCCTCATGGACCTCCAGTCCGACACGGAACCGACCCGACTATCAGATCCAGTGAGACTCGATTCCACGACCTGGCTGTTTATTTGTTCACTAGGTTGGCTGACTTCGTCTCGACCTAGTCCGCGCCGGACGAAGAAGAGTGGCGCAGATCCGCCACGTACACGTTTCGAGAGTTCATCGCCATGGCCAAGGACCAGTTGAGGAGCTTTGAGATGGTGCGTCAATACATCGACGTTCTATAGAAAGATGCCATCGTTCGTTTCCATTTGCCCTGACATGCTAATCATTTCCATCAATCAACTTAGACTGCTGTGAGCCGTAGGCAGCTCCAGATTACTCCCGTCCCGGATGATGCTCTGGTCCAGATATAGGTACCAGGAAGAAGGGGCTTTTACGGAAAGATAACGATAGGGAGAGATGCACGAGCAGGGTCGAGGTGTATTTTGGCTTTGTTTGAAATTTTGAATGAGAGGTTGGGAGCGCACAAAGAGATGATACAGACGGAACCAAAGTATGCCGTAGCTTTTCATTTATTCAGTCTTTCCCAGGATGTTGCAGAACATTATTGAAATCAAAGCAACTATCTTGGCGCGAGCCTAGCTATCTCGTTCACCTGTGGGCTCGCCAACGTCGTCCCCGTGTTGGAGCTGTCAAACCTCGAGGTGCCCCATTTGGTGTCAGCCAAGTCCCCTCTTTGAAGATTCGGAATGCGGCAGAGACAGGATGACTCCAAATGAGCGGTAAACTCTATATTAGACGGTAAGTTCTCTGAAACGAACGCGCATAGCCTCGATCAGGCCATACTCGGTGGAAAGACCCCTAATTCCGGCCAAATTTGGCGACGGAGGGCAGGATAGGGTGGTTGAGGTTGAGCGATCAGCGGAAGATTCCATGGTTCACACGGACAACTGAGTTGCGGTCTGTGCTGACGCGAGTCATCGAAATGGCGAGAGATATACGGCCACGTACGATCAGAGATCGTCTCTCTCTCAGCTAAAGGGTCGAATTCTGCAGAGCTGAAGGATGATCGACCTGTTCGACAAAGGAATAGACTCCTTAATGCCAAGTCTGTCAACCAAGGCTTTAACCCAGGGTGCTGCCGCGAGGCCTGCCCTCGCCTCCAGGCTGATTGCTTCCGGGCCCACTGGGCTGTAGCAGCCAAGCAACCTTGACGGACTTAAGGACCGCGTTCGTCGGATTCGGACAGAAATACCGCGAAGTAAGGCAATGACGTCGTGGCTCGTGCACTTCGTAGTGTTAGGTATGCCGTTATTACGCTCCTCGGCATATCTAAAAAGGTAGTTGAGAAGTCCACATGGGGGCATTTACGATGATGGAACGAGGTTGGCGGCCAGAGGCGACGAGACGTGGAAGTTGAGATACGCAGTACCTGCAAATCTAAAGAATGTGGTGCTCAGACTATGTGAAAAGCGGAAGAACTGGAAAGCTCGTATTGCTTTCGCCTGGAGTCTTCCCTTCCTGCTGCGCATGTAGTGGTGGGACAGACCCGACAGGCGGGTAGGGCTGGTGCCGAGGGAGGGGGAGTTCAGAGAAACATCGCCAAGGATCCTCCACGTTGGGGGGGAACCTTCGGAGAAGGCGGTCTCAGGGACCTGTTGCGTCTATTCGCGAACACAGCTGACATCCGATACATGAGACGAACGACAGGGGAGAGCGTACTTGGCAGGCGGCTTCGAGGCCTTCGTGACATTCCGCAGCCGACCTGCACGAGATGGCGGCTATGACTTCAAAGATGCTATTTTAAACAAGACGTCAACCAAATCTGGAGTATTTAAGACCAAAGGTGCCTCCTGCTCAACCAGATACTTTCTCATCACTATCAGACTACCTCCAATCACCACTATAACAACATCATCATTCCATCGCTTCAGTTACTCTAGATTCATCAACTTTTCCTCCACAATCAAGCAAACATGAAGTACTTCAACGCCATCGTCCTCGGCCTCGCCTCCATGCTGGCCTCTGCCCCGGTCGTCAACGCCGCCGTGGTAAGAACCCACCATGCTCCTTCCATCACTTACAAAAAAAATGGCTAACCACCGGGCTTACTCCGCAGTGCACCAGGTTCGACGACCTCTTCGGGGACAAGGTGGCCGAGAACTGCTGCTGGGGCGGCGTCGACAACTTCGAGGCGTGCTCGAGGCAGAACGGCGACTCGGCGTGCGCGTTCGACAAGGCCAACTTCTGCGGCGCCAACGGCGTCACGCCGCAGCAATGCGTAAGCGACCGAGGAGGCCTTTGCTTGATATTTCGGAAATGGCTGACGTGAAATGACTAGGACGCTGATTGCTGCGATACTACGACTGGGTTTGGACGTGCTTGCCCCAAGTAGATCGTGGATCGGTCTGGTCAGCTGGTGTAGCTCGTGAGGGGGGGATTGGTTATGTTGCGGGACGATGATAGATTCTTTTATGAACGAATACGAGCGATGAATGGCCTTGAAGTTTAAGTGAAGTCGACGTCGGTTGATTCGAAGTCGTTGTAAGTGACCCAGACCTGATGTGCTATTGCGTCGATTTGAGGTTGGTCAAGACTTACTTAAGTGTCTAGGTTTCAAACAGAACCGTGAACGTAGCCTCATGCAATGACGGTCAGTTTGAGCCAGTTTTGGAACTACATCCACCAAAGCCCCCAATCGCAGCTAGTAAAACAGCAAGCTTCGAACTGCCTGGAGCATCAGGTACTCCGTCGTGTAAATAGACATGACTTGCTGTACCAACTTCAACCAGTCTGGGCGGAAGCGGCCAGCGATGGTAGAGTTGCAAAATTCCCAGTATTCGGGGTACCAACCAGAGTTTTCCCAATCGATGATTTTGATCTCAAATTCGCCTCTGCCGTCATCCTTGGTGCCGACTCTCCTCAACAATATGTTTTTGGGTCGCAGGTCCCCGTGAGTGAATGCGGCGCGGTGGCCCTTCAGAGTGTCTGACATCAGGGTCTGCAACAACGAGATGTGCGATGCCGGTTCGGAAGCCTCGAGTCTTCGTATGATTCCCCTGTTCAGTTCCTCTTCCGTTTCGAAGGGGCCCGACGTTTCTGGGTTTTCTTCCGGAGTCCAGAACACGCCATCAGGAAAGGGTCGCCGATTGAGAGCCCCGAAATAGCCGGGAGTCGGAATTTGGCGGAGGTTTTCGAGGATGCCTCGTAGCTGGTGGCTTAGGTCAAGCTGCTCCGCAGGCATCAGAGATGCCCACACCTCCCCGAGCCCTTGGCCATCCACGTACTCCATCACGATGAAGTTGCATCCTGTTTCTGGCTCCGTCATCGTCGCGAAAACCTTGGGCACGGGAACGTCGCTGTTTGCGGACACATATCTGAGGTTCTCTGCTTCGAGAAGGGAAACCCGGGTTCCGAACTTAACTGCGACTTGTTGGCCAACTCTTACCACTGTCGCGGATGCATCGGAAGGACTTAGGATCTCGGTAGAGGCGCGTATCTCGAGAATGGACGGGATGACAGGGCCCGACATTCTATTGCGCGCTTGTGTGTTTGGGGACGGGTGAGTTGAAGGGGAAAAGGGGGAAGTTGGGAAGGGGGAGGGAAAATCCCTATAGCCGAGGTTCGGCCTTATTGCAGTTGGCCTCGGCGGGTGCATTCAATGATTAATACTTGCATTCATCTATCCAGTGTTCTGTTCTTGCACGTGCATTCGCTCCCTACCCTTGCCGGTACAGTAGGTATTCTTAGATCATAATAGATAAGAGAGACGAAAAGGGAAAAGAAATTGACACTGATGATCCTGATTAAGAAGAAGGGAGGTCATACAAATTATCAAAGAAGGCGCTTAGCCACCGATCTCCCGGCTTAAACAAAAGACTGAAATAAAAGAGACTAAACTCGCCCAACTGCCTAGATCTTGGTGACAATGTGTCCTTGCATGCAATAACGTTCAGCTTGAACGACTTTCAGCGAAATGCCTGCTGATTGTTTCTGGGTATTATGCTATGATGATATTAGATTAAGACGTCTACCGTTTACGCAAGGGACTCATTGTTGAGTGATTACTATCGAAGACCAAAATTTGTCATCTTCATAACGCAAAGGAAAAAAAAAAAACAGCATTCAAAATGTAGAAAGACAAGCATCAAATCTGTCAGACCTTAATCCAAAGCCACTTCCCAGACCGTCTCGCCCTCGCGGTCCTCGCGGCGACGAGGAAGCACATGCCTGAAAGCAAACAGACGCCGGCATACACCTGGGCGCCGGCGTAGCTGCCCTCGTTGGCGGAGATGATGGCGCCGGCGATGGGCTGGCCGATGAGCACGGCGAAGCTGATGATGGTGAAGCCCATGCCCATGCGCGTGCCCTGCTTCCTCGGGTCCGCCGTCAGCTTGCCGAGGCCCGAGGGCATCAGGCTCTGGATGGCGCCGGTGAAGAAGCCGTACAGCGCGGTCCAGGCGTACAGCCCCGCGATGGACGAGACGGCGGGCCAGCAGAGCATCATGACGCCCGAGGCGAAGGACATGGGGATGAACATGTTGACGGTGCCGAGGATGTCGGCGAAGTAGGCCGGGATGACGCGACCGGGGACGCCGGTGCCGTTGAGGAGGAGGAGGAGGTTGAGGGAGGAGGTGTAGCTGAGGCCGATGACGTCGCGGGAGTAGGAGGCGATGTAGTATGATGCAAAGAAGACTCCGAGATAGTTCTGCCATGATGTTAGATCGCGTCGTCATGCAGTTACTAGAGCCTCGCGGAACTTACCAAAAACGAGCCGACGGCATAGAATGTGTACTCCAGCTCCTTAAAGGCCGCCCACTCGACCATGCTCCCAGTCTTCCTCGGCTTGATCCTGGGCTTCAACACGACCGCGGTGATGAGCAGGGTGCCCATCTGCACGAACGCTATGGCGCGGATGGTCCAGGCGAACCCGATCTTGGGGAGCAGCTGCCTCACCATGCTGGGGTAGATCATGCCGCCCGTGGAGCTGCCGATGGAAACGAAGCCCAGGGCGAAGGCCTTCTTCTTGTCGAAGTAGGTCGAGGCCGTGGACAGGCACGGGCAGAAGAGGCAGCCGTTGCCGAGGCCCATGCAGATACCCTGAGCTAGGAAGAACTGCCAGTACTGCGTGCAGAAGGAGGTGGCGAACATGCCGAGGACGACGAGCAGGAAGCCGGCGATGAAGAGCGGGCGGAAGAAGCCCGCGTCGGTGAGGCGGCCGGTGAAGGCGCCGACGAAGAAGAGGAGGAAGACCTCGAAGGAGCCGATCCAGGCGACGTCCGAAGGCGGGCGGGAGAGGAGGGTCGTGTAGTAGGGCTGGAAGACGCCGAAGGAGTTGACGATGCCCCAGGTGTTCATGATGGTGAGGTGAGTACCGAAGACTGGGAGTGGCAATGTTAGTGTCAATTGTTTGAGTCCTGGGTTCTCAGTCGGAACTCACTTGCGAGCCAAGCCTTGAGGCCGCCGTCAGGAGGCGGTCCAGGACCAACGCTTGAATGCGTCGTCGTCCGACTGAGAGTGCGGTCGACGTCTGCGGTTTCTGGGTCGCCTCCATCATTCGGACCCGCAGCGCCGAAGGGCGGATTGGAAGCGCCGTCCGTTTCCGAAGACGGTGATGATGATGACGAGGCGGACGGCTTCTCGGCCTCTCCACGTTCTTCGGCGCCTCTCTCGTTCTTCTCCACACCGGACCCGTCACGGTTCGGGGCACCTGTCACCTCCGTGGGTGGTCTCTCGGCATCGTGGCTTGGCTCCGACGGCGGTGAAGGGGAACCCATGCCAGTCTCGGTAGGTCGCGAAAGGGGTTCGAAAGGAGTGACAGAGGTCGGGAGAAAATGGCCTAAAAAATGCTTGGCGAAAACCTCATGCTTCGTAGCGATCCAGAGCCGTGGTCATAACTCTCGCTCGACACGATCCGGCGAAGTTCGCTCGCGAAGTTTGATCGGCGCCGTAACCTGTGGACTTGCGACCGGCGGCGGCGAAACGCTGGGAGGCGGGCTTCCTCCCGTGGTTTAAATGGCGGCACTGAGTCATGACAGCTAGACCGGCCATCGGCGACGTTGGTTTCGGCCGGGGTAGGTAGGCCTCCACTGCTGAGATAAACGAAGCTGGTGCCCTCATCTGTAGGCCCTGGAGGGTGGAGCAGTCGTCACCCCGATGCGACATCAGTCTGTAATTTAAGGACTCGGTAACCGTGGGAAAATTGCCAGACTGGGTAGGAGCGTCAAAGCGCCCGAGAACGGACTTGCTGGGCTGTCGGGTGACGCGTCGGGGTTTGGGTGGAAGAGAGATCACGAGAGAGTCAATAGCCGGTAGTAGTTAGCTGAAGTGTCTACCTTTTGGAGTGGTGTGCTGCAATTGGAGGAGGCGAGTGGGCGGCAATAGGTAGTCGATCCCCCGGCCGGGACCGGCTCCGGGCAGCGGCCCGCTGCACACAGGCCACAATAGGTACCTATGTACCTATTCAGACACTGGCAGCAGGAGCAGCAGCAGGCAAACCATGGACTCCTTCCCTGCGGCTTCAATCCACCATCTGCACCTCATCCATCCCACCAAAAAGCAAAAATGGACGCAAGCTTCGAGACAGGACAACGACTACTTCGATAATCATTGCAACGTACTTTTGAACATTCGGAAATGTTGCCGACAGGATCGAAATGGAAGACCCCAGAGTCCGCGTCAGCAGCACAGCTAGAGGGCAAAGGCTCGTCGAGTCCGCCCGGTTGGCCGACCACCTCGACCCCTCCAACAACACCAACAGAGTGAGGCAGCTCATCACCCCGCCTGATTGCACGGGAAATCGAAAGAATGGCCATTTATCTGTACGCGAGGCAGACCGTCTGTGGCCATGTCAAGCAACTCATCGTCCTCCAAGATCCTGGCAACGACGGCCACCTTCCTCCGCCCAATTGGAACAAAACTGGTGGCCTCCCGCATGCTTCTGCATTAGCGTTGCGAGGCTCGCAGTCTCTTGGCCAGAGCATGTCGTCTTTCGCCCTTGAAACGACCAAAGACATGCTGTTGGGATGTCTTTATCATAGGCAACAGACTCTGCAACTGCATATACTTTCTTTTGTGTGGTGGGTAGGACGTTTTGAGCCATCCCTGACATGCAGACCATGCGCTGACAGTTGGTCTGAAATAGACAAAGACAAAGCTGCCTCCTCAATACTAGGCACTCGCTCGAGAAAGGAACCTACCAGAGATTTCTGGCATGTGGGCGTAGTCAGGCGGGATGCCGTTGTCCATCATACATATGACAGGTAGCAGCCGGGCCATGTTCAAATTCTTACCTGATAGCCCTCCTATCTCGGTCACTCCGCATTGGAATCTTTCAGACGTATCCAAGTTCAGACCTTTCCCAGTACTGAAAACAACTGCCCCCAAGGATGACTTCCAGACGACGGTAACGAATCTCCCACCTCCAAGATATTCTTCGGAATCCCACTGACCTTTCAGACCGTACCAGACTGCCAACCCCTGTCGTCTCTGGCTGCAGACCGGTGGCTGTCGCTTTGGGTCGAACTGCAAGTTTTCTCACGACCAAAGTCCCCAAGGCAACATCCCCCGGAATGGACAGCCCAGTGGCTCTCGTCTAGGCTCCTCGAACCAGCCGTCCGACCCCGAACGAGAGAAGCTCCAGACTTGGAGACGGCTTCGACCTATGGCCGCCCTCGCTGGAGACAGACAGACGGCCAGCTACTTTCGCATGGCAATTGACCTTGTCGAGGACGATGTTAGTCTGGCACAGCAGGTTATCAGAGACATGGCCTCGGAGCGTCGGCTGCTTCTGCTCAAGGACGTCCTCGAGATGCTTTCTCAGAACAAGACGCCCAGGAACATGGCTTTGATCTGGACATCACGCATTTCCCCCCTCTTTCGAATCATCCTTCACCCGAGCATCGTGGACTCGATTGTTGTGGAACAGGAAATGGCCACCATTTACCGTGCCCTGTTGGGTATCGATGCTACGCGCCTAAGGCGCCTCTTCGACTTTGTTTTCCGCATTGTCGACCACTGGCCCGAAATACCGCTCGACACCGATGATGCTATCTGTACAGAAGTCCTCTCTCTTGGCTGCGGAGTGTTGGCCAAGGTCATCGAAACGAGCACTGCAAACATCGTAAACGTACACTTCACGTCCATTTGCGAAGACATCCAGACGCGACTAGACGCCTTCGGCAACCAAAAGGAAGACTTCCACACCATACAGGCCTCCAAGTACCTCGAGCGCGTCCGCCGCCGACTAGGCATTGGCCAGTCCCTTCCCGAAGCCTCGCACGCCTCTGCCTCATCTGGCGCTCTGGCTGAGTTCATTCTCAGCCAAGACTTGCCCGGCAGTCTTTCTCAGAGAGGAAGACGCCATGACAATGATCATGCCGACATTGCCGACATAAAACTAATGCCGACGATTGGAGAAATCATGTCGTACAGGGAGGAGTATTTACCCACTATCAATCCGTCTCAGCATCATCTCCCGGGGTTGCGTGGCTTGTTGGATCGCCACTTTCGGCTTCTGCGTGAGGATACCCTGCATGACTTACGCAATGCCATCCGCACCAGAATTGAGTCGAATGACCGAGTCCGCGAGGTTCGAACCAGGGTCATTGTGTACGACCAAGCGGCAGCGGTTGAAATTGACTTCGATAAGTGGTCTGGGCTTGAGTTCGTCATGAGAGTCGATCAGCCACGTGCAGCTCGAGGCCTCGACAAGCTGGGCCGAGCGGCCTGGTGGGTGCAGACCAAGAGACTAACAGATGGAGCTCTCGTCTGCATCGTGGACGAGATCGGTACCGTTCTGTTCTTCCAAGTCTCGAGATCCACCGTGCGAACTCCACATAATACAAACCAACACAGGCAGCAAGTCTCCGAAGACGAGGAAGAAGGACCACAATACAGTCTGCCCGATGATCCTCAGCACGCCTTCGTGCGTCTCAAGCTGGTAGATACCAGCGTCGACGGTGTCGGAAAATCACTTGTGTGGTTCAAGAGCATGGGCTCTAGACAACATCGACAGCTCTTCGAGTTTCCATCGATCCTCCTGCCTGCCTTTTCGCCGCCGTTGAAAGCACTGCAGACCATGTCTCAGAAGCTTGATCTCCCATTTCAAAACCTCCTCACCCTACATGCCGGCGACCAACAAGTGCCGATTGCTCCCCCTCTTTACTCCAAGCGACCGGGGTTCTCATTCGACCTCACATGTCTTTCCAACGATGGATCGGACTTGTCGTACACACCTGGAAACACGCCTGACCCGGTAGGATTGAGTCAACATTCATCGTTGGATCTGACGCAGGCGGAGGCCATCTTGAATTGCCTCAGTCGGTCATTCGCCTTGATCCAAGGTCCCCCGGGGACGGGAAAGAGCTACACGGGGGAAGCTCTCATCAAAGTTCTTCTTGCCAACAAAAGCAAGGCCAATCTAGGCCCAATCATGTGCGTGTGCTACACCAACCATGCGCTGGATCAGCTTTTGGAACATCTGGTCGACGGAGGTGTGAAGAACATTGTGCGCATCGGCTCTCGGTCGAAGTCTGAACGGCTTGGACCAGTGAATCTCAGGCAAGTTGTCAAGAATATGACACGAACGAAGATGGAGGGAAAGGCTTTGTATGACTCTATCGAGGCTCTCGATGCAGACTATAGCTACGTTCTGCGGAGATTGGAGAACTACCAGTTTATCAGCACGAACGAGACGATTCGGAAGTTTCTCAACACTCGTCATCCTCGGCAGTATAACGAGCTATTCGGACAAGGCCGATACGAAGACAACAACGACGCCGACGACGACAACAGCGCCAATGAAGACGACGACGACGACGAAGGCTGGCAGACAGTTCAAAACATTCGGGGTAATCGCAAGAAAATCCTGGAGACTTGGCTGCGTGGTGGCTCGACTGCAACCAGGCCAACCCGTCCCACTGATCAGCTTTATCGCTCAAAGCTGTCGGAAATGACACATCGGGAGCGCATCGTCATGTATGAGAACTGGGTAGAGAATGCTTTCGAGACAGAGCTCGACACGTTGTCCGTTGCGCACGAGTCGTATGAGAGGACAAGAGAACGCAACAATCGCGTTCGGAGCTCCATTGATTTGCGATGCCTTCAGCAAGCGAACATCATCGGAGTCACTACCACTGGGCTCGCGACAAACCTAGACCTTCTTCGACGGGTTCAGGGCAAGGTCCTTTTGTGCGAAGAGGCTGGCGAGGTCCTCGAGGCCCATTTGCTGACAGCTCTGCTCCCGACCATTGAGCATGCCATTCTAATCGGGGACCACCTTCAGCTGCGCCCGCAGATTCAAGACTGGAGACTTCAGCGCGCCAATCCGGCAGGAGTAAAATACTCCCTCGACGTGTCTCTCTTCGAGAGATTGGTTCAACCTTCAACGCCCGGTACCCCTACTATACCCTTCAGTGTTCTCGATACTCAAAGGCGCATGCATCCGTCCATTTCCGAGCTTGTGCGCTCAACTTTGTACCCATCCCTCGCAGACTCTGAGGCTGTTGAAGCCTATCCAGGTGTTTGTGGCATGGCCAAACGACTTTTCTGGCTTCACCACGAGAGCCCCGAGTCTGGACGGAAGTCGGACCAAGACTCAGTCGAAACATCGTACTCGAATGACTTCGAGGTCGACATGGTCTCAGCATTGGTGTCTCATCTCTTGCGTCAAGGCGTTTACAAAGCTGGAGAGATCGCCGTTTTGACTCCATACCTTGGACAACTGAACAAACTGCGGCAGAAGCTAGGCTCGACGATGCAGATCGTGATCAACGAACGAGACTTGGACATCTTGGCTGACATGGAGTCGCCCGATGGACCTGTCCATCAAGCTCAGCAAAACCACGCGGCGAGATCGTCTGCGCTGCAAGGAGTTCGTGCTGCCACGGTTGACAATTTCCAAGGCGAAGAGGCTGACGTCGTTATCGTCTCCCTTGTTCGGAGCAACAGCGAGCGCCGCTGCGGTTTTCTCAGCACTTCCAACCGCATCAATGTCCTTCTTTCCCGCGCCAGACATGGCATGTACATCATTGGCAATTCTCACACATCAAGTCATGTGCCAATGTGGGCGCAAGTTATTGACAATCTACAACAGGGAGGGAACATCGGCAAACAGATCGAGTTGCAATGCCCGCGGCACCCAGAGAACAAGGGCATGGTGTCACATCCAGAGGATTTCATCCAACTCTCTCCAGACGGCGGCTGCAACCGCCCTTGCGACCGAAGGTTGAATTGTGGACACGCCTGTACCGGACCCTGTCATTCCGACACTCTTCATAATGCCCTGAAGTGCCTCGAAGACTGCGCGAGACCAAAAGAGCACTGCGACCACCCATGCCGCAAAAGATGTGGCGAGCCCTGCGGCAGGCTTTGTATGGAGCTTCTGCTCAACGCTGGACTGAAGCTACCGTGTGGGCACATCCTCAACAAGGTCGAGTGTTGGAGGGCACAGGATCCCGCGGCTGTGAAATGCGTTGTCCAGGTGGAAAAGACGGTCCCTGGTTGCGACCACAAAGTCACAGTCCCTTGCCATCTGGATGTCACCTCGGCGAGATACCATTGTCAGGCTGAATGTGGGTTCCAACGACCTTGCGGACATATGTGCAAGGGTCGGTGCATGGGCTGCCGCCGCAGAGAGGAAGGGAATGTCGTCAAAGAGGAACACGGGTTGTGTCAACATCCATGCGACAGGGACTACAAATTGTGCAGTCACCGGTGCCGGGCGACCTGCCATGATCGAAAGGACTGTCCTCCCTGCTCATCTCCTTGTCAGAACCAGTGCGTACATTCCAAGTGCGCCAAGAAGTGCCATGAGCCCTGCGCCCCTTGCGCGGAAGAAACGTGCTCTTCTTGTTGTCCGCACTCCAAGTGCAGCATGCCGTAAGTCTGGGAGGAGTTGAGTAAGGGTTGTGCGATTTGACTGACGTTGACATCACAGATGCGCGGCGCCTTGCGACTGGATCCCGTGTACAAAGAGGTGCACCAAAGTTTTGGAATGCCATCATCAATGTGAGTGAGATGCTTTCAGCTTTTGATGATGATGTTAATTCAACATGACAGGTCCATCGGTATGCGGAGAGAAGTGTCCCGACAAGAAATTCTGCCAAGAGTGCGCGTCCGACGAGATCAAGGACACTGTCGTCGATCTGATTATGTTTAGTGACTACCGCTCGGTCAATCTCGATGAGGAACCTTGCATCTTCCCAGATTGCGGGCACTTCTTGACGTACTCGACCATGGATGGGCAGATGGGACTTCAGGACGTCTACGAGGTCTCTACGGAAGGCACCCCGACAGCCATCAAAAGCGCTTCTCATCCTTTCGACTTGTCGCAGAAAATCAAAGCGTGCCCTACTTGTAGGGGCTCTCTCAGAAACGTCTCTCGGTACGGTAGAATTGTCCGTCGTGGACTTCTTGACGAATCAACGAAGAGGTTCATCAGCTGGTCAAACATGAAGTGGAATGAGCTTTCAGAGGTGTTCCTCGCCGCCCACGGAGAGCTGGAGGCAATGAACAAGAGCGACTTCGTGTTTCCCACCCGCCATCCCGATGAATTCAATCTACAAGGGGCGCGGCATGAACAGATTCAGCATCTGTTTAAGTTTACCGGATCGAGCCGGCACAAGACAATGAAGAAAGTCCGCAGACAGATTGCGACCTTCCTCGAGGTCGTGAGAAAGGACGAACAGCCTTACCAACGGGTGGCGCATCTGGTTTGGCATGTGAACAGACGGAGGCAGAAGGCGGGCAGTTTCACGTTTGACGAATCAGCAATCCAGATGGGAAGCTATCTCCAGGCCATGTCCTTTCTTCTCCGATGCGACCTTCTCCTCGTCTCTGACTTCGTCGCCTTGTGTCGCGACTCCACGGAACCTGAGGCCAAGTCAGTAAAGGTCGAGACAGAGTCTTACATCCGCGACTGCGAGAGGCTCGTCAAAATCGCACGCACAAGGAAGTATATCCGTCAAGAGGTGGAAGGCCATATTTTCGTCGCGATGTTCTGCAGTTTCGTCCCCCTCGACGAACAAAAAGCCACATTTGAGGGCGCCGAAGCCCACAACACCAAAGATGCGGGAGTCAACGAGGAGACTTCTCATCTTTACACGGCAAGAGAGCTTGGTCAGCGTCACTTGGAAGTCGCAACTGAGCTGATGGATGAGAATCCCTCGACAGCTGTGCTGAAATCCGAGCTCGAGAGGGCTTGGCGCACGCTTCGTGATGGGGTTTTTTACACAGACGTGTCTGTCGACGAGTTCCGCGAAGTCTATCGGGCCATGGAAAAGGAGTTTTCCGGGACGGGACACTGGTACAGGTGTTTTAACGGTCATCCGTTCACCATCGGCGAGTGCGGGATGGCAATGGAGCTGGCTCGATGTCCGGAGTGCGGAGCGCCCGTGGGAGGAGCGAACCACCAGTCAGTCGAGGGTGTACAGCATGCTCATGACATTGAGGAACTCGGGACAGGAATTGGAGCGATGAGGCTTTAGGGCTGATGACCTCGATTCACGGCTTGGACATGGGAATTATTTTGGTTTAGTATTCAGGGCAGGATGAATTCAACGTCAGTCTGGCTGACCGACTCCGATTTGATGGGTCAGAAGTCTCTGAGGGAATAGATCGAGGAAATAGCCAATTCACCAAGATACGGATAGAAGATTGACGAGACCTACGTGATACCTATCCCCGGCCCGCCGCCCTGAACCTTGTTTAGCAAATCCGCGCCGTCGATCAGGTAACCAAAGTCTTCAGCCAATGGAGTAACCAGACTGGTGGCAGCGCTGAGCTTATACCAGCCTTGCAGCATGCCAGATTCAGATTGGTACGCCACTCTACCCTCTCGTGGAAGCCAACAAACGAGGGAGCTTACAGTGGGATGCAGTTCAGTAATGATCTGGGCATGCTGCAAGCAACGACGTTAGACGAGGCGCTGGTACGAATCTATACCTAGGCACTTGGAAGGCTGTAATCTGCAGCCTCCCGGCCCCAAGGCACTCAAAGTCAAACTCCAGGTACCTTATCTGGGTGAGTACCATCCATGGGTGCCTACTTCAGTCAGTGGGATCCCAATTAGCCCAGTATCCTCTGTAAGACTGTGCCTACCTAGGTAGGTAGGTAGTTATGGTAGATAAACCCAGGTAGGCTGAAGCAGGTACTTGCACGAGGGAGAGGTAGGCACTCATAGAATGGGGAGTTGAATAGGTAGGCAGATTGGGACGGGACTGAAGGTAGTTGAACTGAAATCCGCTTGTCAACTGCCCCGGCTCAAACGAAAGGCAGCTATGTCCATGTTCAGGACAAGAAAGGGACCCTCTACCCCCCCCCCCCCCCCCCCCCCAAAAAAAAAAAAAACTTGGTGCCTTCATACTGTGCCTACCTGCCTACAATCATACCTAGGTACCTAGGTAGACATTCACCTTCCTACCTACCCATCAACCAACATTGGCTGAACCTTTCGTTCTTGACCTGATTCCTTGCTCTTGTCATCCCAAAAGTTTTCAGCTTTCCTGACTTCTCTTCTGTCCCGTCATCACTTCCCTTCTACTGTGTTTTGTGGCCATCGTTTTCGTGGCTGCCGCCGCCACCGTCACCATCGCCAGTCTTGTATCGTCTTCGCTGTTATCCGATTATTCGACACAACACTCAGCAAAAACATCTCGATAGAACACACCCGCACTGCAGACACCTCCCAAGATGGAGGCCTCGTTGCAGACCCCCGAGTCGGTCAACGATGCCCTCTACAACCACTTGGTGCTCCCTGCCCAGCTCCCTCAACGGCGGGAACATGACCGCCAGCTACGGATGGTCGAGACTGCCCTTGTGAATCGGCTGGCGAAGGCGACCAGGGTCATGGCAGGACCCTCACCCTCCAGCGACAAGCCCAACCGCCAGTATTGGGAGTCCATCCACCGGACTCTGATTGCCTGCCATAGACTCAACCGTGGAGGCAGGATCGACAAGTCGAGCTTGATCAGCGAACTCCAGCTGCTGGGCCCGTCCGGCTGCCTTATCCTTCACGTTGAGAGCCAGAACGCAGGTTTGATCATTCGCAGAGCGCAGGAGTAAGTCTTCCATCACAGCTTCCTTCATGCAAAGAAGCACTGCCCGCTGACACTATGATAAAGCCCCATCTTCAAGGACAGTGTGGTCTTCGAGACCTTTGAGGCATCGCCGAGAAATGAAGATGTCCTGGCCACCAAGGGCGCTCTGCAGTGGGATTTCCCCGGTATTGCTGTCGCCGTCCCGTACACCACCTTCAGTGATGAGGACTTCCAGACCAACATCGCCACTTTCATCGAGCAAGCATCTCTCGAGACAACCAAGAGCTTTGCCGCGCACACCTTCAAGGCAGGCGCCATGGTTTTTGAGTACCGGAACACCGGCGACCCCTCCATCATCTCCTCACTGCTCATGGCGATCCTGGAAGAGAATGGCAGGAGGATTGCTCCCACCCTCCTGAGAAAGCGAGTGCGTGACGATGTCTGCTGGAATCGCGCAGAAAAGCCCTGGCGTCGTCTCCCTTACTGGCTCGTTCTCCGCGTCGCCATCGAGCGTTACCTGTCATGCTCACTGGGTGACGAGATGGGCCGTCTCGAGTACAAGTTCTATATTTGCGTTGTCCTGGCCACCTTTCTCGACGAGGCCCCATCCTTCTCGATCTCCATAGAGAAGCTTCACTTCCTGAAGAAGAAGATTTGCCGACGCCTTGTCAAGCTGGACCTGGACAAACAACGGTGTGCTGACCAGATCCTTGCGGCCCCTCTCTACGAATTCCTGTTCGACTACCTCGGACCCAAGTTCAAGAAGAGCATCGACAAATCCAACAGTTTTACCAATCGCACAATCGTCGAGGGAAGAAATTCCATGACGAAGCATATCCCCCTTCTCCCCCGCAAGGCTGCAGACGCAGATCTCCGCTTGACTCTTCGAATCAGCCACGGGTACCTCAAGAGTGCGCTGCAAAACTTCAAATTACCCCGAAATTCCAAAAGGATGCGCGACGTGTCGGATGTTGGTCTTGCCGAGGCAGCAAAGGACCACCTCAGCCAATATGCAAGATCTTATCACAAGTTGATCGACTGGGAGCTGGAGTTGGCCACCTTGTCTGATGAAGGCATGTCTTGTTCTCAGATTGCGAAACAAATCGTTGACTACACGAAGATGGCCATGCCACTTTACGAGGGAAACGCCGAGCAGAAAAGCGGGATGATCTTGACGGTGATGGAGCTGTGGCAGAAAATGGATGCCATCGCTTGCCGCCTGTTCCCCCTTCTGGAGGAATACCACCCAGTCTTTCACCCTCAGATGCTTGATGTTCTTCTGATTCCCCTGTTCTCAGACATGGCACGACTCAACGCCCTCCAGATGCTTCTTTCGGCCCGGGTGAAGCGGGCGAATGCTGAGCGACGGAACATTTTCGCAGACCCAACTCCGGGATGCTTCGGCGAACGGTACTACTCGGAATCGGACCAGCATTCCATCTTTGAAGACCTGCACAACTCTATCATCGAAGTTGCCAACGATCTCCGCGAGAAAAAGGAGGCCGAGTGGAAGACGAAGAGCCAACGATACGACAGATTGATCAAGCAGATTGACACCAGCCTCTGTGCCTACTTACCCGACGATCACGACCCTTTTGGGCGCGGTCGACATGATCCGAATTGCATGCGATGTTCGATGATGATCAACGCCCAGAGAATGAATATCGGGATCTTCGAGGAGCCTCTTCCTGCGGACAAAGTCGTGGCCAGAGCCGTCGTCTTCGAGTTGGCATGCCCCACCGAGTTTGCCGTTTATCGCGACACAACTTGGTGGCTCCTGCAAACCATCGCCGCGCCTCTCATCGAAGAGGCAATCACGCCGAGATGCCTGCTCAAAGACTACGTGCAGCTGAAGCCATTCTTCCATACTGGATCCAGCAAGCTGGGTCTAGCCTCAACCACCAAGCCCTGTAAGTATTTCATCTCATTTTCGCGTCAGATTTGCGCCATTTCGCTCCCTTCCATGCCCATTGGATTACCAAAGGTCCAGCTATTGCACTTTTCTGATGGCCACGTCCCGTCCCATACATCCCGGTCATCTCGTTTGATCCATACAAGACCAACCTTGTGGTTTTCCTTTCACCTGACCTCTGACATGGGTCGTTCGTTCACTTTCTTTTAAAAACGGCATGCTAACGAGTTCGGGTCCAGTTCTGACGACCCATTACACTTCGGTTCCCTTCCCTGTCGAATGGGAGGGAGGTAGAGAGGGCGTCTGCCGGCCGAACGGGCTGAAACTTGCCTTTTTCGACACACAGACATTGACTTGGCCTGGGCGATTGAGATTTCGCCCTTCTTTTGCTCATCATACGACCATTCCGCTGCCAAAGTCATCGCCATTCTCGAGTGTCTTGGAGGGAAGGTCCTTTGCATTGGATGGCCCGGGGCCCTCATCATACGAAATCATGGCCAGCCAATCCAGTTGCCCCGCCGGTATCAACGTACACGAGTATGTCGCTATGCAGACGCTTCTGTCGGGAAAGGCTCAACGATGGATTGCTCTTCTTACCGAACTGGGATCGACCAACTTGAACTTCTCCAGCGAAGTCACCATGCTCGTCGTCTCGCACATAGTCCTGCAGAGTGGCCCAATGGATGATGGTGACGATAAGGGCCCCTCTGAAGACGGCCGTCAAGGACATGACATCAAAGGCATGAGCAACAAATCAGGAAGGTTTGGCAGAGACATCCTTCGCAAGGTCCACAAGACTTTTCGAGACGAACAATTCTGCGACAGGTTGGTTGAGCAAATGTCCATGCGATTGGACAGCTTGGAGGCCAACTGGCGAGAGACGTACTTGATGGACACTGTTATCACCATCCTCCTCCGCGTCCACACCCTTACGGCCACGAATCCAAATGCATCATTGAGAGCACTTTCGACGCTCGTCAGGGCTCGTGGAATCTGTCTGCGATGGGTCGAGATGCTTCGAGCCGAAACCTTCAAATCCAGCGACATCGAAACGGCTCGGAGATGCCAGCAGTATGCGCTGTGGGCGGCCATTCTATGCAAGCGAACCTTCGTTATTCATCGAACCCAGGGCACCACCCTTGACCCATCCTCTCTGCAGGCTTATATCGAATGCAGCATCACCGTGCAGGACAACTTGGTTGTGGAAGTGGGCGCCCTTCCTCAGGTGCTTCAACACGCCGTCGTCTCTGATCTCAAGCTGTCGTATCGCCTGTCTACTCTCGTATGCCAGTCAATCGTTGATAGACCCGAAGTCTTCAGGCTCGGTATAAAAGCCGTTTGGCCGGAACCAGACGACAGTCCGCGGCAGATCATCAACCTCCGCCCAGGACATGCTGGATGGGTTGCATGCGACACCCAGGAGAACGAGTACGGTCACGCAGTGCAGGTACATTACAATTACGTACAAGGGCTTCTACTCGTCGACAACAGACCCCTAGGGAAGCTTCCAAAAGCACCCGAGCATATCAGCATCCTCAACGAGCTCTTTGGTGATCAGGCACTTCTTACGTTCCCTTCCAACCTGCGAGGAATGGAATACACTCTGTGTATCAGGCCAAAACATTACAAAATTGATGTCGGCTTCGACGGTCATGCGATCATTGTCCGCGCCACGAAAGGCCAGCAGCACCTCCAACTCGTACCCAGAGAGATCTTTCGGTCAGAGAATTCGTGGGATCTCCCTGGACCACTCCTGGAAGGTTGCTTTCATTGGCTGTAAGTTTCTTTCTGCTTTCCTATTTCTGAGCTGTTCGCCAGTTGTCCCTTGTATGCTTTTTTAACTGCCTTTGTTGCTTTCTTTTCTCTTTTCGGTCTATCTTTGAGAGCAATAATCTGACAAAGCAAAGTGATCTCCGAAGTGGAAAGGTTTTCATTACGCAAGCTACCGATATTTGGAACATCAGCCATCGGAACTGGACGCTTGATGTACACCATGGGATCTGCAGCCGCCCTCGGCCCAACGGGGATGACCGACTTGCTGATACCTACAGCCCCCTATTCAACCGTGTCTGCAGAATTTTCGACGGATTCGAAGCCAGAAAGAATATTGTGGTGTATCAGCCAGCAAGCAGACACCTGGAAGTTGAAATCAGAAGATTGCAGCTCTTGTTCTATGTCAACAACCGTCAAGTGCTCCAATCGCCGCAGCTTGGATCCGAAATCGACCTTGATCAGGACGCTGGCACTTGGTATGGTTTGACCAGCAAGCTGGTGTTCCGAAACCCATGGGACCCTCTGCAGCGAAGCATTCTCGTCCCTCTTGGAGCACTCGAGACAAAGATGGAAGGAGACATTGTGCATGTACGCACCCTTCCTTACGATATCTACGGCCGGTTCATTATCAACAAGACCCTTGGGCGACTTGACTGCGCTGCAGAGCCAATGCTCCTCTACACGAAGGCACTACTGCATGCATATACATCCTCAGTGTCCCCTGATCCCTTGACAGGAAGAACAGGAACCGAAGAAGCACTTCAGTGGCTCTCATCTGGTGTCTGTCAGCCGTGGACGGCTCTTGGAGCCGGCCCGTCGGACGTTCTTGTTAAGATTGCAGAGCTAAGCCCTCGTCACGTCTACTACCCTGAAGACCTCAAAGTCATGAAGACGGATCATTGGAAAGACAGTACCACAGAGAGTATCCAGCACGAAGGTTTCAGGCCTCTTGTCGAGCAGATCCTGTCGGTTTCTGGCGAGCTTCATTCTTTTTCGCTGGTTCAGGCTGATTGGGGACTGAGCGCTTTGCCGCCTTCTGGCGAGCTGCACCTCGGAGACAGAGCCAGAGTGCGCAGACGGATGTTTGAGCGGCCGTTTGAAGACAACACAGAGCCTATCAAAACATCTGACATTGATCAAAAGTATCGGCCCCGGGATTGCCCATCGCCTTCAAATGCTCGCCACTCTCGGGTCCTGGAGATCATCCACATTATTCGGACCTGGCCGGAGCAGATGGCCACGACGCGAGCTTTGTCCCAAACTCTGTCGCAAGGCTCCATCATTGGCGGCTTCGGGAAAGATTTTGAGAAGGTCTCCCTTAGCGACCGACTGAGTGTCGACATCCTGGAGCATTGGGGTTCCCTGGTCAAATCATGCAGGGAACAGCAATCCCCGTTCGCTTTGATGTTCACGTTAGCACCCATCGCATTCAGTTCCAGGGTCGACTCGGGGCTGGTCAAAACCCTAGCGGCGTTCTCGATATTCGAGGAGCTGAGACCATTCGAACTGCCTGCCTGGGAAGAGTACGACCGCTACAAGCCTAATCAATTGCCCCAGTTGGAACAGCTCGTCGGCATGATTGCACCTTTCAAGACACCGCCACCGAAAGATGACGGCGACGATCTGCAGCAATTCGCAAGCGCGAAACAGCTCCGAAAGATGCGAGAGCAAAAAGACGCATGGGTTCGGCGTTCTGACGAGGATTGCAAATTTCTGGCGAACTTCCTGCTGGCCCAATGGCCTTGCTTGGAACCAGGTGTCGCTGAGCTGTCGAAGAGCATTCTGATTGATATCGGCGCCGCACTCAATGTGGTGCGAGTCGAATGGAAGCGCCTCTATCAAAACATGGATCTTTCGATTCACTTGGAAGCTGTACAGAACATCCTGGACCGGCGACACTCCGATACAGAGTATGAGGCTCCTGTTTTCATCCCATCGGAGATCTCGTTTCAGGAACGCTTACGAGGAGGGGAGATTCCCTTCCTGAGAGCTGATCTGATGAAGAGGACCTTTCCTGTGCCTGAAATCAGTAGCGCCAGGCCGCAAGCCCCGACTCAACCAGCCAAGGTCGCTGTCCGACCCGTCGCGTCTTCAGCCACAGCTCGCCATCCTGCCCATATCCACGATCAAAGTTCTCTGCCGTTTCATCTCTCATCACGCAGTACGGGCACAAATGTTTTGGCACCGAGCTGGATGTCCTCAAAGACTGCCTTGATTCCGTCGAGCAACTCGTCGGCCGAATTGAGACAGATCGTCTCTGGCTTCGCAAAGTCCAACTCACTCGTCCGCCAGAAGTACGGAGAAGATCTCCAGAGAAGTCTGGACGCTTTCGTGTCCCGAAAAGACCCAAAGCGATCAACTGCTGATGTTTCTCCTGCTTCTACTCTTCGAGAAGCCTCGGTCTCTCTACAGTCAATCCAGCGTCGCTTTGAGAGCATCCAGAGGACCCTCCAGCAGGCAGACGACATTTTCTCATCCCAGCGACTGTACTGGCTCCAGGCTGGTCAGCTGTGGCCTGCGGTGACCACCGTGACGCTTTTGGAGCAGTTGCGATCCACATCATCGCCCGTCACGTTCGGAAAGCATACGAAAGAAACACTCCTAGAGTTCGGCCTTGCGATCACGAACACCCAGCGAGATCTTCGCATCAACGACTTCATTCGTCGAGGCGACGCCGGGAGGCACCGGGATGAGTTGGAGAACCAGGGGCACTCCAATTGGCAACCTTCCGAGCACCCGGACTGGCTTCTTCTCGAGATCGAAGCTAATCTTCTCATCCGGCCAGACCAAGTGAACGTGGCGCTAGCGACCATTTCGCCAGCCTCGGGAGGCAACTCCGTCTTGCAGATGAACATGGGCCAGGGCAAAACATCCTGCATTATACCTATGGTTGCCGCCTCTCTTGCCGACCGCCAAAATCTTGTCAGAGTGATCGTTCCGAAAGCACTGCTACTTCAGACATCACAGCTTCTCCAAGGCAGACTTGGTGGGCTTCTCAACAGACAGGTCCGTCACATACCATTCTCGCGAAAAACGCCCACCGCAGAAAACATCATTCGGGCATATCATCAAGTTCACCGCACAATCATGAAAGAGGCCGGTGTGATGGTATGCCAACCGGATCACAACCTGTCTTTCATGCTGAGCGGACTCCAACGTCTCCTCGACAACAGGGTGCCAGAGGCAGGTCCGATGATCAACGTTCAGTCCTGGCTTCGCACTCGTTGCCGTGACATTCTCGACGAGTCCGACCACACCCTGGCTGTCCGAACCCAGCTGATCTACCCTTCTGGATCGCAAACAGCGGTAGACGGACATCCATACCGTTGGCAAGTTTCGCAGGCAATTCTGCGTCTTGTTGATCGGCTGTCATATGGCTTGGCGCATTCTTTCCCAAACTCGATCGAGGTCGTACGCCGGTCCGGTGGTGGCTTTCCCCTCCTCTTCTTTCTGCGGCCAGACGTCGAAGATCAGCTGGTTCGCGAGCTGATTTCAGACATTTTGAGGGGAGTTGATGGCATCCTACCCATGCAGAACCTTGACAATGCCGATCGTCTCGCGGTTCGAGAATTCTTGCTGAATGCAAAGCCACGAGAAGCCACGCTGCAGCGCATTCGTCGCGTATGTCCCGACCGCCCCTCTGTTCGCCAGACTCTTTATCTTCTTCGAGGCATACTGGTCAACCGCATTCTGATGATGACCCTCAAGAAGAGATGGAATGTTCAGTACGGGCTACACCCCCTCCGAGACCCCATTGCCGTGCCATACCATGCCAAGGGTGTGCCCAGTGAGCAGTCTGAATGGGGCCATCCAGACGTCGCAATTCTCTTCACCTGCTTGGCCTTCTACTATGACGGCATAAGTATCGCCCAGCTCACGCAGTCACTGGAACATCTTCTCAAATCCGATGACCCTTCAGGGGAGTACGACAAATGGACTCAAACCGCCGAAGCCTTCCCCGAGTCGCTGAAAGCATGGAACTCCATCAACGTGGACGATGACGTGCAGCTTGCCGAGATTTGGAAAGCAGTACGATACAATATCGCCGCCATTGATTACTTCATGAACAACTTTGTGTTTCCCCAACACGCGAAACAATTCCGAGTCAAGCTCCAGTCCAACGGCTGGGATATTCCCCTTTTCTCCGTCGATACGACCGAGCCATCGGACAGCGGCAACCAGCACAATTCCCGCAAAGCGCTGACGACTGGGTTTAGCGGTACCAATGACAACCGAACCATGTTGCCTCTCACGATCAAGCAAGACGACCTTCCAGGCCTGTCTCACACCAACGCTGAAGTTCTGACGTATCTTCTGCATCCGCGATCTCGGGAGTGCCATAAGATTATCGGTTACGATGGAAAAAGAGCATCCGAGTCAGATCTGCTGCGAGAGCTTCGGCATCGCAACATCAGCATTTTGATAGACGCGGGAGCTCAGATTCTTGAGATGGACAACGTCACGCTTGCCAGAAAATGGCTCGACATCGATCACAGAGCCCTGGCTGCACTGTTCTTTGACGAACAAAACAAGCCCTGGATCATCCAGAGAACGGGCCGCAAGACACCGCTACTTGCTTCTCCTTACGCCGACGACCTGAGCAAGTGCTTGGTGTACCTGGATGAAGCCCACACGCGAGGAACGGACCTAAAGTTTCCCCCAAACGCCCGTGGTGCGTTGACTCTTGGCCTCGGTCAGAGCAAAGATCACACTGTCCAAGGTACGTGATGAGTTTGTATACTGACTGCCTCAAATCTCGTTTCATATGGCTCGCTGACAAATACGACAGCTGCGATGCGTTTGCGACAGCTGGGAACGACTCAGTCCGTTACCTTTTTCGCTCCCCCAGAAGTCTTTCAAAGCATTCTAGACCTTCAGAAGAAATCCTCTGGAGCGCAGATCGACTCTTACGATGTCATTTGCTGGCTCCTGGACAACACTTGTGACGGTATTGAGCAATTGCAGCCTCTATACTACGCTCAGGGCATCGACTTTTGTCGCCGGACGCAAGCCGCGATTGACAACCCTAACTTCCTCAGAGACATGCACCAACGCGAGGACTTCCTGTCGACAATCAAGCAGAATGAACACCACAGCCTCCAACAGCTGTACGAGCCCAAACTCAAAGTCAAGGGCACTGGTGCGTTCAAGACTGGATCCGATGCCAACATCAGGTCTTTTGTCAAAGAACTCAACACTCGGCGCAAGGCCTTTCAGGACAATGGCCGGGCTGTTCACGCTTCCGCATTGCAAGAGGTTGAACAGGAACGCGAGGTGGCTTTCGAGGTAGAGACTGTTCGTCAAGTCAAGAAACCACAGCACTACCCGGCCCTGTCGTTCCCTGGGTTGCATGCCGATCTTGAATCGTTCGCTGTAACGGGCAGGATACCCGCCGGGGCTCATGCATTCATCCCCGTGTTCAAGTCGCTGTCGAGGACCGGTACGGGCAAGAAGTTCAAAACCACAGACCGAGCTTCACAGCTTTTCGTGTCTGCAGAATTCGAGCGGACGATCAAGTTGACGTTTGACTTGACCAATGATAACTTCTTGGTAAGTTGAATGAACCACACCGATGGTGATCCCAAACTCTCGAAAAGCACGCTAACAGTAATATAGCGAAACGTGAACTGGGTTCTCTGGAGCACGGTCACCGACACCGCAATCATTGTCGTGCCCGAAGAGGCAGAGTTACTCTTGCCGATAATGCGACACAAAAACATCCGACATGTAACTCATCTTCTCACGTATTCCGCGCCCGTCACGCGAAAGATGCTCCGCGTTGGCGGCAACCTCGCGTTCTACAGTATCCCAGCCCTCCCGCAAGGATGGAAGGCTCCAATGTGGCTGAAGGTTGAGCTGGGCCTGTACGCTGGACGTCTCTACTTTGAGTGGGACGAGTACATTGAGATCTGCGATCTGCTTGGTGTTAATGAGACCTCGTCGTCGCTCGAGTTCCAAGACGAAAGCTCCGACGAGGAGACGCTGGACGGCCAGCTGGACGGTCAAGACTCCTCAGGCAACAAGGGCAAGAAGGACGGCAAGGCAACCAGGACCGGAATTACCAGCCGCCCACTCACCTTTCTTCAAGAATGGCTGGCCGCCCGAAGACGTGGCCAGGACTTTGTGTCGACTCCCATGGGCTTCCTTGCACAGGGCAAGCCTCTCCAAGACAGCCATCCATTCTTCCGAAAGACCGAGACGGAGAAGCGCGACAAGCTGTTTGTGCCGGTTAGCAGGGAGCAGGTAGACAAGGACGCGGACGATCATCTTGTTGACGACTTTGGCGGTATCGACAACATGGGCGCCAACGAAGCGGCCGATAGCGATGCCGACGAGGATGAAATTGAGTATAACGATTCGGAGTATGAAAGTGACAGCGAGGAGTGAGAGATTGATGCGACACTTTTGGAGGATGGACGACTATCATGGATCTTGATGTTGCTCAATTTCTTCCTCGCTGCGAGGGATTTCTTTTTGTTGGACTTGCTTTCATCGTACCTTCTATGTTAGATTAGCTCACTTGCTCGGATAGCTCAACACGATGATAGTCATGCGAACGATGCGGTGTGCCTATCTTGTTTCTTGAACGAACGCCAAAGGCACATGGCGGCATCATTGGTCTGCCTGCGGAGAAGGATTATCAAGCCCGCAACCGCGATGACTTGACCTTGGCAGCGTGGGCTATCGGAAACCTTGGATTAGGCCCGACGGACTATTACGCGTTGGAGTTGCGTGGTTCTGACTCGAGAGTTGCAACGTGGGGGCTGGATCGAGAGCCTAGGTTCCTCGGGGTTCTTCAACGTCGAGGTTAGCGCCTGTCGAGATCCTGTCATCACGTCGAATCAGCCTAGCCGAAAAGCCACCGTAATTGCGAAGCTAACGATTCATAGTACTATTCATTCAATTCAATTGGAATCATGACGGTGGCTGGGCTAGCCGTCGACAACGTGCCGCGCATGCTTTCCGAAGCTCTTCGTCGATTCTGGAAGATGCCGAATAGCTTCCCCCGATCGAGCCATGCGTGGCTCCCGCTTGCGGCGTCTTTCAGACCGATCGGAGTGACACACACAAAACAGGCGATGTGGCTGAGAGACAACCTAACTGCCGAGGTCTAGCATCGGGGTGGCTTCGAACGTGGCGACGGACGGAAGATGCTATTATAGTCGCCTCTTGTGCTCCCCCGTTTGTTTCCCTTGGCGGGGGCTGTCTCCCGCTTGCGGCGCGAGGCGTTCATGTGCCGGTGGGCTCGCTGGTGGATAATACTATTACATCGCAGTCTAGGGAGGAGTGGGTGCCACGAAGGCGTCCTCGTGCGGCGCGGTTGTGCCCGCCCCTCGCCTTGTTTTGATTTCAAATTAGCGAGTACGCGCGCCCTCATGTAACGGAGACGGGGAGGCGAGAGATGGTGGCATGGGACGGAGTCATGTCGGCGGTTGCGCAAGGCTGGCGGGCGATTCTGTTTGTCAGAGCCGAGGGAGGACCATACAGAGAGGAGAGAGCAGGTCGATGTCATGGCGATCCACACTCATCAATCGGATAAAGAGCGACGAAGCGCGCAGGGGACGCAGGAAGGCCGCCCCATAGGCATTGGACGACGCCCGACGGTGGACGTAATGTTGCGCGGAGATCGTCGTCGTGAGAAAGAAGCGCCGCAGCTCTCTTTTCCCGACAGGCCTGCGTCTCCGCCCAGCCAGGGGCGGCGATGCTACGCTGGGCCCTGATTGAGTTCAATCACACTCGTTCCGCCCTTGACCACCGTCTGGCCTGGGAGGTCGCATGCTCTCCTCGGGGAACCGGCGGCGTGCGGAGACTGCGGAGTCCTGTCGACAGCGCAAGGCCGTCTTGGCCGGCGGACATGGACAAGGCTTGTGATCGCATGGGATGGGATGTCGATGAAGAATGGCGATCCCGGCTGTCCCCGGACCATGGAGACTTAGCTCGCGTCTGGACTTGTGAGAACTCAAAAGCTTGAGATCGAGAGACGTAGGTACTAGTAATTACTAATCAGGACCGGACCAACGCGTGTGCGCACTGCAAGCTTCAGTCACCTCCTGTCATCCGATGGTGCGGCGAACCGATCTGGGACGCTAGAGTCGCGTTGAACCCCAAGAGCAGTTAGGGTTCGAGGCGGGATTTGACAAGCGCGTCGGGGAGAGGGGGTTTCGACGTAGGATCAAACTCAAAGAGAGCGCGCCGAGAGGCTAAGAGAAAGACCGGGAGACGGGAGGGGGGAGTTCGACTCGCCGTTGTGCGCCGTTGGGCAGGGTGTTGTGATTGTTCTAGTCCACAATGAGGAGCGAGTAGAGTGGGCGTTGGCCCTTGACTCGATTGTGTTCTTCTTGCTCTTCTTCCCTCACTTGGAGACAATGTTTTGAGTCTCGTCTCGTCTTAACGACATCTACGAAACTCAACGTAATCAACAACCACCCGTGTCAACTCGTAGAGTTTCGTCCAAGCAAGTCGGCTTCGCATTCGGAAAAGAGCAGGAAAAAATCTTCACCAACACAACACAACGCCCGGCATTCCGTTACGAGACCACCAACACCACCATGTCCTTGGCGGCATGGGTGCGCACCCCAGCGGTCTCCATGCGGGGAAATTGGACCTCGAACCTCCCTAGGGCCCCGACGACCCGAGCAGGACGCGCGCACATCCGCAGAGCGTCGACTTGGGAGGAGCTTGGGAGAGTTACCGGTTCCCCGGGCCATCGCACTACCCTGTGGACCATAATACCGGATCCTCAATGACCTTTTTCTTGCTCCCCTGGTCTAAAGTTTTGAGGTAGCTTCAGTGCAACTTGGCAAGTTGGCAATCATCGCGGGCATCCCTGTTCATTTCGCTTTTGAAATTCCACTGGCCATCTGCGTTGGTCGGTCTCTCTCTCGTCTTTCCAGTCTGTCAGCTGTCTCTCATGTCTGCCCACATGTGCATCTCGAGCTGCCCGTGTTCCAACAGCGGCTGCTGGAAAAAGCAACAATCTCACCTGTCTATCCACACAGCCTGCCTCCTCCCTCCCTCCAACCCCATTGTACGCAAATGAGGTAGTATTATGTTGACTCTTTTCCTCCTTGCATATTCCGCCTCGTTAGAGCCCCCCCCCCCCCCCCGGGCGCGACGGACTGAAAGACGACGCTACAATAGGTACAGACAGACGTCTTGGCAACACACATACGGATACATGACTGGGGATCGAGGGTAGTGGGTGTGTATCTACATATTAATAATACCTTAATTACTTAGTATTCGAGCTGTAGTTCGTGGTAGCTGACTCAGACGGCCTTGTCCCGTCCGCCCATCCATGATCCATCCCCCATCCCCCTTTGATCCTTAGCCTTTAGGTTCCGTCTTGTCCCATGTTGGTTGGCCGCTGCGCCCTTGTGCGTAACCGCGCGGTCGTGTGTGTGTGCGAGGAGTGGTTTCCATTAATAAGTCGTCGGCCTCGTTTGCCTTCCATGTCAAGTTCGTCCCATCTAAAAAAGCCATCCTCCTCCCTTTCGTTTCCCCACACGCCCCCCGGGAACGTCCATACGCCGCTTCAACGTCACGTCGAAGGAGAAAAAAAAGACCAGTCCGTCGTCGCGCCGCCGTTGTCGACTGCCGAAGCTACGAGTCTCCCGAGCCCTAGCCGAGTTCGCCGTTTTCGTCCACCGTCAAAGGGACCTCCCGCCCAACCCCGGATCGTCTACCTAGGCATTCTTCTTCCTGGCGCGCGCTCTAAATCGGTGGGAAGAAAGAGTGGGAGAGAAAGACCAGAAAGAGAGGCCCGAAGCGAGAGAAAGGAGCGTACCTGAGGGGCATATCAGAGTACATATCGCCATGTCAGCCGCGGCATAATCTGGCCATGGTCGCCTTCGTCGCCGCCGAGCATCATCATCATTAGCATCGGCAGAAGAAGTGGAAGAAGCGGGAAAACGTTACCATCGCAGGCCGTCAAGAGTCGCAATACGAGAACGAAGACGGAAAAGAACGACCGACCGACGAAAGAACGACCGAGTTAGATCCTCGAGAATGTCCGCCGACGTGAGGTTCGACCTCGTCACCGCCAGCATCTGCGCCGCGCTCATCCTCGTCCGCTGCGGCTACCGCATCTTCTCGCGATGCCGCGTCCACGACTCGTGCCACAGGACATGGCACGCCGACGACGCCTACATGGCCTTCGCCATCGTGCCCCTCATCGGCCGCACGTCGTGCATCGCCGTCTCCTTCGTCCTGAACCCCACGCACACGTACGGGCCCGCGACCGCCGAGGCCGCCGAGGCGAGGGGCATCTCCGTCTCGATGCTCCAGGAGGACTACGTCACGTCTCACAAGCTGCTCATCCCGTCGCGGATATTCTACGCTCTGTTGTATGTTTTCTGCCTGCTTGTCGCTTGCTTACTGTGCTTCGTTTCGCCCCCCTCCTCCTCCCTCCGCGGTCTTACTGCCTGCGTCTCCAACTCATCTCACCTACCGCCACTCTCACCGTGACACCGCCTGTGTGATTTTGGGGATTCCTTCTATTGATGCACGTCTGACTCATTCTGCTGCAGCTTATGGTCTCTCAAGTTGTGCCTCCTCAACTTCTACTCCCGCTTCGTCGACGTTTTCCACTGGGGAAAGGTCGCGACCACCGCGCTGTGGTGGTTCATCGTCGTCAGTTTCTTTATCGTCTTGATACCCACTCTAGCAGAATGCAGACCACTCAGTTTGTACGTCACATCTCATCTTTGCACCCGTGGTTCTTTGGTCGGCGGTCGAGGAACTCGTCATTGACTTTGCAACAGCGTGTGGTCTCCCGACCCGACGGGCCAGAATACCTGCCACCGAGCGCTCGGCAACCTCATTACCATGGGCGTCTTCAACATCATTACTGATCTCGCTCTCATCATCTTTCCGTTTCCCATTTTGCGCCACGTGAAGCTGGACGGTAAAGTGTAAGTTTGACCCCTATTCCGATTGAAATGCCTCGCCGTGGGTTCTCGACTAACACGACACGCAGAAAGTTCCAGCTCATTCTCCTATTCAGCATCGCCGGCCTCATCGTCGTCATCACCATCATGCGAATGCCCATGATAATCACCCAGTCCGGGTCGCAGAGGTCTCGCTCCATGGTACGTCGCAGATGGTGCTCCTCCCGCCGCTTCAATCGAGCTAACCCCGTCCTCAGTGGGCGTCCATCGAGATACTCTGCGCGTGCATCGTCGCCAACACGGCCTTCTTCTACGCCCTCCTGAAGGACTACCAGCGCGGCCACGACACCCGCGTCGCCGGCTCGAGCTACGCGCGGCAGCCCGACTACTACATGCAGGCCATCCCCTCTTCGCCCGACGCGAGGCGCGGCTCGGCGCCGTCGTCCGACCGGCTGGACACGCCGGACTGCTGGAGGAGGGAGAGCCGATCGAGCAGATCGAGTAGCATACCCATGATTGCCTAGGGACTAGTTTAGTTGGACACGATATGATACCACCGTACATGAATAACAATTTCCGTTTGAGAGCTGAGATCATGACTAGAGGGAATGGATTCCATGCGATCGGTGTGATTCTTAAACGCCATAAGCTTTTGGCCGGTTGCTGCGCCGTTCGGCGGCAGCTCACGCGCGAGTGGAAGTATCCGGCATCGGCCCGCGAAGCACTTGCCGCAGGTAGTGCTGACTGTTTACGTCAACACCAACACCAACAAAGAGAACGGAACGGCTGCCAAATACAAACTTCTCGCCAAGAAGAATTCCAAACCTGGCTTCAACCCCGAGTAACTTTCACCGCTGCAGTTGTCATCGACTCAAGAAGCGCCGAAGACCATCCTCCTAGCTTATTCCAATTCGCGTCGCCTCATCATCGACATCCAGCAAACGCCGCCCATCATGAACATCCAAACCATCGCCGACGCGTCCAACTGGTCCTTCGGGGCCGCCTGCATCCTCTCCGCGCTCCCCTTCATCGGCGTCCCGTTCCCCACCCGATACGCCGCCGACTACTACGCCGGCAAGAGCCGCTGGATGGCGGAGCTGTCCGGGGGCTGGATGACGCCGGCGCAGGCCGGGTGCTTCGGCGCCGCGCTGCGGGTCGCGGTCGGGACGGCGGTGCTAATGCCGGCTACGAGGGAGGCTGCGCTGCTGGCGAACGGGGCTATTGTTACGTACGGCACGTTCGTGGCGAGGAGGGATGGGAAGCCGATGCTGCCGCAATGAGGGATGCTTGGGGCTGTGGCGTGGTGTTTTGTCCTTGGGCGGTTGGCGCGGTGAATGGGAGGGTGGTGGAGGAAGAGCAGTTGCACGAGGTAAATTCTAGGAAATCTCGAGGTTGACTAGGTAGGAGAATGAGTCGAAGATTGATATCTCCTCCCCCTTCTGTAGTCACCATTTGATAGACAATGTCGTTCAGAAACCGTCTGAAGTTGTCTCTGGCGGTCTTGTTCTCGTCGGGCCACGTAAAGCTGTTGGAATATTACAAGGCTATGTTCTTCTTGTTTTATCCAGGATCATTTGAATCTGAAATGATCCGTCGTGGCCAGGTTTTCAAGCCCCCATAGCCCTGGTGACATTTCGATTCTGTCTACACTGACACGACATTTATGAGATTCTTCTGGGACGACTTACGAAGGATGACTTTTGTGACTTGAGTTCTTGGTGCCATTAGCAACAACAACTACCCAATAATCACCACCGCTAAGAATAAAGTCCAGATGATCATGCTTGTCAAGTTCTCGAAAACGATCTCAAGGGCCAGAATCGATCGTGTTAATCACAGGGAATCCAGAGAAGTTGGAACTGGCCGTCTCTTGAATTGACAATCTCGTCAATGTAGTTGATAATATCTTCTGTATATTGACCGAATCCGGAAACTATCGACATTTCATTCGTCATAAAGCCGGTGACGAGCAACATGACCCGTGGAAGCAGCTGGACACACGCACAGGTGATCATCCCCACAGAGCCAGCGAGGACATACTTCATCGAACTGGAAGCATGAAGAGTAGCATGTCGTAGCCTAGACCTATGATTGTATTTCTGCACTTTGAGAGGAGCGTGACTTTGCGACCTTGTGCCAACTTGAGACGCCGACACGGATGTAATCGGAGCCGGAGCCGGCAGTGTCCCGGTAAGAAGTGGGGCCGATCCAGTCGGTCTTCTTAGGTCGTTGGCAATCCTTTTCGGACATGAGTCCGTCCAACGCCGAAGAAGGCTCCTCATTGGACGAGGATGACAACATCAAAATCACTACAACTCAGAAGGGCGACTCTCACGCGGCCTATTCCTTTATCAAATTCGGGAGCATGTTGAGGCTCCAAAGCGGATGACTGAATCCGGGAGACGGAGGTTGTTGTTCCATCTCTCAGTGTGGGCAAGTCCTTCGCAGTTTACTGGCAACGGTGCTCAGAATACTCCTTGATAGAGTTTCTGACAGCCATTTCATCAGTACATGCACCAGCCGCGAGCACCGGCTCGAGCTCATTGCCACCGCCAAGTGTCAATGTTGCCGAAAGTTCAAGGCAAGCGTCAGGCTACCAGCCACTTTCAGCTGCCTTCTTCTTCAAAAGGGGCATTGGTACATCTTCAGACCACACCCAACCCGCGCCTGATTATTCAAACCCACACATGAGAGACGAATGCCATCGAATGCCGTGTCCACACTACTTACACCTCCGAGCATGCCTCTAAATCTTGCGCGCTGCCATATGATTCCCCATCCTCGCTGGGCACCGACAGAGAACGTGACAATGAATTGGATTCACTTTGGTCATAGAATAATGACAGAAAGATACACGTAAGGTGGCAAGACGCAAGTCCAGGAACACCAACCCACCGGGCGTCGTTTCTCCATCTACATTGTTGATGAGATGGTATCAAGGTGTGGCGAAAAGAGGCCCCGGGTGTCTTTTAATTCTCTTGATATTAGACTTCAAAAGGCCCTGCGATACGTAACAGAAACGCAACATTATCAGTTCTCAAGCTGGTGACAGAAACAGGAAAATCAGGTCAACATGATTGGCATCGCATGATCAAGCGTGGCACGCTGCATTCGAAGCACAGCTGGCAACGTTGCATGTATGTGGTCAATCTACGGCTGGGCATGCTGCTTAGATTTCTCTTTGTCAGGGAATTCCTGCAGGGACTTCTGCAAACCACCCGAATTGGCGTTGGGGAGATGGTTTTCACCGATCCTTCCAGCGTATGTAATCCATTATCCAACCTCCTCCGCGGAGGACTAGCAAAAGGCTCTCAGACTTGCAGCCGACAAAAACGTCTCCCTCCCCCCACTTCAAACAGACAGGCATCTTGGCAGAGAAAAAAAGACGTGAAAGGAAGGAAAGAAATACGCGCATGAAGCACCTGTCAGACGGAGAAATTGATCATTATCCTGGAAAGCAATAAGCAAAGGTCCCTACACAGCAGGCAGACACGCGAGCAATTGACAGGTCCCAGTCCACCCAACGACCGGAGGAATCGTTCGGTCAAAAACCGTTCCTGCAGGCTGCAGCTCGGTTAGATACGTTGTCTGACGGAGGGGAGGCACGGCTGCGCGGGCAAGGATAAGCACTGAGAGGTGGAGGCACGGGCCGAGAAGGAAAAGAACTTCGGTGTTCTGGGTCAGGGGTTTTGGTGGAGCGGCGGAGGCGGATGGCGGGCTGGAAAGCTCCATCGTCTCTGGCTCCGATTCGCCGCACATGGACTTCGGTTGCGGCCGGCGCAAGGGGGACCGGCAGGGTTGCGGCGGGGGGGAGCGAGATGCTCGCTTTTTGATGGGCTTGGTGAGAGGAACCGGGTTGGTTACGAGATTTCTCGGAAGAGGACGCTTATTCCCGAGCTGATTTCTTCAGGCGAAACGGCAGAATAGTGCATGTTGATCACCCGAGTGAGAGAGGATAAGAGACGAAGAAAGCAAAGAGAAACGGTTTCTCCTAGGCCTTATTTCGGCAGTACACGAGACGGCGAGTTATAGACAGAGTGACTAGAGAGTGTATTGAATGCGGATACCCGGCAGTGGAGCCAAGGCCCGAAGGATCTCACTTCTGATCATCCGATGCGACAAGGCAAGAACCGACGGCGAGTTTACTGGATGCAGAAGCCGCCGCCGCCTTGGGCCTTCCCTTCTACGCGATACGTATCACCACATCTTGAGGTGGAGATACTTCGGCAACCGAGCCGAGTTGCTTCTCTGGTCTGTTCCGGAGCCCGGGACCGCCGTCACCCGTGAAGACACTTACAGCTCCACAGACGTGTTGGACGGATGAACTTCTGTACATCCGACAGTGCCGCTGGGCAAGGGATGGCCATCCATCGTGGAGCTCGGCTGGTTCCGCTTCTCATGCGGCCGTCGTGATTGAACTCCACCGCCGACTTTGCTGACTTCCAAAAGTTCATTTTTCGGCTCCGTGCTCGTTGATTGAGCCCAGTGGAACTCTCCCAAGCCGCGGTTGCCGCCTGCCGTTACCAAGAAATCATGACGAGCTGAATGCCTGTGTCGAAAGCGCGCCTGGCATCGGCAAGGGCATGAATGCAATCTCTAGGTTGCGATAAGGCCGGGGGTAAATACTCTTGAGCTGGATAGAGTTCGGACATCGGAATTCGCGGGAACCAGGCTGCTAGAGCTGCCCAGCAATCGTCTACGTGCATGAATTTGCTCACGTCAAGTTCTTCTGTGTTGTTGACGTCTCTTGGGATTCTCACCCAATAAACGGTGCCCCAGACACCTTGAAAAGGGTTCTGCTCCCATCAAATTTCGATGAGTTTTGCTATCCGGGCACTGTTGAGTGGCTAGCTGGGCACTCCCTACTTTTCTTAGCCAATCAAGTCAGTAGGATCCCTCCACACTGCGCCCACGTAATTTCTTCCACTACAGTCGTTTACATCGGCAGCTTCCAAAACCCAAAGTAGGGCAACGCTTACCAATATAAAAAAGTCAGATTTTACCCACAAATCCAACATTCTTCACATCGTAGCTTTTTATAAATACCACTATTAAAAGGCCTCCTACTACTATAAAAAACAAATATAAAGCTATTTAAAAACTATATTTTAATTAATTTACTACTATAATACTAAGGATTTTAATATACTAGTTTACTAAAATTAATTTAATATTCCCGTTCTTTAACCTTAATAATAGCTTTATTACTAGGGCTACTAATTATAACTAATAAATAATTTAAACGTACTACTACTAATATAACTTTACTAGTAAAGTTAAATAATATAAAAATTTTTGTAAAAGTGGCTAAAAGATAGAGATTTAGTACTATACTAAGTTACTTAAACTATTAAAGTATTATAATAATTTAATATTAAATAAAATATAAACTTTTTTATTTAAATAATTTAATTTTAGTATTAGTTTATTAATAATTAGTTAGTATTTTAAAAAGGTAAATTAAATTAATAAAAAAATATATATTATAACTACTTAATAAAACCTAAAAAAAGGCTTAAATAACTCTATTATATATAGTAGTATAAACTAGAATAATTAATTTTTGTTAATAAGTTAAGAATAGATAAAAATACTAGTAAAAAGTAAATAGGATAGGCACTAAAAGGCCTTATACTATAGAGATTAGTAAAACTAAAATATAGTTAATAAATATAGTTCCTACTAGTACTAACTCTTAAGGGTATTTTAGATTTTTTTATATACTTAAAAATAATAAATAATAATAACTTTATAGTATAAATTACTTAATATTTACTACTTAAGTATAAAAAGTTTTTTACTCTTTATTTAATAATTATTATAAATAATACTTCTTTTTACTACTAAAAAAATATTTAAATTACTTATAAAAAAACTAGTATACGCTTTAAATACCTTTTATTATACTTACTTAACTTTAACCTAATTAAAAAGTACTTTAAAAACTTAAAAAAGTATATTAAAAAGAACTTTTATATATATAATACTAATAATAAAGACGTTTATAATTAAGTAAAGTTTTTATATAACTATATTTTAGAGGTAGAGTAAAGATTACTATAAATTACTAATTACTTCTACTACGCATTTATTAATTTTAATAGTAGTAAAGGTATATTTAATAAATTTATAGTAGGAGTTATTAGTAGTAAAAAAAGTAAAGATATATTAAATAAAGTAAATAACGGGTTAAAGCCGTTACTAAACTAAAAAGTTACTATAGTTAAATAAGTAAAAAAAAAAAAAAATAAATACTAATAATAGGTTAAAGCTATTATTAAGTAAACTATAAAGTTACTATAGTTAAGTAGATAAAAAATAAATAAAATAAATACTATAAGTAGTATTTATTATAACCCCTTATTACTTAACTCTAATTATATACTAATATCCTTTTTATTAATCTCTTTACTACTTAACTCTATATTATTTTTAGAATATAGTAAATTAATAAAATAACTTAAAAACTACTTATTATTTAATATATTAATTAATCTTAACTATAATTTACTAAGTTATAATAAAAACCTATTAATAATTATTTAAAGTAATATTTAATTTTTATTAAATAAATTAATATTAAATTAATTTAAATTAAGTTATAGTAGTTAAAAAAAAAGAGATTTTAAATAAAAAGCTTAAAAGGGGGAAGGAAAATATCACAAAAAACTACTAAAGTACTAACTTAGTTAATAATTAATTAAGTAATATAGTATTTTACTTACTTATATACCCCCTCTTAGCCTTAACTAATACTTCTTATAACTTATAATCCTCTTTAACTTTATTTTTAATAAAAAACTCTATAAGGGCTATAGCTATAACTTAGAATACCTATAGTTAAGGGCCTATAGGAGTTAGTACTATAGAAATTTCTTTATTTAAAAGACCTAAGTTACTAGCACTAGTATTATAGAGTTAATAATAAAACGCATTCTAAACTACTTAATTAAAAAGCTTAATAATCCCTATAGACTCTATAAACACAACTAGCTCCTTACTATATAAGTAAAAAACCCTATTATTAATAAAAACTTTAATATTTAATTTAATAATATTAGTAATATTTAAAATAATACTCTACTTATTAAACTAGTAATTAAAAAGCCTTTTAATAAAGTAAAGACTACTATAGTAACTATAGAGTAATTTAAGTAACGTTTAAAAATAGTTATTAATATTATAATACTTACTTAGTATAGTAGTAAACTAAATAACAAAGTTATTAACTTAACTATATTATTTAGTTAATAAATCTAGTACTACTAAAAATAATAATTAAATAAGTATTTATTACTATAAAATAAAAGTATAAAAAGGCTTATTTAGAGCTATAAATACATATAAAGTATAATAAAGTTAACTTTAATATACTAGTAGTAATAGCTATATTAGATAAGGTAAGGTTAGTAGTGCACTATAAAAGTTCATAACAGTATTACTTAAGGTCTAACTTAGTTAACTAGGTATTACTATAGGAGTAAAAAAAGCTAAAAAATTAGTTTAAATAGCCGTTTAAATACTCTTACTTTATAGTATTTATTTATTTTAAACCTTTTTAACTATAGTACTCTTACATTTCCCTATTATAACTATAAAGTCTATAGGTAAAGTATTAAGTAAAATACTAACCTTGCCCTTAAAAAGGGCCTTCTCCTATTACTCAAAATCAAAAATCTCTAACTTATAGTATATTTTATTAAAGGTAATTTAATACTAAGTATATAAATAATCTCTACTTTTAGTAGTATTTTTATATATTATTAGCTTAGGGTACTACTAATAGTATAGTAGCTATAAGAACTTATCTCTAGTAATATTCTTCGCCTCTTTAATAGTAGTAACTATTTTACTAATATACTCCTTTTATTTAACTTAGTAAAAAGGTTAACTACTATAGACTCTAATAGGTAAGGTAATTAATGTAGTATTGTAGGTAGCTTGTGTTCCTATAGTAGTAGGGACACAGAACTAAAAAATAAGTATTGCTTTAATTATAGCTTTACTATATTTACTAACCTTAAGAATTTATTTAGTTAATATATACTATAGTAGGTATAGCTAGGTATTAATAGCTATAGTATTATACTCCTCCTAATATACTAAATAAATAAATTTAGTACCCTTTTTTTACTATTTAATTTAAAAAGTAATATATAACTTAGTAGCCTTAAGCGTAGCTCTAAGTTAACTATAAATTTATTTTTTAACGTTAATAATAGTATCCCTTTACTTCTTAGGTATAAGGGATCTAATAGTATTATACTATATTTTTTATAACTTGATTATATAAAGAAGTTTAAATAAAAAGAGTATACTATTAAAGGTTAGTTTATATAAAATATAAATAGGGATTTCTATAAGTATAAATAGACTTTAATCCTCGGGAAAAAAGTTATTATTAAAGGGTACTTTAATTTCTAAATAGCGCGGGGTATAGGTATAGCTTTGTTTAGAGAAAGGCTCTCGTTACTATTAAAAGAGTATATTTTACTTATTATTAAAAAAGGGATCCTATTATTACTAAAAGGAGGGGGGATCTCGTTAGCTTTAAAAAGGGGTAACTAAGGTATTTAACTATCTCTAGAGTAGGGTCTTGTTTTTAGTACTATTATTATTACTTGGATTAATTTTAGTATTATCTTTAGTAGAATCTAATAGCTCTTTTAATAGTATAGCTATAGCTACTTACTTCTTCGTAGCTAACTACTTCTTTAACTTAACTACTAATACCTAATATTTACTAGGGTTTATTTATAATAGCCTAGGATTAGTTAGGGTATTCTTTAGTTTAGCTACTTGCTGCTTTACTACTAGTGTTTAGATAATTATAATTTACTTATTTATTAGCTTTTAAAATATAACTTAAGGCTTTTTATTAAAAGTATCTTTATATTACCCATAAGTATAGGTATAAGTAGCTAGAGGAGCTAGTAATGAGTTATTAATTAGATTAATTAATACTTAGTACTTTTAGAAAAGTATTATAAAATAAATTAACTATAATAGACGATAAGAATAACAGATAGTAGGCGAGGATATTTAGTATATTAAAGTATTGATTTTAAGGTAAAATTAGACTTTACTATACTACTAAAATTATTATTAAAATAAGTAACAGAGCGGGCCCCTATAGTTAACTAATAGAAGCGCAAGTTCTATACCTACTAAGAAAAAGAAATATATAATTTAATAGCCTAAAGGCCTTTATATAGAGTTAATTACCCCGTTAGTAATAAAATTCGTAGTGTTTTATATAGTATTATAAAAAAAACGTATATTTAATGTATAGTAAGTAGTGCCCTACTTTGGGTTTTAGAAGCTGCTGATGTAAATGACTATACGTACTGCGTAGTAAAAAAAACCTTTCTGTTGTAACCACCACAACACTATTACTATAATAAATTTCACCCGCAACAAAGGCGCACTGCCTATACCTTAGTATAAAACTATTCCTAACCCTCCAAAAGGCAGCATTAATAGTGTACTAGTAGTAATAGTTTAAAAACTCTAAAATCACTTTAATAAGATATACGCCCGTCCTAACAGCTTCATAATTATTTATAAATAGAGCAGTAACCCCCACCTTAACAAATATACTAAGTTTTACTTTAAATACAACACTAATACTATACATTAGACTAAGGGAGTCGGTCTCCACAAAACTATAATAAATAAGTAAAGCTGCCCCTAGTATAAACTAGCTACCGCTCGCACTAGCAATAATTAGCACTAAACCTGGGTTATTAAGTATAGAAAGTATAACTATAGCCTATCTCTTAACCCGTCAGTCTATTCTACCTACTATAAGCTTACTAACATACAACACAACCTTATTAGATCCCTTTCCTGTCACAAAGCTATTAAGCTTTATAAAGTTAGCTTTATTATATATAACTAAACTAGTAGTAACGCGTTTTTCATATAAAAGGATATCAACAATACAAAACAAAAAGTGTATTGTAAGGGCCTTAGTAGCTAGATACTTATATAGGTATTATTTACCTATATTTAGTCCTAGGGCCTTAAATATCGTATTAAGTAGTCTACTATAAACCCTAACGTACCTAAGGGACTATTATAGACTTACCTATAGTGCAAAAAAATATAGGTACACTTTTTAAAGGTCCTTAGTATTAATAATATATACTAAACTAATTAATATAAAATACTCTTTTTTTAAGTTACTAGTACTACTAATATTAAGTTGCTATATAACTATGTATTTAACTTTATCTATACTAAGTATAGTAAGGGCTATAAGTAGCTAATTAAAAACCTTAACTTAATCTATAAGGAGATTAGTACTGCGGTACTATACATAGCTATTACTAACTTTAAAAATACCCTCCATTCTACTTTTATCACTATAATCCCTAGTATCTAACTTTAACTCTATATTTATTATATTAATACTAATATTAACTTTAACACTAAGTATAAGTAGTAAAGTACTAGTAACCCAGCTAATAATAAGTTTAAGGTTAGCTAGGATAAAAAAGCTACTAAGACCGCTACTAAGGCTAAAAAGGTGGCCTAGGCCCGGCTCCTTACTAAGCTCTATAATCCAACTATTACCGGCCTAAATAAACTAGCCCAAATCAATAAAACCTTCTTATTAAGCTACTTTAATAACTTAAAAGTTAAGTATAGCCCTAATAGCTTTATATAGCTCTAGACTTATATTATTTATACTAATACTATTAATAACTTTAATACTACTTTTAATTAACTTTAAGAAGAATTTAAGGATAAGGGTAACGTTTTAAGCTACATTAGCCGTACCTACCTACCCATTAAAGAGTAGTAGGCATAGTGCTTTATTATAGAGTATTAAAACTATAGTATACGCACTAACTCTCCTACAGAAACGTCTCACAAGAACCTTAAGTTTTATATTATTTATAGTACTATAGATATCCTTAGTATAGTTAATATAGTTAAAGAAATACTTAAAAATAAAAAAAGGGACTATATTATTTACTATGTTATGTAGGAGGTAAGGGTTTATTAAGAGTACTTTTAGTAGAAGTATTAATTTAGAAATATACTTAAGTAAGTAGGATACTATAGTTTTAATCTTATAGCGTATCAGTACTGTATTACCCTAACCACAATAGCCTTAAAAGTTAATAAAAACCTAAAAAACCTAAAACCTTATAGTAGTTACTTTACCTACTAATTTAAGCTCCCCTATACTTACTAAATCCTTAAAATTATAAAAACAAAAGGCCTTATAGTTACTAAGTATAAATACTATTTACATTAGTAACTAATTTAACTACTAAATATAAATAATACACTACTAAAAATCTATAACCTAAAACTTATTAAGACTCTTTATAACTACCCTTATAAGTCAACTTTAGTAGTAACTACTTATAACATAGCCTTATTATTAACTATACCTTTTAGTAGTACTATAATACCCTTAAGCCGGTCTAAGTAGCCTAAGAAGCCTAAAAAGGTAAAGAATCTAGTACCGCGGTCCGTTAAAGTAAGTATTTATTATAACTAATTATATTTTAAGTATAACTTTAATAATAAACTCTTATAGTAACCTTAGTTAACCTAAGAATATATTATAGTAGGTAAAAGCAGCAGTAAAGAAGTACTAGCACCAAAAAGAGCCCAACGTAGTGCCCAAAAGGCTAAAAGCAGCTTAGAGCCGCTGGTATCCACGGCGCTAGCTGCACTATACTAGAATTAATTAATTTAGGAGCAAAAGGGGCTATAATTAGCTAAAGAGCTTATTGCGCTAAAAAAAGGCTATAGTTATAATAAAAACGTAATTAAATTAAATATTAAGTGATTACGTAATATGCCGTTTTCCGGTGTCTTTGATCCTACTAACTTGATTGGCCGAGAAAAGTGGGGAGTGCCCAGCTAGCCACTCGACAGTGCCCGGATAGCAAAACTCATTTCGATATTCGAAACTCGTGAGACTCTGGACCAAAGAAGTTGCGCTTCTCTTGGAGGTGGCAAGCGAGAGTTGTGAGAATCGCTCGTCCGAATGAGGTCAATGCTTACACTCTCAACTGTGGATTCGCGGATAGACTACAGCTCAGGGTCTCCAGTTTGACTGGATCCAGAGTTCCACCCTGACATCGGCCGTAGTCTGTTCGTCCCTGGACCGCGGACGCATGCGGCCGACGCTGACCCCACGTTACCTTGAACCCCTCATCGACCCCTTGTGTTTAGGAGGAATATCAAGGAAGGAGAGGAACTTTCTTCAGCCTAAGCCACTTGGTAACGAGAGAGGAGTTCAGAATCGTCCCATCAAAAAAGATCTTTTGTCTAAAACCCCCCGACTTGACTGGAGGACTAATCACCAACACCACATGTAAACTGGGGAGTGGCGGAACATGGATGTTCATGATATCCTGGTATTAGGCATGGTCAAGCTTGAGCTGGATGGCAGGCAGCAAAGAGTATGTCGCCACTCATAAATCCGAATATCCAGCAGTAGTATCGGCGTCCGTCCCTATGCATCATCAACGAGCTGTGGTTCGGTTCCACATCGTGTAAAGTTGACGGCCTCGTAGGGTAGCACCGCAAGGGAAGTCACTCCGGATCCCTCGTATAATCCTAGAGGCAAGATGCCGGCTACTCGGACGCACTGTCAGCATCCGTTGAGATTCGAATATAAAGCCCCCTCGATTTCTCCTCGTTGAAGGAAAGAACTCGCCAGAGCACGCCCATCTCCAAAGTCCCTGTCCCAATCTTCAATCCACCGGTTCAGCCCACAGCCTTCAAGCTTCGTTCTTCGTCAAGCCTCTCTTCAAGATGAAGTTCACTCTTGCTACCGTCGCGGCCGTTGCCTGCTTCTTCCAGGCCGGCGTCAACGCCCTGCCCTCCGCTGTGGAGTCTACCGCCCTCGTCAGCGACACCCTCCCGACCAACATCACCCTCCTCTCCACCGAGGAGTTCGTCATTGACGGTGTCACCGCCATCCTCCAGACCTTCGTCGACGAGAACGCCCCCGGCGAGGACGACGTCATCGAGGAGGACAGCGCTCTTGCGAAGCGCTGCGGCAGCAACCAGGTTGGCTGCGACATGAACAACAACCGCGCCCAGAAGAGGGTCTGCGGTATGCTCATGGACCGTCTCGGTGGCGACACCGCCCAGAGCGTCACTCCCTTCACCTCGCAGTGCATGACTGCCACTAACGTCGGTGGCAACAACGTCTGCTGCACCGCCTGGCAGCGCAAGGCAAGCCAAGCCTCTACCCTGTGGATAGATCAGTCCGATGGAAGCGTGATGCTAACGATTGTGTTCCTCTCTAGGTCAGCCTTCGCCGCCGCCACCTCCTCAACGCCATGACGGACATCATGAACAGGTGCACCAGCGGCAACGACCTGGTCTCCGGCGATGCTCGCGATGTTAACCTGAACGGCAGCTGCCAGCGCCAGTGCCTCTCCAACCGCAACTTCTGCAACTAAAACGTCTCGAGGCTACCTTCGATGGTGACCCAAGGGATGGGTTCCGTCGACAAGCGGTGCAGCTAGCAGCACACTCGAAAGCTGGTGGAGGATGGTGGCATAGAGAGAACGTGACGGAAAGCCTAGAACACAATCGGGTGCTTATTAGACGTGTTAGACGAGCCAAATAAAGAAAGAGCGGTTTCTTTCCATTGTTCAGTCTCGGCTGGATAGCCTACATCGATTGTTCGCTGCTCAGATTAAGATCGACTATCCGCGAGAGTGTCGAATGAAAATACCTGAGCCTAACTAATACTCCAAAAAGCTCGACCACTTCGATGCTGCGCGGGGCATCAAACTGCCTTGGAAGTGAGGGGACGACTCGCATCTCCTGCGTGAACTGACGACTGTCTCTTCATTCCTCGCTTGTGTGGCCATGTTTGAATCGGGATGACAAACTAAGGGCAAGAGCTGAAGAAGCGGCGCGAGAGTTGCCGTGATGAAATCGTAGCTGAGATGGATGAGCATGGAAGTCGTCCAAATAGGCTTCGTGTGCCTCAGCCACTCGGGATGTGAAGATGCGGCAGTGGAATGGCGTGCTACTAGGCAGTCTCGGGGGAGCTGGGGAGGTGCCTGGGGCATAATAGTGGTGGCGTCCCTGCCCTGAGAAATGGAACGCCAACACCGTCTTTTAGGTGGGTCCCTAAGTCATGTAGCCAATGAGAGACCGCACATGCTGATGACGTAGGCATCGTCGTACTACCGCACTACCGCGCCGGTGAAGTGCCAGCGCATCCTGGCAAAATATCGCATTGACGGCGACGACTCGTCTGCGACTTTAAACCGACGACGACGGCCTCGCCTGGCACGGCACTCTCCCACTCTCCTCTACACCTCGAAGCTCGCCGATCGCGTCGTAGAAATGTCGGAATCGCAGCCCTCCGCTCGGTCATCACGCGTCGACCTCTTGCTACGACCCGTCGAACGGCCTGTCAGCTACCTAAAACGCGCCGGCATCGCTGCCTCGTATCCCCTACGCGGCATCTGGTACTTCCTGCGCAACAAGGAGTTCTACCCGCTGTTCCTCAGCCGGCTGCTGCCTCTCTCCATCATCTCCTTCCTCGTTTACTTCATTCTCTTCACCTTCGCATTCCTCCCTCAGTTTGCTTTCCTAGCCATCTTCCACGGATGGGGAGCCTGGGTTAACGCCGTGGTGCTCGTGCTCGGGGAGGGGCTCGTGGTCATCCAGGGTCTCTTCGAGGGGTTCTTCGTCGACGAGTGCAGAGTGGACGTATTCGATGTGAGCAATCTCCGAATCCTCGAGAGGAAAGTGAACAGCAACTGACACAATCCATAGGCCACGTTGATCAAGGAATCCCAAACCGACCTCGTTGCCCCCCATCGAATCCTCTTCCCCGACGCCCCTACTGCTGTCAAGATGCTCGGCAAGCCAACCAGCCCGGCCATATACACACCGTGGAGTATGATCCAGATTATCGAACTGATAGTGTTTCTACCCCTCAACTTCGTCCCCGTGGTCGGAACGCCGGCGTTCATCATCATAACGGGGACGAGGCTCGGCAAGCTCGCGCACTACCGCTGGTTCCAGCTGCGGGGTCTGAGCAAGAAGGAGGCCAAGAGAGAGATACAGTCACGGACGTGGGAGTATGTCTGGTTCGGCACGGTGGCGATGATTCTCGAGTTGATCCCCGTGCTGTCCTTCTTCTTCCTCCTGACGACGTCGGCGGGGGCTGCTCTGTGGACCGCGAAGATCGAGGATGACAAGAGGAACATGGTGACGGAACGCTTGCTGGGAGAGCCGCTTTCACCGCCTCCGCCCTACGAGGATGATCCCGTGTAAATGGGAGCCTCATGTATATCCTGTTTTCTCTCCGCAGCCAGCCATGCAGTTGAATTACCCTCGATCTTCTACCGCTTCTAACCGTGCCAACGTCAATCGTCGGGAGGTACATCGTCTGACGTGCAAACATCCATTCGACAGGAGAGCTCCTTCCCGGCGACTACCGCGTCGTGGTTCCTTCTGTCAATCTCCCGTCCCCCAGTCCCCACCCAGGTTTCGCCTGCACGCCCCAACCCTCTTTTCTCGTTCAGCCGCAGAAGCCGATGGAATCGAAACCTGTGGAAGATCCCTGGACTATGGGCAACTAGGTGGACGCGGGGGAAGGTGCTGATATCTCCTGCCGCCGACGACTGCCCTCCTTCCTGCACGCGCCGTGTCTTGTCTACCTGCTATTCAACGTATCAACCATGGTGCGTACGCGTACCTAGATACCTGGTTGCCTGGGCCTACCTTACCTTCCTTTTCCAACTGTCTATGCCCTCCCATCATGCCCATCACACGCTGCATTTGCAGGGCGGAAGTGGATACGCTGTATCAGCTCAAGGCGTCGGGCTTGCTTCACATCCTTAGCGTAGTGCCGCCCTTGAGGTACCGCCTCATCCAACTTGGGAAGTCGCCAATCGAGCCAACTACCTAGGTACTTATGGACAAGGACGTGTAGGTACGCGGGCTATCGCGTTTGTGGTGTGCTCCGTCGGTCTCCCGGCCATAGATACTGGACCTCAAGGTGTGATATGCAGATAAACCACCATCGTGGAGCAGCAAGACTCGGCTGTCGGTGCTGTGTATCAACTTACACAGACCTTTTCGACAGATATCCGGTTCACCTCATGCCGTATTCGCTTTATGACATCGTGATGATTGGCACTCTCACCCTCCAGTCTCCCAGCAGCACCCTAGAAAGTCGTGCCTGACTTGCGCCTAAAGGTCGATAGTACTCCTGCCGTCACGGCTGCTACCTTCCCCGTTCCAAAGGGCGTGGTGCCTTCCACCAGAAACCAGACTTGGTAGTCGCAAACCTGCCTTCTTCCCGAGCACGACGTTGGGAAAGAACCAAATTGTGCTCCTTCCCTGAGCTTTCAGCAATCCGCGGCCACGTCTCCCGCTTCTCCCTCCCCCTCCCCATCCCCCGTCCCTATTTAATCTCTTCCTCTGTCGTCTTCCCTCCCAGATTCTTCTCTTCTGCACACCTCACTTTTCTCCAAGCCTCAGCTCCAGCTCCTCAACTGCGCTCGTCTCTCCTTGATTCAATCATCACAATCTTTCTGCGTTCCCTACGTTCTCTACGTATTCACGCATCCATCTTTGCATCGTTCGTTCATCAAGATGCGAGTCCGATCTCTCGGCGGCCTTGCGGCCCTGGGCCTCTCGGGTGCAGCTCTCGCAGACTCTGGTCCCCTTCCTCGGTAAGCATTCCCAGTTTCCTCTCTATCTCTGTCTCTTTCGTGCTCGGTCGTCGGCTGGAAACACCATCGACTGACTGATCCAGCGCTGGACCTGGTCCCGACGTTGTCTACACCTGTCCCGCCGCTGCCACGGCCACAGTCTTCGTGACGGTCAACCCGGCCGTTGATCCTGTTCCCCCAGTTGTCGTCAAGACGATCACTGCCACTGTCTGGCCTGCCCCGGATCCTCACTGGACTCCTCTTTCTCCCACCCTTCTTCCCACTCACACTGTCACGATCGACTCCTACGGTCCTCCTCCTGGCGGTTCTCAGTACACTGGACCCAAACCCTGGGACTCGGCTCCTATCGCTTCCACTGTCTACAATGTTCCCACTCCGGCTGCCTCTGTCACAACCAACCCTGGCAACATCGGCGGTAGCCATCCTCCTGGCTCCATCATTCAGGGCGGCCAAAAAACTCCAGGTGCTCCCGGAAACAACGGCCAAGTCAACTCGGGCGGCTTCACCATCACACTCACTCCTGGACAATCGCCTCCCGCTTTTCCCTGGAATCCCGCCCAGACCATCACTACCTCTTGCACTTCCACCCCGGCTGCCCCTGGCAGTGGTGCTTGGGATGGCTCCGGTGGTCCTGGCGGTCCTGGCGGTCCTGGCGGCAGTGATAATGGCGTCGTTGTCATCACAAAGACCCTCTACCACACCAACGCCAGCCCCAGCCAAGCTACACCGGCTGTTGACGTCGTCGTGGCCTCCTTCACGGTTACTTTCCCTCAGCCGGCTGCCTCTGGTGTTGTCGTGACCCAGACTGCCTACCTTCCTTCCGGCACTGAGCTCCCATCTGGACCTGACGGCACTGGTACTGGCACTGGCGGCTCCGGCACTCCTGGAAGCCCTGGCAACGCTGTTACCTCGTTCACCACCACTCTGTATCACACCCGTCCAGGTTTTGGCTCTGGCACGCCCACCGTCGACACCCTGGTGACTTGCTTCACTGTCAACTTTCCCTCGGCCACTGGTACTGCCCCTCCTGTTCCTCCCAACGTCTCTGTCGGCACCATCATTGTTCCTACCTTGGTTCCTGGCCCCGACGGCAATCCATCGTACTCGATGCAGACTATGTTGACATCCTTCAACGTCCCACCCAGCGCTCCCACGGCTGCCTCTGGGTCTGTCATCACCACCACCTATCTCATCCCTGGCTCTGGCTCTGGCTCTGGTGGCCAGGATCCTGCCTCAGGAACACCCGCTGTTGCCACCTTGACACTCACTCTTCCTCAGCCGCCGTCCACCCCCATCATTCCCGGTTTCCCTGTTCCTAGCGCCTCCGGGCCGACTGTCGTCACTGCAACAATCTTCCAAACAGGACCTGACTCCCCCGCAACACCGGCTGCGTCTGTTGTCACCGTCGTGTTGCCTCCTGGCGTCCCGCCTGCTGCAGGCACCCCGACCGCTGGTACTCCAGGTTCTCCAGGCGCTCCCGCATCTCCAGGCTCCCCCGGCTCACCTGGTTCGCCTGTCAGCGTGGTCACCGTCGTGCTGACCCCCGGTGTCCCGCCTGCTGCAGCCACTCCGACCGCTGGTACCCCGGGCTCTCCAGGTTCTCCGGGCTCTCCAGGCTCTCCAGGCTCCCCCGGCTCACCTGTCAGCGTCATCACCCAGACCATCATCCAGAGCGACCCCGTTCCCGGCAGCTATGGAGACGCTGCTCCATCTGTGCCATTCCCCGTCCCACCTGGCGGGCTTCCGTCGTCCGGTCTTCCTCCTGTTCAGTCGGTCACCATCACTCTCCCCGCCGCAGGCTCTGGTCTTCCCCCTGTCCCTCCTGCCGGTGGAGCTTCTTCTGTGCCTTCCGTCCCGGGCAGCCCACCAGGTGCGGGCGGTATCCTGGGTGGCTACAGCGACCCTGCTCAGACCGCTGCCGCGTCGACTGATGTTTCTGGTCCCTTCGGCTCTCCAACCGTCATCACTCTCTGGCCCACCGCGCCGAATACCGCAGCAGGCACCGCACAAGGCACGGTTCCGGGCACTATTCCTGGATCAGGACAAGGTACCACCCTGAACGCCGGCATCTCCTCAACCGACGCGGCTCTTCCGGTTCCAGGAACGGAGACAACATCTTGCACGTCTACACTGTCGACCCAGGCAACGGAGATTGCTTCCACGGCCGTGGCCACCAGCACCCTTGTGAACGTCCTTGTCGACGCGACAACCACTTACACGTTCCCCTACGAGTCCCTGGTCACTTCTGTCGGCACCGCCACAGTTACGCCGGGAGCCATTGGCGGAGCCATCGGTGGCGTCATCAGCGCTTCTACCAGCGGAGTCACTGTCATCAGCAGCTCCATCGGAGCCATCGGAGGTGTCGTCAGTGCTCCTATCGGCGGAGTCACTGCAGTCACCCAGAGCTCTGTGGTACTCAGCACGATGATCCAGAGCACATTGGTCCAGAGCACCCTCGTCACTTCTGAGGCAGCCCCAACTGCCGTTGAGCGACGCGGCATCCAGAGGCGCCAGGGAAATTCCACAGCGACTTCCGCGTCTCGCATCTCCATCCCGACACCCATGTGCTCTGGCACGACCGAGGTTGGCATCCTCACTTTGGACGTGAGTCACTCCAGCCTTTCCCTAGATCTGACCTCAGTACTGACCAGTCGTGTAGTTTGACGACCTTGCCTTCGGCCCCGTCTACAACCCGTATCACCGTTTCTGGTTCTCCAAGGGTTTCCTGGTTGGCCCTCCCCCTGCGATGCCGTACCTCCCGTCTTCCGGTGGCCGCCTTCTGGAGTACGTCCCTCCCATGCTCTCCAACAGCACTGGTCTGTTCTCCAGGGACACTGCCCAGATCGGCATGGGTCATCTTGCCTCCTCCTCCTGCTTCCAGTTCAACTTCTACAGCATCGACCTTGGCTGCGACGCCCGCAATGAAGGCCAGTTCTGCGAGTTCATCTTCACGGGCTACCACTGGAACGCAACCGAGAACAGGGAGACAGAGTTCGTCAGCCAGCGGACCCTCGTTCCGTCTTGCCCCGAGATGGCCAACTGCAACCTCACCTCGTTCTCGGCCATAGGCTTCTCTGGTCTCAGCTCCCTCCTGGTCACTCTGCGTGTCGATGGCCGTCCTCAGGTGTGGTGGGCCGACGACCTTCAAGTCGGCTGGACCAAAAACGACTGCGAGTCGGCCGAATGCCGTCAGCAGACCGGCCAAGCAGTGGCTGCTGTTGACGACGACCCGGTTTGGTACTGGACACCCAATGGCATCAGGGTTCTGAGGCCGTCTCGGATCCACAAGCACTTCTCGAGCTGAGGGACAGATGTGTTTCGGTGATTCGCACAAGTATTGCAAAGATTGCACAGCAGAGAGGAAATGGTTGTAATGGATGTTGGCCTGTTCGCCATGTGATGAATTTCTTGGAAGACTCGCAATGAGGTGCGTGGAGTTAATGAAAGACTTGAGGACGGAGGAAATGGAGCAATTGCACATGTGTATTCTAGCGCTAGTATTTCAATGGAGCATTTTGGAGGTGCATCCTTACTGACCCGTTCCTCGTGTTTGCGTGAGATTTGCTGTGGTGGCAGCCGTGCCTTTTGGCGTTCCCTCTTTCAGCCTGGGGATCAGTTGGTTTGCCTGACCGGCAGCGAGCCACCAGCAACTTCGCCAGTAACTGCCACATCCGCTGTATTATCGGCGACCGGCACTCGGAGTGCATCATGATGCTGGACGGGAACCGGCGTCCCACGAAGTCGGCCGTTAGGTGGAGCATGCGCTGCCGGATCGGCTCCGAAAGCGCCACAACGTGGAGCAGTGCCGACCGGGCGCGGGCCGCGGACAGCATTTGCATCTTCTCGGTCCATAATCCCGAAAGCCCTCAGAAAATCCTATGTAATAACCCATGATTTGGAGAATCAAATAGGTAGGCATAGAGCCCAACCCTGCAGGTGTTACGTACCTACGACGGATACGCTCGACTCTCTCAGATTGCACGCTTATTCGGCATGCATAATGCTGGGCAAACAGCGCCGATCTCACCCCAAATCTCCCGCCGTTTCCCCTCCCACGTGGGGTGTTTTTGGTGCGCGTCATTGGAGAGGCTCTTTTTGCACCAACAGAGCCTGGAAACGTTTCATCCAAAATGGCGCCGACAACTTACTCTCGACCATACAGAAAGCCCAATGAGACCCGGTTGATTATGCGACATGCCCGTCGTGATGGGGAACACAGGACCCTTACTCGGTCAATCTGTCTTCGAACAAGAGGTAAACAGGGGATGATACTCTAGGGCGCGCCCCCCTCGTCCTCACCGAAAGGCGCGCTACGGGCGGCCAAGACGTGAATCAAGGAACTTGGCGAACGAGATGGCCTCAACTGCTGCACGAGCAGCGACAGTGGGGGGTCAACCCATGCACGAACATCTGCCCGGACGGTGACATTGGTCAGACGTTGCGTCGTTGCCCCCCCGCAGCGCAGCGAGGGCTTTCCGGCTTTTCGTCTGAACTTCTTAGTTCTCTCCCCTCTTCTCTCCCGTCATGCATTTCTCTCACGCCTCTTTGTTTTCTCCCTTGCATACACTCATAATCGACGAAAATGTACGGGACCGCGGACAAATCCGGGGTGATGGACCCCGCGGCGCAGAAGACCATCGAGGCCGGCGACCCGCTCCCCGGCTCCGGCCCGGAGGACAGCTCCATCAGCTCCGGCAAGGACATCTTGGAGAACGAGGGCGAGGATCCCGTGCTTGCCAGGAAGATGCACCTCGTCAATGACGTATGACACAAAATAGGGACTGACACAACTCGGGGCTCTCGCGCCGTCTCATTCATTGTATTCCTCTGAGAGGATTTGAATAGACGGAACGTGAACCCTGGTTGCTCAACTCGACCTCGAATCACCAAAGACAAAAAGAACTAACCTCTGCAGGCAAACGACCAAATCGGCTGGACCCCGTTCCACTGGAAGCTCTTCGTGCTCAACGGCTTCGGCTATGCCGTCGACTCGCTCATCGCCCTCGTCCAGTCCGTCACCAACACGGGCGCCTTCCTCGAGCTCGCCTCGCCGTCGTCGTACCGCAACACGGGCACCGTCTCGCTCTACGTCGGCCTGCTCGTCGGCGCCATCTTCTGGGGCTTCGGCGCCGACATCATCGGCCGCCGCATCGCCTTCAACGTCACCCTGCTCATCACCTCGCTCGCCACCATCGTCTCGGGCGCGAGCCCGAACCTGCCCGCCTGGGGCTTCTTCATCGCCCTGTCTGCGTTCGGCGCCGGCGGGAACCTGGTGCTCGACCCGACCGTCTTCCTCGAGTTCCTCCCGAGCAGCAAGCAGTGGACCGTCACCGCGCTCGCGCTGTGGTGGGGGCTGGGCCAGGCTGTCACTGGCTTCATTGCATGGGGGTTCCTGAGTGAGTTTGAAAGCTATCATCGATCGTTTCGCGACTGAAACTGACTGCCGCAATAGCCCAGGAGCGATGGAACTGCACCGAGGGCCAGACGTGCAACTGGTCCAACAACGCCGGCTGGCGCTACGTCTCCTTCACGGCGGGCGCCTTCGTCTTCATCGCCTCTGTGCTGCGCGTCACCATCATGCGGCTGCAGGAGACGCCCAAGTACCTACTCAGCGTGGGCCGCGACGCCGACCTCGTCCAGAACTACCAGCAGCTGGCGCAGAAGTACGGCCGGGGGTGCTCGCTCACGCTCGAGAAGCTCGAGGCGCGCGGCCAGATCAAGTCGGCCGGGCAGAAGCGCAACACGTTCAAGTTCGTGAGGGGCGAGCTGGCGGCGCACGTCAAGGGGCTGTTCGTCACCAAGAAGATGACGCTGAGCACCAGCATGGTGTGGATGTCGTGGACGCTGATCGGGTTGGCGTATCCGCTATTTTACGTCTTTCTGCCGTGAGAAACCTCCTAGTCTCAGCGAAAGGCTTAGAGTGATACTGACTGACGCGACGCAGATCTTACCTTAAGTCGAGAGTGCCGGAGGCGGAAGAGTCGCCGTACGAGACGTGGCGCAACTTCACGCTGACCAACATCTCCGGCATCCCGGGCCCCATCATCGCGGGCTACCTCGCGAACCTCCCCCGCGTCGGGCGCAAGTACACCATGGTCATCGGAGCCCTCATCTCGATGGCCCTCTTCTTCGGGTACACGGCAGTCAGCACGGCGGACCAGAACGTCGGCATTAGCTGCGCAATCGGTAAGTCACCTCCAAGAGTCTCATGATGCTAGCTTGGAAGTGAAGGGATTTGCAGACTGACTAGTGACAGCATGCGGCATCAACATCTACTACGGGACGCTCTACGCGTACACCGTCGAGGTCTTCCCCTCGGCCCACAGGGCCACCGGCAACGGAATCGCCGTCGCCTGCAACCGCCTCATGGGCATCGTGTCCGCGTTCGTGGCCACCGCCGGCGACACGACGACGGCCGTGCCTCTGTACGTGTGCGCCGCGCTCTTTGGCGTCATGGCGGGCGTCTCGGCGCTGTTTCCCTTTGAGCCGTACGGGCGCCGGAGTTCATAGACTTCTTTGACCGGGGGCAGTGTGTGTGAGGAGAGTAGACGGTTGACCGTCACGGTTGATGACCAAGGAATTGTGTTATCCTGACAGAAGCGGGGGCATGTGCCTGGCTTGCGAATCTTCGCAAGGTAAAGTTCGACACCTAGTTCAGGAGAGAGACCCTCAGAGGAGTGCCTGCCGGATGTCCATGTGGGCGGCCGCTTTCAGGTGCGCGATCCTAGAGCTTCTAGCTGTTGTGGTAGAGTTATTTTCACGCACACATACTTTAGCTGTCTGGAGGAATAATACAACGATACCCTGTATTCCTCAGCGAATGGCTTCACGTGGTCGGTCGTTTACGCTGGTCTCGCCTCTGATTGTCAGCGATTGGCCATTTGGTTGTCATCCTATTGTGTTCACGCTTCGTCGTCCTCGGCCGCTCAAGCGCCAAGGACGCGAGGACGCGAGGAGACGATAACGAATGATTCGATCCCTGTTGCCATCTAAGAGCCGTGCTCGCAGCTTCCCGCCATGCTTAAGCTACCCGGCTGGAGCTTCCAACATCAGGCTTGGCGAGTTCGGCCTGCTCGAGATGACCGAATCACCGATCCAATGCGAATCATCGAATATGCGGCTAGAAGGTGAGATTTTGCCAAAGAACATTTCGCTACCCCTCCCGGTTCAGTGTTTAACTGCCGGTTGGTTGCGTTTGTTGGGAACAAGCTGCCAAGACGCACATGTCGGGCGTGCAAGGTACAAATCAATATATGCTTCATCTTCTAATCACCCCGACCCGAAAGCGCCCGTAGTCAATCATCTTCGCGAGAACGAAACCTCATCAACGTGACCCTGCGAGATCGCCAAAGGGAAGAATATCCGCATTCCGGCCAACCTCGCGTACAGGTTCTCCGTCCGAAGTCTCTCGCCGCTTGGCCCGCTCCGCATTTGAACTCCGAAACGTCCTACGTACAGGAGGACCATCGACTTTCATCTTCCTTTGCACATGTTTTCTTCGGCGGGTCGGCCGTCGGGCGCCGGCAAGAGTCCCAATTACTTGGCAACTCCCCACCCTCTCTCTACCCATCGTCTCTCGCCCGGACCGCGACGGGCCCCCGCCGATCAGAAACTTCACCCGCCGGAGAAGTTTTAGACGACAACGGGGGGCCGGTTGTGCTATATCAGCCGAGTATCTCCGCATGTCTGTGGCCATAGCTCCTTTCAACATCGCCATCGGCGCGGTCGTTCTCGCGAACCGTAAACTAGCGCAACGTCAGCCTCGCTCGCGACAGATGTTGGTCTGAAATTCAGTCCAGATGCCTTTGACTGCATAAGTTCGATTTCGTTTATTTACTTTCTGTTATACTTATTCTCGCGATGCTTTCTCCCAGCATGCGGACTAAGGCGTATTCAGGCATTCTGAAAAGGCCAAAAAAGCAAACAATTAGCCCCTCCCTCCCCGTCTGATTCACATGTGGTAGAGATCACCGTTGACGCGGCTAGCAGAAAGTCTATCAATGCGTGCGAAGAAGATTAACGTCTACACGTAGAGTTGAGGGCGGCGTCTTTTGCTGCGAACGCGGGACGGGACCCCGACGGGTTCACCCAATATGCTTACCTATTCATGGAAGAACTCAACGCGGCGTTCGCTGCTAAATGTATCTTTTCGAGGTAAGTTATCGTTCTTGCCTCAACACATGTGGCATAGTTACGTCTGCTATCAGATCGAGAATAGCGGGGTGGGCGGAACTCACCGTCGCAACCTTGGGACCGCGTTGATGCCTTTTGATAGGCAGGAGAGGGATCGTGAGTTGCCCCTATCTCCCATCTGGAGTTCGCAGGCCTCCTTACCCCTCACGTCTACACCGCAGTCTAGAAACCTTTGCCGGCGTATTCGACATGCGTACCCTGCAGGTGTCTGGTGGTGCTTGCTTTCCAAGAAACATGAGACGACCGGAGATTGCGCGGCTATTCTTAGCTTCTGCAAGCAATAACCTACCACGAACGGGCAGCTAGACTTTTCGTCGCATCTGGAGCCCCGTCAAAATCACGTTCGTAGATCCCGCCCCCGCTCCCTTGGGCCAACGCCTGGACCTGCACTGGGGGAGGGGGGCACTGCCGGGTGGTGTGATCGAGCAAGCAAGGCTCAACTTCACTCGCGGGACTGGCGAGGCCCCTCTCGTGGGCTTCAATCTTGGCCGCGGAGACTTCGTGTTGAAACGACACGATGGAAAGTCTAAGATGTACCAGGCTGTGGAATTGGCTTTGGTTGTGTGATTGGAAGACGAATGTCCTCTGCATGTATGCTCGCAAGATGTTCGTCTTTTTTGCTTGGTCGTCCTTTGGCTATGGATGAAGCTGATCAAGTATAAAATGGAGCTACTGGTCTGTTGCATTTACCGTCTTCGCTGCCGGGCCATCACATCCATCTATCAGAACCCAATCAATCACTTGAAATCTTGACAACTCAAACTACAACCATGCTCATCCTACCCTTCAAAAATTTGGTCACTGTTGGTCTGGGGCTCTACGCCACCTTAGCTCTTGCTTTGCCCGCTCCTCAGCCGGAGGCGGATCTCCAGGATCTCGACGAGGTACGCTACCACATGACTCCCAAGTCCTATTGTTCAGGACCACACGGCTAACCGAAGATGTGAAACCAGAGATTCGATGATGTTGTAAGTGCAAAGTCGCGGGAACTCTGAAAAGAGGTACCACACTGACACAAAAGCGTAGCGAGGCCCGGAGGTTGAGGTAGTTGCTGTATGTCTTCCCCATCCCGCATTCCTTACTATACGTCCATGTTACTAACCACCACCTTTTCAGGAGGTGAACAAGGAGGTTTTGGAGGCTCGCGACGAGGAGGACTTGGAGCTGCCGCTGCCGCTGCCGCTGCGACCTCGACAGCTTCCGGGCGATTTCCCGCCGCCGCTACCCCTAGATGGCGGCCCACCACCACGCCCTGGCCGAGGCGATCGTCCACCGCGCACACTGAGTCTAGACGAACCTCCGCCAACCCCAAGAGGCGGTGGTCGAGGAGGCGGTGGTCGAGGAGGCGGTGGTCGAGGGGGCGGTGGTCGAGGGGGCGGTGGTCGAGGGGGCGGCGGTCGAGGAGGCGGTGGTCGAGGAGGCGGTGGTCGAGGGGGCGGCGGTCGAGGGGGCGGTGGTCGAGGGGGCGGTGGTCGAGGAGGTGGTGGTCGAGGAGGTGGTGGTCGAGGAGGCGGCGGTCCAGGAGGCGGTCGGGGCGGGCGTGGTCGTCCCGGTGGCGGCGGCGGACGAGGCCGCCCCCCGACCAGAAGGCCCCCTAAATAGGCTGCTTGCGAGCCTATATCTTTCGTGGGACGAGTTCACGGTCGAGGGTCGGGGACTATCGGTTTTTGGGGGAGGATTCGTAATTGAAGGAGAGGCGGCGGCGACATTGCCAATACTTAAAAGTGTTTCGGGGGGTTTCGAACATAATTTGGGAACAAAACAAAGCTCCGGAACTCCGAAGCACGAACGATGGAAAACATGTTTTTGACGTTCAAAAACTGTATGTAATATTCGGTCGCGAATTCTGTTGAATGGAGTCGTCTGTCTGTATGCCTACTGCCACATGCTCTATTGTGAGATACCCAGTGTTGAATGCTCTGTGTTCAGACAAGGAGTGAAGGACAGCTTCTACCTAGGTTTCATAACTTCAACTTGTCGTTCCACTATGACTCATATTATTGAAACCTATCATGGGGCCACGCAATGGATTCCATTGATGACGACGAAGCGGGATACGAACAATTACTGCGTCTTTGCAACTTCACCTTCCTAAAATGAGGGTCGTTAGCTGGGATGCGCTTCCTGCGCTTAAACTGGACAGGTGTTCTGTTTAGTCCAACAGCACATCTTGTCGATCCCCCGGAACATCCATCAATATGATGCCATGGCAATCCGTCCCATTTAATTCCGCCCCAGCATCATTCGGGAACATTGTCGTTATCACAGCAACTTCGACTTGATTGTCAGATACCTAGAACAGCTCAGTCTCCTCAAAGCTTCCACCATGCTCGACTTCGACTGGCACCTCAGCACGCCGCGGCTGTACCTCTCGTACGCCAACCCCTCAAACGCCGCGCACTGCGACTTCTTCGCCGAGTACATGTACCAGCCCGCGGCCAAGAAGGAGCTAGAGGAGCTCTCCCGCACCATGCCCAGGCGGGAGGCCGTCGCCAAGCTGCCCATCGAGCCGCGCCTGGCGCGCATGGAGGCGACGGGCTACGGGCGCTACGTCGTCTCGCTCAGGCCGGAGGCTGCCGACGAAGAGGCCGAGAAGCTGCCCTTCTCGCAGCGTTCCTACGAGTGTGTCGGGTGCGTCACCATGCAGCTGGCGCGCTTCCCGGGCACCCCCGGCCCCACCGTCCCCGACGTCGGGTTCTCGTTCCTCGACAGGTACCAGGGGAAGGGATACGCGACGGAGGCTGCGCGGAGGTTGATAGAGTACTTCAGGGAGGAAAGGGGACAGAAGGGGTTCTTGGGCATCACTGACCAGAAGAATGGGAGCGCGAAGAAGGTCCTTGGGCGGTTGGGGTTCTCTGACAGAGGGGTTAGGGAGGTCACCGGAGTTGATGACGGCGGTAACGCGGCCGCTGTCTCGTTGTGGAGCATCGACCTCGAAGGAGCTTTGGAAGAATACGGCATAGGAAAGATCGTTGCTGAAGCGTAGCCAGATTTCTGTGCCCTACGCTCACCATCGGTCTCATGGAGTAAAGCACTCAAGACGCTGTGCCCCAAGCTGACATATTCTCGTCAGCTGAGTCTTCCGCCAATCAGATCCCAATCATAAACTCCTATGCTTACCTTGCATGTGTACCTAATGAGGTTGAGGCTGACGGTCGCCTGATGCCAAGTCGAAACCCCGCTTCTTCGTTTCTCAGAGTTGTCCGCCGACTCAACATCACGTCTCCAAGAGCCTCAAAGAATCCAACGCATCAAAAGGGTTTCGTATTTCGAGCAGTCTCTTCGGAGACTACCGAGCTCTCGCCATGGCTGACCCTTTCACCATCATCGGGACAACCTCGGCGATCCTGTCCTTCGTCGAGTTCTCCGGCAAGGTCATCAAGACGGCACGAAGCCTCCATGACTCCGTCTCCGGGAGCACGCAGAGCCATGAGCGCTTGGAGTCTGTGATGGAACAAACGCGGGGTCTCCTTGTTGAGATGAAGCAGCAACAAGCAACGGCAACTGGGACCGGAGTCCAGGGCGACACTCACATCATCGTCGAAAACTGCGAATCGCTGGGAAACGACATGCTGAAGCTACTTAAGAAGACCAAGAAGAAGAAAGACGGCAAGTTTCTCGAGACCATTCGGACAGCGTCAAAGACTGTCTGGACTGAAGGGGCGGTGAAGGATTTGCAGAACCAACATGCGTTCTGCATGACAATACTGAACACCCATATCCTCTCCGTTATGAGGTAAGTATTGGAAAACAATGACTCTAGAAGTAGTATTCTTGCTAAAGAATCGATCAGTTCGCGCGCCAGCGGCAAATTCGAGCAGTTGTTGAAAGGACAGAAGGGCCACTCGGAAGATCTCGAGACTCTTCGGCGCCTGACTGAGGAACTGTCGACCGAGCAACGAACAGTCTCCGAGTCCATTGACGCCCTCTGTGGAGTTTTTGACACACTCAAGTTCACGTTGGAAATCAACAACGTCACTCGCATACTGGACGCTTTGAGAATACCGGAAATGGACGCTCGCCACGATCAGATTTCCGACGCTGCAGCCAATACCTTCAGATGGCTGATGGAAAGCGAAAAGGTTCCAAAGGGTCATGGAGATAGCGATATGTCTCTTGCAACATGGCTGCGTGAAGGAAACGAAGTCTTCCACATATGTGCTAAGCCGGGCGCTGGGAAATCAACTCTCATGAAACTTCTCAGCGAAGACCGTCAGGCGGAGACGCATCTCAAAACCTGGGCAAACGAAAAGCAGCTCATCAAAGCCAGCGTTTTCATATGGAAGTCCGGCTTACCAATCCAGCGCAGCTTTGATGGGTTCACCCGAGCTCTCCTGTACGAGATTCTGAGCCATCCTGCCCTGGCAAAGGACCTTTCCAGTCTACTACCCTCTCTCTTCCCAAGCCACTGGAAGCTCCAGGAGTTCCAACCTAACACAAACTCGACGCCCATCAAGATCCGCCCCAAGCAGATACTGTCTTCTCTAGATAATCTGATCAGATCGGAAGTTTTGGCAGCGAAATACCGGTTCTGCTTCTTTATAGATGGCCTAGACGAGTTTGACGACCCAGTTGAGAAGCACGACATGATTGCGGAGAGATTACTCGGCTGGGCGAAAAGCAACAACGGCGCCGTCAAAGTCTGCATGTCCAGCCGAGAGGAGAACGCGTTTCTGGAGGTCCTACCGCCGCACCAAAGGCTTCGTCTCCATCTCGTGACGAAAGACGACATACGCACAATGGTCCGAGACAGACTCAACAGGCACCGGACCTTCGGCAGATATGATGCCCTAGATGGCAAGAATATTTGCGAGACAATTGTGCAGAGGGCAGAGGGAGTATTTCTTTGGGTCAAGCTGGTTCTCGACGAAATATGGGAAGATCTCGAGTGCTCAAAGTCCGCAAGAGAGTTGCGCGATACTCTGGATGGAATCCCGGCCGAGTTGGAGACGTTCTTCGAGCATATTTTCAACTCAATTCCGACCCGGTATCAGAAAGAGTCTCACATAATTTTCATGGTCGTCTGCGAAGAAGCCCTTGAAATTCGGGAGAGCATACACGGTATGCCCTATAAACCGTCTGCGTATCTATGGTCATTCATTGGAGACATATTGCGCTCGTCGGACTGCCCTGGAGACCTTCCAGTTCGGCAGTTGGGTGAAACTGAGGTCGTCGAGCGATTCACGAAGTTCACTGCACGACTTCGGACCCTTGCTCGAGGCTTGTTGCAGATCAACCACCACCGGGGAGTAAGAGATGAAATAAATATGGCGTTCACTTATCGCATAGAGCCAATTCATCGAACTATAAAAGACTGGCTCGTCAAATCACCACCAACAGCACTGGAGGAGTCACAGAAATCTCTCAACTTACAAGAGATGGTTCTGAAATGTTACATCGCCCACGCTACGCTTCTACCCTGGATTAGGACAGAGGTTGTCCAGAACGGTCTGACTTTTTCACGAAGTTATATTTCATGGCGGGAGATCTTGAGATCCTTGATATCTTGGTTGCAAGTCTCACCCTCCACCGGCCCTGACGAAGGAGGGATCATGCAGCTTCTATCGACATTGGACGAGGCTTTGCTATGGAGCCAGTCGCTAGGAGCCTGCGTAGACAAGCCTGTCGACCTTTCCAAGATATCCCTCATCATCCCGGAGGAAATAACTTCGCCAAACCACATGTACCACCAGTTCAAGCTGCATCTTCTTCACAATTTCATCACGGTATCGTTGATGTCATGCAAGAAGCTGTTTTTGCCCTATATTTCGTGGGCACTGAACCATGGAGAATGGGCCAACTTACCTCAGGTCAAAGCATCGATGCTGGTGCAACTTTCATGGGATACGATTCATGTGGAAGCTTTTGCAGCAGAGTCTTGGATTGCATGTTTATCCACCATTTTGGAGCACGGTACTGACCCCAACTATCCACTATTCACTCAGAAAGAACACGGAACTGGCAAGACTATAGCCCTCAGCCCGTGGATGGCCTATCTCCAGACGGCTCACAACCACCATCATTTATATTTGAGATTTATGAAGGGACGCAGCCATTCCTTCTTTTCAAAGGCAATCATAGCTCTTTTCCTGAGACAAAATGCCGCCACAGATGTTTACTGGTCATGGATGGATGAGAGGCTGCTCGGGATATCAACGGAATATCAATCGAAACAGGGTGAGTAGCAACTTTGGCTACAGGTTTGTCGCCTGCAACCAGATTTCTAACAATAATACAGGGTACGAATGCGTTCACTTCGGCCAGTTAGAATGCATAACAAGCAAGGAAGATAGACTCCCAGCTCACAACATCGAAAGGGAAAAAGAGTCTACGATTTTTTATTTTTGCCAAGGTAAGGATGGGGATGAAATTCGCCGTACAGCAAGCACCATAGTGAGGTCAGACACCCTAGACCGTTTCTTGGACTGTCTTCCGATATCGTACAGGCAAAACGTTCGGTACCAGTACGAGGGGCAGCTACCACTTGGAGAGTATCTGTCGAAGATTGCAATACAAGATTTGAATCCAGTGTTGCAGATGCTAGAGACACACGGGACACAGAAGACAGCGGGACCAACACTTGCCCTGTTGACAGGTCTTGATACCTCCCGATCAACGGGTGGAACCGAGGGCGCCGGAAGCTCACACACAACCCATGACGATCTGCGTTATGGCTTCATCAAATCGCTGAAGAGTACTTGCTGGCTACCTCCAAGAATGTCCATTTTGTTTCTCATTGCCGGTAAGTAACCGCCGTCAACGCACGCCCCGCAAAGCAGACGGAGACTCAAGTCACAGGGCAGAACTAACTTCGATGTGCCCATAGGACTCCTGGGAGGGTTCATTCTGGCAAACCTCGTTTGAGAGTATAGGAGCGACGTCAGTTTATAGGAAACGGATGTTATTAAATATATTACGTTTAAACGCCCCGAATTACAACTCGCACGTGAGGTGGAACCTGCTTTCGTTCAGCTGGCTACTCTCTCTATCTCTCAAACGGGACCGCAATCGTCGGTTTTCTCACTTTCTGTTGTTGATCTGACATACAGGACCTCTATCGTCCCTGAAGCAGCACTCGTTCGAGCCTGGTCCTCGCTGGCAGACCGGGTTGTGGCCCTGGCAGCCGTAGCACCCGAGGCCGCTGTTGCACTGTCCCCTGCCGGGCGAGCAAGGATCGCCTCTACTCCTGCCTCGTTTCTCGAGCGGGAGCTGGAAGTAAGTGGTCAGTGGTTTGCTCGGGAGACGGTCTGGAGATAGACGGGGGCTGTCTCACGGCGCTGTCGCCTCCCACCCATGTGATCTCGTCGTCGACCACGAGTTGTTGCAGAGAGGCGATGGTGTCCGCATCGACGGGCGAGGCCGCGAGGGCTCTGATTGTTGCGGCCAGGGATATCGAGACGACCAGGCGGGCCTTCATCGTCGCGGTTGTTGAGGTCTCTCTGCGGGATTCCGGCAGAGGATCATGAAGGACTTGAAAAAGGACAAGCGCCAGCGCCCTCAGAAGAACGTTGGAAGAGGGAAGAGAAAGGAGACAATACCCTCGAAATGTGACCTTGTCGTTCGATTGTGGCCCGAGACGTGACGACGGGTGTTTGAGCCCAAGAGAAACGCCAAGGGAGGGGCGCTTCTCTTTTTCAATAAGTGACCGGTAGTATTGAAGACAAGTTGCGCCCTGCTGCCGCACGCGCGCACATACCCCTCTGGGTCCCCCGGCATCGAAAACATTTTTCTCGGCAACCGAAGTCACAGCGTACGTCGTCTGATGTGCATGCAACCAAGGTTATTTCACTCGCAAACGGGTGCACGGACGAGGTGTTGGTGTCGCGGGAGGCGGGGGTTCAAGCCCTGCCCGCGATCTTTGACGCAGCGCGAACGCCTCTCCCGCCCTTTTGCTTGCTTGCCCCCGGAGATAAACGACGTACGTTCATGCCGGCGCCGGCTGGGCTTGCATTAGGTCGTCGGGGACGTCTTGGGACGATGAAATCATGGAAGGGGAGATGTCTCTTCGGCAGTCGGCTGTCACGGCGTGTCCGAGTCGTTGACTCGTTGGGCAGCATGGCACTCGGGAAGAAACACAGGCTAGGGTCATCTGTCGTTCGTGTCATGGCAGGGTTGGACTGGATTTCGGGCGGGGAGCATGGACAACAAGAGCACAACATCAACTGCCATCGGAACTCATCCAATCCGGATGAACTCAGCCCAAAGTCGCTCTGTCAAGCGAAGAGTTGCTGATGAGGTCCTACTGGCTCCAGTATCTGGTCGATTCAGTCGGTTTGAGCAGAGATCTCGTCACGTCGAGAAAGTTCATCCAAGGAAATGGGACTGTGGTCGAAGGTTCATGATGAGAGAACACACCAAGCTCACCGCCACGGCCGGGAAAACGTAGCCCAGCCGCCGGGAGCTCCGGTGGAAAAAAGGGTCAATTATGCTCTTGTAGTTCGTAGCGCTATTCATCCATCCCTTTACAAAGGATCCTTCAGCGTCTCTCCTCGCGAATCTCAGTTCCTGCGGGGACGTTGGTCTCGACTTCCTGGAGCTTGTCGTTGGTGCCACCCGTAATCTCGAACACTGTGTTTCGTCACGCGTTAGCAAAAGTCTCGGAGCAAAGAGGGTAGTATCACGGGCAGACTTACAGTCGACGGGAGCGGTGGTGAACTGGCGCGCGGGGACCTTCTTCTGGAAGAGGTAGTCCAGCTCGGCAAAGGTGCGGTTCCTGGTCTCGGGCAGGAAGAAGAAGATCCAGATGGCCCAGATGAAGCACAGGCCAAAGTAGAACATGCCGGCCCTGGGACCCCAGCCCCAGGATCCGGGGGTGTTGTTGAGCATGCGGGGGTTGAGCTGCTGGATGATGATCTGGCCGACGACGTAGACGGCGCGGCCAAGCACGATGGACTGGGCGCGGACACGGCTGGACGAGGTCTCGCCGACGATGACATAGGTCGCCGGGCCAAGACTCATCTTGAAGGACAGGTTGACGAGGATGAGGATGGCGGCGACGGCGATGATGGTGCCATCGCTGTCGGAGATGAAGCCCATAATGCCGATGATAAGCATGCACAAGCCGATGGCGGATGAGCCGTAGAAAAAGAAGGTGCGGCGTCCGATCTTGCCCATGAAGGCGATGGCGATACCGGTGCCGACGATGTTGACAGACTGGATGGCCATGTTGAAGTCGAAAGAGCGCTCGGTGGGCATGCCGGCGCTTCTTAGAAGGACGGCGGCGTAGGAGCAGATGGACTGGCCGTTGAGGATCTGGATGATGAAGGCCATGCAGATGATGAAGGTGCGGCGAAGGTTGGTGCCGTGGAAGCAGTCGCGGTAGCTGGAGTTGGCGGACTCGATCTTCTCCATCTCGTTGGTGTGCTTCATCAGGGCCAGGGTCTCGGCCATGCTCTGCTCGGTGTAGTGACCCTTGCGGGCGAGACGGCGGAGGGCCTTCTCAGCCTCGTCGATCTTGCCGCGGCGGATGAGGTACCACGGGCTCTCGGGGGCGATGAAGCCGACGAAGAAGAGAGGGACAACCCAGACCCACTGGAGGGCGTAGGGAACCTTCCAGCCGAGGTCGCCCGGGAGATTGAGGGAGCCACGGAGGACACCGGTGGCGAGGAACGAGCCGGCACCCCAGCACATGGAAACCCAGGAAGTGAGGTATCCACGCATGGCGGCGGGGCAGATCTCGGCGGCGTAGGCGGTGGTGAGGGTCTGGAAGATACCCCAGGGAATACCGCAGAGAATGTTGGCGGCGAAGAGCATCTGGACGTTGACGGCGAAGAACAGGGTGAAGATCGTGCCGGTCATGAGGGCCATGGCAAACATGTAGACCCTGCGGGAGCCGTAGCGGGACTGAAGCCATCCGTTGAGGAGAAGACCGATGATGCTGCCGAGGTTGTTGCCGTTGCCGATGGCGGCCTGCCAGGAGCTCGAGACGTAGTTTTCGCCGTCGGGACCGGGCCAGCCGAAATGGGCGAGGTAGGCGGGGTGGGCGAAGAAGTTGTTGATCAGCCCGACGTCCATGCCCTCCATGACGAGAGCCAAACTGAGCAGCATGGAGTAGACGGCGGCGGGCCAGTACCTCTTGAAGAGCTCCTTACGGGTGAGGCGGCCTTCCTCCTCACTGGCGAAGGCGGCGGCCTCGATGAGGGCGACGTCCGGGTGGTACGAGCCATACTCATCGTGAGTGACGGGCGTCCTTTCTTTGTCGGTCATTGTGCTGGAGGATGGGGGTTGAGCGACGGGAGGGAGGGGAAAGGGAAGGGTTGTTGTCGGTGAAGAGAGAAGAGAGAAGGGAGCACAAGAAGGCAAAGAGGACGTGGGAAACGCGCTCAAGATAAACACGTTGTATCCGGTTGCCAGTCGCGCCCTACCAGTCTAGCGCAAAGTGTTCACGCCGGGGTTTGTTCTGTCTGTCCAGGGTTCAGACACAGAGACAGATACGGACACAACATGAGCGGTAGAAGAGACCGAGGGGCCTGGCCGCATCCCGCGGCGCCAAGTTGCCAAACCTGCGCCAAGTTGGTGAATGCCAACCACATGAGATGGCCTGCCAAGAGAATTCGCACAATCTGTTGCCGAGGGCTTCTCTGTTGGTGCGAAATGTAAGATGAGTGAGTGATTGAGTCTCACGACTTGCTGACACGCCCCGGTTGGGTTGTTGTGCCCCCTCCCCGCATGCTCGTTCTCGTGTCCCCTCTCCAGAGGATCCACGAATCACTTCGTTCCCCAGCTTTGGCTCATTTCCCCACGGGGTTTGGCCTTCCCCAAGTTCCTCCCAGACCCCCGGGTTGTGAGCCCACCACAAACGCCCGCGATTCGGTCGTCGCGAGAGAGGATCCCGAGTCATGTAGAGACTGGGCCAATGGCGGCGCGAAGCCAAGAGCCAATGTTGCGCACCAAGACTCGCCTGCCAACCCTCACGATCCTGGCTCGCCGGTTAGCTCGACAGGGCCAAGAACGCAAGGCCCGGACGTACAGCACGGAACGGGAAACCTCCTCCAGTGTTGGGGCCCAGGCCGTCCCCTTCGTGATTGACAACCGAAGGAGACCGAGCCAATTGCTGTCGAGGACTGCCGAATCCTCCTCGCAGGCGCTCCATTTACGACCCGGGAGTCACGTCGAGAATGGGAAGACTGAGCCGATGGTGGTGAGGGGCAGGGAACAGTCACCGACCTCAGCTCAGCTTAGGATTCGACCTCGAAATGTGACCACGACACGTGCCGTTCGCCCGCCGTAGCGACGAGGGATGTAACTGTGCCTCCCGGGTGCGTGGGCTCGCTAGCTGCTTTTGGGGAAGGATTGTGAGGGGGAGTTGGGGTGGGCATGTCGAGAGATTTGGATCTGGACCGAACACCCATTCCCTTTCATTTTTTCAGACGATCCCCTCGAGCTCGAGGCGCGCATCTCCGGCGGCCGAGTTGGCTGCATGGGCAAGAGACACACAAAGCTTGGCCCAAACGCCAATGACGGACGACAAGACAGTCAAGCAATTCGTTACTCGTGTGTGCCGGCCGCCTTTGAGCAAGCGGCTGGGCGAAAAGGGTGCAGATAAACCGAAACCCGAGCCCAAGAATGTAGCTAACAGCTTGGCTATTCGATTCTTCCTCAGGTGACTGCAATGCGAGTTGTCTTGGCAGCTGCGTCGAGGCTAAGAGTTGCCGTTCACAGCCACACACAACCACGATGGCGGTAACCCTTTCCGCTCAGCCTCAAGACCCTCCAAACAGACGACAACTCCATACTTTGTATGTGGGATCTTTGAAGATCAGCAACTTGATTGGGTCACTGTTGAAGACTGGAGGCGGGGGTGGGTTCGCGGTGCTCGCGTATCGTCCGTTGTCGTCCGCATATACGCTTCCGGCTCCGCGACCCCGCTGTTCTGCCTGCACGGTGCACGATGACATTCCCGTGGAGTTTCCAGGGCCTCTTCAGAGGCTGCAGACGTATTAAGGGACCTTGCAAAGTAATGCAAGCGGCAAGGAACGCAATACTACATAGTAAGACAAGATGAAGTAAGCAAGTGAGAGATCGAGGATCAGGGATATGGAAACCTCCTTTCAATGCAACAATTGGCCTTCATTCCCATTTAATAAGCTCTCGAGACGCAGTGTCCCCCGCACAACCGGAGGCCTCGGTATTGATGGGGGACTAGACTTTCCTGTACAGGCAATAACAGGCAGAAACCTTGACCGGGGAATGAATCGGCTCCATCACGGAGAGGTTATTTGATTTTACGTGCATGCATCATCCCTAAAGCCATCGGAATTGTTTAGCGACTCGGAATCCCCTTACCGGGCATCTATAAGCACCAGAAGAAACAGCATCAGCAGAGCAAGAAAGACATGACAATAGAAACGTAGAAACCATGTCAGGGGCCTCTTCTCTTGTCGCCCCCTACGACAGAGACCACGAGGACCCCAACGGGCCCGGCGACGCCCGGCCCACGGCCCTCAAGATCGTGCGGGACGAGTGCCTCGACGGGAAGCTGCAGGGCAAGGTCTTCCTGGTGACGGGCTGCACGGCGGGCATCGGCGTCGAGACGGCGAGAGCGCTCCACGCCACGGGGGCCGACGTGTTCTTCACGGGGCGCGACGCGCGGAAGGGCCGCGAGGTCGCCGAGAGGATCGCCCGGGACGGGAAGCCCGGCAAGGTCGTCTTCATTGAGATGCACCTCGACTCGCTGGCGAGCGTACGGGGCGCCGCCGCCGAGTTCCTCCGGATGTCAGACGTGCTGAATTGCCTCGTCTGCAACGCTGGTGAGCCAGATGAAACTTAAGAGTACCTATGAAGAGTTTGTGTGTTTTGTCTGACGTTTCGAAGGAGTCGGGCTGCATCCAGAAGCCAAAACGAAAGACGGCTTCGAGATGCACTTTGGCGCCAACCATGTGGGCCACTTCGCCCTCTTCGACACCCTCAAGGACACGCTCCTCGAGTCGGCCTCGCCCGAGTACCCCTCGAGGCTGGTTATGGTCTCATCACGGTCGCACCTCGCCGGCGCCCCTGATATTGACGACCCGAGCCTGGGTCTAAGTCTCAACAGCGACCGGCCGTACGACGCGCACGCCGCGTACGGCGTCTCCAAGACAGCTAACATCTGGATGGCCAACGAGGCGGAGCGGCGGTTCGGAGGCCGGCATTTGCACGCCACGGCGCTCAACCCGGGCGCCGTGGTCTCGGAGCTGGGCCGGCACGTTGGCGCCGAGACTGTGGAGCGGACTTTCGGGCCGCCGGAGGTCGCGAGGTTGGTCAAAAGCGCGGCGCAGGGCGCGGCCACGACGGTCTGGGCGGCCGTCGGTCGGGAGTGGAGGGACCACGGCGGGAGGTTCCTCGGCGACGTCCAGGAGGGTGTGCCCGCGGAGACGTGCCGCGATGGTAGGACCGGGGCTGGATTTGCCGCGCATGCCTTTGATGAGGAAAAGGAGAGACGGCTGTGGGACATGAGCTTGGAGATGATCAAGAGGGGATAATGAGTTCAAGAAACTTAAGGTCATTCATTCATTGTCGGCGTGCACTATCACGTTTACGAGAAGTACATGTTTACTATGAGCTGTGGTTCACACCTAGGAGACCTCATGGTAGCCAACCTCTTGATTAACAAGTTTCTTCTCACTAGTTCCAACAGACGACTACTCTGGTTGCCGCTTTCTCATCAAGATAGACTTGGTCGGGTTGGGAACAGACTGCAACCTCGTCAGCCATCGATCACAACCCGGGCAGAGATCTCTCAACTTACCTGAGACCCAAAGTTCAAGTTTTCATACCTCCCCTCGCACCCCGGCGGCATGGCGACATCGTACTCAACAAGCGCGGTTGCAAGTATCATCTTGATCTCGTTCGCCGCGAGAAATCGACCCGGACATGCGTTCCGCCCGTACCCGAACGCGAGGCTCGTCTCGGTCACGCTGGCGAACTGGTTACCGGCCGCAGCCTCCGCCGCAGCGTCATCGGCGGGCATTGTTTTGCTCAAGGCAGCCTCAGTCTCCTTTCGAATCCTGTAGAGCCGCAGGGCGTCGAATTTCTCGGGGTGGGCGTGGATGGACTCGTCGTTGTTCACGGCGTGGGAGGGGACTTCGATGATGACGCCGGCGGGGACGGTCTGGCCGTTTGGGAGGGTGAAGGGTTTCATGACCTTGCGCTGGAATGCGGCTGCACACTAGGAGTCAGCACTGCGTTATGATGTTTGACAAGTGGGAGACGTTGCATACTGGCGCTTTGCGGGTAGTATCGCATAATTTCCTTGAGGAAGCTGTCCAGCTTGACCATCTTCTGGATCGCCGCCGCCGTGATCTCTCCCCCTGCATCGGCGACGACTTGTTCGATCTCTCCTCGCAGCATCGGGACCAGCTCGGATCGGGCTGCCAGTTCGTAAAAGCTAGATTTGTGAGCCGTGCCATGTAGCTGTAAAGGCGAGACTCACAAGTTGGTCAGAGCAGCCGTCGTCGTATGTATCGCAGCAAACGTCAAGCTCAACTGGTACTTCGAAATCTGCCGGTCGCTCTGCTCCCCGAACCTGTCCTGCGAGTCGAGCAGCCACTGCAACATATCGTCCGGTCTGTCCCTTTTTTCTAAGCCGCTTCCCCTACGCCTCGCCGTGACGACCGGCCGGAGGAACTCGTCCGCCTGCCGGAACCGGTCGTGCAGCTTCCTTACCGCCGGTACCCGGGAGGCCAGGAAGGGGCGCAGCCAGGGCGAGACGAACCCGACGGCCTGGACGGCCGCGGTCATGTCGAGGGTGTAGTTTACGGCGGCGTCGAGGTAGGTCTCGTCGCGGCAGAGGTCGGGGCCGACGAAGATGCGGCCGGATGTGCGTGCGACGATGCGGGCTAGTTTCTTGTTGACGAGGACCGGTGCCCATTCCGTTGAAGGGGGAAGCTCGGTTCCTCACGGCTCGGGTGATTTCGTCGAGGATTATCGGGTTCAGGCGGACTGGAGTCGCGTGAGCATGCGTTTCTCTTGAACTTCTATGAGACATATTCCGTACACAGCGCTGGGTTAAGAGAGGTCTTAAGAGTGTGCGGTATCGTTGGGATGTTGCTGGTGATGTTTGTGTACTTCGTTTGCAGAGCCTGTCGTTGATGATCATTAGTCAAGATTCGCGTAGTCCGGTAAGCCTTTTACCTCCTCGACGGCCTCGTTGAAGCTGAGAACGTCGTCGGGTAGCTTCTTCAGCTGCTTCGAAAAGTCTGGCGGCACGACAACGCACTCGGATTCTGCAGTCTACCTCAGTGATGTCTCTCCAGGACCGTCTGAGATAGCGCCATACCCCTTGCCGTCATTATTCTAAACGGACTGTCTTTGAACTGAGAGAGTCAGCTTCTCATAGTGTCAACTGTTATTCGTCCCACGTACCTTTTTGTGCCCTTCTACGTACAGACTACTCGCTTTTCCAGACATGAACTCTTTCCGCCTCTGCCCTTTGCCCTTTGACATCCCGACGACGGGAATATTGGAGAGCCGGGACCTGTTCAGGAGGACTTTCAAGGATAGAACCACGGCGCATGCGGCCAGCAGCGCACACCCGAAACCGAACGATCCTGAGAAGAACACGAGAGCGGCCATAGCTGCAGTGACTTGGGTGGCTGTTGCTTTAGTTCTTCCGTGGTAGCAGACTTGGAAAAGAACTCTCGCTGCACTAGGTATCCAAGGATGGATGAGATGAAAGAAAAGGAGACGACAATAAACGCGCGACTGGCAGCGACGACGAGCCACAAGCTGAAATCGAATAACGCGGCTGTCAGGCAACCCCCCTCAGGCTCGACTTTCCGAAACAGAGATCGACACGTGGGAATGTTTGCCAGCCTTTGTGAAAGAACCGGCGGGAGCATGTTCCTCATTTGAACCGGCGCGGAAGTCGATTCCCAGCAAGACGCTTATCATCCCATCGGTCGAAAGGCCACTCTTATGCGACGAGTCAGACGAGGTACCATTTAGGCGAAAGCTTAAACGGATATCATGGCATGCAATCGCGACGCGCTCTGCGAGGATAGGTATGAGGTGGAGAGCGAGTAAGTCACATAGAGTTCCGATTGTGTCGGACGGTTGGGGCGGGCCGCTCGCGTTGCGTTAGTTGGCCGTTGCCTCGTCATGGTTGAGGCCAGGCAGCGCCCCCGCCGCCCGGTATCGAAGAGATGAGTAGCACGACATTAGAGTTGTACTTGATAATGACCCTTGATAGCTGGGACTTCGGGCACGTCTACGACAGCAGTGAGGGTTGCGGATCGGACGGAAGAAGCCCACACAACTCGTTCGCGGGAGAGCAGAGTAACAGCAGCTTGACTCTCACTCATACTGATGGATCCCTGCCTCGCTTTGCCCACGAATATAAAAGATAAATCTGGCCATAGAAGCGATGGAATAACGCCTGGTCCCACTAAAAGGCAACACTGCTAGTAGAGCAACCAACAGCCACGCCAATACACGCATTGCCCACCGGGCTCTACGCAACACACATCCTCAAGACCGACCGACGTACCTCCTCTTCCTCTGCCGCCTCGATGGCATGGCGTCGGGCTCGTCCAAGAACAGCCCGATCAGCCGGCGCCAATGAAAGTGCAGCGGATTATCAGCCAGCGGCGGCACGCGGTCGTACGCAAAGGGCGCCGCCTCGAGGAAGTCCAGCGGGCCCGTGTCGGGCGTCGCCGGGTCGGCGAACCAGCGCAGCGAGGCGTCGAAGACGGGCACGCGGCGGAACAGGTGCAGCGGGCGGAACCACTCCTCGTGCGGCATCGGGTAGCGGGCGTACTGGGGGTACATCCAGATGCGCAGCTCGCGGAGGCGGGGGAGCCTCGGGGCGGCGTCGGTCCAGATCTTGGTCCAAGCGAGGCGGGCGGCGACGGCCTCGTCGTCGTCCGGGTCCATGTAGGACTCGATGGGGGCGGCCCAGACGAGGTGGATGCGGGCGATGCGGGCGAGGGAGTCCGGGGCGGTGGTGCTTAGGAAGCGGGATAGGGGGTCAGCGCCGATGAAGGAGAAGGTTGTGTCGTCGTAGATGGAGTCGATTGACTCTTGGTACATCCGCCTGCAGGTGAGAAGGACGGCCAGAAAGGGGCTGAACTCCTTGACGAGTAGGGGCTTCCGCTTCTTCCCCTTGCTGTTCTCGCTCTCGTGATAATTATCTTGTTCAGCACAGTCTTCTACCGGGCGCAGGACGGGAGGCTCCTCCTCGCAGGCCCAGTGATGGCACCAGGGCGACGAGGTGCGCAAGCGCCATTCGTTGATGTCGTCGCGCTGGGTGGCGGCGGCGATGGCGTCCTCGGGGGAAGCGGGGTGGTCGGCGGCGGGGGTCTCGGCCAGGACGCGGGTGAGCTCGGCCTCGCGTATGTCCTCGGCGTCCGGGTCGGAGACGCAGCGGCAGTGGGAGAGGGGCGCGAGGGCGGACTGGCCGGCCTTGTAGACGTGCTGCGTCGGGCCGGCGGCGCGCCAGAGGTGGCGGTAGATGTCCCGGCGGATCTCGAGGGGGAGGGCGGAGAAGAAGGCGGAGTTGGACTGCGGGTGCGGGTGGGTTTGCCGGGGCTCGGGAGGGGAGCCGAGGGGGTCGGCCCTGTCCGGGAGGGCGTCGGACATAGTTCCGAGGTGTGAGATGGATGAATGTGTGAGTTTGGTGGGTGAGATAGATGGATGAGTGAGCGATGGCGGTTAGATGAGAGGCCGAATGTTTGGCGTGAGAGAGAACCTCTAGAGAGTGAGATTGAGGTTATGAGAATGAGCTAGGCAGTCGTGAGGAGTGAATGACGCAATAAGTGAGTGAGACGAGAGGAATGAGATAAGAGGTGAGTCTCATCTCACACCTGTCTCACCTCCCTAATCGGGCTTAACGTTGCTTATGGCATCTGCTCATCCAATCACTGGCAGTGAAGCAGTAGCAAAACACTTATCTCACATGTCACTCTCACACACCTTCTCTCTCTCTGTGTGTCTCTCACTCACTCATACATACAATCATTCATACCCATAACTCGGAGCTTCTGCACCCAAGCCTCCGATGCCGACGCCGGTAGGCGAACATCTCGCATCTCGCATGTCTTTCCGAGCCACGATGCGATCAGGGTTTTCCTCCGCATCCATAAGGCCCAGACTATTACGTACCAGAACTCCATAGCTAACACCCCTCATCGCTGGGGTTGACCAATTCCAGCGACTTGATTGGCTGTACACCGCTATTTCTGGGGCCAAATTGGCTTTCATTATTTGTGTCTTACCCCAGAATCGCAGGGAGAAGCTCTGTGCGGCGCAAGCTGTGAGCCGAGCTGGGCTGAACTTGGCTGAACTGGCTGTGCGGGCGGCTTCTTATCTCTCTCTCTCCAGCTGTTTGGGGGGATTGGATTGGACTGGATCCAATTGGATTGGATTCCGCAGACCAGACCGCTTTCCGTGTTCCCATCACGTCCAAAACAAAGCTCTTCCAACTGTCGTCATCCCCGTCAAACTCTCTCTTCTCTCTTCCCTGGGTTCATGATACTACTCTAAAGCTCAACTGGACTGTTGCTGCGATGAGCCGCCCGTCGATCCGGCAGCTCAACCTGCTGCGTGGGGCGTCGGCTCAACGCGCTTTAACGCGGGCAACACACAACCTCAACACCATCAACACCATCACCACTTCGGTGGCCAGATGCCGAGCTCTCTCGACGCTCAACACGGCGACATCTCGACATGCTACTGCGTCCTTCACCCACACGCGCAGGCTGCTCAGCAGCACCCCCCGCCGGCGCAATGCCGCCGACGACGAGGAGGAGACGGGCAGCTACAGCGAGGCCGACCACGAGCACGCCGTCATCTCGACCTTTGACCTCTTCTCCATCGGCATCGGCCCGTCCTCCTCCCACACCGTCGGCCCCATGCGCGCCGGCAACATCTTCGTCGCCGACCTGGCCGAGGCGAACCTGCTGCACAAGGTCCACAAGATCCGCGTGTCCATCTACGGCAGCCTGGCCCTGACCGGCGAGGGCCACATGACCCCTTCCGCCCTGCTGCTTGGCCTCGAGAGCGCCGACGTCGAGACCGTAGATACTGCCTACGTTCCGGAGAGATTTACCGACATCAAGGCTTCCAAGAAGCTGTACCTGGGCCAGGGCCTGCCCGACGGTAAGGGCAAGTTGATCGACTTCGACTACGAGCGCGACTTCGTCTGGGAATGGGGCCGCAAGCTGCCCATGCACAGCAACGGCATGCGCTTCACCGTCTTCGACGAGGAGGGCTACGTCCTAGCCACCAATGACATGTTCAGTGTCGGCGGCGGCTTCGTCGTTAACGGCGCCCTGTCCATCAACCCGGACGTCTCTTCTGAGTCCTCTGAGTCCTCGTCCCTCGCCCGGGTGGACTCCCCGGATCCCGCCTCGGACGGAAGACACCCGGCCGACCTGGCCGAGAACATGTTCTACAAGGAGATCCGCCGATCCGACGCCGCCGGAGACCGCAGAACTGGTGCCGAGGTGAAGCCGCTCGACGAGGCGGCCGACGAGACCGCGCTGCTCGGCGACTCCCAGGCTGGTCTTGCACCCGTCACCTCGGGCGGAAATGGCAACAACATCACGGCAGACGATCGAGCCGACAGTGAGAGCAGCAGCCAGGGCCCTCGGTACCCGTTCCGCGACGCTACTAGCCTACTCTCGCTCTGCCGGAAGCACAACCTGACCATCGCCCAGCTCGTCTACGAGAACGAGAAGAGCCACGGCTACACGGACGACGAGATCTACCACAAGCTCTTCAAGATCTGGCAGGTCATGGACGCCAGCATCCTCGAGAGCGTCCAGGCCCCGCTGGACACTAAGCTGCCAGGCTCGCTCAAGCTGCACCGCCGCGCCCCAGCCCTGTACCGGAGACTGACCCGCGGCCTGTACTCCACCGCCGGATCAGTGTCCAGCGGCGCGGACCCGGCGAAACCCGGCGCCGGCGACACCGTCCAGCTCCTCGGATCCAGCCCGTCATCCGCGACAACCCCGGCCACGATCAACAAGCCCAAGAGCGTCGGCCTCGGCCCGGGCCGCCGCCCCCCGCCGCGCGTCCTCGGCTCCCTCGACCACCCCATCACCCCCTCCCCCACGCGGCGCACCACCTTCCCGACGATGGACTACCTCACCGTCTACGCCATCGCGGTCAACGAGACCAACGCGGCAGGCGGGCGCATCGTCACGGCCCCGACCAACGGCGCCGCGGGCATCATCCCGGCCGTGCTCAAGTACACCATCGAGTTCATCAGCGACGACCCGGAGCGCGACGTGCCGACCTTCTTGCTGACGGCGGCGGCCATCGGCATGCTCTACAAGCGGGGCGCGACCATCTCCGCGGCCGAGGGCGGGTGCATGGCCGAGGTGGGCGTGGCGTGCAGCATGGCGGCCGGCGCGTTCGCGGCGTGCATGGGAGCCAGCCCGGAGGCGATCGAGCAGGCGGCCGAGATCGGCATCGAGCACAACCTGGGGCTGACGTGCGACCCCATCGGCGGGCTGGTGCAGGCGCCGTGCATCGAGAGGAACGCGCTGGGCGCCATCAAGGCCATCTCGAGCGCCAACCTGGCGCTGAGCAGCGAGACGGGGACGCAGAAGGTGAGGCTGGACGACGCGATCCGCGCGATGAGGTTGACGGCCAAGGGCATGCGGAACGAGTTCAAGGAGACCAGTCTCAGCGGCCTGGCGACGAGCGTGCCGTTCAACATTCCCGTGAGCGTGCCTGACTGCTGATGGAGGGTTTGGAGGGGTGTCCTTTTGGAGTTTTGATAGACTTGGGGATTACACAAATAAATGGGTTTCGTGGTAGACAAATATCTGACTTTCGCCACATCTGTGTGCTCACTCACTCACTCAGTCTTCATGTGAGTTCAGACTGATAATCTCCAGGTAACTCAGAGAGAGTCAAGGTGGAGATGAGAGTAGTAAGAGAGAACAAAGCTACTAACTAATATATCTGTTCGCTCTCCTGAATCATGAATGCTTGCGTCTTCTCGCTCAACAGCTTCATTTCCACCACTGATCATCATCCGCCAAAACTTCAGTCGCATCCAGCAAAAGATTATGACAACTGTGAGATTCGAACTCACGCATCTTGCGATACCAGAATACGCCCCGCTATGGGGAAGATCAGGAAGTACTTTTGCTCCTTCGCTTGAGTCTGGCGCCTTAGACCGCTCGGCCAAGTTGCCCACATGCCCGATTAGGCAACCTGTGGTGTGTAGAACCACAGGCATGTCCCACCAAGATGCACCCCGTGGGGAGTACCAGGAGTAAACTCAATGCGACTGAACTTCAATGACAACTGAGTAAAGTATTAAAGAAGTGAGTGAAGTATTAGACAAGTGGCAGCAACATAGTATACAGAACGCCCCAGAATATTCGCACACAGGTCCTACTGGTCATCCTCCAGCCCAACCATCACAAGCGAGTCCCTCCACAGCCTCGCCTCCCTCTCCGGGTCATACGCGTGCGGCGCGTGGATCGCCTCGTTGAACATGTCGCCCTGGTCCCCCGGCACAGCCTCCGCGCAGCCGGAGAGGTACCGCCCCCCGCGGTGCGCCCACTCGGCCCCGACGGCCGCAAACACCGTCGTCGCGGCGCCCTGCTCGGGGCTCCTCATCGCTGGGCCGAAGCCGTCCGCGGACACGAGGGACTCGAGCTGGGCCTGCGGCATGTGCCGCGCGAGCGGGGTGTTGATGATGCCCGGGTGCAGGCTCGTGGCGTGGATGCCGCTGCCGCTGCGCCCGTAGCGCCGGTCGAGCTCGTTGGCCATGTAGATGTTCGCCGTCTTGGACTGGCCGTACGAGAGGGCCGGGTCGTAGCCGCCCTTCTCGAAGTTGTAGTTCCCCGTCTCGTTGACGGTGGCGACGCGGTGGCCGCCCGACGAGACGTTGACGACCCGGGAAGGGAAGGCGGACGTCGAGGCGGCGAGCAGGGCTGGCTTGAGAAGCTGGAAGAGGAGGAAGTGGGCGAGGTGGTTCGTCGCGAACTGCATCTCGTACCCGTCCTCGGTGAGCTCGCGCGTCTGGATGAACATGACGCCCGCGTTGTTGACGAGCACGTTGACCTTTGGCGTGTATGCGAGGATCTCCTTGGCGGCGGAGCGGACCGAGGAGAGGGATGCGTTATCCATACGGACGATGCGCATGCGGGACGCGTCGAGAATGTCGGCGAGGGCGGCTTCGGCCTTGGGGACGTCCCGGGCGGTCAGGACGAGGGTCGCGCCCGTGGCGGCGAGGGCGCGGACTGTTTCTATGCCTATGCCGGAGGAGACGCCCGTGATCACGATGACCTTGTCGCCGAGCTTGCCCTCGAGGCCTTCGTCCTTGATGATTTGCAGGGCGGTCGGGCGGGCGTCGCCTGGGCCGTTGGGGTTGGCGTAGGCTTCGGCGTAGCGGGACATGATGCTGAGGCTCTTAAGTTGCTTGGAGGGTACAGAAGTATCTTGATTTGGTAGACAGTAGAGTGTGGATATTGAATGAGAGAGTTGTTGATGTCCCAGAAAGACGTTGAATCAAAGTAGAGTGGCCGAGGCATTTATACTCTCCCAGTATACACTTTTAGAGTTGGTCAGGAAGGTCGATGTTCAGACGAGACGTGACTAGGTACCCTAACGTTATGCGTTGAGAAGCCCTTGGGCCCTCATGGAATGCCTCGAATGTCATCACGATGGTTGCGAGTCGCGGCGGTCCCGGACCAGGGGTTCCATCGCGTAAGTGTAAGCAGTCGAGGCCAATTGTGTTGCACCGACGCCCGACCGTGATTACATGTATTGTCCGTCATGCTAAGCCGTGAGTGATGACGGAGATTATGTCGGCCAATAGTCCGAGTCCCGTCCCTCTCAAAAAGCAGAGCATTGGTTGGTGAGAATTGCCGCCAAGGGCTGGTGGCGGCTTGCGGACTTTGGATTTGCAAGATTCGGGGTTAGGGTCTTATTTCCACCGTAGCGGACATCGTCTTGCATCAACATTTCCATCCTCCACGCGGCAACTTGACCACCAGAACGTGTCGCGCAGCTCGTTTGTGGATTTTCGTATTGTCTAAGCCTCGTTCAACGTGTCATTCATGCGTTGCTGCGCAAGGCACGACGAAGAACCGTTCCACCGTCATCGTCAACACCTCAGGCGCGGCATCTGCCCAAGACAGGAACTCGCGCAAGAGGTTACAGTGACCAGCGGTTCTTTTCTACCTGAACCTAAACCATCTGCTTCTAATATAATTTCTCGTAGTCAAGCTCATTGCCCCCTCGGAGGACTGTATCATCGAGATGGAGGCGAGGCCCCCGACGAGCTCCAGTCTCAGATCTGCTGCTGCATTACACAAAACAAGCTCTTCTGTCCCGTCGAAAACAGCATCTTAACCTTCACGTGCATGCGGCACGAATCCATGATCGACGGGGCCTGTTTTGATCTTGGGAACTTTCCAAGGGATCTCGTGGGTCTCTTCCTGTACGGGCAGGTCGAGTTCTGTGCCGGCCCCGCTGCGCCGACCCCGGATCTTCAAGCTCGAGCAGGCAAACGGAATGACGCTCAGGCGCCGTGCTTGATCGTCCGAGGCAAGTTGCGGGATATCGGCACGGAGCCGGGAGCCCAGACCGGGTTCCTGGACAAGTGATCGTAGGCACCGGACACGAGGAGCAGGTCGGGACCGGCACCGCGATCACTACGTCTGCGTGTGTTTAAATGAGAACCCACGATGGGCGAATGTACTCGTTTCGTTGATCAGGCCACCAGGGTGGGCTGATGATTCAACAAGAAATAGCGACACCAACGACGGCGTATTAAAAAGCCCACCTGCGTACCGCCCTTTCGCTCTTCGGTCTCGCGTCTTAGCAGCGAAGTCAGACGACTTTGGCCCCGGCCGTTTCGGATGATGCCGGAATGGCCAACCACTTAAGCGACTGTGACTTTTCCCCAATTGAATCACTTACAATACGTACGTTTGGGCATAGATGGCTCATTCACACTGACCGGATTTACGGACCTTCGTCTTCGAGGGAAATTTCGGAAAGGTCTGTTTCAGCGTTGTCATCGAGGCTTGATTGAGGGCTTGGCGGTGGTATGACGATCGACTCTTGGGCCTCTATAACATGTAAGCTCAGTGTGGCAATCTCAAGCAACAGGATCGTAACAAGCTCCGTGTCAATATCACAGACCTACTCTATCCATGTCGCACTTCACTCACCCATTTGAGATACGGAGAGTCGGCCAACACTCCATCCTCGTCTGCAGGAACATGGTGACTGTCAAAATCGGCGTCCTCATGGCTGGTCCCGTCCGCCTCCTCGAGCTCGCATGCGTCGACATCTTCCACCTCATGAGCAAGTCTCACCTTGCATCTCTTGGGCTCTCAGAGTCTCTGGTCGACTCGGCTCCGAATGTCGAGATATTCTACATCACACAGTCCCCCGCCGGAGGAAAGGCGATCGCGGCATCATCGAACGCTCAGCTCACAGCAACGCACACCGTCAAAGACGATCAAGTGCAGCCGGGGAAGCTAGACATACTGCTGTTACCAGGCTCGGACGCAACAGGCCCCCTGGACCCGGAGCTGCTGGACTTCCTCCGGGGCCATGTCGAAGACGACTCAACTGACGTCCTGGTCGGCTCGACAGGCGCGTATCTTCTTGGGGACGCAGGCGTTCTAAGAGGAAAGACGGTCGCGGGACCGCGGAGCTTGCAGGATGATCTCAAGACGAGATATGACGGAGTTGATTTCGTTGGCGACAGGTTTCGGTGGGTTCAGGACGGAAGTTTATGGTCTTGCGGTAAGATGATCGTGGGGTTGCGGCGCATTGAGGTCTTTCTAACTCGACTATTCGGCAGGTTCAATGGCGAACGGGAACGACATGGTTGCTGCGTATGCGCTTCGGAGTTCGCATTTTGTGAGATCGACTGTAGAGATTGGAATTGCCATGGCGGATATTGGAGACCGGCCGCAACAGTACTGAGCCCGGGGCATGGGAGTTGCTGTAACATTGGCCTCATCAGAACGCATGTAAATCTCTGGGAGAGAATGGGAATGGTGATTTTAAGACTTCACAGCGGTCAAATCTGAGATGAATGTCAAGAGTTGTAGTTACTGCCGTGTGGTAACAGATCTCAACTCTCCCGTGGATCCACACCTCGGGATCAACAGGTATAAGAGCTCGCAGACTGACCATTCGAATATAGAAAGGCTTAAGCCTTTTCTTCCCGAGGATATGGATCGTGGGCTGTTTTCCGAGCGGCCGGCTTTTCCGCCATGGCATCCAGTCCACGGATGGCGCTAGTTCTTTTTCCGTCATGCACGTCGTTGGAGAGCGGTGACAACGACGCTCTTCCCAGTCGGTATTCATGTGTTGGTCAACGCAAACCAACGTAAAAAATCGATTTAGAATTGCTACGACGCTCTCGATTTGGCCATCATGGCGCTTCAGAGACAAAAGCAGGAAGAATAGAAATAAGTTCAATACCAAGGAACTTCACCGTGATCGGAGGCTTGGCGTTGGGTCTGGCCCCCGCTAAACACCATTCTCACTCCGCCGGTTCATCTAAACACGACTCGTGAGCCCAAGTATCTCCTAGCATATGTGAAAGGTCCATGATCAGACTCCGCACTTTGACGGAGTGTCATCATCTACGTCGCCCATCTGCCTCTCCAACCACTCGAAAATCAGGCGTCTTGAAAATGCATTCTTCCAAACAATACTACCAGAACCTCCAGACTGACAATTCTCACGTCTGATGCCGACAGATTCTTGCGGTGTACCCCGCACCCCGCAATCGCACCCTTGCCCCTGAAGAGCCGGCTCTTCCATCCACCAGTCATCGTGTGATATCGAGACGACCCCAGCCCCCCATGAACCACCAAGGAGCGGATATGTACCGAGAAACACACGTAATAGCTCCGATGCGAGGGAACTCAAGGTGCCTGCCACTGGGCCGCTCGGCCGCGAGCTCTCGCCGTCGACAGATTCCTTGAAGAACCCCGGCCCCGTGTGTCCCGCTCGCTTGGATTCGAGAGAGATCGCAATCTCTCTGCCCCCTGCAGGCTCCGAATGTCCGACTCCCCCGCTGCCCAAGAGCCGGGGGAGTGAGGGGGCAGGATCTTGGCGTCGGGATATAAGAAGTGGGTTGCATCCGTCCAGTGCTTGGAGAGAGACCAGTTCCTGAGAGCCAAGGTACCGATCGCTTCAGGTGTGACGACTGGAACCCGTGAACATGCCCGTCTCTAAGTTTGCGGCCGGCCTCGCCCTCTTGGAGGGGCTTGGCCTCCTCTCCGGTGCCCAGGCTCAGTCCCCGGCCGAAAGGCCCTTGCCGGAGCAGGCCCAGATCATCGACCAGAAGAGCCTCAACGTCCTGGAAGAGGTCCTCCCTCCAGCTGAGGCCAATGCCACAACGGTACGTCTTCCAACTCAACAACTATCATTGGGCAATCTTCAGTAGCTTACAATCATGTTAGGAGTTCCTCTGGCCTGGAGTCACCCACGAAAGCCTGACGGCGAAGCCGTTTCACGTCTATGACCCGGAGTTCTACGACGTCATTGGCAGCGACCCGTCGTTGACCCTAATCGCTACTTCGGAGAAGGACCCCATCTTTCACGAGGCGGTGACATGGTACGTTGACAGCCCCGAGATTGCTGCTCCCAGGCCAAGTCGCTGACTAGATGCTGCAGGTACCCTCCTACGGACGAAATGTTCTTCGTCCAGAACGCCGGCGCCCTTGACGCCGGAACCGGCCTGAACAAGTCGTCCATCGTCCAGAAGGTGTCGCTTGCCCACGCCGAAGCGCTGCGGAACGGGTCCCTCGGCGCCGACGAGGTGACGGTGACGACTGTGCCGTCGAACCCTCAGGTCATCAACCCCAACGGTAAGCCTTGCCTCCAACCAAGATGACTAAAGCACAAGTTCTGATCTCTTTCCAGGTGGAACCAACTACAACGGTAACATCATCTTTGCCGGAGAGGGCCAGGGAGACCGCATCGCCTCTGCCCTCTACCTGATGAACCCCCTCGAGCCGTACAACACCACTGGTCAGTCACGCCTAACTCAGCAGACTGGTGTCTCGATTGTATCGTGTGCTAATATGTGTGAATAGTCCTGGTCAACAACTTCTTTGGCAGGCAGTTCAACTCCCTCAACGACGTCTCCGTCAACCCCCGCAACCGCGACATTTATTTTACAGATACGCTGTACGGATTTTACCAATTCTTCCGTCCGGAGCCGGGTCTGCGGAACCAGGTGTACCGCCTGAACCCCACCACGGGTGCCCTGACTGTCGTTGCGGACGACTTCGTGTTGCCAAACGGTGAGTTGCAATCAGGTTACGATGACTGTCATTGGATATTGGCTGACATAACTTGTATTTCAAGGCCTCACATTCTCGCCCGACGGTAGCTATGCCTACGTCACGGACACTGGTATCAGCCGAGCGCTTTTCGGCATGAACCTGACCCAGCCTGCATCCATGTAAGTTCTGTAACATTTTCAGTCCATCAGTGTACCCTCTAGAGCCTCGCGTCTAATTCTCCTTTGCAGCTATCGATACGATGTCAAGCCGGACGGCACGTGGGAGAACCGCAAGACCTTCGCATACGTCAACTCCAGAGCTCCCGACGGTGAGTGGCGCCCCTCTCTGGCCTGTCGCAACGCGGATAGCAGGCAATTGCGAAATTTTGCAAAAGACAGCAAACAGCTGACGATTCTGAACTTTAGGTGTTCACTGCGACTCCAAGGGAAATGTGTACGCCGGCTGCGGCGACGGAGTGCACGTCTGGAACCCTTCGGGTAAGCTCATTGGAAAGATCTACACTGGCATTGTCGCTGCGAACTTCCAGTTTGCCGGCGATGGCCGCATGATCATCATGGGCCGGACGAATCTGTTCTACGCTACTCTCGCGGCTTCGGGCGCTCCCCTGACGTAACTTGGCTTTGGTTATTTGAAACGAACGTGAGATTGAATAGACATACACAGTTTCGCCCTGATACTGTGACCTAATAATGCCATGTTCAGAAATAGGTGTACGTCTCTCCCAAACGCGGACGTGCTCATGTTCAAAGACGTTGGAGACAACGCCTTGTTGTGGAGCTTCAGATTCGTTGTTCACAACCACGAAGCTGGAAGAAAGAACGAGAACAGCCAATGACGAATTGATTTCGTCGCTTGAGCATTTCTACCGGAGGACTTTACATCGAAGGGCAGTTTCCATTTTACCGTTGGCAGTTAACAGTCAAGAAACGGCTAATCAACTTATTGAGTCGCTGCAAATGTGTGAGACAATCTTGGAAAGTGAGGCCGAATATGGAAAGAAATAGCTGTCCTTTGATAACGCACTGACGTTGGGGGAACATAAGAGATATCTCGTCGAATGAATTCTTGCCTCGCAAGTTTGTATATCAATTTCTGGATTTCTCAAAATTTGACTCCTGGTGTTCATGTTCCGCCATTCGGCCAAAAGCCTTGACACAGTATCCAAGATGAGTTCCAACGGCAACAACTTGATCGCAGGCACCTCAGTCTCAGCTTCAGCGCATGATGCGTCCACCTTCGAGGCGCCTGTTACTAACCATATCACAGAGTCAAGGGGACCTTGGATCTCGAGATATCGTGTCAACCCAGGTCCTGTTTTGCAGGGCCGTGATGACTCGCAGAGAACAGACACCTTCGTCGAGATACCCATCGGAGGCTCACCTGCACCTTCTTCATCATTCAGCTGTCAGTTCGAAAAGGGCGGAATCGTGAAACGGGAGCCTCCTACGAAACTTGCTATTCTCGGCATGTGGAGCTGGGAGTTCGGGGCAGTCCTATTCTCGTCAGCAGCGTTCTCAACAACCGTGGGTCTCTTAGCGGGATTCAACGGGCAGTTGCAGCCCAATTTCAACAGTTACCTCAACATCAACACCATCATTGCCATCGCCTCGACCGTCATGAGGGCAACCCTCGTGATCGTTCTGGCTGAAAGTATGTTCATCAGAGAGACAACAAATTGGTGCATTGTGATGCTGATCTCCTAGTTATTGGCCAGTCCAAATGGTCCTGGATGGAAACGCCGCGCCCAATGCGCCATATAGACCATCTTGACCAAGCGGGAAGGGGAGCTTGGGGGTCGTTCAAAGTGTTGCGCAACGTGAGAGAATCGTAAGAGATCACAATCTGACAACTTAAGTGCGCCCAGTGCGATGCGTAAGCTAACTTGGTCGACAGAAATATCACCCATCTCTGCGCACTCATCGTCATCATCTCTCACGCAATCGGCCCATTTTCACAACAAGCAGCCAAGACATCTGCTTGCTCCACAAAGATCCCAGGAACCGCCACGATAGCATACGCCAAGTGGATATCGTGGACGGACGCGGGGGCTGAGGGTGCCCGGCTTGTCCCGGAGCTTCAGGCCGTGGCCCTGAATGGCCTCCTATTCGGAACGGACTTCGACTCCTCGTCCAACCTGTTCCAGTGCACCTCTGGAAACTGCACGTTTGACCTTCGGCCAGGCACGAAGACAACCCACTCGACGATCGGTTTCTGCAGCAAATGCGCCGACGTCACGCCAGACTTGAGACAGGCAGAAATGCAAGACGGCAGCCGCACTATCTTCAGCTTCGGTGGAACGCAGGACTTTAATCTGACGTGGCCACCACTTGGCGGAAACATCTTCAACATACGGTCGAACATGAAAGAAGAGAACCCCACGAAAGCAAGGACATCGATCTTGGCCTTCAGGGCCGCAGGCTGTCCCAACGGGAACGTAAGCCACGTTGAAGCCGATGGACGGACTTGCCAACAACGAGCTTTCGGTAAAGGTCCTGGTCAGGATTTTGGAAGCATTGGGTCAGACGTTGATATCGTTGCCATCAACTGCACGCTGTCTCCTTGCGTTCGGCAGTACGACGCAGTGGTGGCTAACGGCGTACTCCAGGAGAGTCTCGTTTCCGAGGATCCTGTTGACAACCTTTCTGTTGAATTGGAAGAGGGTATCCCGAGGTTTTGGGGATGGAATACCATCATAGAACCCTGTCTTGCCAATGGCACCTTGTACGACCGGTCCAACACCAGCAATGCGACCAAAGATGAATCATGGGTTGCCTGGAGAAACATGTCTCCAAATGGATCGTTGAGTGAGCAAGTATACGGAGCGCCCCTCGACTGTGTAAGGACGATCGGTTATCCCATGATGGCCGCAATGCAAGAACACCTTGCCATGACGCTCTCTGGTAACTGCACCTACAAAGGCAACTTTGTGCCCGATCCCGGCAGAGGTGGCATCATGAGCGACGGGGAGACGAGGGAGCAGATCCAGATCAGCTGCAAGGACAAGTGGTGGCTGGACTACTTATACAGGGAAGGGCGCATGACCCTGAATTCCATCGCGGCCGCACATCAGGGAATGGCGACGGCCGTCAGCAACCGTGTGCGCGGGAATATGAACCCCCTCGACGGAGAGACCTCGACTGTGCAAGGTCATGTGTGGACGGCCGCTGTCTGCATACGCGCGGACTGGCTGTGGTTGGCCTTCCCAGCGTCGCTGCTTGTGCTCACCATCTGTCTCTTGGTGACAGCTTATTTGGAAAGTTGTCGATATCGGGATAAACGGCCCGTCTGGAAGTCGGCGATACTTCCGCTGCTTTTCTACGGCATCTCTATCGAGCATGGCCGTCCGAATTTCAACGGAGATGAATACGAAACACTGCCATTGCTACAACTCAAAGAGCTACAGGAGTTAGCGGATAAGACAGTGGGACACTTTGACAGTGATCCTGACAGACCTGGTTTCAAGGTTAATTGGGTGGAGCGCGATAGAAAGAAGTAGACGCTTCATCAGTTGTTGGCAAGCGAATCTCGCGGCCAAACACTCTTCGACTACTTAGTTGTGCAGGACCTTAGGATGCACAGAATCAAACTCATTTCGCATTGAATTGTTCACACGTCAAGTCGAATCTCAAATAGCGTACTCCGAAGCTAGTGAAAATACAAAGTTTGAAATCGGCGAGATGCAGGAAAAGAAAAGAAACATTGCGCCGTGCCACAAATTTAGTCGAACCGTAGCAACCTTGGCAAGCCTTTACCACAGCGTCTCGGCAAGTTTCGTTGAAACCCGCCGGGCTGACCACCACGACATAAAAGGCAGATAAATCGACGTCCTTTTAAACGTAACATACATTCAAGTTCTAATTTTCCGTATTTTGCCAACCTCTTTTCATGCTCGCCCAGACGCCATGGAACCACCAAGAATGGACCTTGACGCCGAGGGCAAGGCCCAGTCACCTCATACACCTTCACGCCCTGTTCTCAATACGACTGCGGTTAACTTCAAACTCCAAGATCCTCCTCGCTCTCTGTATGGCTGGAAGCTTCACATGACTATGCTCGGGTATGTTCCCGGTCCTGTGGCAGCAGGGGTTCGAAGACATGGTCGCTGATCACGTCGAATTGACACCAGGTTATCCCTCGCTCTGCTGCTGTCGGCGTTGGAGACAACAATTGTGGCCACAACTCTCACAACTATAGGAACGCACTTTGATGACCACTCGAAAGTCAGCTGGGTCGTGACTGCTTATCTTGTGACCTACAGTGGTATGAAGACGTTCGGTGTTGGATAATGACTCACTGGGCGTTTACGTTGAAGTGCTTACATCTCCCTAGGGTGCATCTTGACATACGCCAAGTTGACAGACATTTTCGGTCAACGAAACGTACTCCTATTTTCCCTGGCCTGGTTTGGTACCTTCTCGGGTCTCTGCGCCGCGACGCCTTCAATGAGCTTGACGCACCTGTAAGAAGCCACTCATCGCTCTCATCTAGTTGTCTAACTGACTCAAAATGCAGGATAGTCTTTCGGGCGCTGCAAGGCATTGGGGGTTCCGGCGTCTTCTCCGTCGTCTTCGTCACGATTGTCGACATTTGCCCGGCGCGGTTGCTTGGGCCGTACTCAGCGGCGGTGAGTTCGACATTTGCCTTGGCCAACATCCTCGGCCCGATTGTTGGGGGGGCAATCAGCGACACCAGGGACTGGAGATGGATCTTCCTCTTGAAGTAAGCGTTAAAATGAATCGGAATGGAGAGTGTAACTAACCTTTGGACTTTGCAGCGTTCCCGGCTCGGCCATATCTGGAGCGGTTCTGATCAAGTTCTTCCCCGGAGGCGAAGGCTATAACCTGGACAGGTCGGCATTGGCGAAGATAGATGCTCTTGGGTCGGTTCTTTCGATCGGATCTGCTGTAATGCTTCTCTACGGCCTTCAAACTGGAGGCACAGAGTTTCCGTGGCACAACGCTCGCCTAATTGGCACGCTTGCTGCAGGTATTGTCACTGGTGTTTCCTTTTTAATTTATGAATGGGGGTTGCATCGAAGACCACGAACCCTCACGGAACCAATCTTGCCGATACGGCTGCTCAAGAATCCTCGTATATGTTGTTTGGTCCTGTAAGTTTTCAACTTGACTTACCTCAATATTTTCACCAGACCACAAAGCCCAGAGATAGTGCTTGTACGAAAGAATTACTGACTTTGATCTCGCAGGGTCTCGTTCTTTCAGGGTTGCGTGTTCTACCCGGCTGTCATCAACATTCCGCAACTAAACCAGATCGTCCACTTGAACTCGGCAACAATGGCCGGAGTTCGCATTCTCCCACTGCTCCTTCTGTCGTCTTTCAGCTCCATGGTTACCGGAATAGTGTTCTCCAAGACGACGCGTTTCGGCTGGCAACTCCTGGCTCTTGGTGCCGGCCTGCTACTCCTCGGCACCGGGCTTCTCGTCGAGCTCCCCTTCAGTCAGGAAATACTCCCTAGAAGCTATGGCTATCAGGTAATACTTGGCGCGGGCCTTGGGTCAGCGGTTCCGACGATTATGATTCTCACAAGAATCGAGGTGGAGGATCGAGATAATGGTAAGTTGGTCGTTCCACGGTTCAACGTCTACGCAAAGGGCCACCGCTAATCAGGCCTCTCCCGAAAGCCGTTATGATGGGCGCGGTCAACACCGTCCGAACGATGGGCGGCTGCGTCGCGCTCTCAGCGTGTTCAGCTATCCTCCACAACGAGATTCCGATCCGTGTCGAAGGAGGGCTGCCGGCCGAAACCGTCGATTCGCTCCTGAGGTCGCCGACAACCGTGCTGCCGCTGTTAGACGATGAGACCGGGGTGGAAGTACGCCGCAGTTATCATGAAGTTTATCGGGTTCAGTGGATCACGGTTACTGCGCTTGCAGCTGCCGAGCTTCTGTGTGCGTTGCCACCTCTTTTCGCTTCAGCCGGAAAGAGGGACGGCGTTCCTACCTCCCAAAGCCTGCAACATGTTGAGGCCGACCATTCCGTTTCCAAAGCCGCCACCGAGACAACGGGTTGAGGAGGATTGAATTTCTCGGACCGATGGGCTTTCGTTTAGCTTTGCACAAAGACTTGCATAATTGCCGTGTTTCTACTTTACCACTCATTACGGCGGAGAAAGCGTTTTTTGCTTCTGGGGAGAGGGCACGACAACTCATTCAACGCCTGGCAAGACTTCAGGTTCGTCTTTGCCGAGTTTGCCTTCGTTAAGCTTCAAATACCTTGAGACTGATTTACCTTGAGGTCTTACACCCGAAATAGCGTGAAACTCCGCACTTGAAGTCGCCGGCACAAGTCGGCTATATGGAGCCCGCCTCTTCCCGAATCCCGTCCCGGCTTGGCATCACTTTAGCCGCTTATAACCCCAGATACACTCGACGACATCGTAAATCCAAAGACGTCGGTGTGTGGGGCGTTACAGAAAAGAACATATGTCGTTTGGCCGCTGAATCTCAGTCGTAAGGTAAGAGAGCCCTCGTCACTTGACGACCGATTTGGGCAAGTGTACCTGTTGGGAGAGGCTTCCACGTGGACGCAGGTGATGCTGCTTTACAAGGGATGTATGCAACACTTGAGACTGACAGGCTCGGATAAAGCCGAGAATGCTACTCAAACAGGCTTAATTTCGACCGTGTTCGTAAGGATGAGGGGCTGTGTGATCACGACAAGCCGCCAGGGGCCATAATCCTGTTCGGACGAGTCCCAGGCAACTGGGTTGGCAGCCAACGACGGCTCGGGCCGGGATTCGGTTGACTACAGCATCACTGGTGGGCTTCTGGGGCGCAATTGGTCACATGGATGGCAACTTGAGTTCCTTTGATCCACGATGAAGGGGTTGGGCCATGTGTCTTACTGGGTTTGGGCCATGCAGGCGCCGCCACCTTGATCAACACGCCCGCTGCGCCTCGGACGCATGCTGCAATGCGAGAGCGGGATCCTCAGCTAGGTTCAGAGAACGGGAAGACATGGGTTCAAGCGGGATGGGCATGCAGGGTCTCGTGCTGTCGACATCATGTCAATTGGAATCTCGAAATGTTGCTGTTTTGATTGGATACCAGACATGACTGTCGGTGATCTTCCCGTCTCGGAACTTTTTCAGGACATGGGGAATAGGAATAATGATCACAATAAACGGGACCTGAACATGAACGATCATGGAAACCCTGTTCGACGATCGGAAGTGGGAGAGCTATCCGGCGTGAAGGCTTCATGTCCTGCCACATTTGGAAGTCTTAGGAGCAGATGGCTGTTGGGCGGCCCGAACTTCCGTTTCGCAACTGACACTCTCAACAACCATTGGCTGGTCTCTTACTAATTTTATGGGTTCGTAGGCTTTGATTCAAAAGGGCCAGTCGTTAATGCTCAGACCTTTCATGTTTATGTTTGATTTTACAGGGTTAAGTCGAAGGAAAGCGAGGTTCAGATCACTCATACGCGGAGAGTCACAGGGCTGAACGGCGGCTCAGTCAACAACCCCAAGACTTGAACAAAGTCTCGAGATAGCTCGAACCTATGGTCAACTCCACGTTCCAAGATTCGAGACTCGATCAAGCTATCGGCTCGCGTCGCGACAGGCCGTCACTTTTCCAAGCTAGGCAACCGACGAGCGGAGGCAACACTGGGGTCGAACCTGGTTCCAAGGATTTTGCCCTGGGTCGCATTCCAGGTGGACCAAGGGGGGTGAGAGGGGAAGAGAGGGGAAGTGGGCACATACGACTCAACCCCCCTGGCAAAGCGTTCGGGTTTGTTCTCGTGCTCGGTCAGAGTCCGGCGTTGTTGGCGCTACGACGCGTTCCGCGAGGGGGACACGCGGGCGGAAAGGTGGAGGAACTCCAGTACTCCAGAGCGTTTTCCCTTGGCTTCGTTCCCCCAGAGTAAGTTTTTCAGTTTGTGGAATTTGCGGGATATGGAGACGCGGGGATTGTTGTTCTCGTGATTCCGGGAGTTTTTCGTTCCTCCTGGCGTGAAGCGTTTTTGCCCACTTTGAAGCTGGATACCACAAAGACTTGGCAACGGAACTCGGACGCGTCGAAAAATTCTCTATGTCTGTCTCCACAGCCGTCTTTTACTCACACTTGGGGGAATTTCTCCAATCTTCCCCTGCGCGTTCTCCAAATCTGGGGGTATGTCTTCCCGGGCGACATCTGGGGAGACATTGAGCCTTGCCTGCCTGCGTTCAAGATGGTTGACGCTCTTTTCTGCGCATACTCCTTGCTCGTGGAAAGATTGATCATATAGTTGGATTTATTCCATTTCATTAATGCAATGCTTGCTAAGTAAGCCACAGTTTTTCGAGGCTGTTTAAACATGACAGCAAGCTCTAGGCTTCCTGCTCTAATCGTACAGTTCGGTTCTTTTTGTTCATGGGTATCAAATAACCATTAATCTTGATGATTGTCTCTTTCCTTTTTCCTTCTCAAAAATATCACAGCGCAGCGTAACACGCCGTGCGCTTAGACGAGGTACCTGAAGCCCTTGCCCAGCTTGCGGGAGGCCTCCATATCGTCGGTGTGGGTGATATCGGCGGTCTGCTGGGCGACGTCGCCGTGGGCCTCCCAGGCAGCCTCGCCGGCCTCAAGCTTCTTGTTGAGGTTGTCAAGGATGACCTTGAAGATGTAGCAGCCGATGATGGTGACACCGAACATGGCCGTGACGATGCCGTAGCTCTGGCGGAAGCCGTTCGCCTTGAGACCCCAGACGTAGGAGCCGGCGACGTTGCCGAGCTGAGAGAAGGCGTTGATCATGGCGATGGCGACGGCGCGCTTGGCGGGAGGACGGGGGAAGGAAGAAGAGATCCAGGAGTAGAAGACGATGAATCTGTAATTTTCATTAGCAGGATGTTCAAACGAGTTGCTGTTTGAAAGTGGACTTACCCGGCGTAGGAGCTGGCCTGGAGGAAGAGGGCGACGTAGCGGGCGGCGACGTTCAAGGTGGACATGGAGATGACGAAGCCGACGAGACCGACGCAGATGGGACCGACGATGTGCCAGAACCTCTCCTGGGTGCGGTCGGCGTGCCAGGCGTTGATGAGGGAGACGATGCAGGAGAAGGCCCAAGGGGGCGAGCTCATGAGCAGGGTCGGGACGTACTCAAAGCCGAGGGTGCCGGTGAGAGTAGGGAAGAAGGCGTTGAAGGACAGACCGACGACGTAGGCGGTGAAGGTGAGCATCATGACGTAGATCTTGACGTCCTTGACGGCCATGATAAGACCGTCCATGGGGCCCATGTCGTCAGAGTCGGCGTCAGCCTCACCGACGTCCTCGGTCATGCGCAGCTGGGCAACGTAGAGCTCCTCCTCGGTGAAGCCCCTGGAGTTGGTGGGGAGATCGGGCAGGATGAAGGCGGCCGAGATGGCGACGGCCATGGTGATAGCACCCTCGATCCAGAACAGCCAGCGCCAGGCGGCGTGGCCGAGAACGCCCTGCATGTTGGACAGGACGCCAGCGCCGATGAGGGCGGAGAAGGCGTTGGAGATGAGGTTACCGCAGAAGAGGATGGCGTTACGGGTGGTCAGCTCGCGGCGAGTGTACCACTTGGACAGGATGAGGAGCGCTCCGGGCAAGAACGCGGCCTCGATGAAACCGAGGAAGAAACGGGTGGCCACCATTCCGCCGAAGTTGTGAGTGACGCCGGAGAGGGTCGAAATGAGACCCCAGACGAGCATGGCGGCGGCGATGTACCAGGACGGGCGGGAGATCTTGTTAATGATCATGTTGGAGGGGACCTGCATGAGAATGTAGCCGACGTAGAGAATGGACAGACATGTGGCGTATTCCGTGTCGTTGAGCTTCAGGTCATCCTGCAGACCACGGAGACGCGCGGCGGCGATGTTGTTTCTGTCGAGGTAGTCTAGTCGAGAAGTCCATGTTAGTGATCGAGTCTTAGAGCAAGAGTATGTTCGGGGAGCGCATACTCATGATGTAAATCAGCACGAAGAGAGAGCAGCGCAGATCAAGCTTGCGCTTCATGCTCTTCTCGACAGCGGCGCGACGCGCCGGATCCATGACGGGAGGCGCATTGGGATCCTTGGGAGCCTGGTCTTGGACGTAGTGCTTGTGGTGGATGTCCCGATGGATCTCGGCCTGGGCAATCTTGTCATCCATCTTTGCTGATGTGCTTGTCGGATCTCAGGCTTGTCTTTTTGGCTCTTGCACAACGCGAACAGTCGTGAGAGGGAGAATGACCAAGAGGAGGGCGCGGGTTGAGATGGGAAGAGGAGGTCGGAGAGAAAGAGAGGACGTCTGGATTGAGTCGCAATAAATCCCGAGGCGAGGGCTTCTCGGAAGGCGGGAGTTTAAAAGGTTATAAGTGAGAATTGACAGGCTTCGGCCAAGTCCCGGAGTAACGAACAACCTCCCACACCCCTCCCCTAACAAGTCAAGATGGATCTTCAATTGTGGGGAGACGAGACGTTGCTGCATCCATTCCGCCTCCCCGTCTTATCGCGAAAGAGCGCGCATCGCGTGGCATGTAAGAGTTTGACGGCCGGGGTGCAAATCCCCTGGCATCGACATGGAGGGTAGGACACTGCAGTCCGCTGCTGCTGCAATGGGGCTTCTTCGGCCGCATCAGGATGACGTGGGGATAAGCCGGAATGTGCTCTAGTTACCGTACGGCGTAGACACGGTAGAGAGAAAGAGAGAAGCCAAGGGTTGGTTCAGAGCTGAGAAAAACCACCTCGGAGACCGCCTTCGCGTCCGCGCCGCGGGGAACGTCACCTTGCATCCCGGGGTAGGGATAGGCCTCTCTATTGGCTCCATGGCCCCAATCCCCAAAAGCCGGGTTTGACGGTCACCTGGAATGCAAAGAGGGCCCGGGGATTGGAAATCCATGCTGCTCCCTGAGCCTCTCTCATGTTGAGATTGAGAAACGTTCGACTCCTGACTAGAGAGACCCTCTTCCCCCTCATATCCCCCCAGTTTCCAAGCTCCCCGAGGGGATCCCACAGATTCCTCTTAGTCGAAAACAACAAAAGCTCGGAAGGACTGGGGAATCTGCTCATTGCAGGCGGAGTAGGACCGAAGCTCCCACCGGAGCGCCCCGCCGCCTAGAAGCCGATTCGCCTCAAGTGCCGGTCAAGAAGCGTAAATCCGAAGCTAGCGCGGCGCGGCTGCAAGAGAAGTCTGGGCCGGCCCTGGAACCCGCGTAAAGCAAAGAAGAGCTGGCGGTAAACTAGAACGGTGCAAGCATTGTGGCATTTTTCTTTCCAAATTTTTTTCTCCGCAGGATGGTGGGGGAGGCAACGTGGGGAAGGTCGTCCAATGAAGTCCTCACCGGCCTAGGCGAGCTTGTCTCTTTGAGGTTGGGATCGCCGGAGCTCATGTCCCTTTCAAGGATACAAGGCCGAGGCGAGTCGCGGAGTCTTGCGGAGTTCAAACGACTGTGACGTGAGTTGCCTTGACTTTCTGGCCCGTTTCGAAATTTCCTGCCTTTTCCGAGCCGCCGGCCGCCCATCCATCAACTCTGAATGGTTGCCTCAACTCGTGTGCGCAATTTCTATGTGGCAGAAATGACGTCTCTGTGCCATTTTCCGTGACACCACAAAACGTGACAAAGTCAACGACGGCTTGGAAGAGATCCGCGGAAGATAGGATATCAGGGAGGACGCCTTTCCATAAGGTTCATGCACGTCAAAACACGCCGCCCAGAATGTTGGGACGGCAGAACAGAACGGAAGCGAAAAAAAGACGAAAAACCTGGACGCTTCTTCTCGTAATCTCCGATATCGACGAGACCGCAACAGTTGAATTGGCTTGGCAGCCTTGGCCGCTTAGCTGGACTCGTCACGGGAACCTGGCACGATTATAAATCCAGAAACATTTTGCCCTTCCCCCGAGCGCGAGGCAAGGCTAGGTTAGTCCTGCTAGTCATTCCCGGTCTGGGCAGTCCTGTAAAGGCCCGCCCGCATCGAAATATTGTGTCGCCGTCGTAGGACAAGAGCCTCTAGTTCGCGGGTTCAGAGTCCGAGTCGCCTCGGGCCAAGAAACTTGGGTTCGCTCGCCGCGCCGGGCACAACACCTGGATCACCGGACAGAAGACCGTTTTCGAGTTTTCTGGAAGGACGGTTCCCCCGGACGCGAGGCGTTCGCCACACGTTCGCCATGCAGTCCCCCATGGGACAGGAGGCGGGGAAAGTTGGTGGCGCGATGCCAGATTGGTCCGGGGTACGCAGCAGAGTTTTCCATGGCTCTGGTGTTGAGGTTACATTGCAAAGTGTCTGGGCAGCAAGGTCGAGGAAATGCTTCATGATGTAGAGAGTCGTGGCAACTATCTTTGCCATTTCAGTAGGTTTACAGTTCAGTCGAAGTGCTTTACGGCAACGCGGTTCGATTGATACAAGGAGTCATCTAAAGTAGAGTATTGAATCCGTTTTCACGCATACAGGTTGAATGTTCTCTGTACGTTCTATTACACTATGCGTCGGATGTTCATATGTGGTGCTGAGTTTCGTTCGTGTCTTTGAGTCTCAGATACGCCAGGGATTGTCCGGTGGGTTGCATAAGCCGGTAGGCAAAGCCTCGTGTCGACGTTTCGAGGCATCAGCGTATCGGAGCATCTCGTATCCTTGGAATGAGAGCGGAATGGCTTGATTGAACTTTTCGGCAGTCTGCTACCTTGAAGTCAAAGCAAGACCGACTGGACGGACCCGGCCCCGGCCCCACTAAGAACCGGGCATCCCGAGCCTTCCACCTGAAGGACCGGAAGAGACCGGACTTGTTGTCAAGTGCTTGAGAAGCAATTTTCAATCTATTTTCAACCCGGAAGTAATCTCATACTCGGTGCCACTCCTGCTCTTATGAAGTGCAGGCCATGGTTAGTTTAGGGGCAAGAGACTGGGAGGGCGCAGTGGATTAGGATATTTGCTTGGCAGAAAACCTTGATGATTAACGGAAGATGCAATGAATGCTCAAAGACGAACCCAAATCTAGTCTATCTACTGCATGAGAGGAATTTAGAATCAAAGCCATAAGACAGAAACCCCCAACCGATTCCTTCGCAGACAGCCTTTTCCTTCCACGATAAACCTGTAGTTCTTTCTACTGATCGAAAAGCTGGGTGCTTGTGTCCAGCTAGCATGCAGCGCACACGACGTTCACCGCGGTGCCCAAGTGCCCACCGATAACATCGCTGGCAGCCTTGAAATCACCACAGAAGGACCCGCAGAAGCCGGCGTTCTTGCAGTCGATCTTCCAGCTAAGGTGGGCCTGAAACCCTTCCGAGTCCTCCTCGTCGCCCGGCGTGAAGTGCGTCATGAGCACCGTCCCGTCGATCGGGTACTGGTACTCGGTGTACTCGAACTCGTAGTCGGGCTCGCAGCCTCCCATGGGGTGGCACTTGCCGGGGTACCGGCCCTTCTTGGTCGCCTTGGTCTTGGCCACTTCCGAGGCGATGACATCGGGCAGGACCGCGGCGACTCTCTTGCCGCGCTTCTCGGACGTGGATTTGCATTCGAAGCTGATCGTACAGTCGCTGCCGATCTGGTATTCTTCCGTTGACTTGCATTGGATCCCCTCGACGGCCTCGATGGCGTGGCCGAGGGCGTTCTTCGGCAGCCAGTCCTCGACATCCTTGTTGGTGCCCTGGACCCGAACGGCGATCTGCTTCGTTGCCATGGTGAACTTGACGTTGTTGTCCTGCTTGGGCGGCTTCGGCGCGACGTCCGTCTTGTGCGCGCAGATGTACGCCGACGTGCACTTGGTCCCGTCTGCGAGATCGAAGACGTGCCTCCCGTGGCCGCCCCAGCAGAGGAACTGGTGCGACTCGAAGGCGTGCGTAGCACCGCCGGCGTATTGCTTGTTAGAGCTGCTCCAGTCCTTGACGGCCGGGTCGATCCAGATGTAAAAGCGGTCGTCGTTAGGGAGCTTCACTTCAACGCCCGAGTTCCGCCAGGGGTAGGAGCCATCCCAAGGAACCTGGGCGATCATATCGGGCTTCACCCAGTGATCCTTGCCGTTCGTGTCGCCCGATGGACTGCGTCCCGACGAGTAGTATGCGAACTGGCGGGAGGTAGAGTCTCCATTTGGGCGCGTTCCGATACCGCAGTCGGCGAGGACGAGCTCCTCCTTGGGGCGGAACTCTCCAGCCGCGACCTCGCGGCCCGTGAGAAGAAGAAAAATGAGAATGACGAAGGACTTCATCCCGGTACTTAGGGTTTCAGATACTTGAAGGTGTTTGAATGATCGAGAATGTCGGGGCGGTGTGATTAAGATGTTTGGTTTGTCTGAATGGGGTTGCGACTTAAACAACATAAAGCGGCGTCCTCTTGATGGCTTTAATACCTGCGCTGGACACATAACAACCGCGTTTGTAGTCATTCCCAACAGCACGAGGCTACAATTCAGCTCGACCCTGCATCTCACCAGTCATCTGCGTTGCACAAGTGGTAGCCCGAAGAGCTGGCTTAGCCCCGACACACATCGGATCGTAGACACATACATGGACATCCACCTCGAGGGACGAAACTTCACGATAGGACGAAGCCCTCACAGGAGTCTGGATGATGGAGTCCCCGTACGGGTTTCAATAGGCAATTGAAACCGATGGTCGTTCGTGGCTTGCCTTACTTGCAGTGCGACACACTGCAACTCGGCTTTCCACGATGCACGTCTTACTGAGGCGCAGGGTCACACCGTCGTGCCCGGCATCGGCATGGCCGAGCTGAACAAAAGAACCGCGGACGGCTTTCAAGTCGTCAGCGCAGGTCAGCGGGCTCCACTGGTCCGCGAAAACAATCTCGGCCATCTATAAGCAGCGCCACGGGCAAGAAACAGCATGTCCTCAGTGCCACGAGACACTTGGACGTAATTGATGGAGTAGCGATTGCAGGCGTGGGTGAAGTTCAGGCTGAGCCATCGACCAGGAGCAAGAGTTGAATCGGCGGTGTGGTAAGAGGGTCATGCTTCCCTCAGCTACATTTCTCACATGTCAAGTCATCTGGCGCGTCGATGATATTCAAATGGAAAGCAAGAGCTACTCAACCAACTTATTAGGGTCAGAGGTCAAGACTATGGAGTGGCATACAGACGACCGTTTACCTCCCCCTCCCCCAGCATCTCGAGGCTGCGGGGGATGTCCTCGAACGCTACTTGCGTGATGTGAGGCTTCAACGACCCCGAAGCTAACAACTCCAACACCTCGCGAAACTCCTGGACACTAGCACTCGTGGAACCCCTTAACGACACATTTTGCGTGACGAGGGCAGTGGTGGGTATGCGAATTGTCTCAGACGCCAGTCCCACGAGCACCACGCATCCGCCGGGTCTCACCGTGGCAACGGCAGCTTCCACCGTCGCCTGGGCGCCGGCAAAGTCGAGCACAACGTCGAACGTCTCACCAAAGAATGACTCCAGGCTCGCGGCGCAGTTGATCGCGCCCGCGGCCAGGGCCGCCTCGAACTTGCTGGCGTTGATATCGACGCCAAAAACCCTGGCGCCGCGCGACGCGGCGACCGCGACGCCGTTGAGCCCCAGACCGCCGAGGCCGATGACCGCGATCGTGTGGGACTCGGAGACCTTTCCCTCGGCGACGACAGCGTGGTAAGCCGTGGCGATGGAGTCGGTTGCCACGGCAGCTTCGGCGAATCCAACGCCGTCCGGGATCCTGACTAGGTTTGAAACGGGGGCGAGCGCGTACTCGGCATAGCCGCCGTCACGGCCGACACCGAGGGCGTCTTTGAAGTTTCGTTCCTGGATTGGGTGGCCTACGCAGGCTACGGCGACACGATCGCCAACGTTGAAGGGAGTTGATGATGATGACGGTTGGTTTTCGCCGACTTCCGTGATCACGCCGGCTACCTCGTGGCCGAGGGTGACGGGGAGGGCACACATCCAGGCGGCGCCGCCACCGTGCAGGACGTGGGTGTCCGAGTGGCAAAGCCCGGCGGCTTTGACGCGGATCAGCGCTTCCCCGGGGCCGGGAGTGGGGACCGGCATGTCTCGGAGGACGAGCCCCTCATCGGGGCCGAGAAATTGGAAGGCTTTCATGGTGGGGGCTTCTGGGCGGGACAGGGATGGTCTCGTGGATGAGAGAGCTTGGAAAGTGAGCTGGCTGATTGTTGAAAGTCTGATACAACAGAACAAGACACATGCTTTGGTTTCGCCAATCTGCTTTATACACCTGAAAGACATTGAGCTCAAATTTTATTCTGCTGTCCCGGTGTCCGCGTGGAGGCCCGTGGTTGTCTGTGCGGCAGCCATCCTGGAGACCCACGATGATTCATCGTGAGTCGGAAGCCCTATTTAGTCTAAAAGAGTGAGGAAAGACAGGGGTGCCAAGAGCGAAGCCAAAAGGGGAACCTGATAGCGCTGGTAAGAGTCGAAGTTATCCCCACTATAGGGTATCGCTGGCACGCCAAGTCCGTCCTTTTCCGTCCTTGTCCGTCCGAGAGATGGACTTTACAAGGACGCAGGCGGATTTCGCAGTCTCAGCAGGAAGACTGTTCTGGTGCGAGAGAGTTGGAATTGAGACATGAATATGTTCTATGGCACAACCGACCAAGCCTCCACGCAACTCAGTGGGGCGCTGAGAAAAGAGAGACCTGCATTGACTGACAACGCTGCTCGCAATTTCCGTCTTTATTATAGGTGGCTTCGGAGATACTAGTCAGTCCCAAAGAGAAGTCTCATTCGCGTCACAACGCAGACGGTGTTGTCAGCGCCAGGCGCACACGAACTTCTGGCCCAGAACCTTCCACGATGAGACTGGCAAGAGAGGAGAAGGATCAACACAGCAATCCCATCTCATCGCCGCCATAAAATTGTCAAAATGAGCTCTGCGTGGCGTTTGCGATGATCTGATGGCACGTAATGGCGAAGCCGAACCATTCAACTCACGGGTCGAAATTGCCCTCCCACAGACTTTAAGCGAATATTCGAGACACGGAAATGATTTTCGGTCGGCAGAGGTCTCAGCGCGTTGACGGAGGGATGTTCTTGGCCTGCACGGTGATGCAAGAAGGGTCCTCCAAGCAGTTCAGGGTCTGCCGATCCGGAGTATTGGCGGTTCCCGCGATTGGACTGCGCCGCACCGGGATGGAGAGGGTGAGCTTCTATATCACCACACCATCAGCCCCGCGGCGCACATCGCTGGAGAGGCGTCATCTTCGGTGGCGCGTGACGACTACAGCCACTCGATTGGGTGGTGGTTGACGAGGAGGCGCGTGTTTGTGGTGTTTAGTCACCGAAGTTGGCGATGGCGATGCTCTGGATCTTCGGTCAGCTGGCACTCGGAACCGTAGAAGAAGGGTTTCGACAAGAAGGGCGATGATGGGATTGACGGTGTCTATGGTGTGGGGGCTGCGGATGACGTTGATGAAGTTCGTACCCAGGTGAGGCATCAATAGATTCAGTGTGGAAAATGTCTATATAAGCCTGCCCTCTACCCGGCCTCCGATGGATGAGGTAGCCAAAAAGCTGCATCATCACAACAAACAGAAACACAACGACCGAGCACCCAAAATCAACTCCTACAATTCTAACAACAAACCTACATACATAACATACAACATCATCAACATGGCCCCCAAGTAAGCCAACTCACTCAGACCTTTGGTAACCTCGCAACCTTCCAGCTAACAGCCCACAGCTCCAACAGACGCTTTTCCTTCACCCTCTCCCCCGCCACTAAGGCTTCGAAGCGCGTCATGGCGCAGCGTAACAGCAACCGTCGCTCCATCGACTCCCACGCCAGCTCCTCGACTCTCGGAGAGATGCCCGTCGTCGAGGTAGAGAGCTATCTTACTCCACCTGCTTACCGCTGGACGACCGCGAACCGGATCTAAGTTACATCATCCCACATGATGGCCGTCATTACATTTGCATGTGTACAACACAAGAAGATGGATGTTCGTTTCGGACTGCGGAAGAGCTAGTCTGTTTTGATTTAGCGAGTCATTTGCGGATACCCATCTCGGCACGATCATGTCGAGATTTCGTCTGTCGTTCCTAGATTGCCGTATACGGCACTGAAAATACAAGATATCTCTTGACATGTTGCACTGTTCACATGAGTGACTGCTCGTTCTCTCTCTTATCACAGTGAATTCCGTCATTGAAACCAAGAATCAATCAACTCAAGCTCTGATCCAGGAAAGGCATCTTCCATGTCACCGATCCGACACTGGGTTCATGTCCGGAAAGACCATCCCGGCGCCGAAATACCAAGAAGTAGGCACGCTTGGCGGTGAAGCGAGTGACACCGCCGGGATCGGACGTCCTCTCGGGAGCGAGGGTACAATGCCGTCAGTCTCGCCACGCGATTACTCGGCCCGAGAAAACCAATAGAAAGGACTGGAATGGCTTCTTCTCTCGACTTCAACTTCGGTCTCCCATTCGAATGCTCTTAATTCAACCTCAACACAACAATCAGGCGCAACTACTATGTCAGAAACGCAGCTCCAAACACTTGCACCCTCGAGCAGCATTCGCTTCGAAGAGAGAAGCGATCAAAATGAGGCGCCGGCTCCAGTCCGCTCAATACCCGCCCGGGATGCATCGCGATGGGCGGCGCTTGTGGCCGCCTTCAGCATCTTGTTCATCGCCGTCGGCCTGCCCAACTCCTTCGGCGTCTTCCAAGAATACTACGAGACGGAGCTCTTCCCCGACCGACCGTCGTCCGAAATCATCCTCATCGGCTCGCTCTCCTCCAGCCTGTACATGATACTGGGAGCATTGACTGGACGGCTCGCCGATATCATGGGGTACCAAATCGCCCTGGTCACCGGTTCCGTGCTCATCGTCGGCGGACTCTTCGCAGCCTCAGTCAGCACCCAGTTCTACCAGCTCCTCCTCTCGCAGGGCCTGGCGTACGGTCTGGGAACAGCTTTCGTCTACTACCCGGCGGTTAGCATCTCGGGCCAGTACTTCAGGCGACACGGACTTGCCAACGGATTTGTGGTCTCCGGCGGCGCGCTGGGAGGATGCATCGGCCCGTACTCGACGCGCGTGATGATTGAGAGGCTCGGCCTGGCTGGGACGTTTCGCACGCTGGCGTACATCTCCGGGGGCCTGCTGACCTTCTCTTGTGTTGCCTTCCTGCGCATCAACAAGGGGCGCCCACGGCAGTCTCGAGGGCTGAGGAGTATTTTCGACACCCAGCTCCTCAAAGACAGTCGGTTTCTGGTTATGGCCGTCTCCGGGACTGTGGCGATGACAGGCTTCCTTCCTCGCTATTTCCTGATCCCCGCGTCCGCCGTTTCGAAAGGCATCGACACCACGTACGCTGCATGGCTCGTCGGCCTCATGAACGGCCTCTCCATCGCCGGACGTCTGGGAGTTGGATGGTTTGCCGACCGCTACGGGAAGCTGACTGCGCTTGTCTCGAGTTTCCTGCTCTGCGGCAGCGGCCACCTGGCTTTCTGGCTGCCCGCCGTGCTGCTCAAGGCGGAGCCCACGACGCCGACGGCGCTGATGACTGTCTTCGTCGTGCACGTTGGCCTTCTGGGCTCCGGCTTTGTCAGTCTCATCCCCGTCGTCGTTTCAGACATCTTCGGGTCTGAGAACCTGGCTTCCAAGGTTGGCCTGCTCAACAGCATCATGGGGCTGGGTGTTCTGGCGGGGCCGAGTGCTGTCTATGCGATCGTTTCGGACAGCAGGGACTTCACCATGGCTGTTCTGTTCTCAGGTCTTCTGATGGTCGTGGGGGGCCTCATGCTCACGAGAACTTTCAAGTACCTGTGAGGACACGTGTGGTTTAGAGGGAAGGCCGAGGGCCTCCTGCGTGGTGACTCATGTCTTGTCGAGCAGGGGTGTATTGAGGCCGCCTTGTGGTAACGTTCATGTCAACAAATAACGTACGGCAAACGAAGATAATTCATAACGAAGGGTGAAAAGTACATGCCACTGTTTAGGTGGATTACTATTCAGGGCGCCGATCATGGACCGAGGTGCTGCATTGATGCCGTTGCTCCCGAGCAAGACATCGATACATGTTCTCGCTGAATTGTCATGAATACAGAATGAAGTTGACTGGGTCGGTTTGAACTGTTGGGGTTCAACGAATGTTCAGTAATCGGCGGCTGAAGACGTGCAATTGAGGTGTTGGTATTGCTGTGGAACCCCGTCCCACGCCCTACTCCATCACGCCTTACAGCATATCGATTACTTCTCAAGGCCGAAAGGTTGAGTTCAACAGTTGCGAGAGTCAGCGAGCTTTCCACGCCGAAAAGAATCGCTGTCGCTGTCTGTCCAGCTGTATATAAGGGCGTCGCATGGTCGTCCATGAGTCTGGTCTGAGACAACCAAGTCAACCTCATCACCACCATCCAAGCCAACAAACTCCACACACCTTCGCACCAACATTCTCTTCCCTCCAATCTTTCACCAGAGCCGCCAAAATGCCAAAGTGGGTCTTCAACTCTCCCGCAGGCCTCCTCTCCGACGCCGAGAAGAAGCAGATCGCCGAGGGCATGACCAAGGTCTACACCTTCGCCAAGCTGCCCGCCTTCTACTGCCACGCCCACTTCTGCGAGTTCGCGCCGGGGAACATCTACACCGCGGGCGAGCCGTCCGAGGACGTCTGCACCATCGCCATCTACCACATCGCCAAGGTCTTCGAGACCCCCGAGGTCGAGGCCGCCTTCATCAGGGCCTTCGACGACGTAATCCGGCCCATCCTGAAGCCCAAGGGCATCGACTGGGAGTCGGGCATCTACGAGTCGCGCAGGGAGCTGTGGAGGGTCAACGGGCTGGAACCCCCTTTGAGAAACTCTGAGATGGAGAGGAAGTGGTTTGAGGCAGGGAGAGTCACTGACGAGGAGGAGTTGCTCAAGCAGCAGCTGGGAAAGTAGGGTTATTCCAGGACTAGATCTGCCTTGTGGAAACTTTGAATCAGTACACACGTCGACAGTTTCACGCCCACAAATACGCCTTGCATCTTCTGTGAAATGACTCTGTTGATTTACTATCTTAGCGTTTCTAGCCCCAACTAATACTAAGTCTTCCAATTAGGCGTGGGATCTAACGTCCCAAGAACTCCTTTCCACTCACTAGATGCCATGCTATAGTTTGATACTGAAGTCATTCGCAGACCTACTGGCGTGCTTGTGGATTGTTGATGCAGTTGGCGCAGGGGACACCCTGGAGCCATGTGGCCTTCAGGACCTTCACACCGAAGCACTGCTTGCCAGGGTCGTTGCGGCGGAAGTGACATTCCGACTTCATCCTGGTAGTGGAGTGGCCGCAGGTGAACATGAACTCCTCGTAGTCGCACATTGTGATGTCTTTGATGAGTTTGCTTTGAAGATTTGATGGAACAATTTGCTCAGTCTATGGCACTGTCAGTACCAAGGTGCCGTTGACGAACAAGACTTTGTTTGACGCTTACTGGAGTGGTGTTTGTGCAATTTATTCAAGAGACTATTTGTGAGGGGTAGGACTTTGGTTGGCTTGTGGTTTGTAGAATGTTAGTTGATGATGATGGTTTCTAAGTTCTATTCAGTTGATGAGAAGGATCTCTTTTATACTGATAGTAGACCAGTGGCGTGAATTACAGCATCTCTCAGATCGTGAGTATTGACAACAATGGATCACAGTCATTTAACTACAAGTTGTGTGTTGCAAATGATTGTTCGCTTAGGATAGGCTCTTGTTCACTGTACTCTGTCCCCCCTGCTATATCGTATGACTGATTAGGACATACCTCGCTTCTGTGCTTATTTTATGAACTGTCTCCTCAGCTTGAATTGAAGCGAATCTTATCTTTCTCCCGCCCAACATTGAAGACAGAGCTCATCTCCCTCATCACCTCCTTCATCATGGCAGAAAGTCCCCTCCCATGCAACCCAGCTGGTCGCCCTCCCACCTACGAGTGGCGCCAGCACAACGGCAGCGTGGATCTCTCCCCGCATCTGCTACGCCTCCGTTGGCGCGCGTGGGATCCCATCGAGTCCATCCGCGTGCTCGAAGACGCCACGGACGCCAACTCCCCCCAGAAGCCCTACAGCCTGGCCACGCACCCCATCGCCGCAGAGCCCCTCACTCTCCAGCCCGTGTCATCGATCGTCGTCCACATTACCTCCCTGGACATGTGGGAGGAGTGTTGGCTTACCGAGCACGGCACACACGCTGATTTGGACGACGACGATGGCTTGAAATCTTTTGGCGCGCGCCTGGTCGTCCCTAATCCGACCGATGGCGAGTGGTGGATGGTCGAGGACCTGGCGGAGGAGCAGGGCAAGGACGTGGACGACGACGACTTTGAGATGCCGGCCTGCAGACGCGTCTACTGCTGCGGACTCGATCGGCCGCCTGCCGAAGGGCCGCGCGCGACAATCCACGGAACGGGCGACGGAGGGGTGCTTACCATTGGTGACTGGATCAAGGGCGTGCATGGGTTGATCGAGCGGGAGAGGGATAACATCCTGGCCTGTCGCGGCGTCATGCACGGCGACTGCGAGTCCGACGTCCGACCCGATGAGGTGCTGTACGTGGACCCGACTGTGAGATTCGATGGCTTCGACCTCGTCGGCGACCGGGACGTCATCTTGCGGTCGACGAGGACGTGGGACAACACGTTCCGGAAGTGGGCCGAGGAGCCGGCCATCAGGGCAGCCGAGGCGGAGAGGAAGGCCCAAGAGGCAGCCAAAATTGCCGCCGGTATGCCGCCTTGCCTGTGCTGGAGGTCCAAAGAACAGCCCTGCCCCCGGGCGACCGTGGCCGGCGCGCCGTGCCGGCCGAATCCAGACTCGTTCTCGTTTCGCGCACCGGTTCGTCCACCGAACAACTGGTGGGAGGTCGGCTGGAACGGCTACACAGGGGCTCCCGCGGAAGAGCAGTGAGAAGGGCCAGCTCGAGTCTGCCCGTAACCACACTCGGGGAGAAAAAGGTAGCAGCATGTGCCGTTAGACCAAAGCCGGGCATTGTCCTCTGTGAAGCTGGCGACAGGCTGTTGCTGGAACGACGCCAAGTTTTAGCCTATTGTCAGCTGCCGTTGTTGTTGTTGTTGTTATATTTAACGCCACCGGGCCCCCTATAGGGCTGTCAGCTGGTGTCTCGATAATCTTAGAGAACTACAAGACTTGGTGTTGGTCTTAGTTGTGAAGTTTGGGAGTTTGTACAAATGGATTTACTCTCTAATATTATGTAATTAGTAGTCATCGTGCTGCGGTGCGGACCATTATTAATAACACACAAATAGAAACACAGACACCAACAGAAACCTCACCACTAGTAACCAACTAAAATCACAACATCCACAACAAGTATTGTCGCGAAGAGCCCTCTAAGGCTCTGGCCTCCCGAACCGCGCCTCAAGCATCAGGTTGACTAAGCATGGATATACAGTCATTTGCATCGGCAGCTTCCAAAACCCAAAGTGGGGCAACGCTTACTAATACAAAAAAGTCAGATTTTGTCCACAAATCTAATATTCTTTATATTGTAGCTTTTTATAAATACCGCCGTTAAAAGGCCTCCTACTACTATAAAAACAAACATAAAGCTATTTAAAAACTATATTTTAACTAATTTACTACTATAGTACTAAGGATTTTAATATACTAACTTACTAAAATCAATCTAATACTCCTATTCCTTAACCTTAATAATAGCTTTATTATTAGAGCTACTAATTATAACTAATAAATAATTTAAACGTACTACTACTAATATAACCTTACTAATAAAGTTAAATAATATAAAAAATTTTATAAAAATAACTAAAAAATAAAAATTTAGCACTATACTAAGCTACTTAAGCTATTAAAGTATTATAATAACTTAATATTAAATAGAATATAGGCCTTTTTACTTAAATAATTTAATCTTAGTATTAGTTTATTAATAATTAATTAATATCTTAAAGAAGTAAGTTAGACTAATAAAAAGATATATATTATAACTACTTAATAAAACCTAAAAAAGAAACTTAAGTAGTTCTATTATGTATAGTAGTATAAACTAGAATAACTAATTTTTATTAATAAGTTAGGAGTAAATAAAAATACTAGTAAAAAGTAAATAGAATAGGCACTAAAAAGCCTTATACTATAAAAATTAATAAAGCTAAAACGTAGTTAATAAATACAGCTCCTATTAGTACTAACTCTTAAGGGCATTTTAAATCTTTTTATATACCTAGGAATAATAAATAGTAATAACTTTATAATATAAATTACTTAATATTTATTACTTAAATATAAAAAGTTTCCTACCCCTTATTTAGTAATTATTATAAATAATACTTCTTTTTACTACTAAAAGGATATCTAAATTACTTATAAAAAAGCCGGTATATATCTTAAATACCTTCTACTATACTTACTTAACTTTAACCTAATTAAAGAGTACTTTAAAAACCTAAAAAAGTATATTAAAAAGAACTTTCACGCATACAATACTAGTAATAAAGACATTTATAATTAAATAGAGTTTTTATATAACTATACCCTAAAAGTAGGGTAGAAATTACTATAAATTACTAGTTACTTTTACTACGTATTTATTAATTTTAATAGTAGTAAGGGTATATTTAATGAGTTTATAGTAGGGGTTATTAGTAGTAAAGAGAGTAAAGATATATTAAGTAAAGTAAGTAACGAGTTAAAGCTATTACTAAACTAAAAAGTCACTACAGTTAAATAAGTAAAAAAAAAAAAAATAAATACTAGTAACGGGTTAAAGCTATTATTAAATAAACTACAAAGTTACTACGATTAAGCGGACAAAAAATAAACAAAATCAATACTATAAATAGTACCTATTATAACCCCTTATTACCTAACTTTAATTATATACTAATATCCTTTTTATTAATCTCTTTACTACTTAACCCTACATTATCCTTAAAGTATAGTAAATTAGTAAAATAACTTAAAAACTACCTATTATCTAATATATTAATTAGTTTTAACTATAATCTACTAAATTATAGTAAAAGTCTATTAATAATTATTTAAAGTAATATTTAACTCTTACTAAATAAATTAGTATTAAATTAATTTAAATTAAGTTATAGTAGTTAAAAAAGAGAGGAGATTTTAAATAAAAAGCTTAAGGGGGGGAAAGAAAATATCGTAAAAAACTACTAGAGTACTAACTTAATTAATAATTAATTAAGTAATATAGTATTTTACTTACCTATATACCCCCTTTTAGCCTTAACTAATACCTCTTATAACCTATAATCCTCCTTAGTCTTATTTTTAATAAAAAACTCTATAAAAACTATAATTATAACTTAAAATACCTATAGTTAGGGGCCTATAGGGGTTAGTACTATAGAAATCTCTTTATTTAAAAGGCCTAAGTTACCAGCACTAGTATTATAGAGTTAACAATAAAACACATCCTAAGCTACTTAATTAAAAGGCTTAATAATCCCTATAAACTCTATAGACACAGCCAGCTCCTTACTATATAAATAAAAAACCCTATTATTAATAAAAACTTTAATATTTAATTTAATAATATTAGTAATATTTAGAGTAATACTCTACTTATTAAACTAGTAATTAAAAAGCCCTTTAATAAAGCAAAGACTACTATAGTAGTTATAGAGTAGTTTAAGTAATATTTAAAAATAGTTATTAATATTATAATACTTATTTAGTATAGTAGTAAACTAAATAACAAAGTTATTAACTTAACTATATTGTTTAATTAATAAATTTAGTACTACTAAAAATAATAATTAAATAGGCATTTATTACTATAAAGTAAAAGTACAAAAAGGCTTATTTAGGGCTATAAATATATATAAAGTATAGTAAAATTGACCCTAATATACTAGTAGTAATAGCTATATTAAATAAAGTAAAGTTAGTAGTGTACTATAAAAGTTTATAATAATATTATTTAAAGTTTAACTTAACTAACTAGGTATTACTATAGGGGTAAAAGGAGCTAAAAAATTAGTTTAAATAGCTATTTAAATACCCTTATTCTATAGTATTTATTTATTTTAAACCTTTTTAACTATAGTACTCTTATATTTTTTTATTATAACTATAAGGTTTATAGGTAGAGTACTAAATAAAATACTAACTTTACCCTTAAAAAGGGCCTTCTTCTATTACTTAAAATCAAAAATCTCTAACTTATAGTATATTTTATTAAAAGTAATTTAATACTAAATATATAAATAATCTCTACTCTTAGTAGTATTTTTATATATTATCGGCTTAAGGCACTACTAATAGCGCAGTAGCTATAAAAACTTATTTCTAGTAATATTCTTTACCTCCTTAATAGTAGTAACTATCTTACTAATATACTCCTTTTATTTAATTTAATAAAAAAGTTAACTACTACAGACTTTAATAAATAAAGTAATTAATGTAGTATTATAAATAGCTTATATTTCTATAGTAATAAGGATATAAAACTAAAAAACAAGTATTACTTTAATTATAGCCTTACTATACCTACTAACCTTAAGGATCTATTTAGTTAGTATATACTATAGTAAATATAGCTAAGTATTAGTAGCTATAGTATTATACTCCTTTTAATATACTAAATAAATAAGTTTAGTATTTTTTTTTTATTATTTAATTTAAAAAGTAATATATAACTTAGTAGTCTTAAGTGTAGCTCTAAGTTAACTATAGATTTATTTTTTAATATTAATAATAATATTCCTCTACTTCTTAAGTATAAGGGATTTAATAGTATTATACTATATTTTTTATAACTTAATTATATAAAGAAGTTTAAATAAAGAAGGTATACTGTTAAAAATTAGCCTATATAAAATATAAATAAAAATCTCTATAAATATAAATAGACTTTAATTCTTAGTAAAAACGTCATTATTAAAGGGTACTTTAATCTCTAAGTAGTGTAGAGTATAGGTATAGCTTTATTTAAAAAGAGGCTTTTATTACTATTAAAAGGGTATATTTTATTTATTATTAAAAAAGGGATCTTATTATTACTAAAAAGAAGAGGAATTTTATTAACTTTAAAAGGGGGTAGCTAAAGTATTTAACTATTTTTAGAGTAAAGTCTTGTTTTTAGTACTATTATCGTTGCCCGGATTAATCTTAGTATTGTTTTTAGTAAAATCTAACAGCTTTTTTAGTAGTATAGCTGTAACTATTTACTTCTTTACAACTAGCTACTTCTTTAACTTAACTACTAATACCTAACATTTACTAAGTTTTACTTATAATAGCCTAGAATTAATTAAAGTATTCTTTAATTTAACTACTTACTACTTTACTACTAGTATTTAAACAATTATAATCTACCTACTTATTAGCTTTTAAAATATAACTTAAAGCTTTTTACTAAAAGTATCCTTATATTACCTATAAGTACGGGTATAAATAACTAAAAAAGCTAGTAACGAGTTATTAACTAAATTAATTAATACTTAGTACTTTTAAAAAGGTATTATAAAATAAATTAACTATAATAAATAATAAAAATAACGGATAGTAAGTAAGGATATTTAGTATACTAAAGTATTAATCCTAAAGTAAAGTTAAACTTTACTATACTACTAAAATTATTATTAAAATAAGTAATAGAGCGGGCCCTTATAGCTAACTAATAGGAGCACAAGCTCTATATTTACTAAAGAAAAGAAATGTACAATTTAATAGCCTAAAGGCCTTTATATAGGGTCAATTACCCTATTAGTAATAAAATTCATAGTGTTTTATATAGTGTTATGAAAAAAATATATATTTAATGTGTAGTAAGTAGTGCCCTACTTTGGGTTTTGGAAGCTGCCGATGCAAACGACTGTAACGCTCCGCCGATCGCAGCGCCTCACAGCCTAAATCTTAGCCTAATACAACCACATCTCAATGCTCGCTCTCGCACGCCCTAACACTCGCCACAAGTAAAGTATCCAACTCCTCAAACTTTACATCTTGAATTGGAAGAGGATGTGTCCTGTTTGTCGTCGCGCGGCTCTCGCCGACGGTTGGACGCCACGAAGACACGACGAGGATGAGGGGGAGGGACTGGGTTCAGAAACTTGCATCCTACCACAGTACAAAACAATCGTCCAACCCGCGCCCAGCCACGATGGCTCCCCGACCTTTGCCGCGTACGAGGTCCCAGAGACGACCTCCGAAACAGAAGCCGATCTTCGGCCTCTCCGTCCCGCCTTCGGCTGCGTCGTCTACGACACGACTCACACCGCACGCCCGGCTCGCAGCGCCCGCTTCGCGCGTGCCTTGTTCGAACGCACCGAGAGGACTCGTCGCCACAATAAGACGCACGACGCGCCAGACCGGATCGAAGTCGTCACCCTTCCTCTGCCCGAGGCTACCTCGGACGAAGAGCGCGCAAACGCATGCGTCCGCCACTACGAGCAGGAAGCTCAGAGTCGTTTGGTCATGGCCGACAGGGCCGAGGCCATTTCGTGGTTCCTGCCCGAGCGGTTCATGGATAGCCGTTATTCGCGGATGATTCTGGCTATCAACAACTTCTATGCGGATGGCGATGACACCGACGACGGCGAGGCGCTGTCTTGGGAGCTGTCGCTTGTCAACCCTGAAGGCGTGCCCGTATCAATGGAGACGGCCGATGAGAGCCGCTATGGCAGCTGCATGGCGATTTGGTGGCTACCCCAAAAGGAACTTTGGGCTGAAGTCAAGAATCCCGGTTACACTGCCCAAAGGTGTGTCGACTGGGGTGGTCCGCTTGCATTTGAGCACGCGGGTGCAGCTCTCGCGGAAGTGACAAATGAGGTTTCCCTGTTCTACTCTCATTATGTGCACGATGGCTTACTCGACCGACACCTCCAAAAGGCAAGACCGATTTAGTGCCGACTTTCAATATTAATAATATACAGCATGGCTATCATACTTCTTTATTGTGGTTGATATCGGTTATGATATCTCTATTGTTTATATTCTACTTGGAACAATCAACTGTGCAACTTTCAACTATTTTGGTCAGCTGCCGGATTAAAACAAACACAGTATGGCTGTACAGTGACAGTTCAGTTCCCTGTCAGAGGGGGGAAAACAAACCAAGGCTTCTTCAACTATATACGATCCGGAGCCTGAAGCACTTGTGCTGTCACGAAATTGCCTGCCCCATCCACCGCCATGCCCAAATTACCCGTAGCTCCATAGACAGACCATCCGTTAGGGTGACTGACTCTTGGGAATCGCGCCACCGCGGCCGTAGCCCAGCCGTTGGGCCCAAATGCCGCGTTGTACCAAGCAGGATCGGTGGCATCGACCCATTGGCGCTGTCCCTGGGCATTAAGAGGCCCGTATGCGTTGAGGTAACTCGTTTCCGCCGAAGCGGAAAATCTGGCTACATTCGCCTCGATTTCAGCCAACCTGTCCTCAACGAAGCGTGCGTACAGAGCGCGTATGGAGGGGTCGGGGTTTCCAGCGGCGTTATTGACGGGAGCTCCGGGCCACGCCTGCCAACCACCGGCAGCGCTGAACTGCCGGTCGAATTCCGAAAATACATAGTCGATCCAGTTGGAGACTCGCATCCATTTGTTCCAGATGGGCTCGACTTTTGCGTACTTCTGCCCCGTCACCGCACCGGGCGGCGTGAACTTGAGATAGCTGAAGACGGACATGCTGTTCCGGATCACTTCCCGACCGCTTGCAATGTCTCTTTTCGGGATGAAACCGGGGGTTTCGAGGCCCATCCACTTCCCCTTCTTGTCGTTGATTTCCCATTGCACTAGAGCGAGGTTGGCGTCGGTGCGCTCCTTGGTGAACTTGTTTTGTAACGTCTCCGAACGGCCGAAGCCCAATGCCAAGGTATCGTGTACCGTGTTTCCCAAGGGGCTTTGCGTGATGCCCAGCTGCGTTTGGTCGAAGCCATGGTAAAGGTTGGCGGGAGGAGTGCGTGGTAGCTGTTGACCGACGAGGACATTGGCAACCCATTGCGGCTCGGCCATCGAGTAGGTGGCCCCCGCTGTGCCCATTGTTGTGCCTGACCCCCTGCCGAGCCACAGATAAAAGTCCCTCAGCATCTGCCCCTCATATACGTGTTCCGTCTCGAACCCGATATTGTCGTACCGCGAGTCCCAAGTGGCTTTGTCCATCAGAGAGATGTCCGCGTTACATTGAAGCCCGGGGTTGGCGGCGACGATGTATTTAAGGATGTACTGGCCCTTACGAGAGTCCTCGGCCTCTGAGCAGGGCGCATACGACCCGAAGTTGAGAACAATATCGCCACCACCGAAGTTCAGGTTGTCCTTCTTCTTTGTGATTTGTCTTGGGGGCAGCAACGAGAAGGTTCCGTTGCTTGACGAAAACGAACGGCCAGAGACACCTCCGGAGGAGCCAGCGGTGCAGATCTCGTTGCTCAGCAGGGGGCATTCGTTGGCCCTCTCCTCGAGAACGAACCCGTACCTCTTCTTGACGTACCGCGCCGCGTCACCGGAGCCACCCTCGCCGCATGCCGGACATGAACCGACGTTCGGTGCCTCTTCTGTTGACTCTGCTGGGCAAATCAGGGACCCAACAAGGTTGTCTCTCTTGACCAGCCTGGCTGTACGCTTGCTCGGCTGAGTCTCCGTGAGCGACGAGGATGCGGCGGCGCAGGTCTTGTCAAGGATTGGGAACTGCGCGATAGAGGTATCAGCCTCTTGTCTACCTCGTGGGAATAGACTCATCATAAGTGTGGGGGCAAGAACAACTAAACAAGACAACGTACCGTTCCAGTGTTCCAAATATCGTAGTGTCGGTTCAGGCTGAACCCACATAAGGTGCTGGAAGGCGAACGGGTCAGCAAAAGAGGCACGGAGGGAGAGGAGGTTCTGGTCTGGTTTGGAGGACCACAATATTGAAAAGACGAAACTCAAGGGGCTGACACTTCGGCGAAGACTTCGGCTCGACCGTTGATGCCGTAGCAGTATTCCCAAGCCGTGTTCGAGTTCGAACCGGCTGAGCCGTACAGGCTCACCACGCCGTTGACGCCAAAGTCAATCTGACGCCAATGTCAGTAGGCTTTCCCAAAGCTCCACCACCATCACCTGTCTTGGGAACGGATTTTTTCGCTTACAGCGGCGTCAGGAATTGAATCGTCGTTAAAGACGATGCCGAGCGTGACCTTGGGGGTCACCATCAAGCTCAGATCACCGCTGGCAGAGACGTCGTAGTAGAACTTGGGCCCCTGGAGCGGGTTCGCCGGGTCGGCCCTCTCCACACCGGCGGAGGCCGGGTTCTCCTTACCGGTGAGGACTTCGTCCGCCTTGCCGCTGGCATCGGGGAACTGGTGGGTGAAATCCCATTCCGCGAGCGTCAGATCGACGCGGGCCTGGCCGTGCAGCGTCGCGGTGCCCTGCAACTGGCCGAGGACGCGGAGGTTGGGCCCGATGGTTACGACGCCGGGGACGGCGAAGGTGGCGCCAAAGTTCTGCAGCCCAAAGACCTCGACCTTGCCGGCGAGGAAGTGCAGGTTGACGAGCGCTTCCAGGTTGAGGGACGCCTTGACGGAGCCACTGTTCCGGAAGAGCACGTGTGACTCGTCGAAGCTGCTCAGGTCGCCCATGTTACCGATCAGCGTGACGAGAGCAGACGTCTCGATGTTGACGTTCAGGTCGGCCCAAGCTTTGAAGTAGCCCGTCGTGTCGACGCCTTTGATCCGGCAAGATATTGCCTCGTCGTAGAGGTCCCAGCGGACCGGCTGGTTGACTCGGTGCCGTACCAGCTCGTACTCCTCGTCCACATTACTGAGCCTGTCTATCCAGTCCTTAATCGAGCCCGACTTGGAGAACCAGCGCGCGTGCAGTTCGTGCAGTTGATGGTCGGGTGTCGAACGCTTGTCGATGGACCACAGGTGGTATATGTACCTCTTGTAAGACCCGTCGTGGTCGCGGTGCACCTCTTCCTCGATCTGTCGCTTCGATCGCCTGACCTTGGTCGGCGCCGCGGCGACGACGTCGGACCAGTACCCTGGGTCGTCGCTGTAGTCGATGCGTATCAAGACGTTGGACCCTCTGGCGCGTCTCCTCAGCGGGGAGAAGTCGTAGTCAAACGTGAAGTCCTAGATCTTGGCCTTGGCTAGTTCTGGGTCCCTCTTGACCAGGCGGTGCGGTACCGTCTGGTTTTCGGACGGCGTCGAGGAGACAGCCATGGCATATCTTCCGGGACCGCAGCCCTCGGGCATTTCGACCACCGTCTCGGCCACACCTTGTCCTTCGTGGATGAGGCCGCAGTTGCTCGCCTCAGAATCGTCGGTACACACGGCTCGGACTGTCTGACGCTTCTCATGCACTGCCCCCGCCTCGCAGTCGAAAAGCTCCCAGTGAGATCCATCCCGCTTATTTAGAGACGTGAGCTCGTCTTGGGGGCCGGACATGATATACCAGCCAAATGAGTTCTTGTCCGCGTTGGTGCTCTCTTCCGGCGTCGGATCGGCTCCGCCCATAGTCGGGTCTATCTTAACGTCCCACTTTTGCTTGTCCGTCGACGGGCCGGGCTTGGGGAAGAGATTCTCGAGCGGCACCGGGAGGGTCTTGATCTGTCGCCTGAGCGCGTTCGGGTCCGCGCAGAGTGTGCGTTGTTCCCTGACTTGGATGGCCTGGCTGATGCCTAAGCTGCTAGTCAACTCCACGGCGGTGCAGTCCGCGCCTTCACCGAGGTAGGACGAGGCGATGGCGGTTTTCCCCAAGGGACACGTCTTGGCCGATTCGCAGGCCTTTCTGCCACCGTCCACCATGCCGCCGACGCCGGACCACTTAAAGGAGGACGTGTCGACATCCTGGTCGCAGCAATACGGTACCCAGGAGTTGACATCCGCGTCTCCTTTGCATGTGGCGTAGCCCGGGGTGCTCTTTGCCCAGGTGACAAACTTGCGCCCTTGCGAGCATGCTTGGGACGACGCGGGCACGTTTTGGGATCCAACGATGCTAACACACTTGTCCTCCCAGCCGCACACGGACTCGCCGGCCTCTACGGCGTCGCAGCAGAACGTGGCCATTCCAAAGAAGCAGTAGTTCTCCACCGACTTGGAATTGATGAACCACTTGTCGGAGGCGATTGCGACCTGGCCAACTTCGCACCCGGGCGTGCAAGAGCCCCCGTCTAGCTCGTTCCATCCGCAGGTATCGGTGTCTGGCGTCTGGCCCAGTGGGCAGCAGAGCGCCTTGAACTGCTTTTGCCCCGTTCCTGCCTTGACGTCGCAGCGGTTGATGTTGAGGACCTGCTGACCGGCGGGGCAATTCGGGGCGCTGGAAGTCTGGCAGTCGGACCAGGAGCACTGACTGATGTCCACGTTGGTGTAGTTGGACGAGTCGTCGTGGTTTGTGCCGGTCGTCAAGGAGAGACTCCCGAGACCTCCTGGGTACAAAGTGGCGTTGAGAAGGTGGTGGTCATCGTCGTCCAGGTCAACCGACCACACGGCGAGACCAAGGAGACCCCTGCTCTTGGCATACTTGACCTTCTCGATGATGGACTCGCGGTCTTCGTAAGAAATCCACTGACTGTCGCCGTAACTGGAGTAACCATGTAAGACCTTCGCGACGGCAAGAAGAGGGAGAGAGCCACGAAACAGATGGCAAGACATACCTGATATGGTTGATCCAGCTTGCCGAAGCGGCCATGGAGGCGAGGTCGAAGCGTCCCAGGACGGCCGTATCAACAGGCAGCGTGAACGAGATGCCCCACGAAGAAGAGCCGGTGGACTGCGTATCGAACTTCTCCCGCATCTCGCTCAGCAGCATGGCGAAGTTGGTCGCCTCGACAGCGGACTGCGGCCACTGCCAGTCGATATCAACGCCATCAAATCCAAAGTTCCGGAGGAAAGACACGAGGTTGTTCAAAAACTTCTGGCGGTTTTCATGTGTGCTGACCATGTCGCGGAAGATGCCCTGGGTATCCGACGCTCTCCGCGACCCGGTCGAGAAGTCGTAGCCTCCGAGGGTTGGCCACACGTGCAGCCCGGTCGCCTGTCCCTTAAGAGCAGTCAGCTGCCTCAGCTGGGCTTCCCCAGTGTTGGCAGGGATGAGGATGAACGTGCCGGGCTCGATCCAGGCAAATGCGACGTTGACGTGGCTGACCGAGTCTGTCGGCACAAAGCTCGCCGACTGCTGCGCGCAGCCTCGTCGGGTGATGCTGTCGGCCTGGAAGTATCCGATTATCAAGTCCATCCCGCTGGAGCTACCGCCGCCAGACTCGTCGCCGTCGTCTCTGGAGGTGCACTCGGGAGACGGGCAATAGCCGTGCGAACAGGTGAAGGCGCAGAGGCCGTTGTCGTTTCCCAGGTTGGGCTTGACGCCGCTGACTTTGACGACGGGGGGCGGTAGGTTCAGTGGTCCCTCCATGGTACAGAAGCAGGAGAAGATGGGACAGAAGCCGTACTGGCACGCCCAGCTGCAGATACGGGAGAAGCTGCCGTGTCCACCGCCCTTGACGCACGTGTTTGGGTTGAACGGCGACGTCTTGGGCACGTACGCGCGCTGCTCCTCATTGGCACAGGCGGTCGACGGACAGTAGCCCAGGTTGCAGGCAAATGTGCAAAGACCGCCGTAGTTGGAGTCGCCGTTGCCCGGGTAGCCCTTCTTACCGGTCGACTTGGGCTTGTCGAGGGCTTTTCCCATGTTGGTGCAAATGCAGGCGCTCGATGGGCAGTATCCGTACTTGCAGGTGAACCTGCATAGGTCGTTGAAGTTGCCCTCGCCCCAGCCTGCGATGCAGACTTGATCACTCAAGGCGCGAGGGGGTTTGCCGGAGACGGACCCGCCGCCGGAGGCCGAGCCGACCCACGGGTTCCAGTTGATGATGCCGGACGGGCAGTCCCCCGAGATACCCTGCGGGACCGAGTAGTCGATGACCGTGCTGCCGCCCCTGACGACTGAGGCATGCCATGCACTGCTGGTCCCCAAAACGGGGATACTAGTGTGGTAGACGCCCACGCCGCCATCGGGCGTGTAATCCCAGTCCTTGACAGAGTAGTCCCTCCCGCCGAAGGAGACCCTGAGCTCGGCAGGGCTAGTCAGAAGGACGGAAAAGTAGAGGCGGTCCGGCGTAAGGTCACGAGCCCTGTACTCGAGCTGGAGCTGGGAAGCAGTGTTTCCGGTGGTGCCTCCATCCGCACAGGTGTCGCTCAGTGACGTCCGAAACCAGGTGACCATGCTCTCCTTCGTGAAGGAGGCCGTGCCGGTCTTGTACAGATCGATCAGGTAGGGCAAATGGGCTCGCCAGCCGTCATGCGGCATATTCTTGACGTAGTTGTAAGGGGCGTCTCCGACGTCAAAGGCCTCGTACTGAGTATCGTCGAGTGGTCCGATGTAGTGAGACTCGCCGTAATTGTTCCAGCTGATGATCTGCACGAACTCGGGCTCAAAGTCCATGGACACCACCTGCTTCCAGCGCTCGTGCCACAGATCGCCGCTTTTCCACAGCCAGTTTTTGCTGTAGCCCGGCAGGTTGGTGAAGAACCAAGGGGAGACAGGCATCATGTACGGCTTGCCCCCGAGAATTTGGTGGTATGAAGCATCGATGTAGGTGGTCATGTTGCGCTGTCCGTAAGGCCAACCGGCCCAGTTGAAAAGACCATCGGCCACCCCGTCAGCGGCTCTCATCGCCGGGCCGGCGCCAAGCGAGGACCAGTCAGGTATGAAAAAACAGCCGGTGTCTGCCTTGATGCTGTGCCAGTCATTGGCGTTATCGGGGCCCTCGAATGTCGACACGAAGGGTTTTCCGTTGTACTGGAAATGAGCGGAGCTGGAGCCGTATTTCTGAATGAGGGCCTTGACCTCGGCCATTGGCCAAGCTATATCGCCGCCGGCATAGTCGAAAGAAAAGAAGAGGTGGAAGCCCTTGGCGTCGGCGGCGGCGAAGGCATTGGCAATTTGCTCGTCATTGTGCTTCCAGCCGTGCGCAATGTTGAGAGCAAAGGCATCAATGTGCGCTTGCTGCGCGAGAGCGATGTTGTCTTGCCAGTTGGTAATGCCAAATTTTTCTGTATTGCCGACCATGAAATGGGCAAAGACTGACTTGCAGTCGACGCTTCTGACTGCAAAAAGCGCCGCAAGAATGAGAGGTATAAGGAAACGCATCGTGTGATGCTTCCGGGCCAAGCCGGTAAATGAGTGTGAGTATAGATGATGATGATGATGATGATGATGATGATGATGATGATGATGATGATAGTGATAATGATGATGGAGATCAAACGAGTGACATTTCCGCAGAATCAGTGTCCGTACGGAAAGAACAAAGGTGTGAATAAGGCAAGAGAACCAGAAAAGCACACAGATAGTAAAAGTGAGGAAAGGGGAGTATCAATAAGGGGAGAGCGATTGAGGTCGACTCGTGATATACAACTAAATACCTGATAGCACAAGCCAGTCTATGCAAACATTCAACATAACTACGAGACTGGTCCATCTCAACTGCGTTTTAGGTGGACATCTCAATTCATCAAGACTGTTGGAACGAGGTCACGTCCCGAAGGAAATACCTTAGCTCCACAGACAGACCTGAACAACCCTTGAACAACCACCGCGAAGCGCTCATTAAATGAACGCCGGGTAGCCGGACACTCGTTGCCAGTGATTCAGAGAACCAACAGACAACAGCCTATGACTCGTCTAAGCTCAAAAAAACCTTGCAGGTGACTGGGGGAAGAGTTAGTTGGACCCTGAGCTCGCTCATTTCGTGCGCGTGAAGCGGTAGACGAACGTTAGGACCGAGCATATTATTGTGTGTTATGGAGTCTCCATATATGTGACCCAGTTGCAGGGGTCGCAAACGTATCTGGCAGATTTGTTCCGGGCTGAAACTCCGGGCTGTTCCGATTGGCAGCTGTTGATTCACTCTGCAGAGCAACGATGGAGAAAGCCGCCGGAACTACGAACCAAAATAAAAGCGTTGATAATCAGAGTGGAAGCGTAGGTGAAAGTGGTTGTCCTGGTGCGTTCAATGTTAGTTGAACCAAGCATTCTGAAGGTCACGATGCCAATGTCTTGGATCCCGTTCATTGACGCGAGCGAGTCTAGCCCCCCATGCCAACTGCAGCCGCAATTACAACTCCTATTACGCGGGTGTGTTTTCGGAACGCAAAAGCGCCCGCCATAGTAAGCCGGGGGGTGTGGCACGAGTACTGACAGTCCCACTATCAGAAGTTTAGCGCCAACAGTCCTTTAAACTGACTCCATCGTCTTCCATGCCATGTCATGTCTAGGTACGGATAACATGCGGATATAAGCTGAGCGCCAGCAATCCTAAGCGATGGCCTGACACCGAATCCCGTCGTGAACAGCGTTCGGACGCACGAAGTCTGCTTCTTCGACTCCCGCTTGATCCACCTACGCCCGTCTTCACTCTCATTCTTCAACCCCCAAACACCGGACCAATATCATTCTCACACCACAGAACTAACGAGAAGCAAAGTAAAGATGAAGGCTATCCGTGTCTCTCTAACAGCCGCCGTCTTGGCCTTCATTGGCAACCACCAGGTCCTGGGTGACGTCCGCCTCCCGAGTGTCCCCCAAGGCACGGAGGATCTCACCGACACCTGCATCAGGGTCCTCAACCAAGCACTCAACTGCGACGCCTCCCTGATGTGGGCGACAGAGATCAATTACTTCTACGACAAGGCGGTCATTGACTTGCTATGCACGTCTGACTGCAAGGCGTCTCTCGATGGGTACATGGCACAGGTGAAGTCCGCCTGCGAGACAAGCCGCTACCTTGGCCTCGATGGCCTCAGCTACCACGCCGGATATGATGCCCAGCTGGTTTGGGAGAGGTTTAACGTGCTTTGCACAACTAACCCGTACGTTAGCCAACATTATCTGTCAATCTGCTCTGATCGACGACCGATAGGTACTGACAATGAATCAGCGCCGGCGAAAATTGCAACTTGCTCCTAGGCAAGCGAGCCGGCATCAACCCCGAGAACCAGCAGCCGACTGCCACGGCCGATCCGAGCCTGATGTGCAACGAGTGCGCTTTATCCGTCGTCAAAGCTCAGATCGAGATGCCCCTGGCGTCTAACGACGATCTCTCCAACGGCCTCAGTCGGATCGCGTCGTCCTGCAAGACAACCGTGGCCGTCACCCCGCCCCCTACTGCGAGCCCTCCCTGGGTCACCTTCGGCACGGTGGCACCTATTGCGACGTCGACCGCGACGCCGATGTGTGCCGGAAAGACGTATATACTCGAGGAGGGAGACACATGCCATGTCGTCGCGGAGAAGCAGCGCATCAACACCGTCCAGCTTCTGATGGCGAACAACCTGATAGCTGGGTGCGCCAACTTCCCCACCGCCGCGGGCACCGCGCTGTGCATCCCCTCGGGGCTCACTTGCGACCCGTATGTTGTGAAGAAGGGCGACACGTGCACCACGATCGCCAACGCTGCCAAGGCCACCTGGGCCCAGATTGTGTCCTGGAACGCGGACCTGGGGAGGTCGTGCCAGAACGTCTCACGCTACGTCGGCAACGTGGTGTGTATCTCGAATCCGGGGAGTACTCGGGCCGGGTCCGGCCCGGGTATCACCGCTTCTGGCGCTGCGCCGGGCAAGGCCACGACAACGAGCACTGCAATTGAGTGAGCTCTTTTCATTTTTATTTGTGTTTCCCTTTTTCCACTTACACCTTGATTGTGCTTTGAGAAACAAGAAAAGGCAGTCCTACCGGCCGCGATATAAGTTGACTGACTGCTGTGTTTTGTGTTCATAGTGTCTTCACTCTCTCCATGAAACCGATCCCGATGGATAACGGACACACAACCGTCATTATCACTGATTTGTGGGCCGGGAACGGTGAGGAGGAACTATAAGTTCAAGTCTTAATATAAGGACCCTGTGGAGGTTGTTAAGGTACCATACTTCGTAAGGACAAAAGGGCATATTGTCCCGGCAGACTGGATTGTGTGGGAGAGTGCACTGCATCATTTGTTTGCTGCGTGGGTCATCAGCTTGACTAGCGGCATGTAATACGTGCACAAGGAAAGGGCTCAGTAGGAGTAGTATATAGATTGGACAATAGAGTCTTGAAGAGAATAACATTGCTAGTCTAAACAAAACTTAGTCCCCAAACCACTGTCTCTATCCTGTGAAATTGTATGTTGGTATCTAGGCCGAGCTGGCTATGACGAGGTATGAAAGGCTTGTCTTAACAGGGAGATACTATATATTACGATAATTACGGCATCTTGAATGTGGCGGTCGTGGGCTTATGAAATATATCACTGAGCTGCGAACAGAACTAACGGGAAGAAGGAAGTACCCAAGGGGCATGCGGCATGCCAAACTTAGTACTGCTTAAATAAAGGACGATTTGATCTTTGGAAACAGTATTTTTACAGGATTTCTACCTGTCTCGAAGAAAATATCCCCGCCTCATAGTAGAAAAGACACTTTCTATATTAGGGGACGAATTTAAGGTTAAAAGGCTAGTATACCTTAAGACGAAAGGTGAAGTGACCTGTACAGAAGTGAGACTCTTGTTAAGAGCCTTCGGTAAGATGCTGAAATACACTCCGGATCACGGTCGCTTGCGTTTGCTTTTGTTAGAAAGTCGCATCAGCAGGTCGAGCGGCACTGGTACCCAGCGGAAAAAGAAGAGATAGAGGTAGTACACGAGGCAAACCCTTAAAGGTCATCGTGATAATTAAGTGCCAAGGTGGCCCGCTGGTATTTGGCCTAATCTCATGGATCGCATCAGAGCGGGGATAGGAAGAAAGAACAGAGCTTTCTCAGCAGATACGAGCCAGCCATGCACTAAAGTCGTCCTACACAACGGCTGTGGGCCATGCCTCTGACGCAAATAGCGAACCGATACGTTTACGTTACGAAAAGACTAACAGCAGCGAGAGATCCTTGGTGACGCCAAGCATCACGTCGACGGCGAGCTCAAACTAACCCTTCTGGCCGATAAAACTGTGGCCTTTGACGACACAGTCCCGGCTAAGCGTAGCCTTAATAAGGGAAGGTTCGGGGTCGAACCGGGCGAAATAGTCACAGCCTTTGGGGAACTTCGGCCCGCTAAAGGCAGTAAGGAGGAACCTCCCGGTCGTGTTGTCGCCGACACAACTACATTCGTGGAGTACCTAGGCTGCTCATCGGGCCTACCCTGCCAGTTTTCTTAGCCGCAACGTCGATAGAGGCCCGCCCGTTCGTCCGTGATGACGAACTCGACATACAGCAGGACCTCCAACGTAGGGGGAGAAGAGTATAGAGGGGCACGCATCGGCGAGTACAGCAGAAACTTAGTACGGCCTGGCTGGCTGGCCTTGATGGGCGGGTGGGAAAGGGCTTGCGGAGTAGGATGCTCGGGCGAGTGGGCTCGCGTAGGAATCGTAACCAAGATAGTCAAAAGACGACGAGATGGATGAGCACTGTGACCGCGGACGCTTCGCTGTCTGGTCTCGCTCGCCGGGCGGCGGGGAGTGGGCTCTCATCTTGGCCTAATATCTCGGAGATGACTTGCCGTTTTGGCAAATCGAATACAGCCTGATGATTAGGTCTCGCTGGAGGTAGCGAATGATTAGGTAGAGACTTTCGTCTTCATCAGCACGCGGCAAGGGGAACCAGAGGTTCGGGTTGCAAAGAAGCCATGCAAGGCCAGTCACGATTCTGGCAGCATGCTCGCTTGTACTTATGTTTCATGGCCTCCAACCCCTTTTCGTTGCTGATATTGCTAGCTGCACGTGAGGTATTGTCCTCCAAGGGCTAGCTATTAAACCTTCTCAGCTTGTTGACTACTACTGTAAAACATACGATTACAACCTCGAGATTTCTGTTGAACGTTTCGATGTATGTTTCGAAGGAACTCATGTGAGCTTCCAAATGTTGCGCACTTGAAGTCAAAGATAAGTGTCTCTAGCTCTGTCAAGATTAATATAATAATAGACAACTCGTTCGCATCGATCTCCGTGCCTCACCCCATCGCTTTCAGCCTCATTCGGGCTAAGCAGAGACTGTTCGTTGAACCCGGTATTAGGCCGGGGACAATACCGTTGTTTAGTGGAAGAGAAGAGATTATTGCGTTTGTGTTAGAATAAAATGTTATGCGGCGAGCATACTAAGCTGCTTTGGATCTTGATAACACACAGACAGGTTGTCGCTCTCGGAGTCGGACGACAGGAAGCCACAGAGGGTTCGGTTTCTTGATAACCCACTATCTAGTGACGGCGACGCCTTTATCGTCACCTAGATACTGTATATGCGTCCTAGACCACTAAGTTCGCCGAAATATTCTCTATTGAGTTCATCGACTCATCGATCTCTATGCAAATATGCTGCTGCGAATCGTGATTTACGTCTTGGCAGAGCTATTACCCACGTCGTTGTGTCTAGCCGAGACCCAGAGTTGGCTGGTATACCGGTACTAGGCTGTAGATGCGTGGAAATTCGACTAAGGTAAATCTCGGCATTCGATGCAGGTCCCGGAGTGGCGTGGCGGGCGATAATAAACTGGGCTTTGTGACATAGACGGGTCTGTTCGATGGTAACCCGGAGCTTCTGTATGACTCCTGCTAAATTGCTATAATGATGCACTTGAAGCTGTCCCTTATCAGATTAGACCGAACCTTGGTTCTAAAACTGCTAGTAGGCGTTATGACGGGTTTGGCTGGTGAGTGGCTAACCTCGGGCCCGGGATGTGTTGATACTAATAGTCGAAGTATATGAGTTACTGAATCTTATCCTAATGGATTTTACGTTTGTGGCGGTTCAACGAGACTTATTCAATGAAATGGCGGAGGCCATGATTTTCAGCGCGCCGCCAACCCATGCTATGCTCGCTTTGTGTATGGCGCTCTGTGTTTACTTGATATGAGCCTGTGGCTGGTGTCATTTGAGTGGACATGCCGTGAAACGTGAATGACTGGCCTGAGTTCTATGAGGGCGTGAGAATCAGTGGCTCTCCGGGCCTTTCTTGGACGCCCGGTCGGCCAGCCTGCGTCCTGACCCGTCTTCGTTGGAGCCTATACTCTGCCGGCGCTACGCAGTGCCAGTTGGCCCCCGGCCCGGCAGGCCGAACACTCTATGCCGTCACTATCTTCTTCAGTGTCTGGTACGTCAAACATGATCTTTGATGCGAGAATTGGCCTCTCTCCTGCGTAAGAAGAACCTCGAAACTTTCATCTTTTAAGCCTAGATGATCTTGGTTTGCTTCATGTCTCGTCATAAACTAATGAGACGCCTTGGCTGATTACAACTCCTTCCTCCGGTGTAATACGGTCGTCAGAAGAAGGCGCCAGGACCTATTCTCGGCGTATTGAACCAAGGAGGCAGTGTGTGCTTCATAGGAACGGCCGCCGGAGTGTGCCAGAATTGATCAAAGTCTGGACAAAGAGCTGTTGCACTACACGTCCACTTTCCCCGCGGACGGCAGCCAGGCCAGTTATGGGCCTTGACGGTTGACATTGTCGTCATGCCACAGGCGAAAGCTGACGTTGTTGGGCCGGTCAAGACTGTCATCATTCTCAACAAGCTGAGCTAAGCTGTTTGTGGCATAAGCAAAAAAGCTCAATACTAGCTGCATCTAGAACAACAACAGTTACTTAGTAGCAAGGTGGTTGCTCGGTAGTTGCTTCAATTTCATGGCTGAATGCGGGGCGATCTTGCAGGTATGACGAAATGCTGTGCATTCCGTTGCAAATACTCTCTACCACATCCTCCATGTCGTCAAGTGTGTGGAGTTTCTCGTCACAGTGGTTGTCGAGAATCGAGGTGGCGTGTAATGACTTCAAAGTCATTTGAAACGAAAATATTTGCTATTGCATATAGTCTCCTAACGGAGGAGGGTGCGTCGTCATTAATGAACATAGCGCAGTTACAGCCACTTGGGGGTCCGTATGCCCCAGTTGGGTCCCAGACGGTAATGGCGGCAGAGAGTGGCAGGAAGAGGTTTTCATTGTACTCGATGGACAGAATAACGAATATAGGTTCCATTTTGATTCTAAGAACATTGCGGTCCACAAGATCTCTATAGGTGTTAACTCGGCAATTGCGGCGACATAGCTGACGGGTCATAAACGACCGTACATATAACTTAGGTAGTCAGGGCCCGGGGTTTACTATAGTAATAAATACCACTCGTTATTTCGATAATATAGCGTAGTCTAGTATGGATAGCTTCTTACAGTCCGGTGTTTTCTAGAAGGTGACGCTTAGGCCGTGGTCCGATTGGTTATCGACAATCGACTAGCACATACAGCTTCCGGCGAATCGTTACAACAAGGATTGGCTCACTTCTTGAGCCTTAGTAAACTCCTTGTAGATCACTGCGCGAATCTCGCCCGGAAGATTGCCGATATAGTGACATACTGGTATGCGTGGTCTCAGAGCTCAACTATTCTGCTGGTTTTCTGACTGTCCCGGCACACTACATCTACTGGGCGTGTCTTTGTAGGACAGTTTAAGGCTGATGGCAGCACTGCATATCGCACGCCACTAGGAAGTCGGGTCGTTCCAGGCTGAGTAAAGGTGAGTGGGCAGGAGTAGTACTGCCGATTCAGCTGGCTCTACCAAGCCGTGTGCCTGGCTCTGGTGTTCTGGTTATCGGGTGTGAACGCCTAACAATGCCCCCACCAGTCGAGCGATGCAGTCCGTGATTTACGCAAGGGCGACGATGCTCCCAGAGCCGACTATGATGCTAGTCGACTTGTAATGCATGCGTTGATCCCAGCCCACAAGAGGAGCAGTAAGAATATAGAGGCGGTTAGTCAAAGAGGCGGATTTTCGTTCAAATCCATCCCGGGGTTTATACACGATGTCGGTACTAATCAATAGGTCGCTGTTCTCATAGTTGGACCAGATTTGGTTGCTATCATCCCCTGGGTGGAAGTGTTGGCGGCTCTGGTGTTGATGGTCGCTAAGGGAAGAAGTGAACAGCTTTGTCAAAGCGACTTGTGCAGTTTGTTGTATTCCAAAAACTGTAACATGGAAAGTGAAGCCCTTGCGGTCCCCGCGCTTGTATGTTTGCACCTTCTGGCTAGCCGTAGATTTGTCCGGCTCTGTGCATGGCGGAGAGGAGAGGGGCCACATGTGTCATTTACGACGTAGAGTTTCTAAAGTGAGTCAGCCGCTGAATCTGCGACAGAAAAGCCGGGTAGATAAGCGACTCCGCAAGAGGAGATAAAATCTAAAATCAAGCCTCAAGTAGCAAGATATACCAACTCTAATACAACCTGCTTTCAGACGCCAAGTAGCGAAGTAGCCTGCGTTGCAAGAACGCATGTCTGCAAAATAGATAAAAGACAGAAAGTTCAGAGAAAAGACAAACCGGAGAGGAAGATGCCTTCCAGTCTGATCTTGGACGTGGGAGTCAAAGGACGTAACCCGCGCGTAAAACCCAACTGTTCCTTTTGAATTTCACCAACTTAACGTCTTAAAATAAAAATTACACGGATACTCAGCATCTAGTAATAGGTGCTATCCATGGTGAAGCAATCGTGGTTGCGTATCTGGGTCTGATTTAGGTGTTTACCTGGGAAGTCCTGCTACAGGGGCCACTGCAAGTGGAAGTCCCCATAATGTCCTGTCTGACAGGACGTCTCCAACGTCCATTATGTTCTCGGCGCTGAGAGAAAAACGTTTTGTCCCGTGTCGACGTTACGGCAAGACTCACAGACGCTATCGTTGTCGATGTTCATATTGAACCATCTCTGTGAGTAGTAGAGACAGAGATCAATACGGTCGGCATCAAGCTAGGTATAAGTTCTGGTAATGAGCTGCTTTTGTCGACGACAGCCTTTCCAAAGCGGATGCGACACTGGTGGCACTGGTGGCCAGGGCGCTTGTCGGAGTTGCAGGCAAGAGTGTTGTTCTTGCCTCTGAGAGCTGACTAGGTGCGGCTAACACAAGGAACCTTGTTCTCGGGGCCCTTATGACCCGCGGTGGCCCTTTCCTTAAGAGAGCGCTTGTGCTCCCATGGGAAATCTAGTGCACTTGGTGTGGTGCTCTTGGTGTTCTTCGCGCTCTTGACGCCCTTAGCGACCTTGGTAGCGCCCTTATTGCTGCCAGAGCCCTTGCCACTCGCCAGCAACCAGGACCTTCTCCAGGCGCCGGGTGTTGGCGTCGTTACGTCTTCCGTAGTGGGCGTTAGTGCCCATAAGAGCCGCGTTACGCATTGTGGCGCGATTCATCCAGTCTTCAGCTCATCTTGGTCCTCGACCGTCCCTAACCCCCCCTCCGTGACACCACTCTCAATCGGCTCAGATACTTCAGGGCCGATTTAATCGAACCAAGTAAAGAAGCGTTTGAAGGAGCGTCGCTTTGATCCAGGTTCACGTGTCGGAGATCCCGGTGATCTCTGCCGCTTCGCCGTTGTACCGCTGGAAGGTCCTGGGGTCGGAGATTGCCTTGGTGCCAAATGATCCATTTGCCTCCAAAGAAAAGGCAGGAAAAACAACGCATTGAAAGAAAACGAATCAACGAGTGCAATTTTGCACACTAGCGGAATTCTGCTCTGTTTGCCATGCTCTATTCGGGGTATGGCGCCCTTGATAGATAGAAGCTTATTATGGCATAATGTCGAGAAATACAGTTCCAGGATTTGACTCTATAAATCCACTCTAAAAATAAGTATTGTGTAAATTAGTTAATGTTGAAGAAAAAAACGAAAAAAAAGAAAGGTTATTATTAGTATTAAACTTCTATTTCTAAGGTAAGGCAAGGCCAGGACTGCATCATCTCAATCGGCTCAGATGCTTCAGGGCCAATTCAATCAAACTAAGTAAAGAAGCGTTTAAAGGAGCGTCGCTTTAATCTAGGTTCACGACCACGGTTAGCTACATAGCCCGTGGACACATTAGAGGACTACCTACCACGAGGTCGGACGAGTCAGGAACTCGGGTTGGAGGCGTCTAAATCTTAATTCGACGAACAATTGATCGCCTTTAAATTCTTTACTAAGCACGAAACTGCGCAGTATCCCTGGTCAAGGGCAGCCGCAAGTCCACACAGCCGTGCGCACCTCAACTTGACGCCCCCCGTCGCAGTGGAGTGAGATATACGCATGAGAGACCCCATTGTTGGTACTTATTCTGGTGCCTGTGTCTAGGAGGGTCGAAGCATGATATGACGTGTTTACTTCGCGGTCGATACGGGAACCGACACGGCCTTCACCGGACAAATGCTGCCTGCGGACCGTCGTCACTTGTTGATAAATGCGGATATATACAACAGGCCTTTGCTCGATCGCTCGCCATCAGACTGCTGAAGCGTACGGTGACGTTCAAGTACCCTCATCATCATCGAACCTCCAACGGGAACAAACCGTTGAGGCCCTGTGCTGTAGACGTTTCCTGAAGGATATTGCCCCAGAAAGAGGCGAGGTGAAGTGATTTCGAGGCCGAGCGGCAAGGTGAAGGACCTTTCAGGTCGGTAGCTGAGACACAACTTAATACTTATTAACGATAAGTACGTCAAGTATGACGGCGGGATGCGAGAGACAGACTATGATATATGGGGTCTGTTAGAGATGATATTGAGGAAGACTTCGGTCAGAGGGCCCGGGGCCCTGTCCTGGCCGCCAGATCAATGATTTTGGTCCGGCAACCTGAGAGAGAGGCCCATTGTAACTATATGAGCCGCAGAAAACTTATACTTGTCTTTGTCTTGGTTGCTTGTGCGGGCGACTGGCGTAGTTGAGAAATACCACAGCTTGGTATTTTGTATTTTTCCTTGGTAGAGAGAACGGCTGTCTGCACAGGTAACTGCAACCCTTAGCAAACCTAGTAATCTCTACGTTATAAGCTTACGCGATCAGGGTTTTCTTCTGCCGTCGTTGCACAGCCTTAACATAAGACTCCTTTATGGGGAGCTGACTGTGTGCCTCCTTGTGCTCCCATATATAGAAGTCAGAGTTCTTTTGCTCTAAGCCTTACTGTTCTTCCAGTATGTAGGTAGTGTCCTTCTATAGACGATATCATCTCTCGTTTCCTGTTCACCTCGAACTTTAAACGACGATCTTGCGCGCTGGTATCCTTGGTTTCTTTCCGAGCTTAAGTCTCTTTATAGCTACCACCTCGGATAAATGACGGGGAGTCCAGAGAAAGCGTTTCTGGTGTAATTCCTGTCTATACGGTGATGAACAAGATAATTCTTAATTTGTTTCGTGAATGAATCTGAAGCTACGTTTCCGCAAGGTGTAGAAGACCTCGCTGGATGTCGGGCAAGTGGATTGTTGCTGGCACGCCCGCTAGTCAGTTTACTCGACTCGAATCCGGGCGTGTGACCGAATCCGGGCGCGTGATATCGTTCGGCCAATGTCACCTATCGACATGCCATGCGCCCAAACAGATGCATGTGAATTTGGTACCGGCTGTCACCCTCGTGATCCTTCTTCGGTCAGCAATAAACTTCAAGGTAAACAAATGTGGTCACTGAGAACAAGTTCATGGTTCGATCTGTTCCTCGACCCTCGGTTGCCGCGGACGTTCTGTTCGATAATGTGACGGATTGCCACACTCCGTCGTTATTCTCTTGCGGTCGGGGGAGAGCTGTCGGGTAGGAGAGTCAGAGTATAGTGTAGCTGTTCATGAACGCTCAGTCTGCGGCCCGTCCTTTGACCACCAACTCGAGCTCGACATAGGGCAGTCACAGAGTAGGTCGCTCCAACATGTCAGCAACTGTGAGGTGGCTTTCCGCTTTTGAGGATGCCTGAGACGAAGATGTCGGTGGTCGAGAGGATATCCGCGAGAACTCGCTTGGCTACGGTACCATTATACTGACCCTGTTTGTGTGCCATCCCTCCCGTTGGTGCGCAGGAAACGGTGCAGGGCAACAGACCAACTAGCGAGTTTGCCTGCGTCTGTGAGATAGTCACAGTCTTCAATCGTGTTCATGAGAAGAGGCTGAAAACATAGATACAGCGACTAGAAAAGTCTTCTCGGTAGAAGATACAACGTGATTTACTATCAAAGCATTTGTCCTGGGGATGTTCTCGGTTCGCGACTCAATTGAATGTAAGCCTGATGCCGCCAGGCCACTGGATTGAACAGCGAACACCCGCAGAACAAACCTCTGGCCTCGCTGATGACCCTGAAGGGCCCGGGGTATTTGAGAACGTAGTAGAAAGTGGTAAGTGGGAGTATGGAACCCTGATGAGTCAAAAGCCAGAACTTGGATGAGATGTCCAGATCTGGTTGGCCTCAGAGTACTTCAAGAGGTCAAGTCGCTCTTCTGAATTCTTGTTTTGTCGGATGTTCAAAGGCCTTGATGGTCTCCGTGTAAGTCACACTTTTCGCCTCGATGCCGTCGGCCGAATCGGCATCGGAGCTAGGTGTCGAGCGGCCGAAGACTGATGTCGAGGTCCACATATCCTCGTTATATTATTAGAACTTTAGCTGTCTATCTGACTTCAGTGGCATAATTTGCGAAGCTCTTCAACGGGTACTTTGTCGAGGAACCTGTCGATGCAGAGCTTGAGGCATACTGAGGCGGTTGGGGTCTTCATCGAGATGATGGGAACCTTGGGCCTTTGAAGCCTTACCATATGGCTAGTACTGCTAGTGTTCTATGGTCCATTACTTTTCTCATAGTCGCAGTATTATGCCGCAAGCAGCAGGTGGTAAGCATGTATCAAGCTGCGTTTCATCTCTACAGCAATTGACGCAAAAGAGGAGATTCTTCAAAGTAAAGAGAGTAGTCCTTGATCGGGACATACTGCATCTAGCGGCTGCTGGCCGCGGGTTTCCCAGCTTGACGTAGGGAGTACTTGCACAGACAGCCCTCCTTTGCTAAGGATTGGTAAGGAGCACGCGTTTAGGGATAGTTGCGGCGGTCGCTACGGCCAACAGATTGCGAGTCCAAGCCTGGCAAGTTATAGGTGCCGTCTTTAAGAAGAGACAGGTCCCTGCCGTAAGTGGCACTGCCATCGTGCCGAACACCACAGTCAGTGTCCGCGGTTTAGCTTCTGCAACTAAGAGAGCCGTTCTATAAGATAATACCCGATATAGTTGCACTAGAGAGGAGAATCTTTCCAGAGAGACTTGAGTGATCGTGTCTGGTGTAAATGTTCTCAGGTTGGCGCGGCGTAGATCCGAGACGATATGTTTCAAATGACGTGATCCTCTGCGTCATGTAGAATGTCGTTTGCTGTTGCACAGCGACAGTTCAGACTGACGTCGCCTCTCCGCGCCCTAGGTAGACGCCCAAGTAACGTGCCAAGCGCAGTTTTGTTGACTGAGAGTTACGATTTACGCATTCTTTGACACCGTTACGGAAACCAAGAAATGGCGTTGTCGGGGTAGCTTTTCGATACCTGCTACGGTTCGTTAACCGTGTAGACAGCTACTGTGAAGACAAGGGGACGTTGTAGTAGGGGTTGTAGATGTGCCGTGGGACCTCGTACGGACTGTCGTGGCCTCGGGACGCACTGCTTTGGCGGCAGGAGGGACCGGGCCGAGGCGAGGTACCGACTTCCCATGCCGCGGCTCGTGTCGTAGGCGCTGGTCTGAGTTCCGTTGTTACTTCTACTGGCTTCCTCCGCGAGGTTCTTGTTCCTGAACTTCCTGGTCGTGAAGATAGTGACAGGTACGACCTTACAAGCAAGTCAATACTGACAGTTCGTCACGGTATTCTCGACGCCGGGCGTGCAGGTATGGAATGTAGTGTAGGGTAGATAGTGCAAGACGTTTGGCGACTGATAAGATTTGGCGGCACAACGCGGAGCCCCCCCTCCCCGTTCGCCTCCGATCTTCCATGTCGTCTTTCGCGGCCAGTAGTGACAACAGAAAGCGGCAAGTATCAACGTCTGGAGACAACGAGATAACTTCTGCCGGGGCGAAGCACCTATAAAGGCCGAAGAGACACCTTTTCCCTCTAGGGGGTTCATTCGGCACTGGTGTTCCCGTTTTAAAATACCTCTCCAACGGGCCCGGTCTGTGATCTGAGGGGTATCTGTAGCGATCGAGAAGCATCAGTGCGTAGACCAGCGTCGTTGCGCCAAAGGTACGTGGTAAATGCGACCCCGAGAGAAACCAGCGCTGTTTGAAACGCAGAACCCAATACTATAGTCCCAGGCCTGCGTGTAAGGAGTCAATGGTATTTTCATATCTCCTCTGGTTTTGCTTTATGCAGTAATACGGCGGTAAAAATGTGCGCAAACTTCCGCGGCACGCTCTTCTGTGTCGTGATATCTAAATCTTGCGAGCAATACGATACCGGCCGAAACGCTCAGTAAACTAGCTATGTACCAGCCCCAGCACGTCTGACTGGAGCATGCTTCTAAGTTCCCAAGCGTATTTGTAGGTATGGTGACATGATCCAGCTCGACTGCCTATTTTGCCTGATCTTCTCGTGGATCATGACGCAGCGGTATTTGGGACTTCATCACCAGAGTTTGACGGCCCTGTTGACGCGAGAAGCTTCCGAGCTCATGTGGCATATCTGGACGAAGGACCCGGGCTGGAGATACCGGTGCGGTACATGGGGAAATGTACTGGCTGAACTTGGATGTGTGTGAACACAGAGGAAAAGCTCTACTTTTGAGGATGCCTTGCATGTTTCTTTTGGTACTGGCTGATTAATTGCGAAGAGAATAATACCTCTTTCGCAAGTTGCAGAGGGGTGGGGTTAGAGGGTTGATCACGGAGTGTTGTATTCTTTACGAAGGGAGTGCTCGAGACAGCAACAGACACCAATCATCCTCTGGAGTGAGGGTGTCAAACCCGACGGGCAGACCCGAATGGCTGTCGTGCGCCATTTCCGTTTGAAGATGGTCTTGATTTGTGATTTGTCCGGTATTTGTGCTGCTTATAGGGGGCCCTTCAGGTCTTAAAAATGCCGGTGACCATACCTCCATAGTAGTTGTATTCAGCGCCGAAAGCCTTCGGGGCACCAGCCCAAAAAGTCATCAGCGAAAACCCCAGCTGTCACATCCTCCAACAGATCAAATAAAGCAACACCCGAATAGGAGTGACTGAAAAGATCGGTTTCTCTTCGGCGTCCTGGTTGTCCTCTGCGATTCCGGCGGTCTTGGCAGTACTAGAGCTTTCGCCGGAATCCGATATTAGAACGTCCCGGCACCGCTAAACGCCCTGCTCGCGAATCCTACTCGCGGTGGTGACAATGGTGTCCTCCATGGCACCCATCTAAGCCAGGGCCAGGCAATGGCGGCAGACTGGTGTCATTCCGAAAACGGGCTGAGCATATAAACAAGACCGCAGGAAGACAATCCCATAGCTATGCCAAAACGGAGCCGTTAATACGACAAAGAAACACCTCTCCGGGCGCCATGTGACGCTTGAGGACCTTCAAGATGTCCTCGAAGAAGTAGTTGGTCGTCATCATCCTCGATGGAGCTGGATGTGGAAAGGTCGGGGAGGCGAAGGGCCCGGTCCGCAACCTGGCTACCGTCGGCGTCGTTGTGCCATAAACTTCATACAGCCTGTACTAGTCCCAGACGACTTCATCTCTACCTGAAAATGAATATGTGTGCTGACTTGCCTGGCCCGGCACCCCCCATCAGCGTCGCGGAGAGCACAGGGAATGCACCGCGCACTACAGGCAGGTTCCGGTTAGACTTGCGTTGAAGACGTTGCAGGCAAATAATCCAATAGTCCAAGAGCTTTCGTGGGTGAACCTCTTGGGATTGGAGCTTTGACATCTGTGGCCGCCTTATGCGGCCCCCCAACTGGCCTGTTGTATGAGCTGTTGACCGTCTTTCTGTTGCATTTCTAAGCAGCGAGCTTCGCCTATTACGAGCTTCCAGCACAGAGTTCAGTCTACTCGCCAGCTAGATTTTCTCCCACGCCTGGATCTTCTTGAGATATGGAAGACAAATCGACAAATACATTGTCGAGGATAGTACATAGATTTTGTCGGTAGCAATGGCCTTCATCATGAACCCCCATTTCAGTCAGAACACGGCGTCCTTCGGGATTCGGACGTCGCGAGTGGTTGGCGAAGTTTCTAGTTTGGCAATTGCACTTGAAAGCAGAGGCTCCCTACCTTGACGAGGTCTGCTGTGATAGAGGGACTTGGAATGGAACAGCAAAGAAAGGAATGAATAAAGTCATCGAACAACAGTACTCCTTGCAGTGATAGAGGTGTTGCTCGGTCTCATTCCGATGTCTCTGATCATCGAGTGACCTGAACGTATGCAACCGTTTTATTTGCAGTGTGACCTATAGGTCTGTGTTTCGGAATATACCTACAGCGACGGAAACGGACAACAAAGGAGCTGCCATGAGACAGTTCAAAGGGGGTAATGCCGCCGCCGAAAAGGCCTGCCGAGCCCCAAACCAGACCGACGGCATGGATCCTAGTGCACGTGGACTTCGCACAGAAACGGTTCATCCTCGATCAAACGAGAAAGTTGGTGATATAAGCAAGGCCGACGATATGCTCAGCATACAGAATCACAGCACGTCGGCGGCTGATAAACACTAGGCTTCTCCATGATTCTCGCGGCGTCGATATAGATCTCATTGAGGCTTGCTGGGTACTTTTCCGGTCGGGAAAGAAAGCTGCGTATGGGTGTGTAGCTGAGGGTATAATCAGTGGTATAAGATCTTGAACCCCCACGGAGGGTTTTGCCACTGTTGCGTTCGAGACAAAGAACACAGACTTCCCAATGCTGATTTCAATCCCGGCCGGTATAACAAAGTGCTAAAGACTGTTTCCAGCCTTGCCAGGCTCAATTCCGATGGATTGAGCAGCGGCCCGGGGCCTCATGGTGTCGTTTCCATTGCCACGCGGCGGCCTCGTTAAGACATCACGACCTATTCCCAGTGACGACGGCAGTACGACTTCCTCCGATACCGCCCATCACAGACCTAGGTTCTTTCGCTTCCGCCGCGGTAGGAAGACGATGCGCTCCCCAGAGTACCAACTGTAGGCAGGATGTGTGTTCATTTTGATTATGACGCTGTTCTGGCAGGTTGTACAGCCTGAATGCGTCGTCAAAGACACGTGTTAGTGATTGAGACTTGTCGATCTCGACGACCAGCGGTAATGTATTCAGAGCTGACCCGAGCGTCGCAGCCATTGGAACGGTACCCCAGAACGCCGGTAGAGCAATTGGCTCCAAATATATGGCTCCTTGGCCATGGTCCCGGGGCCATGGTCCCGGCCGAATACTGGTCAGCACCCCTGATGTATTCCCGAATGACGTAGTGATTCGGCAGCGGAGCATTAGGGCCGTTTACTGGATGATATGATCCCACGAAGAGCTTGTTGATAAAGCAGACAAGTCGATTGGGATTCATCGCCGGGAGTTGGGTACTCGCAATGTTGTGCCTAGAACAACGTCGTCCAGTTGCATCCTGAGAGGAAGGCTGACAGATCCCATTCGCAAACTCCGGCGGCCACCTGTCGAGTGCCCCTCATCCCTTAAATCCGCGTCGAACACCCTCCCGGATGCCCTTGCTGCATATCCTGTTGGTCGATGTTCTCAATTACGGCGGACGGAAGTGTGGCCGTGCTTGTTTCGCCACAGTTTCCAGCTCAGCAAGTCAGGCTGCTTGGGTGGTGGCGGAATTCAGCTCACTGCGATGGCCCACTGCAGTTGCAAGAGATTGATGCGATGGAAGCATCGACAAGGGGGAACGCGGAGGGGGCCCAGATCCCATGTTGAATCAACCCTAGCTGTTGGCGGTAGACTGGTTCCTACTGAAGGTAAAGGCATCTCAAACAGCAAACTAATATGTGAATCTAGGGCCGAGAGTGATCTGAGCGAGCCTCGAGCTTGGCGACTCATGACCCCTGACAACGTTGGGGTCCGGAGAGGAGCGACGCTTGAACGACAATCAACATGGTTCTGCCGTTGCATTCTATCTTGCTCTGCAAGGTCTGTAGCCATCTTGAGGGTATCCTGGAAAGATCGGCTGGAGCTTTGAATGTACGTGACCGGCCAGATGTGAATGCTCATTTTCTCAGTGCGAACGGCGGAGATGTCGAACAGAGAACCATGTGAAGGCTGATCCTTGTAACCCGTCCAGTCAATGGTATTGCCAGGCCACGCCGCACACGGCAGTTTTGCCGTAGATCGACTCCGCGTTTCCGCCGAACAGATGATCAATGTCATGCGGACCGTGAAGAGGCGATGGCCCACACCTCCTATTATCTGGAGAATTTTGTCGAAAGTCGAGGCGGCTTGAAACACGGACGTGTGACTGTAGAGGCAAAGGCTAGCCGTCTAAATCATGTAAGAGGGGCAACCTGGAGAACAACTAACGATCCTTTGTTTGCGCTGGACTGCGGTTGCGTGACAGATCCGGCGGGATAGGAGCATGGCATTCGTCACTCTTGACTCTGGCTTGAAAACAACCACATGCTCCATTCGGCGTCCTTCCTCGATGCGCGAGGTTTCGAAACGCTGGGAGCCATCGAAGCTGGTTCAGCCCCAAGAACCTCGTCCTAATCCAAGCATTCCGAAGTAAACAGTGGGAAGAGGTCGACCCGCTTGACTTGTCGAATTGACCCAGACGTATCGAGCGCAAGATTTCGACTAATAAAGTCAAAGGCGCAATGGCGGCGGCGGGGAGCAATGATCTTCGAGTTGTCAATGACGCTGTGTTCAAAACCAGCTCTTTCCCGCTTCTTCGAATCCCATACTTATACCAGTTGGTGCCGTTATTGATATGAATGGAAACGTTTCAAAGAGACGTCAACATGGAACATGCCGATGCGTCTGTCTCGAATGTCGTCCGCCTTGTGTAGATCTGTTGGAAACTGAACCCTGAAATTGGCGATTGATGATTGGTGATATTGTGTGTAATGTACTCCATCATCGTCAGATACGTCAGGCAGGCGCGTGTGTTTCCGTTAACTGCCCTCAGAGATATCCACTTGAGTTCCTGTATGCTGAAGTCCAGACATTCGCCACGATCCGTGTGCGAGGATCTGATTTTCGCGACCTTCAGTCGAGGTCAAGTGTCATCCTCCACCTCACCTGGAACACCAATCGGCGGGACCCAGTTAGTATGCCGCATGCACAACCCCTCCAGACTTCGCAGTAAACCCAACAGTCTAATGAATGAGTAGTAACGTTGCAATTTGTCGGTAAGTCTCCCTTCATGCATCAAGACGAGGCGGCCAATTCCAATATCCTGAAACGACCGTCTGCTTGTTTGTCGATAACGTTCGCGCAGTGCAGCTGAGAGTCTCGTGGTCAATACAGATGATATCCACTGTATCTTAGAGAGGACGGATATGGCATATGTGAGAACCCCAAAGTGAGAGGGAGCAAATTCTGATCTTCTCACTCAGACAAGACGGATGTGGCATATGTAGCACCCCAAGAGTCAGACAGAGCAAATTTTCCTCCTCTCACACTGCGCCTGAGAGAAGGCAGATGTGGCATATGTAGCACTCGCAGCGTGATATGGAACAAATCTTACTCCTAGCGGTGTTCAACCTCCACGAGAGTCAGCACTTCTATACAGTTTAGAACGCGGTTCTGCTGGGGTTTGAAGGCGACTTACTGTAAAGTTTCCATCCCTCCTCAATTCAATGACTGTGTTGGTTGTGTCGCGGTTGTCGATGCAGCATGAAACAAACTCATTGATTTCCTCATTGGCGTTGGGATTCCTGGCTGTTGGCTATGATCCATCTTGAGACCAGACGAGTTTGAGGTTGTTTTGAATAAGAACAAGACCAAAACACACAATGAGCGAAATGAAGAGCGGGCGTTCTGCACAGGCTTCGACTGATGTGTTCATAGGTGCTCTGTTGGTCTTGTTTGCCTTTTGCATTTGGTTGATTGCTTTGGGTCGGCCAGATGTGCATGACTCGTCCATGCTGGTATTGAACATGGTGAAGAGAAACGCAAAGTGTTGTCTGATGGTTCACTGTGCATCTTCAAACTCCAATCTCGTTGTGATTTCTCCTTCCATGCCAATCGGCCGGCCAAAAGAAGATTTGTGAGCGGCTTTGTCATGCCAGGTTTGCTGCCCGTGCCGGCTAGGCTGAACACCATACCACGTTCTTCTTTCTCTTCATCGTTTGGTTTCGTTGTGCCACTCGCAGGCCATTGATTTCTTCTTGTCTGTACGACTGGGAGGTTGGATTACTGCAGGCTAGTTAGGATACGCTTTGGGATAAAGGGCTGTGCTGTTTTTACCTCGAGTTACAAACCCTGCAGTTGCTGGTTTTTGTCATCCCAAGCTGAGATGATGGTGTAGGTAATTGGACGACACGGGCGCAAGGATCGTGATGCAATCTTATGTTCTTCTTCCAGTCGTCGAATCTGGCAATCTTTCGAGGCACTCGTGGAGGGGACGTGGAGAAGGACGACCAGAACTTCGTTCCAGCTGTCTAGCATCATCAGATGAGTTGAAAGACGCGGTTACGGCGGTCGAGCATAGCCTGAGCTCAGTGATTGATGCCCACCAAAGTCTCCCCATGCCTGCCTGTGATCGCAACACAGTAAGTATGCCTTCGGACGACGTCTCCCGAGAGCCATGGATTCCATGCCCGTGCAACGACGTTTCCTCAGGCCTTTGCAGTGTTTGATGTCTATGTTGGCTCTGCCGTCTTATGCTGGGAGAGCTAAAAGCATTCTGTGTCGCCGATGAAGAAGGCCAACGATGACTATCCAGACACGGTCCGTCTTCCAGATCGCGTATCTTCAAAGGCGGAGATGATCGCAGCGCGTGTTGTGAGAATACCACTGTACCCGGACCACAATTCTTCTGAGTTCTTCCTAATCAGCCGTGGCTTGTCTGCGATCTCCTTGCGCCTATCTCTTGCCTGGGAGTTGCTGGTGGGTCTCCACGGTGTCTTGCTGTTTCGTTGAGAGCAAAGAGTCTGGCTGCGAGCTTCCACTCAAGCTAGGCAAAAGATTCGTGGCATGGTACGCCGTCAGCGCCCGCATCTTGCGGCGTCGTGTTGCTTTGAAAAGTAGGTTGAAACGATGAAGCAGGACCTCGTCTCAACGAGGTTTGTTGGGAACAATGGTGGAATTGCGGCTCTTTGATCCCCGGGGCTGTTAATGTGTCTCGCAAATTCCTCAAAGAAACGGCCCAAGATCACCATTCTCAGGCCCGAAAGTCCAACTGCGGCATCATCGACGTGTTTAGTCTGGGGGACCGGCCGACAGGGAGCATCGGGCCCTGCGCGAAGTTCGGTCTTTGTATGACCAAGGTATGCAGGGACTGCATTGTTCAATACAGAATCCACAGACTCGAACATGTCCCTAATGCGTTCCAATGTTTGTGTCTCGTTGGTTCATGTTTCCTCATTAAGGGATTGGGTATTCGTCGAGCAGGAGTTGGTCGGTTGGACTGGGTCGCGTGGCTCCGTCCAGTGCGCAGGAGGCAGGCGGTCAATGGTCGCGTCAGCCACATGATGGCTGATTCACCTGTGTGACTGGACGGCGGCTTCCTGGGATTCAGAGCGGATCGTGCAGGTATCATCAACTTTGGATCTCCCGTCTGTCTTGTCTGGAGCCCGCTAGTCTCATGTCAGCCTGACCTGTTGAGCTGTTAGAAATGCCTCGAGCTCGCTCAGCTCTTACCTGGTCTCTGGGTACAGGTGTACGATGTGAGTCGGGTTGTGTTGCTCGGGGCGAGAAAAGAGCAACCGAAACACCATGGACGCTGAAGGGCTGCGATCGAGGGAAGCACGGCGAGTCTTGAAGTTGACGTCAAGTTTGTTTCCTCTCACTGGCTCTGCACATGGGTGCCTCCCTTTTCTTGATTGTTTCGTCGCCCCATTCGTTGCGTTGGTTGAGGGCAGGCACGGTATTACTGCCCCTGCCAGTCGCGAAACAAAGGCGCTATCGACGACCGAGGTAAGCCTTTGAATTCATCCCGATCCCGGGGTTGAACGAGAATAAGTGTTGATGGGGGTTGCCGAGAAGCAAAATATTCGATGGCCGCGGCGCAGTCGCGTGGGAAGTTGGGCTTTGCGCATTTGTGTTGGATTGGCTTGTCGAGTCTTCTGTGCCTTCCTCTTTCGCGTTGTCAAGGTTGCTCTGGGTCTCGACCTCGGTTGACAGAGTCTCGCCATGGGACCCACTTCTTTCCTCACGGCCCAGGACGCCTCGGTTTCCAGGTTCAAACAAGCTGTGCGCGAGGAACGTTCAGATTCAATAGGCAGTGTAAGGTTTAACTGAAAACATGATATTCGCTACCAAGGTAGGGTAGACCTGCCATCAGAAAGAATTCCCGTGTTGCCGCCTTGAGGTGACAATGAGTTGCTGGGTATTGAACACAACGTAGATGTTAACTTCTCAAAGACCTATGACAGGTACCCAAGGGATGGTGCATTTCTGCGATGCGAGCCCTCTGCGGCACACCAACGAAGGCCATTTATCGTGGCAGAATGTCGTGTTATATCTTCGTGCGGGACGAGACTGAGGCCTATTTCCTTGACGTCCGCCATCTTCGACGATCATCTCCTTCCACGTATCTGTCATTCCTGGCCGTTGGGCTCCCGTAAGATCCTAACTTCCCAAAGACGGAGAATTGAGCAACGAGATTTTCCATACCCTTCATGTTCGTGACCCCCCCCCAGCGAATGACGGGGTTGTAGAGGACACCATTCTGAGCTAGGGTCTCTTCCTGCTATCTCGCGATACTCCGTGGGATCTGAGGTATCCATCGGAGCCGGATGACTTGGTGATTTCGGGTAAACCTTGCGCAAGTCCAATCTGGGTTGGGGTCCTTTGCCTCTTCCATTGACGATAGGCGGAGTGCTCCCAGGTTGAGAGTCCCAAGGGACACCTCTTGCATCCCATTCTTGTGCTTGCTCGAGCCGATCATTTCAAACTGCTTCCTATGCTTTGACTCGTTTCTTCTGTTACCTAGCTTCCTTCTGCAAACTGCGGCTTGGGTGGTAACTCAACTTGCCTTGTCACCCCGTGCCCGAAAATATCACACCGCCGGATTCAAATTCGTCCCGGATCTCTCGAACACAACAATCCAATATCCACACTCATATCTCTCCTGATGCAACGTTCCGGGCGTTCCGGGCAACTGCGGCAGCAGTGATGGTTCTTGCAGCGCAACATCTCTCGACGAAAGGCTGTGCTGCCCACCGCGTAGGCGTTGACTATGTTGTACCTCCAACCAATTCAGGTGCTGCATCCTGTGGCTTTGACTCTTCTTCGTTGTGGGATGTTTGCCATTGCTGTAGCAAGATGCTTCGGTGGAAGTCTTTCTTGAAACGATTTCCTCCACTTCACCATCGTCGTCCACGTGTCTTCGATGCTGACGGGAGCCGCCACTGACTTGTCCATGGCGAACACCCTGGTATCGCTGATGCGTTACTGGGAGTAGAAGGGTTGCGAACCGGCCCTCTCACTCCGGCACCGCCCTCTGGTGGTTTTCCTCCGGACGCGTTCCGTCGACGATGAAATTCTTGGCCTTCTTCATCTTCTCGAATGTCTTCCTCTTTTGGGTTTTCCGACGCTGGCGCTGACAACAAAGGCCCACACCGAGCCCCGTCTGCGTCATCAGACACAATGCCTCTGTCTTTAACTTTCGCACTTTCAATCATATCGCACACTGTTCTCGGCAGGATTGCTTCTTGAATCGATTGCCGCTCCCTTGCCGGCCTTCTAGGCGGGAGTGTCTCAAAGGGCTCGGTGCCAAGCCAGTTCCGTCTGCTTCCGTTGTCAGTCAAGTGTCGTGATTCAGCTTCCACTAGATTGTGGACGTAGGAAGGGAGGGGGTGTGGTACCATCAAGGGCAGCTCGGCCGGGGCGCACTCAAACACTCGCCCTCATCGTTGCATTTGATGTAACAATGAGGGGCTTCTGTTGGTCGAAGCCAAGCTGGGTGCACTCTCATAGTTGTGTTCCGGATGGTCTAACAAGCCTTATGTGTACCTGGAAAGATTCAGGTTTCTCAATGTTCGTACGACTCCCCGCTCTGTGAAGGTAATTGTTCAGAACAACCAAAACAGTCATGCAGGGAACGACGTCACTGATGCTTCCTGGCTAAGCGTGTCATCCGACCTGGTGTTTTCTTCTAGGGCCTCGAAGGCTATGAGCTCCACGGCAGCCAAAAGCTGCTCGATACAACGTCGAACCCACTTGGGACTTGGGAGCGATGCCGGCTGGCGTAAGTTTGACCAACGCCACCTTGGTCAAACTCAGGGTGACCAAAGATTGCTTCTTTGACTTCCAAGCGATCGGGGCGCTTGCGAAGGAGACGACATATCCTCCGGTTGACGCTCGAGACGGTCGGTTGCCTGCAGGGATCTGCTGCCGCGTACAGACTGTAGGCGCAAGTAGGGTCAAGACCGCCAAGGACGATGCCGAGTTGCTTCGTCCCTTTGTCCTGTTCGATCGGGAGCTAGTTTGCCGTTGACCAATGCTGCGACTCTATCTGCCTGTTATCTAGCGACGGCCGCGCTAGATTGTTAGACGTGGAGCACGACTTCGCGATCGTTCTCTCTCGGTCGGCCAGTGGTCATCGCAGCGGTCCATGCCAGTGTTCCCGACTATGGGCGCGACCCCACCTAAGGGAGAGTTAGCAAGGAGCGTAATAGACATGACGAGGTCGTCCGACGAACCTACTGCCGTCGATAGAAACCGCTGGCCGGGGTCTCTTCCTGGACCTCGCGGTACGACGCGGGCGCTGAGACTCCCGTGAGATCCGGATGATCCAGGCAATTATTGCGCAAACCAAGCCCATTTCCCAGAACTCAGGGGTGTGAGGCATTGTCCCCCTCGTAGATAGGAGGAAAGCTTGCAGCAGATGCAAAACGGTGCGACGCACCTTCCTCCAGGAGCACCTGCCCAAAGCGATGAGGCTCTTGGAAGGCGAGGGCGACTGCCCTCTCCGGGTTCTTGAGGCCACTTTTCTCGTGGCAGGTGCGGGTATTCGCGGACTGTACGTCGTAGTTCTCACCCCGGTGTTTTTCACGGGCACCTCATTGTATCCCGATCGCCAAAGGCCGGCGGGGGCATCGTAGGCCATCTTCTGGCCTCGTCGGTGCTGAGAACCGTCTCCTCCTGGGACCTTGGCGGGCAGTGGAATATGAGCTATCGCGGCTGAGCCACGTAGCCCCACTGGCGCCTAGTCGTACCAAGGGTGAGGATGATCCGGAAGACCGGGCGGTGCACCCGGAATGGGGACTTGGGCTTCGAAGCATATAGGTAGGCTCCAGTAGCTTACCGTCCGTTGTTGTCTTCCGGAGATTAGGCTATATCGAGACTCTAGAGAGCCCTTGTGTTGTATCATAGCCATAACTGCGCGCGTGCATCTCTGGCCAGGTATCTATACTAGATGCATAGAATACATTAGTTCAGATCCCGCAGAGGTTAATCGACGCAGAGAGAAAATGTTTCTGACGAACCTTTGTTTATAGGCAGAAATCGGAGACTGTCCGCTCTGTATCTAAACTTTTGCCGAGCCCTCGACTCGTATTCGAGCCACACGTGTAGCTTACCGCCGGCGTCCTTGAGCTTCTACTATTCGACAATCAGCTGAGATCCCTCGGAGGTGAATCGGCGCAAGGACGGAATATTCCTTACGAACCTTAGCTGCGTCTCCGTAACGGCCAATTTCTCGGGTACAAGGAGCTCTTATTCAGCGTTGGAAACTTCGACTCCGGCATGCCTTACAGCCCCACGGCCCGGTGTAGTTGTGTCGTGCCAACATGGTTGCCACAAGAGCAGCCAAGGACAGCGAACGACATCTGGAGCCTTCCCACTTCTTTGAGAGTCATGGCCCGTATCGGCGGGCTCACCTGCCGTCACGAACGGGACGTTAAGGGCCCGGCGTTGCCGATTGGTGAATGGGTTGGCGATGGGTAGTCTCGCCATGGCGAGTCCTTTTTTCGCCCACATATTTTGGTCTTCTGCATCGACTATTGTCGGATGCAAGAGTGAGATGCGGCCATCTCAGTTGCAGCTGCTGTAATGGCCGGGCGCGTGCGGTTGCTCCTCGGCGTTTGGGTACTCGCGGTAATCGAAGTATTTGCTTCAAAGTCGAGTGCCGTGGTCCCAGGTCTGGACGACAAAGAGGACACACCCCTTGTGCATGATGTCGACGCGAGTCGTTCTTGGTGGATTCTTTCCGGTGCGGTCTGAACGCGACTCACACCGCCGGCGCCGACGAGATTCTCGACAGCGCTCTTGAGAAGCTTGTGCAAAGCACCGTCACGCTTCTTGTGGATGGTCATCTCTCCAGTCATGAGATGAGCGGACTGGGTGACAAATTTGTAGAGGAGCAGGGCGACGCGTATATGCGCGAGGAGCAACTCGAGGCGACCGAGGGCATCTAGGTAGGGAGAGTATACGTATCTCCAGAAACAAAAGTTGCCCATCGAGTGACCAAGATGGCAAGAGTAGGATGGGAAAGGGTCTGAAGGAGGAAGAAAGAGACAATAGAAGGGCTGTGATCGTAGGCCAGACCTCTCTCTCCGCCGCAGCGACAACCGGAGCTGAGTTGCGACCCAGTACCTCCTGCCTAGGTAGGTAGTGAATGGCGATGGCCAATCCCGTGATAAATCGGCATCTGATGCCGCAATGATGACGGGAGGATTAACGTGCGTCTTGTCCAGGTCCGAGATACGGTTTATTTGGAAGGTGAAGCCTTGGTTGCACTGTAGGTAACCCCGCATGTCGCTGACGCTGGGTACAAGCGGCGTGGCAGTGACGAACCAAGTGATGGTATTCAGGCGCTCCAAGACCTAATTTGTGAGCGATACTGGGTTTTATAGTGCATGCCCCTCGTCAGTAATCCCAGCAAAGAACTTGAATTGATGCGGGCGATCAAACTTCGTCTTGGTCCTGACCGATTCCGTATCACCTTCATTATCTTCATATCCGGGAATGTCGAGTGACTCGGCCTTGTTGAATGTTGACGTGAACAGAAGGCGCCAAAAACATGTGTCGGGGCCATGTTGTAGCGGCTCGTCGATCCCCTGGCCGATCAGCTACATACAAGACCTGCCTGACGGCCGGACGCTGCGGTCCGGTAATAGCCACGACCTCAACGTCGTCGCCAGATTCGTCGGCAACGTCTACGTCCTCGGGGTCCAGCTAGGGCTCGGGTACTGCGTCGCCCTCCCGGCTAAGGGTGGCCCTGACGAGGGAGGCTTCGGGGTTGAATCCGTTGAAATGGTAGCAGCCCTTGAGCAGCTTGGCCCAGCCGAAGGCGGCGGGGAGCAGCCGGGACACTGGCCACTGAAAGCGCCCGCCCAATCTGCAGTTCGCCCTTCGTCATGTGACCGACCGTCCAGCGCCATCTCTCTGAACTTCAACCACCATGAACCATCGCCGCTCCAAGGCTGCCGGTGCGCCGGAACAACTCGTAAGTCCCGCATTTGCTGTCACTTAGCTGGACAGCCCATTTATAGCACGTTATCGTCATAAGTCTCCTTTCGATTTCTCGATGCCGAATGCCTCTGGCCGAAAGGGTGCCTCGAGGGGAGAGTCGATGACTCGAGACGGCGTGCGGTTGCTGTAGAAGCCTCTTTCGTGTATTAATTTGCACGTACCCCGTAGGAGTTCCTGACGGCATGGTATGGTATAATCAGCCAGGAAAGACCAGGCACGAGACCGCACCGATCCGCGATACTCTACTGAGAGCACGGGACCTACTTGAGCAGTACGTCGTTTCTCGCCCGATCGCTGTCCCCTGCGGAGAGTCCTAAGCAGGAGCGAATCGTCTCCTGTCCCCTGCGAAACGGTATGTCTCTAAAAAGAGTTTGTACGTTGGACCACAGGGAAGACAGAATCTCTGCTCGTGGCGGAAGGCGTAGCTGCCCTCCTCGAACAGCAAGCTAATCAGCGCGCGGCCGTGGCCATGGCACTACCATGTGGGTAGGTATGGAAGAGTGCCCGGTTCCATAGAGACGAGTTCTACGAACGCGCCGGAGCGCCCTGCCCTTACGGGTAACGTCACTGCCCAAGGACTGCGCCTTCAGAACAGTAACAAAGGCCAGGAGGATATAAAAGACGCCGGCGGCCAGCAGACGCCATGATATGCCGCCTGTTTACGCCATCCCCTGGAACTTCCTCGTCGCGTGTGCGATGTCCAGGGGCTTCACATTCTGTCTAGGTTGACGGATGGGACAGCACCCTGTCGTCCTGCTCCGCTATCGGGAAGGATGTAGGGAGATACCGATTGGGTACAGGTTGATCAGGTCGCCAACCATTGATCGCCCCCAGATGCTCACTGGCCGCGTTATCGCGCTCCCTGTCCACGACGAACAGGGACAGGGCATAGCGGTGGCCGCCATGTCCCCTGGCCTATATGGTTCGGTGAGCGTGTTGGCCGAAGCGGGCGGCTGGCGTCAATGGCTCACGATTTACGGTGGCCAGTTTCAGTATAGTTGTGCTTTTCATAGAGCTTCAGCCGCAGGGGAGGCGGCCCACGATGCCATGCGCTGAGGGACACGCCTCGATAGCGTTGCAGTCCGAGGTCTTACTTATGGCCTCCCGTGCATAGCTCACATGGGGCCATGCGTCTTACCGCCCTGAAACGGATTTTCGGCGTATACTCTATTGTCGTGTCCCCCTATGGGCTGTACGTCGAGCTCGGGGGGACTATAGAAGTTTCTGCGTCATGAGAGTCTGCACTGCCGAGGACGAGCAGTGTATGTAGTCGTCATCGCGGTCCTCCCGTAATACTCCACGGAGACCGAGCACCGGGCTTTGTCGAAGTCAACCATCCATCGTGCGTCGAAATCAATCATCCATACCTAGTTGGCATGGTACAACGACGCACGGGAGGAGGGCTCGACCTCAAGCTCCTTTGTAGTGGCAGCCTCGGTCAGTTGCTTCATCTACAAAGGTTAGTGAATGCTCAGGAACACTGGTTTTGGACCTTGAGGGGGAGGCTAAATACCTTCCTACTGCGAGCATAGATGTTCCCGAACTCCTTCGTGGACGTCAGTGAACCCAGCACTCGTACACCGCCACATAAGTATCTTGAACCGCGCGAGGCCTGTCGCCGTGACGATACACGAGAAGCCCGGTGTCCTGCAAATAGGCAGCGCATTTTACAGAGTGCCCCCGCACACAAGGGCCCTGTAACAGGCGTCGCAAGTCTTTCTGCGACCCCCGGCGAGTTTCGGAACGGAGGCAACCGCCGAGCCGTAGCGGTTACATGGTCCTGGAGGAGTCTGTACCAAAAAGCACCATTGCGACTTTCGAACACCCTCCCGAAGCTGCGATGTGGCGGCTGTCATAGGTAGAGACAGAACAATAGACTTCCTCCATGGCATGGCGATGAGAATCCACTGGCGGAATGCCTCAAACGGACGTGGAAAAGACGCCTGGTATTCACCTCCAGCTTCCCCTATATCGATGTGGTTGCTGTGGTTGGGAGTGACGCTCAGATGCTGTCCAGGAATGGGTCGCGCCGCTGAGATATATTCTCGACCCTTCCGGGCAACACCCCGGCAGACTACTCAATAGCAATCTCGGAACGACAATGCCAATCCACCGACCTTTAACAGCTCTCGCTGTTTTCCAACTCCGCGAGTATCTCGGCGTCCTACTACCACAGGGAGCGAGAGTGCTCCGGGAATGAGACGTTTTTGGCCGATATTTTGCCGGCGTGTACCCGGTCTTCTAGGATCCCGTCTGCTCGAGAACCGACGCAGACCGAGGTTCTTCAGAGGGATGAGCGACCTCGTGAGATGGCTCCGAAACCAGGGTGAGGGAACCTGCGGGGCACGACCGTTCATTGCCGCCACTAACCAGCCTCATCTGCCAGGTCTCAAACCACGATGGATCTCTCTGACCATCGTCAACCTAGGGTCTGCGTGACGTCTCATATACAAGTCAGAGACGAGTTTGTCAACTAGCTGCCGTCGTTGGACGAAGTCAACAGCCCGGCCCAGGGCACTTAGTAACAGAAAACTCCATCGCCCAGTAGTACGAGGGAATTCCGTTTCCTGCCGCAAGATCGATGCTTGCCAGATATCGAGGCCTTCCAAGTGCTCAATGCCGTGAGTGCCCCCACCTGATTCAAAGACCCAGCCAACTGAGAGCTTGTAGCCGATGCCCACGGCACGCACGGAGTGCCCCCTGTGAGGCTGGTTCCTGGGCTGTCAAAGGCCTGTCTGCAGTTGCTCTATGCAACTTGCAAACTTCAGCCTCGGCCCGGGCCCGAGCCCGGCCGGCTTGCTGTTCCTCGACATAGTAGGTCCTGTCCTGCGTGGGCTCGACTGCGAGAGCTTGCAAGAGACAGGAGGGATCGCATTGCCTTGGGGTAAGGCATGCTGGGTAGACGTCGGTGGACGACCAGCACTCTGTTTTCTTGACCCCAGAATCAAACCTCCCTGAGGCCTGAACTTGTCTTCCAAACGCCGAAAAGACGATGTGTTTTTCCGATCCCACATTCAATGGGGAGGGTGTCTAGTGCCACCCTACCATGTGGGCGTCTGCAATCCTCTCGTCTGAATCCTTAACCACGTGCCGTACGTCGGGCATGATATCAAGGGCCCGTGGTCCGAGTTTCCGGCAACACTACTTGCGATGCTCGAACTCTTCGATTGTCATTTGGGAGTCGTCAATCAGCCAACCCGCGCGGTTGTTGCGTACTCCTGTAGACATTCCAGACAGCGGAATTCGAAGATTTTCTGGAGTTTTGCGATCCGTAATTGTATGTTCCGTCAATCGCAAAGGTATCTTCCAATTGTAGCCTCTCGTACGCGGTCGTGGCCGAAGGAGGCGCCAACCCTGCCATACCAGCGACCTAGATATAACCGCCTGATCTGAGCAAGGCTTTTGTTTTGCAACAGGGCCAGATGACTTGTCCCATTGCCGCCTTTCTGTTCCAAACGTCAAGCTAAACAATTGGGGCTGTTTTACTCCGGGCTCGACGGTCGTATCTCGATAGCGGGGATCCTGCAGTAGGGGGATAGTAGTATCATGCGCCTCTTTCTCACTCCGACTCCTAGTCGCGGTTATTGCCCCCTCGGGCCAGGTCCGACTTTTGTCCCTGTGACGTATTAATATCGTCAAGCACACGCCGCCGTTGGTCGGGAGGGAGAGCGGCCAAAATAGCTTCGATCTGTGAAGGTTAGATTCAAAACTGGCACGCAATAATGGTTTGGTATGACGCTGCACTGCGGGCTTACTCTGGCCTTTGGGTCGTCTAGCGCGTCTGCTATTTTGTATAGAAAAGTCGATAATAGTAAGTGACTTTGTCACGGATTGGCGATTGTGAAGCTTATTTTGGCGCGTGTCTTCTTTTCGCCTCTGCCGGCAGCGTCAGCGGCTCAAGACCGACAGTGCTACGTTTCTCAGGGGTAGACTCGATTGCAGTGGGCACCTCCCCTTCAGGAAATGACTTTGAAGTCATCCAAATAGGGGTACCCATCCCGGAGCTCCCAGCGTAGTTTGAACTTTATTACCTTCGCAACTGGGCCCTGAGACCGGCCGATAACGCGGAGTATCACATTCATAGAGGTGGTCGACTCTCCTCTCAGCTTAACCCTATAAAGCAGCAGGCGATAGTGCGACTTTATACGTAAGGGTGCTGTAGAAGATACTGCCTACGACGTCGAAGCGAACGTGGTAGCCAGCTATAATAACGAACGTCTGCCAGCTGAATTCGGCGGGCAGCAGGTTGTCCGAGGCGTGGATATCATAAGACGACGGGTTGCAGAGTAGCCTTTAGGTTGCATGTTGATTCCAGGATGGACTTCGTATGCTCCTCTTCAGCGATAGATGCACGAGCGTCGAACAACCAGAAGTCCATGTTGAGCAGAAGCTCCATATATTCTCGGAAGAGCGATCTGTGGGTTCGATAGAAGAGGTTCGGCGACGCAACGGTGTTGACCGCACCGTACTGAAGAAGCCCCCTCAACGACAAAGCTACGGCTTTGTCTCCAGTATGGCGATCCGTCCCATGTCTTCGAGATTGAGATTCGGGATGCCATTCGCGACGGCGTCCGCGTGGAAAAGCATCTCTCGCTTCCGGTCTTTTGCGCTCCAATGAGGCTCCTCTCGAGGGAGGATAACGACGAGTGGGCCAGCGCGGGGAATAGTTGGAAGGGTGGCCGCCCGAGCAGGCGTGCTTGACGCGGCGGACTCGGATCTGCGGTCGATGTGGTCCTCGTACCCAGACCACTTCTTCAAGACCACTACGACGTGGATCTCCGAGGACGCGTTCCTCCCGGCGGGAAGCAGGGCCTTCATAGCTTCCACAGCCTGTGGGTGAGTTACGCCGAAGGTCTTGAGGCAAGCTGATGGGCCGCAGCCACCCAAGCCGGGTCGAGATCCTGCCCCATTACCAATCCCGACATCATCCGCCAAATTGCATATCCGGAATGATGAGGACTACCTGCCCTGAGTCCTAGTCAAAAAGCGCAACAACGGATCTTTAGCTGCAACAGGTACTAAACAGACACTGTGCCTCGCCAACCCAGGTGTCCGTAAACGAGGCCTCTTAGAACCCAGCCGTAAACGACCACGACTCAGGAAGCAATGCATCCTGAGTACGCCGTCAATGGTACCGCAATAGGGTCCTAGAGTCGCTGAACACCTTCGAAAGGCAAGATGTCGCAACAAGTCAAGATCCGATAACGGCCAAAAATGACGTCGAACTTTTCCATAGTGTCGTGATAGCTAAAGCTATTCGTGGCTGCGTACATAAGTAACTACTTACTTAAGCGGCTTACCTAAGCGACTTCGCTCTATCTCCCGCCCCTATAAGAGGGCCTTTACTTTTACTCCACTATATTATAAAACTTAAAAATTAAACTATTACTTTTACTTTACTTTAACTACTTATACTTAGCCGCGTAATAGTTATAAGTCTAGCTTATACTATACTTTTAAACTACTATCTCTAAAGTAAATATACTTACTAAAAAAATATTCACACAAACACTCTTTTATTACAATATTTTAATTCTTTAACTACCATTTTAATTCAACTATATTAAACTTAACTTTAACCTCCTCCCTCCTATCCTTCTACAAACTTACAGAATAGCATAACTACCCTATATAGTTTAAGAACCTTTAAATTAAAGCAGTCGCATAAAGGGTCTAGTTTTAACTTAACCCTAATAACTTAGTCTTACTAAATAAGCCCCTAAAAAAAGTATCTTTAATTTTATTCACCCAGTAGCTTTATAACTAAAACACAAAAGTAAAAAAAATCTATCAAATCCACCTTAACTTATAAAAGAATAGTACTACTAAGTACTAACTTAACACCTTAATTAAACATAAAAATAGTATTAACTTTATAAAAACCCCTAAAGTATAAACTTATTTTTAAAGTAAAAAAAAGTAGCCTAAAGGCACTCTAAAGCCCTCTTTAAGTAATAAAACCCCGGGTAATTTAATACTTAATAACAATAAACCTAAATTAAAACACAACCCACTTTTTACTAAATAAAATAAAAACGTACTTAATAACTATCTTAGTTATATTTTTAATAAAGCTACTAATAATAAAATTTAAAAGTAAAAAGTAAAAGCCCTTAAAGAAATTAAATTATATATTAATAAGTTAATATCCCTAAATATCCTTAAACTAATTTAATTTAAACTCTTTAATTAAAAAAATACTTTTCTCTATAGTTTACTCCAAAGTTTTTAAACCTAATACTTTTTAAATAATACTAATCTCCTAACTATAATATAATAAAAGTACTAAGTAACACTAAAAAAAGCAAATAGTAGCACTACACTAAGTATTTAACTAAAGGAATTCCGTACTATATACCTTTAAGTAACGTAATACTACCTTCTAAATATAATAAAACTACTTATAGTTTAAAACTTCCTTTCTACTATAAAGTAAAGAATTACTCTAAAATAAACACAAAACAAACTTAAGTAAGTTTTTATAAAAAAAAAGCTTAATTAAGCCTAAATTTTACTTAAAAACTATATATTTATACTTAAAAACCTCCTTTATAAAGACTCACTTTTTAAGTCTAAGAGTAAATTATTTAGTATCTTTTTAACCTTTATAAATTACTCTAATACTATAATCTCTAAGGCCCTATAATCCTCTATTACTAAACCTAAAAGGATCTAGTATATTTATACCTAAAACTATAATTAGACTTCTATAAACTATAAATATATTTACTTTATAATTTTTAAATAAAGTAACTATACTATTACTAAAGTTACCCTTAATAAAACTAAAGAAATTTAAAAAAAACTTAATATAAAAAAGTACTAAAGTCTTTTAGTTAAACTTACTTAAGTTAATTAAATTAAAGTTAACCCCCTCTATTACTTAAATTTAATATACTTTATTAAATAAAAAAAGAGAAAAAAGGGAAGTAAAAATATAAATACTTTAAATACTAAAGCTACCTCTAAACTAACCCTTTTAATAGTATACTAAGTTATAGTTATAATTAATAATAAACTAGTTTAAAAGGCCCTAGGGACCCCTACCTTACCTATATATACTATAAACATTTTCTTTACTCCCCTAACTACTCCTTACACTTTAAGCATAAGCACAGTATTTAATAACTACAGCGCAACCTATTTTATTAATAACCTCTCCCTTTTTAAAAAGGACTCTATTTACCCCCCTAATAAAAAAGAATATATTAAATTAAAAACTACTTTATACTTTATTTTAGTAGTAAACATAAGAGTTATAAAAAATATACTTAATAACTTAAATAAACTAAATACCCTTAATCTAATACTAATAAATATTACTTATATAAAAAACTTTTATATAAATATTATCTTTAAAGTACTTTTATAAAAAAAGGGTATTTAGTATATTAGTTATAATACTTTACTTTATATAAGTAATAATAAAAAGAGTTTTATAATTAAAAAGTTAAAAAAAAAAATAAATATTATCTTCTTTAAATTCAAAGTCACTTTTTTCTACTCTATATCCCTACGTATCCCTATTAACTTTACTATAATTATAAACATAACTATATTAACTATAGCCTTTTAAAAGTCCTACTATTAACTAAAAAACTATAATAATAATTCCCTTATATAATATTTTTACTCTAACTACCTAGGACCTAAAGTACTTAGCTATCTCCTATACAATACTTAGGGGGTAAAACTTAAAGGCCTAATACACCTTTAGTATAAGTATTATATAATAACCTATACTACTTAAGTAGTTTTAAAACGAACCTCTAAGAGTTAAGCTATATAACTATACAAACGGATATCTTAAAACCTTTTTAACTACTCTAAAGAGTATAATTAAAGCTACTAACTTATAGTAATTAAAGACGAATATACTAGCTACCTTTTTACCTTCCCCTATATTAATAAATAATACAAATCTATCTTCTATATACTAAAAATATTTAAATACTAAGTAATAAAATAGTATAGTATATCTATCTATAAGATCTATTAAAATATTAAATATACAGTAATTATAATATATAACTACACTAAGTACTAGTAATAAACTCTAAAAAAGGGAATTAAAATTAAAACAACTTTATTATATATAAAAGAACTAAATAGAGGGAGCGAGCGCGCTAAATAAGAGATAATACTATAAGTTATTAAAATACTCACTTTATCCAGCCTCCCCCTTATCTTATAAGTAAAAGTAGCTATAGCTATAGCCTTCCTTTATAATATAAGCCCCCTTAAGTAAAAAGTATAGCTCTCTTTAATTTAAATTAAAAAAGCCTAGTTTTATTAGTACTTCTACTAGTAATAATCCTCTTACTAGGCCCTTTTAATACATAACCTTTACTCTTACTAAAGCTAAACGTACGTATACAGTTATAAAGTATACCCCCTTAAAAAAAACTATAAAGTAAATTAAAAAAAATATAACTTTAAAGTAAAAGTAAAAGTACACCTTAAATACCTTATAGAATATATTCTAAATACCTATAACCTCTATTAAATCTAAGTACCCTTACTTAAATAAGTTATTATTACGTATAACATAACCTTTAATAAAATAAAGTTCTACTTAAAGCCTAATATAAAGGCGGTAGAACAAAGTAAAGTAGCCTGCACTATAGTTAAGGCTATTTAAAAGCCTATTTCTTCCCTTAATACTAAGCTCTAAGTTCTAAGTATCCTTAAAATAACTAATACTCTATTAATATATAATAAAAAAAAGCTATCTCTACTAATACTTACTCTAGTAACTAAAAACCTAAGTAAAAGTATTTTAAAAGCTAACCTAAAGCTATTTAACTAGTACAGAGAATAACTATTAACTCTAAACTCTATACTAGTACCTAAAGAAACTTAAAATTACGTATAGAGAATAAAGAGCCCCGTACTTAATATAAAAGTACGTTAGGCCTATAAGCTATTATTATCCCCTAATCCACTTTTTACTCTAAAAATTAACTCTTTTTATAAAAGAATTAAAGATAAAATTATTATAGTAATTAATACTAAGGCCCTATAAGAACTAGATATAGAGGCCGAATTTCTTTTATTCTAAAAAAGCAACTTGCTTTTTCCCTTAATATAGTTATATATAAATTTAAAGGAAATAAGTAGCCCTTTAAAGGGATTAAAGTAAGTATATAACTATAAAGATCTAAACTAACCTAAATTAAAGCTATAAAGATTACTATACTTCTATAACTACTTTGCGTTTTTTAATACTAAATATAACTAAAACACTTTTTTTAATATATATATACTAAATCGCAACTGCGCCCTAAAAAAAGCGACTTAAGGACACTATACGTATTACTATATAGTCTTTACTTTAATTAATAAAGTAAAGTAAGCTAAGTTAGTTGTGCTAGATATAAGGGTCTACTTAAGTTAGCTTAGTAAGGCTCTAACTATATACTAAAGTATTTACTTATTACTACTAGAACTAAAGGACCGCTTTTATAAAGTAGCTAATAAGAAGGTATTTAAGTTTAAAGAAATAGGGGCGTAGAAGGTTATTAACTTTTATAAGGCTAAAGCAAAGCCGATCCCCCTTAAGTAGGTATTTATATATAAACTTAACAAGAATAGGTATCTCTAGTACTATAAAGTAAGGCTCTGTGTCTATAGGGATTTTTAAAAAAAGTATCTCCTTAAGTAGACTTATATAGTTATACTTGTAGTTTATACTTTTAAAGTTACTATAGCCCTTATAGTATAATTTAACTTTAAAGTTAACTAGTTTAATGTAGTTAATATATTCCTAAATACTAAAAAGGAACCTAACAACCCTCTAGTTATATACTACCTCCCTAAGGGCTTTAAGTAGAACGGTAAGCTTCTTAAACTTTATTATACCCTTTATAGCCTAAGGAATACCCCTTTCCTCTAGTATAAAGAGTTCTTTTTAACCCTTTAAAGCCTTAAACTTATACTAACTAATAAAGACCCGTACTTCTTTTAAAACCACAACTACTATATACTTATCCTTTTCTATATAAATAATATTCTTATTATAAACTATAAAGATAATACTATAAAAGTAAAGTAAATTGTTAAAAGTATTAAAGTAAAGTATAAACTTAAAGAATAGAGAGTTATTAAGTAGTACCTTAGGATCCGAGTTATCCACAACTATAAAGTAAAAAAAATCTATCTTACCTATAATTAGTATATTTAATATATTACAAAAAAGTTTAACTTTATAAACTCCTACTACCCTTTAACTCTATTACTACTTACCCCCCTTAAAAAGAATACTAAAGACCCTATTAGTACTAACGTAAAGTTATACTAAAAAAAAATTAGTTTAATTCTATATACTACAATTATAATCTACCCTAATATAGCTTTTACCTACACTATTCTTTTAAAATTCCTAACAAACCCTTCCTACAAATACTAAATTACTACAAATTAAGTTATTTATTACCTATACTATACTCACTACCTCTTACTCTACTACAGTAGCTTAGGGGGTAAAGAAGTACAAATACTTTTAATTACTAAAAATACCTTATTTATAAATAATAAAGAAATACAAAGGTCGTCCTAGGGACACATTATTTTACTTTTCAGTAGCCCCATTTAATAAAAGGCTATAAAGCAAAATACTATAATAACTTTAATAACCAAAACTAAACTTTTTAACCTTAAGTATACTACAAAAAAAACAATTACTCTTAAAAGGCTCTTTAAAAACCTTAAACTTAAACTAAATAATATATAGTAAATTTACTATAATAACCGTTAAACTATACGCCTTATAGTAAGAGAAAGGAAGCGTATCTTAATAAAACTTTACTACATTAATATATAGAATATATAGCTTTACTAAAAGTATACTAAAAAGTTATTTAATATTATCTATATACTAACTAATAAAATACCTACTAATAGCCTTACTAAAGTACTCTCCTATTTAAAGTTTAAACAGTTTAGAGTACTCCTTAACTTTTAAAATATTAAGTTATATATTATAAAGAGTAAAAAGAATATACAAAGCAAATACAGCCTTAGGCCCACATTTATTTAATTCCTTTTAGCCTAAGGACTAAAAAGTATAAAAAGCTCCTATAAAAAAGCCACTACTACACTATACTAAGCACTACTACCATACTAAATACTATTACTACTATTAATACTACCGCTAAAGTAAATTTATACTTTTATTATTACTATTACTACTAAAGTAGACTTATACTAAGTTAGAATTAAGTAATACTACTACTACTAAAATAAACTTATACTTCTTTATATTTAGTCTATAGAGTATCCTTAAATATATTTAACGTAGACTAGAATAAAAAAACTATACCTTAATTAAAGTTAACTATAACTAGAGTATTAAGGTTTACTTAAGCAATAGCTAAACACAAAGGCTCTTTATTACAAGTAAAAGAATAATCCTTAATACTTACTCTAACTACCTTTTTAGGAGTCTATAGAGTAATAGTTACCTTAAACGGCTTTAAAAGAGTTATTTTTATAAAAGTTATCTCAACCTTAAGAGCCAGTATTAAAAAAGCCAAAGCCTTCCCCTTCTCCTTCCCTAAAAGAGTTAACCCCTAACTACTACTCTTACTCTTTAGTATAAATACTAGTAAAAGCTAGGCCTTTATATTATCAAGGGCCATAAGAACAATACACTTAAAGTCCCTATACTAGGCCATAGTCTTTATAACAAGGAACCCGTCCTATTAGCACTAAATAAAACTATTACTAAAAAAAGGAGCACAAAGCTTCTTCCTATCTTTATAGTAACAATACTTTAAACTATTAGTTAAAGCGTTATATATACCAGAGTCCCTACTAACTAGCATACTATAAACGCACTAAACGTAAATAAAAGCCCTAAACTAAATACCCTCGCCATTAAAAACCACTACACTTTTAACTATACTAAAGTAAAGTTAGTAACTAAATTAAAAGGATAATACAAAAAAACTAAACTTACTACAACTACTTAAGAATAGTTTAGGCGTCTTAAAAGTAGGAAAAGGGGTATTAGTAAAAGGCCCTAAACCTCCCTCCTTTATAACCTCCCCCTAGGCTATAGTAGACTAGCTAGTAGAAGTAGTATTAGCCGCCTCCTTAGCATAGCACAAAGCTATTTAAAATAATTAGTATAAACTTATAATAACAAAAACAAAAGTAACTTACCCCAAAAAACTATAAACTCCTTATAATCAACTAACTAAACAACCACAAAAGCAAAGTACTTCTTCTCCTCAGAATCTATACAAACACAAAGTTAAACACAACTTAACTAAAACAGCAACAAATAAACTTACTATTAAAAAAAGCAAAAGCAGTTTCCTACTTAAAAAGCTCCATAAAGCCCCCCTTACCACTAGTATTATTAAGTTAATCTAAATCAAAACACGCATTAGTTTAAATAACAACAACACAAAAAAAAAACAATTAAATATACTAGTAGTAGCCTTAGCAGCCACAGCTGTAACTACCGCAGTAGTTACAGCTTCCTTATTAGCCTTATCCTTTATACACTTTATAGTATATACTACACAGGTAAGCTCAGTTTACTTCCTTTTAAAAGCATTATTAACTATTATACTATACAAACTATTAAAATACTATATCTTAAACTAAACACCATTAACACTTTTAAACCACATAAAGTAAAGCATTATAGCGTTAAAAGTAAAATCAAAGGCATTTATACCTTATATAAATATTATTACTAGGGGAGGAAAAAAAAAAAAATTAGGACCCTTAAAGAATTATTATTTACTTACCTTAAGCTAAGTATTTACTTAAATCTAGCTAATTAAAGGTACTTAAGGATATTTACTAATTTTTTTACTTACTTCCTACTATATAAATAAAAGCGTAACTACCCTAGTAATAGTAATAAAAGTATTGTAATAAAGTAAGAGCAGTATTAACAAAGTAAAGGGATTTTTATTTTATTTATTAATTTCTTTTATAATACAAAATCTTTTATTTATACTTTTTTTTATTAAATATTAATATAAATATTTTTAGTTACGCGTTAAAAGGCCACAAGTATAACATCTTTAAACTTCTTTTAAATTTAAGGGGGTATATTATAATAACTAAAGCTATTTATAGCTATATATATAAGTAACTACTTATTTAAGCAGCTTACCTAAGCAACTTCGCTCTATCTCCTACTCCTATAAAGGGGCCTTCACTTTTGCTCTACTATATCGTAGGACTTAGAGATTAAGCTGTTACTTTTACTTTACTTCGACCACTCGTACTTAGCCGCGTAACACATAGTCGTCTTTCTACGCCGCCGGGCCCGGCCGATATGAGCCGGTTGTTCCGCAGTAGGGAACTCGGAGCTAGCCCATGACTGGGGACCGGGCTTCCGGCACCTGCTACGCTTTTGAATCACCTGGCCAAGAGCAGAGAGGTACTGAAACCACTGGCGAGTGCCTAGAACCACGTAACACGATTAGCTCAGCGTACTTCAGACTCCTTCGATGACGAGGGGGGGGGGGGGGGACAGATTACGTACCCGGGCCTGTTGGGGGGCATATACATCAATGATCCCATGCCCCAGTGGTTAGAAAGCAGCCACGGTAGCTCGGATTCCCTGACTGTCCTCAGGATAATGGCCATATTGGCCTCAAGGATATCGGCAAGAACTTGCTTCACCAGTCTCTTTGCACTGACTCTTTTGCCGGGGCCGTCCTCTGGTGCCTGCGATGTTCGGCAGCCACTGTTCTCCAGCTGTCGATACGATGCATAGTTCGAAGAGAGGAGCAGTGGGCATGGACGAAAGAAGCGTTGCCACAGTTGCTCGGGGGCTGTCGCATAGGTACGCCCAACTAATGGGAGATTGAAGCATCCAAGCCTTTCCGTCCACTCGGGTAAGCCGCGCTTCCGGAACCACGACGAGAGTCTTACTTCATGACGCGTCGGCAGCGGTCTTCATTTCTCGTAGGCCCTCGGGGGGAAGCCCATCTCGTTATCCCCAAGTCGTCGACCATAGCCGCCGCCTGCTGATCGCGCAGGTGAGACGCGCAAGAGAGCCGAGCGCACCAATCAAGCCATTTCATCTCTCAGGCCTTTCTATGGCCCAGTACAAGAGCAAGATACAATAGGCTGTTCCCTGCTCGTGCTTGGTCAACGTAGACGTTTTCTTGAGAAGAACTCCTACTTCGTGCCTCGCCCAAGAAGAGGCCTTGCCGACATAGTGCTCTTCTGGCCGTCCACGCGACCTTACCGCGCCATATGTATGTTGCACGATATGATGTCGCGGGGGCCCGCGTGCGCGGGATGCTACCACTTTGCTACAACATTCCTAAACGAACCGCTGGCACACGCGAGTCGGTGGCCTACGTACGATAGGAGTAGACATGGGAACTTGAAGAACTTGGGAAGAATAGGATATTAATGAAGAGCTGCTTATGGCAAAGGAATCTATGTTCGGAGCGTCTGGAGGCTCTTTCTTATAGATTAATCTGAAATAAATGTAGTCCACACACGTCAAGGCGTTTGACATCTTTTGCCAGGTCGTGAAAAACGCCGTCGTCTATTTCCTGTAATATCGCGAGGGACTCGCTGAGTGTCGAGACGCAGCCGGCCTTGCTCCGGTCCCTAAGGGTTCGATCTGTGTGTCCCTGCCGTCGTGCCATTATGACACGTTGGTCGTGCCCACCTCTTCGGGCTGTAGTAGATGTAGCTAGGCGCTTGCGGGCCTTGTTGAGTTTCCCTGGGCCTTCTCGTGGCTCGCCCTTACTCGTCTCTGCACCCGGGCGCGAGCTCCGGGGTTCGAAACTGAGGCGTGATATATATGATGCAGCCATGGGAAAACGGTAAGTATCACGACTCCAGGAACTGCCGGCGCGAATATGTCGACCTCGTGTCCCTATCGCTGTTGGGCCGACTCGCAAGGCAGCACGCCCCGTAGGATGCTGAATCCCCCGTCGTGGCCAAGTCCTCGACATTGGTGTTTTGCGCATACAACATGGCAGCCGACTGTTGTAGTCCTCATCCGGGTTTGTGCATGTCTTGAAGACCGCATATGCTGAAGCCTAACTAAGCCCAGCAACGTCCTTTCAAGCTTCTGGAAGTTTTCGACTGTGTTGTTTCCGTCTGTCTACCAGGACTCTAACGGCCCGGCGGGCATACCGGTATAGGTCAGAAAGGGGTATGTCGTGTGTGAGACCAGTCTTGCCCTGGCGTCCGACTGCATATAATTTGGGTGAAGGTATCCCAACTATCGTGGACCTTCTTCAGGGCAACTCCATTCTCCCTTCTCGGGCCGGGTTTCCAGGTGGAATTGCTAATAAGACGAAACCAGGGGATTCTTCGGTCATATCGTCGTGCTGCCTGCTATACGTGCACCTTGATCAGGTCCAGAAGAATGGCGGCGGAAGCCATCTTCACTGATCAATCCGAGGATCACGGCCCGGGGTGGGGCCACCAGGAAAGCAACCCTTCCAGGTATAGCGAAGAGGTTGTTGATAATAGCATATCGGTATGGGCATGAAAGCCGTGATGTCGACACTCCAAGGTCACCTTGGTCTTGCAGCAGTGAATGGCCGCGCCGTTGGGATCGCGTTGGGCGGTTGCCCTCAAACCTTTCATAAGCTCCTTAAGCAGCTGAGTAGTCCGGGGCCCGGGGGCAGCACATGTTCTTCTCTGCTTTCTCATCGTGAGCATTACGACGTCTATCGACTCTCGGTGATGTCGTTAGCTTCGTCCATGTGGGCATCTCAAGTGACCTTTTCTTGCAAGGCCTGAATAGGCTGCGAGTGGTGTGTATTCGTCCCTGCGTAGGGGAGGGGGAGCGCGCGAGGGTGCCGAGTATCCCCAGCACTAAGTATACCAGACAGAGGGCGCAGATACGCGATGTTGTGATCGTAAATTCGGGGCATATGGTTGTAAGTTATTCCGAGGAGCGAGATTTTGCAGACACTCACAACAGATGGCCGCTACGATGTCAACTGTGTTTGCGCCGGAGCCACTGAGGTCTGGGCTACCATTATCGAGCCGAGACTGATGTGGTATCTCTCCCTGTCCACAGGAGCAACACAAGTCGGCAATGGAGTGCATGGTAAGAGGGTGGTGCCGAATCATCAGAATCTTCGTATAGATAGAACCCAGGTTCCATGTCGGCACACCACATGTGCTGTGGAGATGCCCTGGCCCCCAGTCCATGTGGCCATTGCTTCTTAGGACACATGTCTGATGTCCACAGCAGAAGGTGCTGTGGACAACCTCCATCATTATCAAGACGCTTCTGCTGAAGGAAAGGACTGCTGAATACGAATAACCTGGCAAAGGTTGATGGCACGTTCATCACGTCTCTTTCGTTGTTTCCACGCCATAGAGAACAGCTTTAACAAGCACAAAGGAGTGGCTTGTGTCCCCCAAAGCTTCCAAGGCGGCGTGTGTTAACCATATTGCGTGTGTTAACCATATTGGTCATATTTGCCGACAAAGAACCCGTGCTTCGTCACACCTGTAGTGTTGAAGCCCGTCGGGTAAGTATGTGCCTAAGTAGGTGGCGTTACTGTTCCGCAACACATATTTTGAGATGGTACTGTGAAATTCGACTCCAGTCTCGACAGCCGTGAGAGAAAGAAAGGTCGGGTCTCTTGATCTTCCTCCCCCAGCCCAGAGTATTGTTCACAACTCTTTGCCCACTGGACCTGTATGTGGATCCCTTCTTCTGGTCATTTGGAAGCCATGGGCATGTGATAGCTTCAATTGATCAGGGTCACCTCCAAGGTCCTGTAGTCAAAAGCCGGCCCAGTAGCCCTCATTTTTGGATGGTTTCACAGCGCTTAGGCGCTGCTATTATCTCATGACAACCCACCCCGCACCATGGCAGGGAATACGACTGGCAGGCCCAAAGGAGAAACGTTGATATATGTGCTTCATCCCCCGAGCCTTCATTGTCCTGAAGTCAGCAACTGGAGGTGATATTGGCGGCTTGGACTTCCATGTAAAGGAGGTGTGCAAGCTTCCTGGGGCCATTCCGTCGGCAGTGTTGCGAGATAATATATAAGGCGAGGGCGAGGACGGAAAGGCCATGTCGTTGCACTGTCGTTGTACCGTCATTGTGCCGGGCGATTAACCCCCTCACCGCCTATTCGGGTAGCCCCTATCCAAGGGTCTTCAGAGCCCTTTCTATCCAGAGTGCCCTTTGTGTCCACAGGCGATGCCTCGAGTTTCATGCGCTTGGTAAGACATGCCCAGCAGCTGCTTCGCCAACACCATCTTGGGACGAATCGAGTCCGAGCTGGATCAATGTACCAAGTCGGGGAGTAGAAGAGGCAAGAACAGCCACGAACATATTGTTCAAGTTGTAACGTGGCAATGCCATCCTCGGCTGGCGAAGGCCGGAACATGTCTTGCCATCTCTCCATGTACCGCTAACCTCCAACTCTTATTCGGCGAGTTTTCGATCGTTCCGATGGTGTTTACGAGGGCGCCCATCAGTTGAACAAGGAGCCGAGGCGGCATGAGCGTGGCTGGGGGTATGATCGTATAAGCTTCTCTTCCCACCTCACGGCAGTCCCTTGAGCATCGATCCGCCGGGTACGAGCGACGTCGGAACTGCCACATTGCTGGCCGGGAAGTGAAAGCCGCCGTGAAGCTAGTTCCTCGACCTTGTCTTCGTAGTACGGCTTGACGACCGGGGATAGGACTTGCGCCCTGAAGAATTCCAATCAGGCAGCTGCAAGCCCTAGGAATCAAGTCGGTCTCGAGACTCGTCTCGACTCGAGTACACCCAGAACAGTTATGCTACTCTGCTCTATACTGAGGGTGGCTCTTCGGTATCCTGCCTCATCTCAGCAGCAGCCAGGATTGAAGGTTCGTGTCGAACACAAGTAGGCCGGTGATTGAGGTGAAGTCTTTGTTAGATCGGTGCCATCTAATGACACTTACCGCTCCACGTATTCGTAGTAGCGGTGGAAATCGAGACTCTTGTAGTTTCGCTCGATCACAGCCTCGGCGCCGTTCCCACGGGCGACGGTCATACTCGAGCCATATGCGACGGGCTCGCGGCAAGCCCCCGCAGGTACTGGGCCGTGGGACTGGGTAGCTCACGGTCTGTTCAGCGGCGTGGGTTCTGTCAGACGGGAACGAAGCCCGACATCTTTGTCGCCCGGAACAAACGCTGGGGAATGGCAGGTGGCATCTTGTCTTGTCATTTCAGCACCACCGCCGGCATCCGGGACGAGGAACATGGACGTTCTGACCCACAGAGGCGAGAGCCCAATATCTCGTCGGTAGTCCCGGCAGGAGAGCCAGCCAGAACAATCAGGGTAGAGTCCCCCCTGGCCGCAATCGTTGTCGGCGTACCAGTATGCCTCCGCGCTCAGTCTGTGTTCGTTGACCAAGATATTCCTTCTCGGCGTCATCAGCTGCGCCATCCAGAGGTATGTTCCGTACAGGTGATGGCAGGTGTAATCCAATCCTTCTTGACTATAGCAAAAGAAGTGGAAAGAGAGGAAGCCGAATATATGGGCGAGAAAGAGGCCGGCCGTATGGGATCGTACAATCGAGAGCGAAGGTCATTATTGCCCTAGTGCTCGATGATGGCTGGGGTCGGAATCATTGATGTCTTCCAACTGTCACGACAAACTCATATGCCTCGTGGCCGATGAAGCGGAGCTTCATCTGATGCGTGCCAGCATGTCCCTGTTCCGGGGGCTTTTCTTCTTTCACCGTCGAAGGGCCGAACGCCAAACAATATGGCAAGAGCAGACATCCCAAACTTCTTGAGGGGTCTCTTTGACCGTGTAGATGTCACGCCAGACAGCTTCTCCCCCCGGGCCGGCGTAGTCCTCGAGCGACACTTAGTATAGATAAGTCTGAGCGTCCAAACCATCTCGAGAGAGCCCGAGTCGAAACATTGCTGTTGTGGCAATGGAGCCCCGTTTCCTATCGACTGCAACGCTATTAGTGTATGTTCCAGCTCGTTTTCCCCAGCGACAGAGCACAAACCTTTGTATTCGGGACTACGGCACCCGGCGCACCCAGCGAACTGGTACTCTGGGAGAGGCCGGTTGAGAGGTGACCGGCCTTTCATATAACTACGGTGAATCGACTGGCTGATATAGCTCGGTGGCGGGGCGTGGCGTGCGTGCTCGTGTCAGTCGCGTAGTGGCGGCGGCGTCGAACTCCTGATTGAAGACGGCACCGCGGCGGCCCTTTAAAATACGGCTCGTAGCTGCCGGGGATGGCTCGGGTTCACGATTCGCCCCCCCTTCTCGACGAGGGTGATAATGCGGCGGCCGGCGGCGCGAAGCTTGCCGGACGAGGCAAACAAGGACGACCACTAGTCGCACTTGCGCTTCGCAGCCAGTCGCGCATATAATAGGAAGCAGACGATCCTGAGGCAGACGCCTGGCTCCCGCCACCTTCCATGGCAAGACTGGCTTGATATGGCCAATCTCCAAGACTTCGATAGGCGACAGGATTATGGCAGAGATGAAGATGTTGGGGGGAAATATGCCTTCCGCCCTACCACCATACGACTTGCCGATCTTCAGCGTCTTCAAACAAAGCCAGGTTCTGTGTTCCGCCATGTCGCATCTGTCGTTCATGATCTGCCTGCCTGGCTTATGCGCGCCTCCTCCAGATTTGGTATCTCTGGAGCGAGGTCGAGGAAGTACGACTCTGGAATGCCGCTGGAGTGCCGCCCCTCGACTTTTCCGCGGCGTCCGCGTGGCTCCGGCCCATGTGTCTTGTTTTGTACTTTCCGCTGCCCTTCCGCCTATCGCCGGCCGGGCGTCGTCTTGCCAACCATGAACGCCCTCGGATCGCCCTTCGCGTAGTGCGGGTAGAACGTCCGGGGGTTCTTATCGTTAGCCCAACGGACAGTAGCTGCCCGGTAAGCGTCCTCGTCGAGACGGCCGCATACTCGCTAGAAACCGAGACCTTGCCCTGCGCTGGGATAACGACGCCGTAGATGACTGTATATGCCACCAGTGCGCAGGGACGGGAAGGGGCGCAGTCGACGTCATCGATAACATCGAGCATCTGCTTCAAAGCAGATATGTGCTTGACCAACGATCGCGATGACTGCGTGCATGTGTGGGGTCGAAAGACATTCTCGTTTGACGGGGTGCCATTCTCACGCAGTCTGACGATGCCGATCCCATGTAGCCAGGTTTGAGAATACTTGACCCGGCGCAGATGTAGCTTAGCATTGCCATGTTCCGGGAAATGTCTCGGTATGGTGGGAGCTGCTAACCACGCAGTCCGGCCCAAAGGTGCTTGGCCTCGATATTTCGACCACGTCGCGTGTACTCAACGACAGCTCGGGAACTGATATCCAGGATTTGACGAGCCGGGCCCCGGGGAGGCCGACGCTGCGATGCCGAAGTCGCCGCGCCAGGAAGACGTATTTGAGATGTTGGCTGTTCCAGGTCGAGGGGTGGTACTCCATATCCCCCTCCTGTCGACGCTGGGTGGTACGAGCCTTTGATACGGGTCTCCTGCGCCGAGTACTTCGTCGGACACAGGTCTTCGCTTGATGTCGGGGGTCTTCGATTGAAGAAGAGACCCTTGAGATTGTGATTGGACAGCTAGCCCAGCCGCGCGGCATGGCATTCGCGAGCAGTCCAGAGAGACTTCAATGTCTCCTTCTGCTCCAGCCAGCAGCGCATTCATCATCATCATCATCATCCGACTCCATCACCCACAGGATACGGATGACTCGTAGAAGGTGCCGAACGGTTTTGAGTCAGTGCCCCTGTGGTTTCGATGTATTCCACAACGTGCCGATCTTTGGTGCGGTATGATATCCCATGTCGATGAAGAGCAGGGTCGAGATGGTTTCGCAGCACCAGCGCAACGAACATTCTTGCCCCAAATCTCTGTCCTCCCACTAGGCGACTGCGAGAAGAAACGTGTGTTCACAAGCTCTTCGTCGCATACCGTTGCTTGAGACTGCCAAGTATTCTCGCCCACGAGGGGCAGCAGAGAGGCTGCTTTGTCCCCCTCGCCCTGCGGGTACACAACAACATATTGCAGTGCCCTATGGCTTGCCTGAGCACAGCCGTTGACTTGTGACGTTGCAATTACTAGGGCAGAAATACTGTTCAGGTCAGCGTTGTGTCACAAACAGCAAAGAACAGAGTCTCGTACCAGGACACATCAGCTGTCGGTTTCGCCAAGTCCCCTGCTTTCTGCTTTTGGTGCGAGAGGAGACGACTGGATGTCACGGGAGTTGGCGGGATAGACCTGGCTGCCATGGGTGGCAGTGACGGTAGGTCAGGTACGAGAGTTCTGGGCGATGAACTCACTTAAACGTTCGTCAAGGTCGTCGTTAAAGCCCTCGGCGGCAGCACCAGGTGGCTGGGCGAAATAGTACAAGGGCGGCAGATAAAATAGTCCGACGTCTCTTGGACCAGAGGTGCAATACGTCGTCACCGTCGTTTGTTTCATGCTTTCGAACCCACAGAGACCCGGTTTTGGATCGCAGCCGAGGGTGAGAACGCCCATTTCATGTCGTGGTCATTTCCTTGTCGAGAACCTCGTAGGGAAGACGGATGCTTGCCGCTCAGGCTGAAGTGTATGACTTGGTATCCGATGGTGACTTCTGGTGGGTGTCAAGTGCATCACAGCTGCGTCTGAGTGTCTCGGGTAATACGAGGCTGGAAGCGCTTGAGGTTTCGATAGCCGCCCTCGGGTCGGATAGGGCGTAGGTAATAACAGCAAGCCAACTGAGCAGAAATGTCTCGTGCGTTGGTACTCGGGGAGAAATGACCGCATGGCCTCTTTCGGAGAAGGGAGGAAAGAGGACTCCGTAAGGGTCTTCAGTGGAAGACACAGCCATCCATTGAGCCTAGGAATTGGTAGATAGGTCGAAGGAGCATGCCTGCTGGGACCAGTGTCGAGAATCCCCTTTCTGCGCAGGACAAGTTAACTTCGTGATGTAGTATGTTTCGTATTTTGGACAGTTCTTGCCAATGACCACTCCCAAACTCTCAACTTCAACTGCATGTGCTTGGGCTTCCCCTCATCCTGGAGAGTCACACTGCTCTAGATCTCAGCCTCGGTGTAGCTATCGTTCAATAAGGCGATCTGCATTCGGGTTCCTATACCATGCCCGCGTCAGTATCCCGGTTTTCTAATGTGTGTATGCAGTGCAACATACGAATCATGGCCCTTCTCTTAGGGGGCGTCGTGGCTTCAATAGCCTCTAAGGCCCTTCGCTTGATGCTGCTCACGACTGGCGCGTCAGCAGTGTCGGCCGTGCCCTTAGAGTCGCCGACAAAGACGTTATTGGGCAATGTCCAGGGCCCGGGCCAGAGCACGGCTTCTCAAATACTCAAATAGCCTGTGCATGGTATGGTGCTCAGCAATGGAAGTCGCATAATAAATCCAGACGAGAAAGCTTGCAGGTGCCTCGGAGGAGGAAGAAGAATCTCCCTAACCTCCAGGTGTCGAAAGGGCTGGGATCGGTTCCGGTCTTTTGAGACAATCGTAGTAGGCCAGCCTGCGATCGTGTCCCGGGGTGATTGTTGTAGTCGATGGAAAGGGCGACATGTGAATGTCGAAGACACGCCCACGTCATTAGACGAGGCGGAAAAATACCAACTGACTTGGGGTGGCCTTCTTCGAGATCGTTTGGCCTAGACTAGATGTGATCGACGATGTACCACATCTTGCAGAGGTTGCCGCGAATGGCTGTCAAGTTCTCGAATCCTCGACCGTGGACGACACGGCTGCCGTGGATGTCGGAATTTCCTTCCGGGCTTCTGGCAATACCACCAGATGTTGGGGGATAGTCGTCAACGGTAGGGCCACGGAAGAACTTCTTATCCGCTTCCATGGTCCGCATTGAGAGACTGCAGCATCGGCACCGTAACGCGAGGACCGAATCTCAATAACTGGCATGTCTTTGCCAGGCGAAGTTGTGCAGGCACCGGGGAGGTCCAGTAGGATGACCATGTCTCTCTTGACCTGACCTGACCTTTCGTAATGACGTGCTTCAGGACAGCTGAGGTGGAGTCGTTGCTCCTGTTGAACTTCCTCTCGAGTGTCCGGAGGCCACCTGCGTGAAGATGATACACTTGCCGCCGACCGGAAGGGCCGCGATGATAGTCACAGCAAAAGCTGATCGGCTTTATTGCGTGAAACGGGAAGTAGGACCCATAGGCGGATCGTACCTAGATACCGGAGTACCGCAATCGGAACACGTAGACTGAGGGCATTCCTCATCCGTCTCCTCGTCGAAAGATGATAGTTTCTTCATTGACGTCATCGGGCGAGAGCGGCAGTGTCTCCTGCGCTTGTAAATGGGTCTTCAAGCCGCAAAGCATAGGGGTGTTGTTTTCCCCTTACAGCCGTCCTAGCCTTGTCAGAAGGATAATACAGGGCGAAGCGTGTAGTGGGTGCGTATCCCTTGACATACATTTGATTTGGGATGCTGTAAGCCCGGGGCCGCCGGCGTCATCGGAACTTCCGCGCAAGGTTCCCGTCTGTCGTGGTTCTCTCTGAGGAGCAATCCTTCTTCCCTCGCTTGACGCTGCTGCCGACAACTTGCACGTCGGAGGCGACAGCCTTGCTGCGGTCACTATTACAACCAGTGCTTTCGTCGCTGTCAGAACTGGCAGACACGGAATCAATCTGGGTGTCGTTATCGGCACTCTCGCCGTCGGACACCATAGAGAGGTCGAAAGGTCGATAAGGTCGGTAGACCTGCTGGCCTTGGCCTGTCCCAGCGCAACGTTGATCGCTACTTACGCTCATTTGCGTGAACCGATGCGACAGTTGAAGGGCGAGGGATGGGTATGCTCTCATATATGAGACTTGGGATGGCGAGAACCCGGGGCGGCCGGCGTCATCGGGATTTCTCCGCAGGTGTCCCGACCGTCATAGATCTCTCCGCCCAGCGAGCGTTCTTCCCTCGTCTACGCCCATTTGCGTGGATCGATGCGACCGTTGCCGGGCGAGGGATGGGTAGGCCCTCCCAGTGAGTAGGGAGAGGGAGACACAGTATGTTGGGCAATACCATCGTGCCCAGGCAGTGACTCACGTAAAATAAAGATTCCGAGTGAATAGGCAGCCCCCCAAAGGTTCCAGTGATCAAGTCTGTCGTACAGACTTTCACTCTGACATCGAGTGGATCGCGTCGCCCTTGAGAGCATCTTTTGCGACTCCCCGTTCGGGCCGGTTTGCGAGAGTTCCGAAGCTTGAGTGCCATGTCTGCACACTTGGGGATAGACTATAGCTCTTCAATCGACGCTTCATCCGGCCCGGGGCGACGGGTGAAGGACGCGACGGCGACCAGCTTTGTGGTTCATCGCGTCCACCTCGTCTCAGATGCGGACAGTACAGTCGCAAATGTCGGGGGCTTGATAAGTTCCGAACCCGCCAATTGGGCCCGAGGCACCGAGACGGTATGCCATCAACTTTCGGGCCTCTCCGGAAACTCCGTCCATGAGTATTGAGATGGAGATCTCCGCCTGGTCGCTCATGAGCTCCCGCCACACGTCGACGCAGGTGGTCGCCTCATCCACGCTCAGATTATCTGCGGTGACGGTTATGTGGGATGGGCCGTCGAAGATCTCGACACGGTGAACGCGATGTACAGTGGGAGAACGTGGCCGGTATGGGACGCCGCGGATGTGATGGCAAAGATGGGTTCCATCGTGACGTCGTCGGGAGACCTTTGTCGATCAGCTCCATCATGTTGGACAAGAAGGCTCGCTTGACTCTTCTTGGGCCCGGGGAACAGCGTCGTGGTAAATATTATGGCCATCTGGACCTCGGAAGGGTCGTGCAGAGCTGGATGTCGTAAATACCCATGGGTGGCGTTGCTTTGCCTGCTTCTTTGCGAGGAGACTCGATAAAAATCACAAGGTCGTGTAGCCATTTTGTTGTGTAGACGACGTCAACATGCGCGCTGGAAGTCAACGTCTCTTGTGACTTGCGTGTCAAAGTAAATGTTGTCGTGATGATGACGGTGCGGCTTTGATGTAGGTGTTTCCTCGATATTGTTGGATGCTGTTGCATGGTCGGGTGCTCCTTCCCCGAGTCGAGAGGCAGGTACGTAGGTACTTAGTTCGTCCCTGGGCCGGGGAGCTGTACCCGACAAGGGACCACGTGACTACCGCGTGCTGCCATGTAAGTCCGCCGTTTCGAATGGGGTTAAATATTGCCCACCTCGCACATCTGGTACGTGTGCTGGTCTTTTGGCATCTTCTTTATGACGCCAATACTTTTGGGCCTCGACGTGTTCCTGTTTTTTCGCCCGGCCGCCGCGGACAAGCGTAGCTGGGATAGATGCTCCAGAAAGCACTTCAGCCAGAGTGCTTTCTCCAGGAACTCGACGGAATCGAAGAGGTTACTTGGGGCTGCTGTAGGTTCTTGAGGCTGCTATAGCTAACCCGCGGACGTTGGGTGTCCGGATAGGGCGATCCATTGTCGTCATTGGCCTTTAGCAAGGACCAACGCGTAGCCGGGGAGCTGCGTGGCCAGGGTCAAGTAGGTTGACCACCAGAGCCCATGCGACCCGGCCAAGGCCATGCCAGTCACCTGATGTGTAAGTGAACCGGCCATGCCACAGCTCGGCGTAGGAAGTATCCCCACGACGCCGAAGGGTCCGGGACGTTATTACTGAACAATCCAGCCAAGGCGAGGACATCAGAAATTGCGAGATGCCAGAGGTATGAACATCTGCGTACGCGCATGTCGAATCGAGTCCGCGATTGTGCCATCTCGAAGCTGCAATCATGTCGTGAAAGTCGTCGCGACTGGCCGAAAGGTGTATACCATGTGCAGACCCGTCGACTGTCGCCCATACATTCGCCGCCGTTGGAATTGTGTATCTTCTCGGGGCTTTCCGGGTCCGTGTCAGTCAAACCGCTTGCCAGCGGGAGACCCAACACCACATAGCCACACTTCTATGAGAAGCAGGGAAACCTCGAGGCACCTGGACCCCGCCACGCCAGGGAAAAGAGCCATGTGCTCAAGTAGGTGAGGAGGCAAGATCCGAAGGCACCTTGAGTCGGAACTCTTTGGGTGTTGGACGGCAGCTGCAGGGGGGATGCAACCCGCTCTGCTGCAACCGGCGCCGGCTGCCCTCCCGCTCATAATGTGGCCTTGCAAACAGTGGTTGTGTGTGCAATACCGGCATAGGGGTAGACGTGAGCGGCCTCTGGGTCAACAGATGCCTACTCTTGCTGCGCGGTCCTCCAACTCCCCCCTTGATGTGGAAGACGCATAGTTGTCCACCCGGGGTAGAAGTGCCGCTAACGAGGTGCATGGATTCCACACCAGAGCTGCTCCATCTATTCCGACGTTTGGGAAAGAACACACGCCCTCGTGGCACGCTTGTGGGTCGCCTCGCGCTCGTCGCGGCCTGATTCTTCGGCAGCAACTTGCAACGTGACTAACAGTGCCTGCTAGGGAGAGGCCAGGACTTATCCCAGAGGGCCCAAAGCCTAGTGTAACCCCGCGAACGAAGGGGCTGAGGATCTTTGAGTCCATACTCGCAGCGAGGGGGCTGGGATAAACGCATTTCGCATGATGTCCGCTACCTGTTTCGGTGAACGGCCGCATATGTCAAAAAGCACGTTCCTAATGGCTGTCTTGTCGTTTTCCCCTCGACCACGAGTAGGCCGATAGTGACGAGCATGTCGAAAGACCCGTCGCGACTGACCTAAAGGTCTATACCATATGTAGACCCGTCGACTGTAGCCCATACATGATACATCCGCGCCGTTGGAATGGTGTCGCTATCGCTGAGGTGCTACAATCACGTTATTCGTGAATACAGGCTCACTGATGTTGTGACCCGCATCGTAGTGTCCGGGCAGGCGCTCACGGGAAGCCAAATCTTCAATGGCTTGAAGCAACAGCTCTTTGGCGTCTCTCTTGAAGAATTCGCCGTCGGCTCGGAAGAAGGCCTGATACACAGTAAAAAAGGCCCCGACAGTCCGCAAAGCGCCAGACGGAGGTCACGTCCATCTGGTCTGCGTACAGCACATCTCGACGACGCCGAAGGGCCCGGGAGGTTGTCACTGGATAGTTAGGATGAGACGCATAAATCCAGAATCGGGGTTCCTGGCGGTGCACACATCTCCAACGCCTGCATCAGGATTGTCCCGATGCCATGTCATGAGCTGCTCGGGACGGCGTTGATCATTTCTAGGCCCATGAACTGTTTGAAGTGGTCCCGCAATACCGGAGATACGTGGTCCTCTCGATGGAGACGAATGTCTGACCGAGGAACTGCATGCCGTGGGAAGAGCAAACACCAGCCGCGCTTCTATGAGAGGCAGGGAAACTCGAGGGACCTCTTGCCTTCGTGGTTGGTGAAGCCGGGGAAAAGGGCTATGTGCTCAAGTAGGTGGGTAAGCAAGATCAGCCATCACCTCGAATCGGAACTATTCGGATGTTGGATGGTAGCCGTAGAGGGAATGGCGACCCGTTCTGCTACTCCTGGCGCCGGCTGCCACCTTAATCATACCTTCGCCAGCGTCGATCTTGGTGCCGTCTTCCCTGATTGTGATGACATTGCCGTGCCCTTCGTTTTGGGGTTCCAGCGAGAGGCGTCCCGGTCCGTTGTTATACTCGTTGGCCTTTCCATCGGCATCTATTGATAGTGTTGGGGGCCCGGGAGTGTCGATGGCCGGTTCGGTAGGTTCGACCACGGCTCCTCCGGCGAAGATGCTCCGCTAGTCGCACAGAGAGAGAGGATTGCTGTTCCGAAGCTCAAACCTCATACTGTATCTCAGTAACTATTACACCGGGCTCGTAGACCTGCCCATAAGGGCTTATATGATCTTGGGGACATGAATGAAATCGCTCTTGAGGCCCATAGTACTGCTCCCAGTGACCCGTCTGTCTTTTTTTGACAGTGATGTAGTAAATCGTACCACCGGTGTTGGAGTTTTGAGGGTCGCTGGCCGCAGTAAGGAAGTTCTCCAAGCTGAACTCCGACGGCAGCAACTCATGTAGAGCGTGGGTGTCATACGAATGCGGGTTCGTCGGCAATGTGGAAGACCCCGGGAGACATCCACGGCACAGTGGGCAGACGAAGGCCGGCCTGCCTTTGCGTGACACTATGTCCCGCGGGCCGGAGACGCAATGAAATGCCTAGTAGACACTCTAGCCCCCCCACTGATGTGAAATACGCAGAGCTGTCGACCCGGTGGAGCAGTGTTTCTAATGAGGTACATGAGTCCTCACCAGAGTCACTGGTTTTGTTGCCCTGTTCTGTGGAAGCAACTAAAAGCTCTGTATGTGGGCTGCCTGCGGGTCGCCCTGCGCTCATCCCGGCCCAAGTCTTCGGCTGCAGCTTTTGCGGTCTCATGGACAGTTGTCCGTGATCTTGACTCTCTATGAGCCTGTCTCCTCCGAGTACTCGGAAGAAGGACATAGATCCTCGCGGCTTTCTTGGTTGACCGCCATGAGTAATTCTTCTTTCTCATGGTCTCTAGGCGACAGGCAGGGTCATCCAGCTCATACTCGGCATATCCGGCACGGTGATCTGCCTTCCTGGAGGCAAGCACACTGCACACTGCCATGTGAGCCCCAGGAATAAATCGGTGGGTTCCTGCTTCCCGCCGAGGCGAGTGTGTGGTCGGAGTGGGCCTTCGGCCATCAAGAAAGCAGATGAAGTACTCATGCGCCCGACTTAAGCTTCTAGTAGTGTAATGCCTTTCTTGGTTCCATAGTTATGATGGCTCGGATGAAGTCTCTGTACCTGTTTCGCGAGAAATAGCGCGTACCCCGGGAATTGCGTGGCCAGGGCAACATCCCGAAAGTTCGAATTGGACAAGAACATGTTCTCGAGCTTCTTTCCTCTCAGCTTTACCTTTCCTTTACTAAGGCGGAGTGTAGCCTTTTCCACACTTCCGTGCTGGCTTTCGACGTCAACGCCTTCGGGGCGTCGACAAAGACGCCGTCGATCGGGCATTCGACGTCCTTTTCTGTATAAGCCGGCACCGGCAACAGGCCAGAGGTAGGCCGCTCTGGCGGATCGAGCTCCGGAGACTCTGGAGCCGAACAGGGCCTCTAATGCCGACTGCGCGATGCTCCAGGCAACTGATATCGCAGATTGCTTTCTTACCCCCTTTATGGGTTTATTGGCATTCGCTTTGGCCTGAGCCGATGATTCTCTCACCGCCGCATTGTCGCTTGGCAAGGAGCCATCGGCAATGATATAAAGGATGACGCGCCCGGGGGGCCACTCGGCCTTGCCGAGGCTTGTCGAGGGACAACACATGCATAGGTCCGCTCCGTCGGGACGTCGCGGGAGGAATCCCAGCCGGGCCCAGTCCGACCCAGATTCTTGGAAAAGAACGTGCAGATGCTGACGCGATCTCGGTCGTCTCCTGTCCCCAGTATCCGAGAGACGTATTCATAAGCATCTACGTGATGCCACGAACGGCAGCTTCGGTGCATGTTGGCTGCCTTGTCGACGCACGCTGGCGACCCATGAAGCGTAGAATCGCGACGCTGGTTGTCTAGCCAGTGGTGTACAAAGCAACCAGGCTTGCGTTTGTACCATCCTCGTGTTGGCCTTGGGAGAAGGCAGCGAAGAGTAGCCCCATCGAATCATCCCCAACACATGGGGACTGCTTGAGAGTTGAGATCGGTTTTGAGACCAATCTCTCGCCATAGCGACCGATTGCCTCAGACGGGTAGGGCCCGGCGCGTAGGCGATGGAAGGAGGCGGCACGCCCAACTGAGAGGCCAAGACGTGGTCTTCCTGTGAGTCACACGTGCATGGCTACTGCGCTTGAACCTCATCTCAGGGTTGTTGCTGAGCTGCGAGCGAATATGGCCCGTCCTTGCCTCTGCGGGAAGCGCTCGAAACTCTCCACGGAGAAGGTGTCAATGATACTTTCAACGTCTCAGCAGCAGGGACGTCAGACAGTCAATGGTCCCTGTGTTACCAGCCATTTTGAGCTGTCGGCAGACAAGAGGACGGCCATTGTAGTGGCAGTTCGCGCAAAGTCTGTGTCGATTGGGCGAATGCCATATTCGGTGTTATCGAATAGACTGCGGAGCCGGAAGCCAGTATGCAATGGCTACCTTGTCGCTGTACACAGTCTTCTCGTCCGCGCCATATTTACTATCAACGTTCTCCGGTACGGCGTTACTCGCAACGTCGACGTCGTTTTCCAACACAATAGCGTTCAACCTCTTCTGCAACAGCTTGAGTCGCGCACGAAAAGCCCCAATCTGGTCTTTACCCGGGCGATTCCTTCGTAAAGGGGAGCTGCCCTTATGATAAAGCCCGTGGATAAGGGGGAACGGAAAGGTCAAGTCGGCCAGGCCATTGGTCATTGGCGTCGCGCTCAACAGCGCCACCAACGGCGGTTAGTACTGTCGTTGGAAGAACTTGAAGACCCCCTTCGCTTGATTTGCCGAGGTGCTTCGGAACTCATGGGCCTCATCAATAACGACGAAACCAAAGCACGCAGCGCGACTGACATTAAAGGACAACTGTCCTCCGTCGAAAGAAGAAAACGTCAGAACGGACCGCCACGACAGGTACCTAGGTACACGCCCCTCCAGAATGTTGGTGCTCTGTCGAACGGCGTGATGTTCTGGGCGTCTCGAGTGCGTTATACCCGAGAAGAAAGCAAAAGTGCATCTCATCTAGATGGACCTCGACGTATTACAGCATGAGCCATACTGATGCAGCCGGGCCCGTCGTGACTTGACGAGGCTGTTCAGGCCGCTTCATCCAGTCGAAGAAGTTCGGTCGCAATGATACCAGACAGCTGCCAGATCCAGATCGTACATGTATGGTTCAACTTCACCATCTCGCCAGGCTATGTGACGAACCGGGAGTACCTAGTCCTTATAAACATGTCGAAACATCGCGCGTCGATTTTTGCTTGCTCTCCTGTGGCCGCGGGGCTCTCTGCCCTCTTACGCCGTCGGGAGAAGACTCATGTAGCCGATGGCAGCGGCGCATTGCCGTGTTATTCATGTTTGCCGGAGGGGCGGGGGGGCTCTGTGATGGCCAAGGAGGGAGGTACCGGCGACCTCTGGGCAGTCCTTATATAGCTCGAAGGCGACGTTGATTGTGCGAAGGCCACGCCGCGTGTTCGCTAAAGAGCTGCCGAGCGGGAAACCCAATTCCAAGTGGGCTTGGTCACCTAAATGTCGGGCTCCCTTTCCCCCGTCAGGGTGATTAGGAGGTTGTCCCTATTGTCTGGCAACAACCATGCGGAGTGTCGGTGGGCACAATTCCTTCAGGGGGTCTAAGACTTTCCACGAATCCCGCACGGCCTGAAAACACATGAAGGGGCGGACGAATATCGACCCGGCCTCTTCGAAACAGCAACCTCTGTTCAGGTCAACCTCCACGCCGGGGTTGCTAATATGACGACGTGCAATGCCGGCGGCTGTGGAAATGCCTTAGAGTTCTGGTTTTGGCCATGGTGATAACGGTCCTGCATTGGTCGACCGGGGCGAGGACGCAGAATGCGAACGTCTAATACCAGAGTTCTTCAGCCCCTGGATTCTACTGGACGCGTGCCGTTGGGAATAGGGTCAGGCTTTAGTGACGAACGCCGTTGACGAGGCGCGAGGAAGAGCCTGAATTTCCAGTCTCGTCCGCTTCAGCTGCGTAGAGTTGCATGTCGTCTGTCCAAGTCTCCAGTCGGCTTCCCATACTGGGTCTCCAAGTACCTTTGGACCCGACCAAGGGAGTGATACGAGCCCTGTTCCGGGTACGCGTATGTTTTTGGGTTATGAGACTGTGCTCTGAGATAAGCGCCGATACTCCCTTCGAGAACATAGGCGATCTGACGTCGGGTTCCTGTGCCATGCCCGCGTTAGTATCCCGGTCTTCCATGTGTGTGTGTGTGTAGTCCAACATACTAATAGAAGCCCTCTTCTTGGGGGACGCCTTGGCCTCGATGGCCTCTGAGGCACGTCGCTTAACGCTACGAACAACGACTGGCGTGTTAGTAGGCATTGACGTAGAACGTGATACTGGATCCTCCATGGACTCGAGAGGCTCTTTCCACATGGATCGTACACATCAACAGGAACAGTCATTGCTCGTACCTGGGCCCATAGACCGCCATCTGAGCACATAAACAGACGAGGCTCTGAAGTATGCCTGGCCCAAATGACGCCAGAAGAGCCCACGTCACTTCCTCCACTCGTAGTTCTTCGCCTTCGAGTGGAAATTCCCCTTCTGTAACACTGCAGTGCCATCATCAGAACCACGCCCCGGAGCCTAGCAAGAGGACAGACCGTTGGACCTCGGCAACAACTTGGTCCTGGGTCGAGCAGGCAATATACTCTTCAATGGGAGTCGTCGGAGAGGAATCGTACTCCTCCACCGCGCAGCCGCACCCGACCGGGCGCGTGTCATATGTAGCACTTGTAGCCCATCTGGTTCCGCACAGGCGTGAGGGTCAGAGTCTATAATTGGCTCCTTTGAGGCTGTACATCGCGCACACCCAACCGTCCCTAGGTAGGACGGACCGGAGACAACGAACCGCCGGGCTTGAATGGTTTTAGGGCCCAGTGGCTCTGAAGTCAGCTATTATGGCTTTGTCCCCGCCGATCGTTCGGCGACTTCCTTCCTTCGGATGTCCTTTTGGCTGACCCTTCGGATTGCAGGGCATGGCGGGCGCTGACGCCCAAATATAACTGAGATCCCGGCCCGGGGTCGAGTAGACCTGCGCCAGGCAATTCGAAGATCGCATAGATGTCGGGCCAAATAGATTGGACCTAGCCTCATTAAAATGCGACGCCCGCGATTGGTCTTCGGAAACTTCTGTTGTTCTGCGCTGGAGTCATCCTCTCGGAAGACGAGGCATGTGTAATGCAGCCCCTCGCGTCGCGCCAGCGATAAATGCCCGGACAGATGACTGTGACAGCGGCGCTATACTTTCTGCCGCTAACAATCAAAGAGAGATGCCGTGGAAGATATGACCTCGTCAGGCTCTTCATCATTCTTCTTTCGTTTTTGAGGTACCGTTATGACCTCAATCTGTCAAGGGCCAACACCCGACGTTTGGTCATCTTTCTCTTTGAGCGGATGTGCTCGTTCAAAGATAATTTTGAAGCCCGGTCAGACAAAGACGGAACCATATACCATCCTCGCGACGATTTCAAAATCATACTCCGGATCGTACAGAAGGGGGGATTGGGCGGGTAATATATGCCGTTCACCCCCAGCGTGACGTCCCTGCGATGAAGCTGTTCCAGGCGTGACTCCATATTTTCCCATGGAAAGTGCTAATCGAATCCGCCGGGCCCCAGAGCTCACATTTCGGCGATTGAAATTCGATATGTGAAGGACTCGCGCAGGATTGAGGACGAGATCTTGAGAGTTGCGATGGTCGTTGCGAAGAACTGAGGCTTACGCCCATGTCCCCTTTGCGACAGCAGCAATATCTCCAGATAGTCGATGCCGGAGGAACGACACCGCTCGATATACTCGACGCTAAGAGAGCGACATGTCTCGAAGTAGTCGACGATGGTGGAGAGACATCATATCTTCGGCCTCCGTAGATCACAGATAACGGGGCACGATCGTAAGGTCAGCAACCCCAGTAAACCTACACCAGTGTGCTACGTTACTCGTGGCTAGATACGCAGGATACTGCCGGCTCTGGGAAGGGCTATCTCCTATCGGTTGATAGACTGGTCAAATGAACCCAACAAGAGGCCACGAGGATGTGAGCGGAGTTTTATGGCCGCCGGCACATCCTACGACGACTATGCTGCAGCGCACCCGGGCCCGGGGATATTCATAGAATGCTGTGTTCCGATAGATCAGTGGTGAATGCGATTTTCGTGCCGAGTCTTGCTAGTAGATCCGTCCAGCAGTCCGATCATAGGCCCCGCCATCTGCGGCGTCTCTGCCGGTTGAAAGCACCAGGGACCCGAGGACGCATGAGCTTTCGCAATGACCGGGTTCTTGCAAAGACGTGGGCGGCCTATGATCTGTTGGGCCCGATGTACAGCTGATCTTTCATCATTTCCGAGCCATACAGACATGAGCCGTTCGGCATTGGCAAACAGCGGCACGGCATGCTGTTCCGTGATCTTGGAGAAATGCCTTCGGGGTACATGTTTTCAATGTCTCCCCAACGGCCGTGTACGTATATGTTCCGGCAAGGGAGGCCAAGTCGGGTCAGTGTGACTAGTGGCGGCACGATTGTATTCGCGTGACGCTTGACTATCACGTTGTCCACTGGTCACCTCGGCCCCGTGGGACGACGATATGTCGGTGTACTCTTTGGGATCCCTCTAGGTTCTGGGTTCTGCCGCATCAAGGAGATGACAGGCGGCAGGGCCTGGCTCCCCGTGATGTCCCTATGGGCCAGTGATATGTTCTCAGTTGGTGTGCGATTGAGGGTAAACGAGAACCTGGGTCTCTGGATAATACGCCACAACTAATCCCCATGGCGGATGCGGCTGTGCTCGGATCTTCCATTTTCACAATGACGTGCATCCAGTCGTTGATACTCGGGGAGTGAGGGTTGCTCGAGGTCTTCGACGTGCATGCATGCCAGTGCCCGACTAGCGATCTTCCGAGTAGGACACGTACGATTGTGTATTCGGGGCGTGATCGGGTGGTGTTAACTGGCAGTGACAGCATCCACGAGTTCCCCCCAGTCAGTCTCTGTAAGAACTGGATGGGTTGTTATGTACAACCTCTGTCAATGACGACGAAATCGCAAATGTCGATGCCATCAGCGTCCAACGGGGGCGGATTGTAAGAGAGGGATCGTAGATGTCGATGTTACGGCGGGCATGCTAGTCCTTTACCCGACAAGGTCACCAAAGTGCGAGATGGGTCGAGTCCCATGTGTCGCCGGGCCCGAGCCGGAGCAGAATAGATGTCGATTTCGGGGTTCCGTGACTTTATAAAGTCCTTGAGGAGCTGCCGTCTGACCACGGCTGTTCACGGCTTGCAGTTGCGTGCTGTTTCCTCATGTTTCCTCAGAATGGTCGAGAATGCTTGTTGCGCTGATGGGTAGGCTGCATTCCTTCGTTGCTCTTACCGAGGCGACATCAGCCATCGCGACGATGTCGCTGATAGGTGACTCAATCGTACGTCGCTGCAACGAAGCAACCTTCGACCCGGTACTCCTACTGGATCTTCGCTTTGATCCCATCGGCGTTCTCGCCAGCCAGACTGTCCTTGAGATCAGTCCACTCCCTCCCAATATTATGGCTCGAGACATCCGCCTTATTTTTCGCCAGCGACTCCGTGACACAGTCCAGGGGACCTTCGGCGCTCGTGGCTAGTAGTCGGTGATGTTGTATTTCTTGGCTTGACTTCGATGAGGTCGACATGAATATGCTCACCGATCAACGTCAGAGGCAGTGAGCCACGGCTGACGATCTCCGTGGACTTTGCTAAGTGGCAAGCCTTATACTGAAACGACTCGATCCCCGATTGAGGAAGCATAATGCCCCCACGGCGGCAAGCTTCGATTACCCGCGATGGATGGGCATAGATGAGTCGGCGATGCATCAGCTGAAGAGTACCTGTCGAGAGAGCTGCGATCGGCACAGAAAGAGATTAACGGCAATGGGATGATTGAATCTCCTCTCTCTCTCTCTCGGTCGTGTGTGGATTGCGGAGGCCAGGTAGTTTGACTGACCCTGCCGACAACAATGCGGTGGACTGTAGGTTCTCAGGGGCAATCTGGATGCCCAAACACTCACACCAACAAAGAGTTGTTCATGAACTCGTGTGTTGTGAGGACAATAGACGCCAGTATCTGGTCGGCGGGTTAGCATTTGAATCCCTGCGCGGGAGGGAACAGGGCCGGGCGTACCTCATCTTGCTTGGCCATGTGCCTTGCGCACCACTTAGGCAGCGTCAGGCCGGCTTCGACGCGGACTGGATGCGGTGGCACAGGTCGTACTCCAAGCCGTGCTCCAGAGAATGGGATCTTAGGTAGCAAAATCTCAAAGGGTATCGACTGGTTTGCGAAGTGCTTCTCGGAGCACTCACTCGATAGGTACGACAGTGGACTGGTCGAGCGCCAGTCCTCCGTCAGCACCACTCTCGTGATCTAACATAGACATCATCTGGGCTGTGTAGGTGATCAGCACCAGGGAACGAGTTCCTTCTAGGTGCGATGGGGAGAGTTGAAATCCCCAGTCGCTATTTTGTGTTCGACTATCGACGTTACGGCCAAATCTTCACCGGTCATATTTGACCGGGATTCGCTGGGACTTTCGGCAGCAAGAGGCGGCGGCAGCCCGGGACACCTTGATGTCTGGTGGCCACTTGAAGAACAGGGCCGGATCGCATCTTGTTCAATGCGGTCTCTCGGCAAGCACTACCGCTTAGGGTAATAGAAGGCATCGTCTCCATATACGGGGGTCAGGTAACAGCAGCGTGGATCAGACGTTGGGTATCTGCTACCACGGCCCAGGGCGTGGAGGGACGGTATCACTAGCTGGCTGGTAGTACTCCTAGCATTTTGCGCCGCAGCCGGAGCGAGATAAGATCGGCCCAGTTTCTGTGAGGGGCCGGCGACAATATATAAACCCAGGCGATGGCGGGAACAAGACAGTATGCAGTACGATAGTGTCACAGGAAAAGGGGGATCCCGCGGCCGGTCGACATCGAATGATGGCAGGGAGAGCGCCCACTGTGCCCAGGAAGCTGGAGAGACTTTCGTTGTCTATTGCCGCCTTTCCCGGAAATCACCGGGCCCGAGCGGGGGCAGAATTGTAAACTCCGTTGTGAATATGTCCAGCCCCAGTAAACGAAGCCTTTTCGGCGTCCGTCTTGTGCTTTTTTTGCATCTCCGAAAGTAATGCGAACGGGCAACTGGAAGCCCGCAATCGTTTGCGGTATTGGCTTCGTTTGCTACATTGTCGTTCAAGTACATGCGACCGGCGCCGTGGAAAACCCGCATGTCTTTTGGGAGGGAGAGCCACTCGGTTGCGGATCGATATGGTATCCCACGTCTCGAAAGGTGAGGCCTACTGGCACGACACCGAGACCCATGACAGAAAAAAGAGGAAGGGAACGGTAATAAGGAAGGCGATAGAGGGAGACCGCATGCAGCATGATCATGTTCCATGTCGTCCAGCAATTTGCGAGACCCAATGTAGCAGACTGTTAGAAGGAACCCAGAGCCGGTAATATCTGCTCCGAGAGACGCCAAGAGATACCTTGAGGACATGCTACTTGTGGCGCAGACATGAATGCAAGCAACTCAATGTCATCTTTCTACTGAAGACATTCGACAGCGCAAGTGAAGGTGCATACACGCCGCAGACGATGAATTGGCACGCTGCTGCGTTGCGCCTTGTGAACCATCTGCGAACATGTTGTATACATGTTGCTGAGCTGTGCTCCCATTTGCCAGCAGCCTGTACAGATGGGTGTAAGAGTGCGTCTTCCAGACATCAGGAGGTTGTGCACTTGGACGTAGCCATCGTCGCTGGAAATGACAATATCGCACCGCCGGACACGCACTGCATATGTCGTGTCGATCCTGGCGTTACCGAACACTGCTAACGGCCGCGAAGTCATTGCAGCGGTCGTCGAATCGCCCGCGGAGCGTCCCCTCGCGTCTGGAGTTGGCTGTGACGGTACTCCTCTAGGCGCAGGAAGTTGATGAGACTGACTACGTTTCCGTGAAAGTTGTTTAGGAATGTATCGCTCTTTTTTATCGCAAAATAGCGATCCCTGCTTGCTCAACAGGCTCTGTCTCGTAGGCGGGCTCTGCCTGGCTTTGCCAGACGTCTCAAGGTGGCGGTTGAAGTTGGCCCGGGGCCAGTACATTGGCGTTACCCGGGTGCCACCACCGCCCATGCAGTGGTGTATAAAGCATATTTGGCAGTCTCTTGGCCTCAAAACTCAAGACGGGCGCCACGATTCCGGCTAGTACTTCCAGCGGCTTCCACGCCGGCGACCGCAGACACCGGAATGGTAGCTGATCGCCGACGGCGACTATGGAAGAGACGTGCCTGGAGGATGTGCCGATGATCAGTCTTAATCGTAAACTTCGATCTCCTGTACCTTGCAGATCTCGACGAGGTTGCTTGTGTGGTTGGTGTTGCTCGGGCGTATTTACTTTGCGTTGCCGGTGCCTCTCTAAGCTGCAGAAGTTGACGAACCCAACCGCGTCGCTGTGGTTGATGTCAAACGATGAAAATCAAAACAGTGACGCCCGCTTGTCGGCGTCGTCCAACGAAACCGTTTCTGATAGAGTTATCCGGCTGTTGGCTATTATTATGTTCCCCGAGGTTGGCGTGTCGCCTAGACGTGTGTAGACCGCATTGTTGGTCCAGTACTTCCCGTCGCCCTGGTAGACGCCTGGTTGTCTCGGTTGCCAGCAAGAAAACAGCACACCAGGGCGCGGTACTGGCTTGTCAAGGAGCCCTGGCTGCGTGGGACCAAGCTCAACTTGAATGAACAGGGCGAGCCGGACGACACAGGCCGTTGAGTCACACCGTGGACTCGTGACAGTTGTCTTGATCTCCATAATAGGCCCCGGGCAAGTCTAGGTAGGAGAAGAAGTTGGCGCCCTTGTTCGTCTGCCAAGACATTGTGCCGGGTGCAGGTACAGCTTTGCCCGGACCGCGACGGACCCGGGTTTGTCGCTCCCAGGAGATGTGTGTGCTTGACCTCCATGAACGCCCTACGTCCGTTGGGCCTCCGTCTGGCGAGCCTGAACTTTGTGGTTCAGTCCCACGGCGCGCGGCACACTGGGGCTGCATCAAGACATACTCGGGCTCTTGCTATGGTATCTCTACCTGGGCCATCGACTGCAGCATATACTCGTGCAAGACGATGGAAGATGTGGCAGACTTCAATGCCCCGCCTTTTGGATGTTGAAAGTCCAGGCTTGGAGATGAGTGATGCTCTTGCCCGCGCCTGACAATCGACCAACCCATGTTATGGTCGTCTGCGCAGGAGATATGGAGCAGGGAGCTGCCCAGCGGACGGGAGAAGAGCGCCGGTGATAGCGCGTTCCGAATCCCATCGACGAGACTGTGTTGGCACTCGGGGCGAGGGGATATCGAGTTCAATTACCGAACCACAGGAGTGATGTCACCGAAATCTCCATGCGTGGGGGCTTTGACAACCGCTTCATTCTCCTCTCTCTTCTCGACATCAAACCAAACCAAGCTTAATCTCGTTAAAACAAGATGTTCGGCTTACACGATACTCAAGCCAGGACGTGAGCTCGATACCGGAAATGATGGTCTTGTAGAGACACCGAGCACATGTATGAAGAGGAGGTGGTTGGCTTGGGCCGTTGCATTAACCTGCTCCCAAAGGCGCTATATCTTTCGCCTTCTTCGATGTAGTCAATCGTTTGGAGATGCTGACTTCGACCCTTTTGACAACTCCAGGACGGACGTTGCTCGTATTGCAGCAGTGACAGCCCAGAGAGGGAAACCATCACCTCTGCTTCAGGCATGCGAGGCGCCGGGGCCCTCGGTACCAGCTGTATCTGGGGAAGGTATTCCTCGTCCGACTTCCTGTGGTCGCGCTTCGTTTCGTTGGGGACATCCAGTGATGGCTGTCGCGTGTCTCAGCGGCGAGGGTCCAGCGAGTCTTCTTCCTTCCGCCCTCGATATATCAGGGCAGTGAGGTAAAATGGACAACAGCCGGCACGCAGGCTTCAGGGAGTCCTTGCTCCAGGGACGACGAGCTCTGCCAGCAACTCTCATATGTGTGCGGGCGACGAACACCGCCATGGGGGCAGTCTGCCAGACCGGAGCGCCGGTTCGCCATTCTCGCGAGCTTCGCGAGCTCCATGAAGATAGCGGTGGACCTCGTCTAGGATAACGAGGCCGAAACAGAAGGAGGTCAAGGGGACGATCCTACCGCCCTGGAACTCAACGTCACGGACGAGGGCCCATACGCCCTCCCAGCCGTCGTGGATCTAGGTCTTATTACAGGAGATAATCAGGTAAAGCGACGACGGGTTTGGGTCAGCAGCTAGTCTGTCGGGAACAAGACCGCTCTTCACACCGGTCCTTTACCTAACAAGGTCGAGCGAGGTGTTCGGCCGAGAACGACTCAGCCAGACATCAGCTCGTAGCTGGGAGGAGACGTCGGCATGCCACGAGGGAGGTGCGTCGTGATCGTCTCACTAGAAGGAAGCAACTACAGACCGGAGGGGTGTAGTGTGCCTATTGGCGGTCTTCCACTCGTGGACGTCGATACCGTAGAACACAATCTCTTACCCGCACGCTTTGGAGCACAGTCTGCACCCATTCCAGCGTCTGTGCCATGACTTCGTCCAATGTATGGTCGACTTGGACCAACACATGTTGCCAAGTGTAGCCTCTCGCACGAGCATGGAAAGGCTGCACCTTCTAGGTCGCACTCGTTTCCATGGCGGATAGCATCGTCAAAGAACTCACTGGCTCTCTGCTTAGTCTAGGAGACAAGATAGGTGGGCCGGGACGATAGTGAAGTAATCGCCTAATGTTGATATATACACAGCCCTGTCACGACCCCTGAGGCTTGTGTCAGCTGGTGTGTACTGCTTGAAGGGGGTCAATGTCTAGGGGGGTTGACGAACCTGGTGTGCTGGAAGCTCGTGAGAAAGCAATGCATCCCACCCAAGGGCATCAAAGACTTCGCTGACGCTTCCGGACGACGAGCGCAGCCAGCAGGGCTCAAATGGTCTCGGTGCCACGCATATTGCAGGCCGTCAAGAAGCGTGGACAAACCAGAGCCGCCGCACGCGTGTATATGGGGCGGCGACCCAGTAAACGCTGCTGACAGACCGGCCTGGCGATGTGTAGCATTCACCTGCGCGGCCATCACCGTCTCTTCGAGGCATCTCTGGGCCCGGAGAGACGGACCTCCGTTCATCGGGGCTCACATCCCCCACTAGCTTGGTCGGAGAAGACTCCTCTCGCCCCCTGTCACGTATACCAACAGGCCTGACCTAGACCTGCCCAAGGTGCAAGCTGTGAACGAGGATGACATACGCTTAGCCACACTGGTCGTCTTTTTGGCTCAAGGGCGTGGCGGGCCCCGAGCCCCGATCTGATCCTGAGCAGAGATAGGCGAAGATATTTCTCGTTCTCTCAAGCAGATCCAGAATAGTTGCTCGTTCACCCATGGAGATTACTTGCCTCCATGCGGTCATGCACAACATGTATTCAGATGGTCCCAGAGTACCAGTTCGGCGAAGTCGACAGTAAAGCTACTGCTCGTCGACTGCCTTACGCCGAGGGCCCGGACCGCACAACCCCTTGCAAGGCCTTAGAGATATTTCTCCGACATCGAGAGGCCCTAGATCTTCAGTGCGAGTGTAGTCTGGTAGTTGTTGACCTCGATTGATGGGCATCCGTGGTTGTGTCTTGAACCACGATGGCCGTAGAGCAACGCGGGGATCATCGCCTTGCGATACTGGCCCTGGGATTCGACTTTGGATTCTGGCCTTGGTGGCCATCCATGTCGACGGTAGAACCATCAAGGCGTCATCTAACCTCGGGGGCCCGGGGTCTTATTGCTGTCTTCCATGTATACGGGACTGTGATGCTCGGGGGCGGTTTTCCGAACAACTGATTGTGAAGAGATGGCGGGAGAGGAGGCACGCCACGCGTAGACATGTAATGAGCGCCATTGCTCAATTTTACCGACGCCCCGGTCGCACCCTCCAGCCCGGCTCGCGTCATCTACATCAACGACGAGCACCCCGCCTTTGTCATCGGAGATGTCGACAGTGTCAAACTGGGCATCACTCGTGGATCACTCCGCGCACGGCCAGTCGCGCCACCTGAAGGTTTTCGTGCCATGGGAGTGGACTCTGGTAACTCGCGTTCAGCTGGTGGCGAGGGCTCAATGCGGTGTCTGTCATCTGGTTCACCACAGCGGCTTTGGTCCGGCTCTCTGAAGAGCACTGGTGTGGGCTCTTGCTCGAGGAGGAGGGGTATCATGGTCTCCTCCAAGCATCGAGGCCCCAAGGTGATGTAGGCGGTCGATTTCGGAGAAGGAACCGTTGTATTCCAGAGCAAAAGGACGCCAGAACCATGGTGCTGCCGAAAATGATTTCGGCCCCCAGAACTGTGGTTGCGCTTGACTCGCCACGCGGATCCCGCTCACCGGCATATAATACGCAGCCGGCAGACCCAACCGGCCCCAGTCGCGTCTTTGCGCAGGTTGTGCTATAAGGAGGCACCTCCACGACCGGGAGCATGGGTTGTAACGAGGGACTTCGTGCTTTGAACGCGACGGGAAGAAGTGACGATTCAAAGTCGTCGTTGTCCAAAGGTCGCATGCGTGGGACGATAGAGCCCCCGTGCCACGTGGAAGAACAGTTCCGGTGGCGAGCGAGGCGAGATACTGCCTGTCGATTGACGCAGTGGGAAACATGATGTGATCCTCAATGACGTTTCCCGGAGACCACGCGCCTGTGCCCCTCTTGTGTTTTCTACCGCGGCCGAGAACACCCACGATGCTCCTCTATAAAGGTGCACTGCCGCGTGACTCGGTACTTCTTTGGTGGGGGAACGATATACTCAGTCGCAAGAACAGTGAGAAAGCTGGTCACTGGCTCTTCCACGCTGATCCCAGCCGGAGAGCCCGCCACGGTGTTACCTCATCTACAGCCTAGGCCCGAGACCGGATGTTTTGTCAGGTCTAGGGTTTGCAACGGGCTTCCATATCGATGAACACGGGAGACCCGGCCGGGGAAGAGAGTCATTGTCTCTTCGAGACACCTGAGTGTCCGCAACTTCTTTCTCAGGCGGGGCCCGGGGGAGTTCGTTGTCCACGATTCCGGGGCGGACCATATCGTGGCGTTTTTAAATATAGCTTTTAGACACCCGAGTGTACGCGTGAGCCAGCCGAGGAAGGGAGTGTATATCTCCTTACGACACTCGACTGTATGCTGTTTTTTGCTTCCTCTGCTCGGGGCCCGGGGGATAATTCCCTGTTTGTCGCCACAGTCGGCCGCACGCAATCAACAGGTTCGAATGCCGCCAGGTTTGCGGCAGACCGTTGTCTGCTTCACGAGACTCTGACAGAGCCAGCAACAGAAGCATCAACCGTAGCCTAGCCGTTCTCCGGCGCAGGTCAATGTCCGCTTCGAGGGACGGGGCGACCAGAAACCACAGTCACTCGAGAGCCGAGCCCATGTCGAAAGAGATTATATCAGGTCGAGTACTCTTTCCTGTGGCTGGCAGAGCCGCCGTGATGGCTCACTGCTTTGAACCCGAGGCATGCACGTGTCCAACGACTCTCCTTTGTCTATTGACGGGCATTGAGGGAGACACCAGGACGTTGTCGACGGAGACCGCGAACCCAAAGGATAAGTCGGGGGGACCGATAAGAGGATGCTAGAACCCGGAGAACCCAGAGCAGCTGTCGGCCTTGTCTTGGCCTACCGCACTGCCCGCCATGCGACGTACCCGTCCATATTTGGATCACAAGGTAGAGCGGTGGCCTCCCATTGCTCAACGCCATGATCGCCCACGACGATGGGCCGCTAGCGATGCATTGCCCTCTCCCCGACGTCGGTCGGTTTCCACTTGCACGTGGATGAACTCCGTGAGCGGGTTGGTGCCCTCTCAGCACATCTGCTCCTCGATGTATCGGTAGCCGTTGTATAGAGAGACGTTTATTTGGTGCTCATGTTGCGCCTGAGCGCAGGGGTCGACATGTTGGGGCTTTCTTGGTCGATAAGTGGTCTCAGCCGCGCACATAGGTAGAGCCCACCGGCGTTATCCCCGGCTACATTCTCTTTGAGACTCGTTCACTGTTTCGCAATGCTTTCAATTGAGAGGCTGTCAGAAACGTCAGCTCCGACATGCCGGCACGGTGTAGTACATCGAGGATGTCGAGTCTACTCCCGAAATGCAAAAGATCACAGCTGATTGTGTCGACTTTTTGCAGAGCTGGGAGTGCACCGAGCATCAGCTCTAGGACACCAGCATCAAGCATCGGTACATTGTGGAACTGGACCGGACGGAGGATTTGGCCGCTCTGGTGGAAGGAGGAGACTATAGAAATGTTAGATGTGCTGAGACGGAGCGGTGTAGTCTGCATGCCTGCTTAGGATTGGCATGTGTGGTTGACTTACGCATCTTTATCGTTCCGCGCATTTCGGCTCCAAGGTCACCTCTAACTGCAGTGCCGCGAGGAACAGTGATCTTGCTCAGTCGGACGCGCATCGACGGTAGCTCTTGCGTGTCTCGGCTCTTCTCGCTGGCGGCCTTCATGACTAGCGACGCTGTCACACGCATCGATCTCAGTGAGAGCAATTCATGCAGGGCCCGGCTATTGGGAGAACTGTCATTTATCTGATCTCCCATGAGCCTTGAAGTTGTGTTCGAGGCTTGCAGCGTGTTGCCTGAACAAGACGGCTGTTGTGTCTTGACCAGCACAAGGGAGCAGAATGTCTCTCTCTCTCTCTTTATTTTTTCAGTCTATATTTTCTTGCGACGCCATGACGTGCAAGAAGCTGCCTTGTTCCCCACGCCGATCAAGTGTAGCCGAGCTACCGCGGAGTGAATCGCCGTGTAGGAACACCCAAGGCCTCGACTGAAACTCCTCAAGGGCCCGGAATCCATTCGGAACTGCTGCACGTAGTGGATTTGGGAGCCAGTTGCTGGCGAGTGCTTCGTCCCCCGCGTCACTGGCTGAACCTCTGTATCGAGGATATCTGGTTTGCCGCCCCCTGACCTTGAGGAGACGTGCAACGCGGCTATAAATCGCAGAAGAAATGTGCCGATGTAGAAGGCGCTGTGCCTTCACGGCGTCTTGTTGTATTTGGATCGCTCTCCCAGCACGACCGGCAGGGTCCGTGAACCCGTGTCTTCTCTGTGAGCCGCCGTGCACTCATCGTGTATCTGTTTGCCGGAGGGCCCCGGTGATGGGCGACTCAAGAGTCTTCGAGTTTGGTAAGATCGGCTGCAGACGGACCTCTCACTCTGATCCATGGCGACGACGCGCACTCTGATCCGTAGAGAACATGTGCGGCATGTGCCCGACGCGCCGTTTTAAAGCTAGGCAATATATATGCACCCAGCGGAGACGGCGGTCGAAGATAGGTATCACTGTTTCGGCCACGCGCAGCTTCCATCTGTGCTAGCCATCCGTCGGTGATTCTGTCCCGTCTCGAGAACAGCGGCAACGGTGGTAGGAACCAGCACCAGCCCGAGCCACTACGCTTCGCGGTATGCTGTTGCCACCGAGCTGTCCGTCATTTCTTGCACCCCATCATCAGACGCCGAACCGCCGCAGATGATTCGCAGGGTGTGAATGAGAGCCCGGAGATATACGGGAAGCCGACCACCCAAAGTAGCCAGTCCGGGGATCCTCCTCAGGCAAGTCGAATGACAGCCCAGGCCTCCAGTAGCACGCTTGTTCGGGCCGATGGTCGAAGGACGCCAGCATCTCTTGGAAGACAGAGCAGTTGTCCCTGTGGTATCCTAGCTCCGACACCGTGATGCGATAGGCGTGACTCGGTATCTGCCCGAGGTGGCCGGGGCGGCACGGTTGATCGGCACATTTGTCTAGAAAGAACCGCGCGGAAGACGGACTTGGAGCGACAACGCCGGAGACGCCAGGCCCAGATCCCGAATCATGGTGCACAATACAGGACGTCCGTTTTGCTGACACCCTCCACCCAAAAGCCCTCGTATCTTGTGTGCAATCGCCTGGAGAGAGGGCACGATAGCATCGACACTTGATAGCTTTTCTTGCCTTCGCCTAGGTAAAGCCCAAAGAACTGCCCGAGGTTGTGACTGGGGTATATCTCAGTCGTGCGCGAGTAGGTAGACCGGATAGACGGGCTGGGGCGTCGACAATGGCGACCGCACATATGGCAGTTCAGGCTCCACGCCGTTCCGGCAACCTCGTAGCCTTTTTCATATCAGTTGGGAATCTCCCAGCGGAGGGGAGACGATGTAGGCGCTGTGTTCCAAGGGCTGCCGGCTTGGCCGCGTGCTTTCCCAGCACCTCCCAGACCCGCTGGAGATCGTAGTTGGGGTCGGCCCCAGTTGGAGGGGGAAACTGCTACGCAGAATGGAACCTGAGCTGGATTCCGTGAAGTTTCGCCCAGGAGGAAGACAGCTCGAAAGCCTCTTGGTATCCCGGCCCAGACCCCTTGCAGAGCTATATCTGCCGTGTGTTGAGGGTGCGTACGTCCGGGTGAGATATGCCAGGCCCTCTATACGATACGATGCATTCTGGCGGACGGACGTGATGTGGCCCGTTTCGATTGGCACCAGCCGCCAATCCTACTTGCCGGTTTTTCCTCCGGATCCCCGAGTGTGGGGATTGTTGAATCCCGAAATTCAGCCTCTTGCGGCCGGGTCGCCGGGATGATGACACAGGAAAGATGGGCTCGACTTCTCTCGGCCTATGGTATTCCTGACCGTGATGGTACAATCAATCATCGAACAGGATCATATACGCGATCCTCGGACGTGATTGATTCCAGTGCAGACTGTGGTAGGGAGCGTGGTGTAGTAACCAGGGAGGCCATGTGTGCCTCTCTGTGCGCCTCGTCCGCAAAGACCAGTCAGTATAGTGTTAATTTACATCCGGCGGTTGACCTTGCATAAAAAGCAAGATGGCAGATCCACGGACGACAGCCCCCCGAACCCGGCCAGCATGGAGTTCTTGGACCGAATGGTAAGCCGAGTCCGTCCATCATCGTTGCTTACCGGAGTCTGGAACACCCAACGGCCCGGGATCAGTTCGCCGATTTACTGGTGTCTGTCTTCCGAGTCTGAGTCTTCGGGCTCCCATCCGGGATGAGGAAGCAGGCACAGCCGTAGCCAGCCCCCGAGAACGGCCAACACCGCTTTGTCGAGGGCTTTAACGAGTGAGAGAGCCAAGCGAATGGTTTGGATTCTCCTCGCGCCCCGGAGCTACATCGGGTTCCCGATCCCCGACCCAGGACCCGTTGACGTGACGACTAATTTCGTGGCCTGGCGTTTGGTCTGCTTGCGCCCATCGAGGTTGGGAGGCACGGGATCGTATTCGATTCGAATCTCAAAGCTGGCAGCCAAGGAATGATGCCTCCTTTGACTGCCTGTGTTTTACCTCCGGCGGTAAGCCAGGAAAACGATATGAGAGCTCGCCATGACTCCGCATACATGCGGAAGCTTGGCGTAGCCAACCGGGTCCGGCATACTTCCGGACCGAGCCCGTGCGGGGTGATTCCTCATAGCCGGGCCAAGACCCCTTGGGGAGCTGCACTTGGTCTTTGGGGGGCAAGTATGTCCGGGTGAGGGAGGCCAAACCCTCTGTACGATGCAAACCGTCGGACGGAGGCAGCCGAGGTCTTCTTCCAGCCACCGATGGAATTTATCATCTGCCCTGGATGTGATTCTTCGAATTGGAGATGGCCATGCAACGGAAGAGGCACCACAATGCAGCTGTGAATATACTCGAAAAGGGCCCGACTTCGTTGAGTGGCCCTAACGCTAACCGTGATGGTGCAATCCAGCATTGAACAGGATCGGGTCGTCGGACGTGATTGGGTCGTGTTGTGTATCGCCGGATCAAGAGCAGGGCCGTGGGGCATGTGATATAGTTAGGCGGAAGCCCGTTCCGATAATCGGAGAGCTTCTCCCGGAAAGGACCCGCCCGGTCGCCGTCCATTTATATCGAACAAGCGACACCGCCGTACGTCTACATGACGACCACATTTTGAACCCAGCCGACATGGAACTGCTGTATTTTCTTGCTGCTGAGTATGGGCATAGCTGACCACACCCCGGAGTTGACTGCGAATCGCGTAACCCGGCCCAGGACCAGTCGGTTGGTGCCTTTCCTTGAGACGCCCTTTTTCCGTCTGCGACAAAAGAGACGCGGCCGTAGGCAGCCCCCGACAACGACCAATGGTGACAGGGTTGTATCGTCTTTGGCCATGCCTTCCAGATTCTTCCGAATTTCTCTGGAAGATAATGAAAACGGACGGGAGAAGAGCCAGGACTCCCCATGCATCGGGCCGAGCCAGCTGAGTCCGGTATACTTCCGGACCGAGCGCCGATCTGTCCTGGACAGGAATGCCTCGGTGTCAAAGCTTGGGGCCATCTCGATGCAGGCTGGATTCCGATCAAGCTAGACATCGTCGTTGGGAGCATTGCTGTCGCCTCTACGAGTCGTCGAGCAAAGCAGGACTTTGAGAGCCAGGCACGCTCATGCCCAGTCCTGGCTTCACACGCGAGTCTCGAGACCTCGAGCGCTCCATCAACGATCCCATGGCAACCACAAGCGAGCCAGAGGGATGTGCTCCCCTCCGGCCGGGGAACCGGGACCGGTTGAAGGGGAAGATGTGACAACCTTCGGCGTCAGATGGCTCGGAGGGTATGCAGGCCAAATTGCGACGCCATGTCGATATTTCCGAACATCTGAGCCAGCCAGCCCGGCTCAGTATGCTCCCAGCTCTGCTTGAACGGGAAAATGGGATACTCGGCGAAGTCCAATGGCTCGGAGGGTACATAGACCAAGTCTCCGAACATCTGGCCCAGCCAGCCCGGCCCAGTATACTCCCGGGTCAAGAACCGGTCCTCTGAGGAGTTGGCACGAGTTGATCCCCAGACATTGCTGTAGACCACGGTTCTCCAATCCTCCCAATCTCAAGCCTGGTCAAGACGTCGCCTTTTATGGTTTGTTCCAGCCCATTGGCTTTCAGACTCGCTAGCGACGTGGTTACACCAGCCAGAGGATCGTTTGCACTTGTTGTTGCCTTGCGGTGTTCATCTGCAGACGGGGACGGGGCCCAGGCGCTTCATGTGGCACGGCACGCCCTGGTGCCCAGCCGCGTGGAATCTGGTTCCTGACGATTTCCCCAGGGTAAGATTAGGCGGGCCCGGCTTATACCCAGTACTGCCTGTTCCACGACTGTCGATCTAGTGGCTTTCTTCGTCGAAGAACCGCCCGATGGAAGCCCGTTGCGGTAGCTCGGCTGAGAGTCCAGGACCGAGGGAATGCCCATGGATGGCCTGTATGCCTGCGGGCTCGCTGTAGCAGGCCTTGCGCTGCTTGCGAAGATACTGAACGCGCTCGCAACGCCGTGGAGTATTCTCCAAACACCCGAGCGAGCCGGACCGGCCCGGTTCATGTCTGCGTCAGGCGGCGATAAGTCTTCTGATAATTCGGGCTGTCTGGTCGTCCCACCCCGGACCCCGAAACGAAGGACCCGCCACGAGGTAGATCGTGAAACGGCGCTGTGATCCTTGTGGGGGTCTTCTGCTCTACGCAGAGGAATGAAACCTGAGTCTCACTCTGATTGACACACTTGGCTCGAACGCCACCTGGTACGTGTCTCATGATGGCTAATCTCAGCGAGGAGGTATCAAGCGTTTCCATCATTCCCCCGATTGATGACCATGAGAGAGCCGCGGCGGGCGAGGAGGTAATACGCCTCCCCTAGTCACAGCCAGGCCACGACTGCTCCGTCGTGACATTATAGGCGGGCCAGGCTCGTTCCGAGGTCCATCCAAGGCCAAGAACGGGAACGTCTCTAATGTCCCGATACGCGTGGGACTCGCCCACTGCCCTAGGAGGTATTCTCCGGGGCTGCCGCTGGAGACCACCCCGCCGGTCTGGTTCGTGACGCACACTCGACGCCCGAGGTGTGTGGGGAAACGCACTCCCTAGAAGACGGCAGACATCTGCTTAGGGAATCGGTACTTGGGGATGGCATATATGGCTGGTGATATCTGGAGCAGCCACATTCGTGGGTCTGTATGTCAAGCTTTCCAGACGATGCCCATAGACCTACACTCTGCGTGTGAGCAGATTGCAGGGTAGTAAAGCCCCCGCCGGACGGCAGACATGACAAGTAGGGAACGTCCATTCTGGCCTGGGTGACCGTTGCGTCCCTGTTGGGTTGATGGTCCCCGGAGCGGCCACGGCGGTTATTTGGTGCGCAGCTCTCCTTATACCGCCACGGCACGTTGTTACCCACATGACATCACCGTGCCGGCGATTATACCAGCACGGGCCCGGGGTGAAGGATTCATTGAAAGTGAACGGGAGTGCTCCAGATACGCCAGACACTTGTTGCGGCACTCAACGACTCGCCGAACATCTGCGCTGACCGTATCTCCGATAGACGTGTGACCATGGTGCGCATGAGGTTGGATGAGGCATCCACCTGGGGCAGGAGGTATTCCGTATACTGCCCAGGGTCTTCCAAATGACATGGACCGCATTAGCGTCAGGCTGGAAGTCGTGCCGCGCAGCCCGGGAGGAACACCCTGTGACATGTGCGACAAGGCTGCCAGCTTTCGTGTCCCTCCCGGATCAGGTGGACGATAGTGTCCCCTACTATCATCCATGGCGCCAGGTGCGATCACACTGTATTTGTTTGATCAGTTGTCGCATCCAAAGAGTCGGAAGACAACCGGGCGCCCCCGCCAGCCGATGTGCGGGAAACCGCTGAGGAACCGGATCAAATGCCAGATCTCGGTTCCCTAGACGGACACGGGTTATGACAGACTGGGTACCTCTGCCAGTCCTCAGTCGCCGACGATGTATTTCGAAGTGGTTGACAGTGCTTCGAAATTTCGACTTTGTCCCCGGGGTATACTCTCCGCCCAACCCAACCCCCGCGCCTACGATGGGATCATCTTCCAAGTAAAGAAGACAAGAGCCATGTATACACGCAGACCTCTTCCGGGGGCGAGCCTCAATTCAAATGAGGGGGGGGCAAGAAAGGGAATGTAGTCCAGGCTGATCCTATTCTGGTGTCGAGGCAGAGGCCGAGGCAGGACAGAGATCTTCATTGATGTCATCTTCAGGCGTATCGTCGGCCATATTCTGGGGCGCTTGGTATCTCTCCAAGTTTGGGGCCAGACCCGGCAGCCGACTACGTGGGGTCTCTAGACTCTGGCCCCTCGTCGCCTGGGCGGTTCGCCTTGTCCGTCTGGAAGGAGCCTTGGAAGAGCTGGGTCCCATCGGAAAGGGCTCCGAAGACTAGCCATTATAGATGGCTAAGTGCCAGAGACCTGTAGCGGTTGCGACGCGCCATTCCCCGGGGCATGCCTGCGATGCGTTTCCGGGCACTCAATACGAAAGAGGAACAGCGACGACGCTATATGGCAGTGTCTTTCACCTGGAAGATACACTCCAGGAAGAGACTCTAGTGCAGCACTCGGGCAGCCAGCCCCAACGGAGAGGAGGCCGAGACTGAGACAAGACAAAGAATGTCGAAAGGGCCAACTTGAGGCGAATCCTTGGGTTCCTTGCGGATGCCCGGGACCAGACCCGGCAGCCGATTAGACAAGTCTTTGGCCCCTGACGCCTATCCAGCACAGATGGCTGAGTGCCAGAGACGTTTTCCGGTTGAACTTTGGGGTGCGCCATCCCTAGCGGCCTCCCAGCAGCGCCTTGCCAGGCCCTCAATACGAAAAGAGACACCACGGCGACGACGCAGCATAGTCGGTGGGTTGCTGTTTCCTTTCTGGAATTTGCATTCCAGGTAGAGATTCTAGTGCAGCAGTCACACGGGCCCCGAGTATAATTCGGGAATGACGACGTCAAGCCGGGGCACAATGAGGAGCCAATGTCGTGACCCCGACTCTCGGTGCTCCTTCAGCCATACTCAGAACCCCTCGTCAGGCGGAGAGATTCAGGGGCTTTGATGAGCGTCTAAAGCCAAAGCCAGGCCCGGCAGCCGGTTGCTGGCCAGTAATAACGGCTTTCCCAGACCGTCCCCAGAGGTGGCGGCATGCCTTGTCATTTACGACGCGGAAGAGGGCTCTGGTGGATGGCTTCCGCTCCTGATAATCTCGGGGTTCCGCAACGGAGACGGTTTCATGGCCGACTTGGGCCCCTCTCACTGCGGGAGTTTGACGCCTCTCCGGAATCCAAGCCGTGGCAGGCAGCAGACAATAGTCGAGGAGCACCATGTTCACAGGGCCCGGGGATGATAGATAACGACGGCGGGCCGAGGCACGATGCATGTACGGCAAAGTAACGAGGCAAATGTCCAAAATACGGGACAGTGAATGATTCGTATGATGAAAAAGTAATGAGGGCAGGATCCGGGTATAAAGTATACGAATAAGGACTGACTACTGCCACTGCGAGAGTACGGTATGTGTGTGCGTGCGCCAAATGAATTGTGTGCAGAAAGGGAGAGAAAGAATGGTCAATTGTCATGCAGGTCATAGCTTCGCGTCGTCCGCCTCCTTCGACGGCGCAGCTCCTCCTTTCTCTGTCGGGGCGTCTGGCGCCGCGGTGGATGTTGAAGGAACATCAGCGGCGGATGCGTCCTTCCCGACGGGGGCACCCTCGTAGCGCGATGGACCAGACAAAAGGTCCTGGCTCTCCGACGCGTTGACCTTCTTCTCGGCCACGGGCGCGTTGGGGTCGAAGACGATGGCGACCTCGTCGAGGGGCGTGGCAGCGCCCAGCGCGGCGAGCTGGATCTTCCGCTTCGCCTCGGCGCGGAAGTCCTCGGCGTCCTGCGGCGCACCCTGGGACCCGTCGATGGTGTGGCCCTCGCGGCCGCGGTCCGCCTTGATGTCTGTGCCGATCTCCGCCTCCTGACCGGGGACGGGCTTGGACATCCTCGAGGCGTCGACGTCGGGCTTACTGTCAGGCTTGCTGGCGTCGGGCTTGCTGACGTCTGCGGGCTTGCTCTGCTGTGGCGCGTCTTCAGAGTCACTGCTGGCAACAGACTCCCTGTCGTCGAGCCTGAGCGCAGTGTCGACGCCCTCGGTGACCTTGCGGATCTCCTCCTCAAGGTCGGCCTCGCCCTCGGCCTCAGCGGAAGCAAGCTGCCTGCAGGCCTCCTTCTCGCCGACGATGCTCCGCCAGAGGTCCTCGAGCTCGTCGCCCCAGCCGAGCAGGGCGGCAAGCTTGCGCACGCCGGCGTCGCACGTGCCCAGCTCGACGACGTCGTCCGCCCGGCGGCCCATCTGCCCGACCTTCTCGCGGTTGAGCAGCAGCCGTGGCACGCCAGACCGCGAGGCCTCGGCCAAGCCGGCAAAGGGATACACGGAAAGACTGGTGCCCATGACGATGATGAGGTCGGCCATGGCGGGGAGGTGGGTGTTGTGGCGGAACGCGGCGGGCAGGGCCTCGCCGAAGAAGACGATGTCGGGCTTGACGAGCCCGCCGCAGTCGCCGCACTTGGGCACGATCTCGGCCTGGACGTGCTCCCTCATGGTGTCCTCGGGGAAGGACTCGAAGCACTCGATGCAGCGCTGGGTGGCGAAGCTGCCGTGGGCCTCGATGATCTTGTCGTCCGGGACGCCGGCGCGGCGCTCCAGGCAGTCGATGTTCTGGGTGAAGTTCATCTGGAGGAGGCCCTTCTTGGCGAGCAGGGCGATGAAGACGTGCGAGACGGTCGGGTGGAACTTGCCCGGGTACAGCTCCTTGGCGAGGTAGTAGAAGGGCTCGGGGTGCTTGCGGAAGTACGAGATGTCGAAGACGGCCTCGGCGTAGGGGAGGTTGAGGCGCGCCAGGTTGGCGTAGAGACCCGTGCCGGGGGATCTGAAGTCGGGGACTGGAGCGATGTTAGACACGATGCACGTGAAGCTGTTGGGAGGGAAGTACCTACTGCCTGCGGCTGTGGAGATGCCAGCGCCGGTCATAACGGCGATGCGCTTGACCTCGCCCGAACTGATGTAGTCCGCGACGGCGTCCAAGCTGCGCGCCGACAGCGTCTTGGGGTGGACGCTGTCGTCGAGCATGGTGGACTCCTCGTTGCCCATCCTGTTGCGCGGGCGGTGCGAGCTGGGCCTGCCCTTGGGGTGTTTCTCGCGGCGTCGGCGGCCTATGATGGGCAGAGAGGTGCGGGGTCTCGTGGGGAGAAGAGGCGGTGATTGTGGTGGATTGCGGTGATCTATGATCGTGTTAGAAGACGTGAAGCATGAGAGAAGATGTCGAGGGCAGAAGACGTTACCTGTGAGTGCTGGGGCAAGTGGTTTGGAGGTCCGGGATCAAGAGGGCGGGCGCCGTGACTGCCTCGCCGGTCAAAAAAGTCGTCGGCGTGTTACATCATGCGGCGACCCCACCCCCGCCACGCCGGAGCTCTTATCGGTGCTTATCGCTGCACCAGTGTGAGGGGGCAGGCACGCAGGCAACGGAAGGTGCGGTGCAGTGTGAGAGCTCGGGCGGCCGGGAATAAGCACTGAAGGGAACGCGTGTGATTGGGCGATTCTGTGGAGTGTGGAAGAGTCAGCGTCACTGCGGTGGTCTGTGAGGGAGGAGAGTTGAAGCTTTGAACTGAGCACTTGAATGTGCGTCTCTCCACCGTTGACGGTGTTGAGAGAGGAAAGAAAACAAGACAGTGGTAACAGGAGACTTGGAGATCGATTCATGTTGGACAGCTTGAACTTACCGAACACAGAATGCCATCATCTGGGCCTCAAAGGCCCCAGGCAGGAACAGAGTGTGGGTGGGAAAGAGTCAAGAGAGGCTGACGATGAAGGGATACCAGCTCTGAGATCCAATAGATGTGTCGAAAAAGAGCTGAGAGATCATGAAGATGGAAAAGACAAGAACTCCAACCTCCAGAACACGGGACCGACGCATACTTAACCTCATCCAAGAGGCCGCCCATCGCCGGTTAGTCAGTCAACCTCGCCGAGAATCTGCGACCAGACTGAGCTGAGCTGCTTGAGCATGGGGGGAAACATCACGACGGGAGCTTGGGTCCCATGTCTCGCGGATGCGGTCTCCCGGCCTCACGGCCCCCTTGGCAAGCACGCTTGGGAAAGCAGCGTCTAGCAAATCGACCAGCCACGCAATCCGGGACGGGGACAAATCTACCAGGAGACAGCCTGCGCCAAACCTGAGGCCATCACGGAAACCGCCCGGGCAACTGAGCTCCGCCCCTTCACCGACGGGCAGCTGCTTGGACATCACGGGAAACGCAAATTCTTCACCGACACGTCCGAATCCAACCAAAATCTCTTGCGCTGCGTCTAGATGCTGCATCTACCCCGCTATCCAATGCGCGCTAATGCCATGCAAGCCGCAAACGAGAAAAACAAAAACAACCCACACGACGTTTCGTTTCGTTTCGCCCCCCTCAGAGCAGCTTGTCGCCCGGCAAGCGGTACACGAAAACGAGGAACGTGCTCCCAAACGCCATCGCCGTGGCCGCCATGTACGGCAGCCCGATCCACGGCCCGCCGATCGCCGTGCCGGACCGCATCAGCGCCGAGATGACGGGCGCCGCGATCAGCGTGCTGAGCTGCTCCACCCACGAGATGGTCGTGTTGAGCGTGCCGATGGTGTGCGGCTCGACGAGCGAGTTGAGCAGCGCGCGGCAGATGTTCGTGTACGTCGTGCCCATGGACATGATGACGAGGGCTGCGCGTCGTTCGTCAGCTTGGCCAGCAATCTGCCTGCGGGGGAGGAAAACGTACCGGCAACCAGGAATGCTGGCTTCCACGCGATCGCCATCATGAAGCACCCCAGGGTCAGGAAGATGCCCGTCATGCGCGTCAGCCACAAATCGCGGATCAGCGGGTGCAGGCCGGTCCGTTTGGTGATCCACCAGCTGAGGGCGGGGAGCACCGCCAGCAGCATCGTCATGTTTGTCACCGTCGAAACGGTGCCGAGCAGGGTCGACTGCGCATTCCCGTCGTCAGCCGTGACTCATTTCCGCAACGCGCACCGTGGAGTGACTGCTTACCTTGGCCCAGGACCACGCAAACCGGTTGTGCACGTACTGCGCGTTGATCTCAATCTTGACGTACTTGACAATCACCGTCATGTTGAATGCCAGAATGAGCGCAAGGATGCGCCTTGACTTGATCAGGAAGTGGTAGACGTGCGTCATGTCGTTCTTCATGGTGAACATGATCTGCTCCCGTAGCGTGCGCTTGTCCCGTGCGGCGTCATCGTCAGTCCGGTGCAGCCTCTGTTCGACCTCCACGTCGGCCGCCTGGCGCAGCTCCAGTGTCTCTGGGATGAAGAAGGAGAGCGCCGCCGCCAGGAGGATCAGGCCGGTGCCAATGGTGACAGGCAGCCAGGGGTTGAAGGACAGGAGATATGCGCTCAAAGGCACTACGACGAGCTCGCCGCCCAGTACGACAGCGCCGATGCGGAAGTACACGGCCGTCCTAGCGTTGGTTAGATGGGCCCGGGAAGACGCAGACGGGCGGGGCTCTTACAAGTTGGAGATGGGGATCACGTCGGACACCATGGTCCAGACCATGGCCTGAAGGATGGCACCGCCGCCGCCGATGAATTGGAACATGGAACCAAACCAGATGGTCCAGAGAGGCATAACGTTGGGCCACATTACTGGCTCGTCGTTAGCAGGCGACCCAACGCCATCACTCAGACCGAAACTCACGAGGTTGCAGCATCCACAGAAACTCCAGGCTCAGCCCGATCATGGACAAGGACAGAACCGGCCGGCGGCCGTACTTGTCGGCAATGATGCCATACGGAATGGACGTGATGAGCGCTGCGTTGCGTCGCGTCAGTGGCCCGTCCCAACCTCTGCTTGGCACCATCACCGGGGGGACTCACGCGGGATGCAGTCAAACGAATTCATCCACCCCTTGATCATGGCCAGCTCCCCCGCCACCTCCGGCGCCTTGCAGACGTCGTCTGCCGCGTCCGTCGCGACGTGGCCCGGGTAGTGCTTGCGGCAAATGATCTGCTCCATCAGCTGGTACGTCGACGGGATCTGGAGGTATGCGCCAATCTCGACGACGACGATGAAGGCCATGGCCCAGGCGATGACCTTGAGCTGGTAGCCGCGGCTGGGCGCAACCGTGTCGGGCAGGTCGTGCGCCAGCAGAGGCGTCTCCTCGGCGGGGCGACGCTCGACGTCGACATCGTCGTCTTCCGACTTGGGTGCCATTTTCTTCTGTTTCTGGATTATTTTCTTCTACCGACTGGTTCTCGCTTCACCTGCGCGGTGACAGAGAAAAGGCTTGTTGTTCAAAGTGTCAGGGCACGAAAAGAAGAAGACGATGCTGTAGATAAGACTGGCGGGTATCAGCAAACGTGTGCCAGATGCAAAAGTCCCCTCTCGGCGTCGCGGAACACCTGGGGAAATGAGGGAGTGGCGTGGCCCAGTTGATAATCTCGTTCCCAGAGAGGAAGCTCATTAAATGGCTTGCCGCGTCGCCAACCACTACTGCCAGGCCAGCGCAAGAGGGATTCAGAACCCTGGTTGCGACCCGTCCAAGGGACCACCCACAGCTGGGGCCTCCCATGAACCAACGACGTCAGCGAGTCAGCGGGACTGGGCCGATCTGTAGGTGCACCTGGACATACGAGTCCTCGCAGTGCGCTATCGGCCAATAGGCCCGTCGAGAGGTGCCGGTAACGTGTCGTGGCAGGCCCCGCGAGAGTAGCGATGCCCCTGTTCCCCAGGTCTGACGCCTGTCGCGCGCGACTTTGGGTCGATTTGGCACTGACGGTATGGGTCGATATTTCCGACAGGTCGGTAATAGCGAGCGAGAGCATGGGCGCATGGAGCATGGCATCGCAGTCGGCACCGTACCGCCGGGAACGACGCGTGGTCGGCGATGTCGCAGGCCTGTCTTTTCCGCACCCCTTCTTCCCTGGATCAGCGTCGGTCAGTCGACGACACCATGAGAAAGAAGAGAAGATGGAAGAAGGAAAAAAAAGCAGGATTCTTGCCTCGTCGCGACTCGTCCCGTCACACCATCTCATGGGCTTCGTCCCAGCCAAAAAACCTTTTTTGTTCCGTCCTGCAGAACTCTGTTCCTGCATTACCTCGAGAGTATCTTTTTTCTCTCGTAATCACCGCTTCGTCGAATGTTCGTCCCAAGACTCGGCGGACTGGGACAGCAGGCGACCGCCCCCCTGCCCCCCTCCGGGCCCTCCATCATGACTTGTCTGTCTCCTGTTATTCTCTTTATCCGCCGGCAGGGGTCCCTTCGACGTCGTCAGCTGTCAGATTACGTGGCTTAGAGCCGCTGGCACACTACGACGTATGGGTGGATTTTGGCGTTCGAGGTGGCCGATAGCTGCTCTAGAGCAACGTTTTGCCGGCTCTAAAGGCTGTAGCTGCGTTCAGGGGGTTCAAAGGCCTATAGTACTATTAAAGTAAAAAACGCATTAATAGCCCTTAAAGTATAGCTTTATATATATATAAATATATATAAAATTTAATAATTAAGAATCTTATTCTACTACCCCCTTTACTATATATAACTAATTATTTTTAAACTACTTTATTAAATATAAAAATTACTATAAACGTCTTTTTAACCCCTTAAAAAACTATTCTTAATTACTTAACTACTTAGTATTTATAACTTTATAACTTTTAAGTACTTATAAATACTTTTAATATATAAAAAGCTTTTAATTTAACCTTTATAAATTTAAAGCTCCTTATTAGTAATACTCTACTTTAGAAACTATACTTTAATAACTACTTAAAGTTTATTACTTACTATAACTTTAAACTAAAAGCCCTTTACTTTTAAACTATAAGATCTAAAGTAAATAAACTTACTATAAACCCTCCTTTTTAAGTACTTTTAAAAAAGAACCTCCTACTTCTATTTAGAGTAATAAACTACTACTATACTAAAATAATAACTAACTTTTTTAAAAAGGCTTTTAAGTACTATATTAACTTTTTATTTCTATACTATACTATAAAAGTAATATACTAAAAATAAAAAAAAGCTAAAAATACTATTATTTTTTAAATATAGAATACTATTATTAAAAAACTTAGAATTTAGTACTACTTAAGTACTTTAAAACTAATAGTTTAAATTTAAAACCTTTATAAATACTTTAAACTTATAAAAAGTATATACTACTAGTATACTAATTAGTTATATATTAACTATTTTACTATACTTTATAATAAGTAGTTTATAATAAAAGCTACTATAGTAGAATAGTTTATAATATAGGTTAATAATATATATAAGAGCTGTACTATTAGACTTAAAGTAGCTTATAAAGGAGACCTATAGATTTATAAACTACTTTACTTTCTTAACTACTTATTACTTTAATTTTAAATTAAGAGTTATTATATAATAATAAGTAATAGTTAAAATAATTATAGTTTTAATAAGGCTATTACTAAAATAACTACTATAATTAAATAAATACTAGAGTTTATAGAATATAAAAAAAGTATATAAAGTGCTTTTACTATTAATAAAGTAGCTTTTTATAGCCCTTTTAAGTACTTTAATAGCTATAAATATAATAATACTAATTTAAAAAAATTATAGAGTAAAGTTTTGTTAGTATTTTTTACTTTTTTTACTCTATTAGCCCTTTTTTATTTAGTATACTTTATATACTACTACTTTAAAAATTACTTTTATACTTTTTTAAAGTACGTATATAATAAGTGGAAGCTGCTTAACTACTACTATAAGAGAGTTAAAAAGAACTTTATAAATAATAAATAGTTAATTTAGTGTGTTAAAGAGATTTAAGGTTAGTAACTATATAGTTACTATATAGAGAGTATTAGGTATTTACTTATAGCGTTTTAAGCTACTTAATATAAGGGCCTATTACTATACCCTTTAGGGACTCTTACTTTTTTAATTTTAGTATATTTATTTATATTTTTAAAGATAAATAATAGTTTAGTAACTTTTAAGTAGCTAGTATAAGTAATTACCTATAGACTAGTTTTAAGTTCTTTATAATTAAAAGATATAAAAATATAAGTATATATATATAAGCATAGGTATAAGGGTATTGAGGTCGGTATTGAGATTGCCGAATACTTCTATAGTAATATTGGGCTTAATAGAGTTAGTAAAGGAATAGGTTTGGTGTATAATATATAAATAAAAGAGATAGAAGTATTGTTGTAGTAGTAATAGTGTTGTATTAGTGTTTTGTTGTATTACTTACTTATTAAAAAAGTAGAAGTCTAGACCCCTGTAGGCTAGGGGGAGCTCTGCTTTTTATAGGCCTAGTGCCTTGCCCTTTAGGCCTAGCTTCTAAGGCACTAGTCCTTTTAGGGTTTAGTATGTTATGTATAGTTTAGCTAAGTGGCTTTAGGCCCTGTGTGTGGTTGGCCGCTGTTAGATTATGTGGATTTGAGCCTACTGCTCTAAGTACCGTAGAAGTAGATTTTAGCTACCTATAAGAGCTAATAACTAAGGGATGGCCCGGATTAATAAAAGGTCTAGTGGCCGAACCCCTAATAGTTAGTACGGGGCGTAATAGGGGCAAAATTTGCGCTTTAAAGTATATAAATACTTTATTTAATATACGTACTTATTTATATATAACTTAATAATTAAGAGTCTTATACTATAACTCTTTTACTATACTTAATTAATTAATTACTATAAGTCTTTTTAAACAAATATATTACTATAATAACTAATTTAGTTATTAGTAAAATCTTTTTTACTAGCTTTAAAAATTAAATCCCCTAGTAAAATACTATTTAAACTTAGGGGGTTTCTCTTAACCTTTAGGACGCTATTAACCTAAATACAGACTTCTAGCTGCTAATTAGTAGTATAGCACCGCTACTAGAACTACTTTTAAGTAACTACTTAAAAAGCTTTACTTACTACAAACCGGAGCCACTAAGCCTTTACTTTATAACGCCTGTAGGATCTAGTCCCCTAGCTGTTATTCTTAAGGACGTTCCCCTCCTATATAGTATTAATAACTTCTACTATATTATAAGTATTATAAACCTCTCTACTAAGTACTTTAAACTTTATACTAATACTTAGAGTATTTAAGGGACTATTAGTTATTATTATAAAAACTATAAAAAGAATAAAAATAATTTAGTTATATAAATATAAAAAACTATATCTTTTAAGTTTTAGTACTAGTACTATAATATAAATAAAGGACTAGCTAACTAGCTACTATGTTTTAAAAGCTGTTTTAATACAACCTCGTCTCTCTACTATAACTGCGTAGAGTAAGCACTTTAGAACTATCTTATAACGCCTTATCTCTACTAACTTACTTTAAAAGTAGCTACTACTAAGTAGTTTAATTTATAAATTACTAAGATATATAAAGAATAAGCTATTTTACTTAAAGCCTTATTAAAAACTAACTTTTAAGTACTTAATATTTATAAAGTCCTTAAGTACTCTCTTATTTAAAGCTTTATTTAGAGTTTTAAAGTAAAGTACTCTAGGGTATAGTATACTACTATACTTAAAGGAATAATTTTATTAATTACTAAAGCTATTAATAACTTATTAAAGTTAACTAAAAAATCTTAGTATACCCCTAGAGTATTTAGTATTAATTAATTAAATAGTTTAAAGTTAAATAAGTAGTGTAGAAACTGCTTATAAAGTGCCTATTTAAAGTAAAGTAATTACTAAAGTTCTGTATAATATAATATCTACCCTACTTATAACTTTACTTATTTACTTAATTTATATTATTATATCTTCTCTAAAAAAGTATTTAAAGAATAGTATTATAATATAGCTTATTGAAAGTATATTAATAAGTACTTAAAGATTAATAGTTAGCTAATTAAACTTATTAAAAATCTTTATAGTAAATAACTCTATAGTTAGTATATTAGGAGTTTTAAAAAGCTACTAGTAGTATTTTAGGCCACTTCTTTTAAGGGCCTACAAACTTACCCTTTTAAAGACTCCTACCTCCTTAACTCTAGCGTATTAATTTACGTATTCTATAATAAGTAGCTATTTATAAAGCTTTAAGTAGTTAGTATAAGTAACTATATATAGGTAGGCTTTAAGTTACTTATAATTAAAGTATATAGAAATATAAGTATTAGGGTTATTTAAGTTAATAAAAGAAGATCTATAATATACCTCTATAATATAGTACTTTATATATTTATAGTAATAAATCTTGTTTTTTATTAGTAGCTATATAAATAAAAATATTAATAGGATAAGTGCCCTAAGTATTAATTAATACTATAAAAGTCTAATTATAGTCCCTTTAGTATTATTAAAATTAAATACAGTTAGTATATACTTAAGTATAATAAAGTTACTTTTAAAACGGTATATAGTAGCTATAGCTTTATATAAGCTATTTAGTATACTTATACCCCATAGTAGTAAAATAAATACAACTCTACAAAATAACACCCTCTTAAAAGTAATAAAAAAATATAGTACTAGCAGCTTAACTACTCTAGCCCTAAGTCACTCTACCGCTTAATAAGCTCTACAAAAGGAGTCTAAATTACTATTAATACTTTTAAATAAAACAATAAGGCTCCTAAGCCTTACTGCAACGCGTGTAGTATTAGTAAAGTAAAAAGAATAATAAAACATAAGCTATAAAAGAGTAACGCGTATGCTCTCTCTAGTAAGTATATTATATTTAACTTCTATTTATATATTAAAAAATATAATAGGTTTATATTTATACTAGTATTTACTAATTACGTTACTTAATATTTATAGAATTATTACCTCTTTAATTACTCTACTAATACCCTTATTAAAACCTTTAATAAGTTTATTACTATAATAAAGTTCTAATATAATATAAATATATTAGTGTTTAAGTATAATAGAGAACTTACTAAGTATAAGAAACTAATAACTACTCTTTAAGCACAAGGCCGTCTTATTAAGCTATTAACTCTAAATATATAAAATTAAAACAGTAGCGCTAAATACATTAGTACTATAATTAAAGCTAAAGTAAGAACTATAAAGAAAGGTAGTAAGCTCCCCTATAAAATTTAACCTAATATATATAAGTCTATAGTATATCTCTATAACTATATACTATAAATAACTCTTAGTTAAAAAACCCTATATAAAGTACTCTACTACTAACTTAAAAACAGTAATACTATAAAGCTAAGTTTTATATACTTATAAGTATATAGTTATAAAGTATATACCCTTATAGTAGCTACTTAGCTTAAAAAAAAGTACCTTAACTACCTTATTAGCCGTACCCTCCTAGGATTCTTTATTAAGTATATTTTAATAAATTAGTACTATATATAAATCTTATTATAAAGTAAAATTGTTACTATAAAGGACGTAACGTTTAATAAAACCTAACAATACAACAGTAACCTTAAGGTCCTTATAAGGGACATATTAAACCTTAACTTTAACGCCGTTACTACATAGGTTCACAACTACCTTACTAATAAAAGGAAGAGTAACTATTAAGCCCTATAAAGACCCCTTCTACTAAGTAAAAAAGATAATAAAGTAATACTTTTTATAAAAGGCCCTAGTAAAATTTCTAAAAATCCTAATCCTAAAGACCCTATTATAAAGTAAACTCCCTCTAATAAATATTTATACTTAATAGCCTACTTTAAACTAATATTAATACTACTTAACTCACTAACTACTTTTTTTTAGGCGCTTATTTATAAAGAAGAGTATTTAGAGAGGTATACAGGAGTAGTAATAAGTTATAATAACTTAAAAGACCCTAAATAAACCTATTATAATATACCTTTAAGACCCCGTTAAAAGTAAAGCTTTTATAAAGCCGTTTTTTTAATAGGGACTTTATTATTATACTAAAATACTCTATAGCATTACTACTTCTAAACTAGCCCTTTAACTATTTATAAACTATTAAAGGGGATCCTTAGTATTTAATATACTTTAGAAGTATCTTAAAAGGTAGATATTAAGTACTTTAATAGTAATCTTTAGCTATAAGGAGAGGATTTAGGCACCTAGGGAAACAAGACCTCTTTACTAGGTAGGTACAAAATACTGTACAAAGTGCGTAGTAATTTACTAGTACCGGGTACCTCTTAAAAAAATCTCTAACCTCTACCTATATTTTATACAGAAGTATTAGCTTACCCGTATACTGCGGCTATATAAGCAGCTAAGGCGACCTATCTTAAAAGCTATTTAGAAATAAACTTATAAAAAAAAGTACCTATAGGCACTACAAGAAACGCTTAGATCCTTAAATACTATTAAGTTTATATATATAAATTAAATAAGTATAGTAGGCTCTTTAAGATTAAAGCTTAACTCGTTATATAAAAAGACTAGTAGTATTAAAATAATTAAGAGATATATACCTTAACACTTACTAGTATGTCCTTTTAAACATTAATAGTTATTACTAACTACTTTAATCTTAAGCTTTTATAATACAATACTATAAATACTTTTATTTGTATTAAGTTTAATAAGGATATTTATATATAAATACCCCCCGGTTACTAAAAAAAAGCACTATTCTTAAGCTTATTAAAGTACTCTATAGATTACGTTATTTACTACTCCTTTAGTGGTGCTATTTTAAGGTGGGTTTATAAGTACTTAAGTTTAAGTAAGTTGCTAGTGAAAACTACTATTAGATACGCAGGCGCGTAATCTTTTTCTTCTATGTAAATAACTATATACTTTACTTCCCCTTAGAGTACTGTAACAAAGCTATAGGGCTTATTAAAGCTTTTTAAAAACGGTATTACTTTAAGAGTAGTTAAGATTTATAATAGTTCTTAGAGATTAAAATTATCTGTAACTATACTACGAAGTGCTTATGGCTCTTGTAATCCGTATATATTAATAAGCTTACTAAACAACTCTAGTAGTACTTAACGAAATTAAGAAAAGTACATACCTTACTGCTTTAACTAAGTAAGCTTTTTCTGTACAAGGGGACAGTAATGTATACTAAGACTAACTGATATTAAAGTAATGTTGGCTTTATAATATACTTAATAATAATAACCCGGCCTAATATCACTCTTCCAGCTAGTTATTTAGCCTACTTCAACTACAACCCCGGTCTAGAGTATACTAAAAAAGTTAAAAGAGCTATAGTATACCTTGTTTACTAGTACACTTTATATTTTAAATATAGTTATAAAAAAAAAGAACCTAATAATAGGCTAGTAATTGCTTTAAATATAAACTTTATTAATAATATAGTAGACTATAAAAGCTCTTAAGTCTTTATAATTAAGCTCTTTAACGGCTTAATTGGGTAGTAAGCTAATAAATAGAATACTATTACTATATTAATTACTAAAGTTAAGTTACTTATACTTTCCTAAGTAGTAAAAAAAGCTATTTTTATAAATTAATTAATAACAGCCCTTTATATAGATTTAAATAAAAAGACTTTTAGAGCCGCTTTAGCGGCCCTAGTACTAAGTATATAGATTTAGTATAATAATTAATAAATAATCCGCTTTGTTAATAAAGAAACAGTTTAACTATAAATAAAGCTGTACTATATTAATATATATAACTACTAGTTATATTAAAAGGCTTAAAAAGGCTGTATTATTATTAAATATACCCCTATAGTAAAGCTAATGACTAATAAATTTATAAAGCTATTTACTAGTACCTACTTTAAAGCGTTCCTTAAGTAACTAAATTTTATTAATTAAATTAATTAACTTAAAGTACTTTATAATACTAAGTTTAAGAGTAAGTAGCTTAAGGGCCTTAACTTTATTAATAAGGAATAAAAGGAAGAATTACAAGCCTTAAGTACTTTAAAAACAGCACTACTCTTCCTACTATAGGAGTAGAGGTTTAATAAGGGTAATGGAACTACTTAAGAGCTAAATAGAGTAAAAAGGAGCTACTTTAGGGAGGTATTTAAGAGGTACTAATTACTAAGTAATTATAGAGTAATTAAAAGAGTAATTAAGCTATAGATTATACACTAAAAGGAGTAAATAAGACGATATATTTAAAAGGCCTTTTAATTATTAATATAGTAATAAGAGCCTTATAAAGGCCTTTATTAAAGAGGTATATTAAATTATATAGATTTAAGCCTACTACTTTAAGTACTATAAGAGTGGATTTTAGCTACCTATAAGAGCTAATAACCGAGGGACAGCCTGGATTAATAGAAGGTCTGGTGGCCGAACCCCTGATAGTTAGTGTGGGGCGTAATAGGGGCGAAATTTACGCTTTAAAGTATATAAATACTTTGTTTAATATACGTACCTATCTACGCGTAACTCAACAGCCGCATTTACTGTGGTTGGCCACGGGCGCTGTGGTCGGCCACGAGGGTTGTGGTTGGCCACGAGCACCCTAGAGGGGTTAATAAGAGACATTTAAAGTGGTTTATTCCACTATTGGTAGTTAACCTAGGAGTTTAGAGTCTAGCTTATTAGAGCTAGAGGCTATAGGTTCAATTCTACCTTTTGTCTCTTTTTACTTTTATTTTTAGTTCTTTTTAATAGACTAATATCCCCCCTTAAGATGTGTATTAATTTAATTTTATTATAAATCTTAGCGTTTTTAAGGTGTATTAAAAGACTTTTTTAGTATTAAAAACTTTTGTATAAAAACTCTATAAAAACCTTTCTTTTTAGGTAAAAATATTTAGAGTAAAAATAAAAGAAAATATATATTAATAAGGAAAACCTTCTTTTTTTAATATAATAAGTTATTTATTTTTAACTTATTCTTTAATAGATTTATATTCTTTTTTGTTTTAGTTTTATTTTTAAGAAAAGATAAAAAACCTTTACAGTTTACTATACTTAAAGTAGTTATATAATTATTAAATATTATTTTACTTATAGGTTTAGTTAAAATATTAGTTAAATTATTTTTAGTAGATACGTGGAATAGTGAAGCTTTATTATTAATTATCGTATTTTTTATAAAGTGATATTTAATATTAATATACTTAACCTTTTTATAAAATTTAGGATTTTTAGCTAGTTTTTGAGCTGTTTTATTATTTATAAGAATTTTGGGTTTATTTAGACTTTTAAAGTTTAAAGATTTAAATATATAATTATAAGAGTTATATAAATATATAGCTTTTTTAATAGTTTTAGTAAGAGCTATATATTTAGCTTTATAAGTAGATAAAGCTACTGTTTTTTATTTTATAGTATTTTAACTAATTATATTATAAAATCCTAGGTAAAATAAATAGTTAGTAGTGGATTTTCTATTATTAAGATTTCTAGCCTAATTAGAGTCTGAAAATCCTATTATTTTAAATTTAATAGAGTAGTTGTATAAAATCCCTAGGTTAGGGAATTTATTTAAATATTTCTATAACTAATTTAGAGTAATAAAATACTTTTTAGAAGGATTACTTATATAATAAGCTAATAATATGACTGTAAAGGCTATATCTGGCCTGGTTTTTAAGGTAGAATATATTAAAGAGCTTATTTCTTATTAGAATTGTTTTATTTCTTCTTTAGTAGCTTAATCTATATTTTCTACTAATTTTATATTATTATTTATAGGTGTTAAATGCCTATATAAGTGGGTTTTATTATATTTAACTAGTAGTTTTTTAGTATATTTAGTTTAATGTAGAAATAGGGTTTTATTTTCCCTATTTATATTTACTTTAATACCTAAAAAGGTTTTAGGTACCCTTAGTGGTTTTATATTAATCTTATTAGAGATATTATTAATTATACTATTAGTAATTTTAGGGTTAGGAGTAATAACTAAAAAGTCATCTATATAACAAGCTATAATAGCTTTAACTCCTTTTTTATTAAGTATAAAAACAGCCTTATTATAAGGCGTTATATTAAAGCCTTCCTTTTTAAGTATATCTTTTAAATGCTTATACTACAGTTTAGGACTTTGTTTTAAACTATATAAGGCTTTATTTAGTTTACAGACTAATTCTTTATTAGAATCTTTATAATCTTTATTAAAGACTAATTTATTATTACTATTATTAAAAAAACTAGTAGGTAATTGGACGTATATTTCTTTATTGATATTAGTGTGTATAAACGCACTAGTAACGTTATATTGTTTAATATCCTAATTATTTTGTATAACTATTAAGAATAATAGCCTATAGAATTCAGGCCTATAGGTAGTACTAAAGGTTTTTAAGTAATTAATACCTATATGTTGATTATAACTCTGTACTACTTAACGAGCCTTATATTTATTAAGTTTTTTAGCTTTAGTATTAATATTATTATTAGCCTTTTTTCTATAAACCCATTTACCTCTAAGAGGTTTAATAGATTATGGTTTTTTAAAAATACTCTAAGTATTTAATTTAGTTAATATATTTAATTCCTTGTACATAGCTTGGATCTAGTTTTGTAAATCGTTAGATTCTAAAACTTGTTTATATATAGTAGGTTCATCTAAGTTATTAATACTTAGTATATAAGAGATTTTATCCTTTAAACTATTAATAGTGGATATTATATTTAGAGATGGGTAGTCTTTTATTATAAATAGTGCATATTCTTGATTTTTAACCTATCTATAACTTTCCTAAATCTCTTTATCTATATAGGGGATTTCTATAGTTAATTTAGAGTTATTATTATTATTATTATTAGTTTTATTAATATTATTATAATCTAAGTTTATTTTAAAGAAACTATTACTTTAAGATTTTTTTCTACTTTTAGTTATACTAAATTGTGGATAATTTATTTTATTTAGTATAAATAGTTCTTAATTATTATTATTAGTATCTATTATAAAGATATTCTTAAATACTTTAACGTCTTTAGACTAAAGAGCTTTATTTTCTTTTAAATCCTATATTTTATAGGTATTATTACTATAGTTAAAAATTATACCCTTTTTAGCTCTATTATTAAGCTTTTTAATATTAGGGTCTTTATTTTTATAGTAATAAATACTCCCCTAGACCCTTATATAATTTAAAGAGGGTTTTGTATTATTCTTAACTTTATATAGTATTTTATAAGCTATTAACTTATATAGGGTTCTATTATATAAATATATAGCTACTAAAAAAGCTTTTCCCTATAGTTTAAAGTTAATATTAGCATTTATTAGTATAGCCCTTACTTTATTTATTATATTATATATTATTCTTTTAATAATACTATTAGGCTTATATATATAAAGTGGTTTTATATTATAAGTTATACTATTCTTTATATATATAGTTTTTATTCTTTTATTATTAAACTCTTTACTACTATTTATATTAAATTAATTAATTTTATACTTATTTTTATTATTTTTAGCTAAGGATTTAAATTCCTTAAAAGTAGTAAAAACCTCTTTAGATTCCTTTATTTTTAATAATTTACTCTATATAAAACAGGTCTTTTTATTTATAAATAGTATAAACTATTTATAATTATTATATATTTTAGGTATAATTAGCTTATATAAGTTTAACGTAATTTTATATAAGTAAAAGTAGTTTTTTGTGTAATTACTAGACTTTTTATTTATAGTATTAGTAAATTTTTTTTTTAAATAGGCCTTATAGAGTAGTTTGTAAAATACCTCTATAGCAGCCCTTTTATACGTAATTTTAGTTTAATCTAGAATAGTAAGTAAAGATTACTAGTTTATATAGCTTAATTGGTTATACTATAGCTTTATTATATTAATATTAGGGTCTAGGGTTCGATCCTAACTTTAAGACTCTTTTATAGTGTCTTTTATTATATTAATTACTTTCTTATTTATATTAAGGTTAAAAAAATAAAGGTTATTCCTCTTTATTCCTACTAAAAGGACTTTGTTTTTAATTATATTATATAGTATAGGCTTATTATAGTAGATTAAGGCTATGTTTATTTTAGTAAGTTTAGCTTAACTTAAGAAATTAATACTTAGTTTAAATATATAATAAATATTTTTTATAATATAAAGAGTATTATTTATTATAGTAGTTAAATTACCCTTTTTATAAGTAAAAAGACGGTTTACTTTACTCTAATTAACCTTTGTTTTAATAGTTTTAATATTATTAAGTAGAGATAGATTATTAGTTATATAGATTATTATAGCTAAGCCTAAATAAAATAGTTATTTTCCTTTATAAGTATAAGAATCTAAAAGTTCCTTATTTAACTATTTTATTAAGTCACTTAGTAATAGGTTATTAGTTTTAAAATCCATATTAATAGGGGTTTTAAAGGTAATTTTTATATTTTTAAATTCTATATTAGAATTTAAGTCCTTTTTAGTTACTAAATTAATATTTATTAAGTCTAAAGTAACTATAACTTCTTTTAACAAATTAAAAGAGTTAGAATTATTATTAATAACTATATTAACTTATTATTTTCTTTTATTCTATTTTTTAACTCTTCTTTTTTCTTTATTATTTATAAAAGGGTTATTTTTTAATATTCTTTTAAACTAATTAGGAGCTTTATTAAGATATAAAAATCCATAAATATTCTCTATATAGCCGGTTTTTTTATAGTAGTTATAGTATTAACCCTTAGTTTATTTCTAGGGTTTAGTAGTTTTTTTAGACTTAATTTAAAACTTAGAGAATTATATAAAGTTATTATTACTCTTTTTCTTAAATTTATCTAATAAATTAGTAAATAAAGACTTAATAGTATAGACTTTTAAGTCTTTTTTTAAAGATTAAGTTATATTAGTTATAAACCCCTTATAAGAGTTATTTAAACTATTTAAAACCTAAGCTATAATTACTTATTTAGGTAAAACTAAGTTATTTAGAGTTAGATTATTTATAAACTCTTTAACTTTATTAAGATATTCTTTAAGAGTATTAAAGTCTTTAAGAGTAGTATTAAAAAACTCTTTATAAATAAAAAACTCGTTTATAAATCCTTTTAGTTAATATAGCTTTTCTAAGCTTTTCCAAGCTTTTAGAGCTATTTTAGAGTCTTTTATAACTCTTAAAGGACTATCTTCACAAAATAGTCTTATATAACCTAATATTTTATTATTTAGATCTTTATTCTTATTATCTAGTAGTTTAATAAAATCTATTACTAAATCTTTACTAACTAATACTATATAAAATCTTAAAAATTATACTTAATAATTTAATTATTTTTTTAACTTTAAAATAGTAATTTTATTTATATTTTATAAGTTTAAAGTCTTTTTTATTTAAATAATTAAAACTAAATAGACTCTTAAAGACCTAAGGGTTATTTTTTTAAAATAATAGGAATAAACTACTTATTATATAGTTAACTAAGTAGTTTAAATAAATAGTTAAAACTATAAAGTCCTATTATATCTTTTTTAACTATTTTAGTTAGTTTATTATAGTTAATAAACTTAAAGTTTATAACTTTAGAGTTATTAATATTAATTTATAGTAGTTTTTATTAGTTAAGTTAGATAGTAAGAACTACTATACTTTTGATTTTTATATAGGTTGTATTAATTAAATGTTGTTTAAAAATTTATTTACTATAGTAGGTATATATAAGGATTTATTAAGGATTTATTAAAGAAAGTTAGATAATTTAAGGACTTTTTAAAAATTAAGTTTTTTAGTTATTTAGGGACTTAAATTATAGGTAATTTATAAGTATTAGTTATAGATTTTAGTTTTTTGTAGTTAAAATAAGGTTAGTTATTAAATAAGTAGGTTTAAATAGACTTTTATAATTTGTTAGGAAGGTTAGGTTAGTTAATAAGCTGGGTTTATAACTTATAAGTATAAGTATAAAGGTATTAAGGTTAGTATTAAGATTACTAAATACTTTTATAGTAATATTGGGTTTAATAGAGTTAGTAAAGAAATAGGTTTAGTATATAATATATAAATAAAAGAAGTAAAAGTATTGTTATAGTAGTAATAGTATTATATTAGTATTTTACTATATTACTTACTTATTAAGAAAGTAGAAGTCTAGACCCCTATAAGCTAGGGGGAGCCCTACTTTTTATAGGCCTAGTGCCTTGCCCTTTAGGCTTAGTTTTTAAAGTACTAGTCCTTTTAGGGTTTAGTACGTTACGTACGGTTTAGCTAAGTAGCTCTAGGCCCTGCGTGTAGTTGGCTGCATTTACTGTAGTTAGCTACAGGCGCTGTGGTTAGCCACGAGAATTATAGTTAGCCACAAGTACTCTAGAGGGGTGGATAAAATACATTTAGGGTGGTTTGTTCTACTATAGGTAGTTAAGCTAGTAGCTTAGAGCCTAGCTTATTAAAGCTAGAGGCTGTAGGTTTAATTCTGCCTTTTGTCTCTTTTTACTTTTATTTTTAGTTCTTTTTAATAGACTAATAAGTTTAACTAATAAACTTTATTAAATAATAGTATTTATCCTTCTTTAATAGGGATTCTATAATTAAAGGCGCTGTATTCTAGTAGGTCTATTTTTAGTATTAAAGTAAATAACTTCTTATATACTTTATACTCTTTTAGAATAAACAAAAGTTAGTTTTTATTAAGAATTAGTTTTTCTTATATTATTATAAAGTCCTTTATATATAATAGTTTAGTAACTACTTTCTTAACTTTTAAGTAAATAATAAATTATAATATATATATTATTAGTATATTATAGTAAGGTTTATTTAAAGCCGGCAGTTAACTGTATCCTTTAGTAACTAAACTCTTTTTATTATCCTAATAAAGGTAGTTAGTCTACTAATCTATCTATAGGTTTTTTTTATAGCTATAGTATTTCTAGAATTATATTCTAATATTCTATATTTATAATATTAAAATAGTAGTATATTTTTTAGTTATAGTAGTTTAAAGTAAGGGGTATATTTTTACTATCAATAATACCTCTACTATACTATACTCTTTTTCCTTTTATATTATAAAGCGTATAGAGAGTCTTTTTTTTATTTTATAGTATTTATAAATTATTTACTACTTATAGTAATATAAAGTTACTTTAAGTACTACTATTAATAAAGGCTTTAACCTATATTCTATTTACTATAATATTAAGGTAAAGGTGTTTATCTTTTAAGTTCGTCTTTATAATTAAGTATATAGATCTTATTTTAATTACCTATTATAATTCTTTTTTAGTAAATAAGTCTAGTTTTTTAACTATTTTAGCCTTTATTCTATATATATTCTATCTCTATTAGGGTACTTAACTACTCCTCCTTTTATAAAAGTATTTTTAATACTAATAACTAGTAGTATAAAGCTAGTTCCTTTTTTTTTTAGAGTTATTGTGTTTTAAGTATTTATACTTTAATAATATAATAAACTTAGTATTTATTAATATAGCATTTTTACTATTCTATATTATTATTATAAAGGTACTTTATTAGGAAGTTAGGGTTTAGTCCAAATACTACTTTTTTAGGTCCTTTATATTCTTAAATAGTTTATATATTAAGTTCTTTACTAAGATAAACGTTTTTATATAAAGTGTTTTTTTTTCTTAAAAAAGAATTATAAGTTAAGTTTTTTAATAAAGTATTCTTAATATTTATCCTTAAAGTATTATACCTAAAATACATTATAGTATTTTTTATATAAAGGTTTAAGCTATTTATAGTCTCCTAAAAGGCTTTTAAGTAGCTACTTTCTATCCTTTTAAATAAAGTCTATTCTATAAAATATAATTTATTATTTATTATTATTTAAAGGAATTTATAATAAGTATTTATATTCGTTTTTTTAAGTTAAAGGTTCCTTTTTAAAATCTAAGTCCTAGGTATTAGGTCGTACCCCCTAAATAACTTTATTCTAAGTATATTATTAAGTAATATTATAAAGTTTATTTAAGTTGTATAGTATATCCGTTTTAGGGGTCTTTTCTTAAAATATAGGGTTAAGTAAGGCCCCTTCTACCTCTTCTCTACTATTATAGTAAAGCTATTTAAACTTAAGTATATTATTATAAGTTTTTATTCTTTTTACTCTTTTTATTACTAAAATTTAAAGGTATTTACTATAGTCTTTATTAAGTTTTATATTAGTTATATATTAAAGTCCTTTTATTATAATATTAAGTTTATTAATAATCTATTTATTATTATATCGGATTTCTTTATTATTTATTAATTCTATAAAGTTATTATTTACTCATTATAAATTTATACTATTTAACTATTCCCTAGCTTTATAAACTAGTTTATAGTAAAGTACTTTATAAGTAACTATAAGTGTTTTTTTAAGTATACTTATAGTATTATATCTAGAGCGTCTAGTATTTCTAAAGTACTATCCTACTTATTCTTTTTTATCTTAGTAAATTAAGTATTTATTACTATAATATACTATTTATAATAGTTTAGTATAGTCTTCCTTAAAAGTAGTATTAAATTACTTACCTCCTAGTACTAGTTACTATTATTACTTCTTAAGTTAATACTAGTCCTTAGCTATATATCCTAGTTTATTATAGTTATAGTACTTAAAAGTATATTCTTTATTAAGGTCTTATCGTTCTACTATACTAAAGTCTATAAAGCCTATATAGTATCTATACACAATACTATATTAATAGTTACTTTATCCTAGCTAGTTATTTTACTATAACTATTATCCTTAGTTATAATACTAGAATTATTAAAGCTATTATTAATACTTTTTACTAAAGTTAGTACTTAGTTATTATTCTTCTTTTTTATAATATCTCTCTTAAAAGTAATTATTAATTTTAATTATAAGTTTAGTATATTAAAAAAAGTCTTTAAAATAATTAATTTTACTAAATTTATCCTTAACTTCATCCTTTAATCCTTAGTAAAATATAAAAATTCTAAATTCTTTAGTAAAATCTAATTATATACTAATATATTAGAATTTAGTAGTATAGTAAGTAGTAGACTTAGTCTATTTAAGCAAGGCAAATTCTTACTTAACTTATCTTTTTTAGTTAAAGTCCTAAAATAAAGTTTAAAAAGTATATTTAAATCTATTAAAAGTTAAAAAAATATCCTTAACCTTAAAAGTATAAAAGTCTAGAGTTTTAGTTTTAAAGAACTATTTCTAAAATAGTTTAATTTATTAAAGAGTACGCCTATAAAAGAATATAGTAGCGTAAATAACTCGTTTAATATCGTTTTTAAAGTTACTATAATAAAAGTTCTAGTAGTTCTTAACCTAAATTAAAAATCCTTTAAATTATTCTAGGGTTCTATTATAAGTAATAGGTAAGTTAAGCTTAAGTTTCTCGCATCTATTATAAATAGGTATCTTAATAATATTAGTAGCAGCACAAAGAGTTTTATTCTAGTTTTCAACCTCCTTTATACATTTATTAACTTATTAAACAGTATTCTAAAGTTTCTCTATTTAACTAAAATATTTATTAAATGTCTTTTAAAGTTACTTAGTATTATAGTAAGTCTATTTAAGCTACTTATTAGTATTATTATTACTAAATTCGAGTCTATTACCCTTTATATATTATTCTCCCAGCTCTTAAGTAAGGTTTTAGACCTACTTACTAAAAAACTTAAATAAAGTAAAAGTAACTTTAAGTATTTTAACTAAAGATATTATAGGATACTATTTATTAGCGTTAAAGGTCAACTTACTAAACAAAAGCTATTAAAATATTATAACTAGCCTTTTAATAGTAAAGTTTATATTAACAAAAGCTAAAGTTTAATACTAATAATAGTACTACTAGTTACTAAAAGGATCCTAAGGGTTTAAAGCACTTAAGTAATTAGTCTAAGTATCTAATAAAAGGGTTATAGTAGTTACTACTAAAGGACTAAATATATTTAAAAATTAATATAAAGTTAATAACTAAAAAACTATAAAAAGGAGAACTTAAAAGTACTTAAGTTCCGTTTATATATAAATCCTATTTCTTATAAATATATCCCTTTATCTTTAAAACTAATATTAAGTATATTAGTCCATCACTATAAACCACCCTTAGTATTATTAATTCTATCCTAAAACCACTTATTATATATTAGTTCTACTTATCATTACATAACTTACATCCTAGTTCTTCCACTCTATAGTATATTACACAGACATAAGTTAATATTACCTATTTAACTACTAAGCCCCCTACAAAGTTACTATTAAAGGTCTATTAACTAACGGGTTATAATAAATCTTAAAAAGTCTTTTATACTTATTTAATTTATATATATATACTTAATAGTATTCTAAGATTTAAAAACTATTAGTAGTATTTTTAAAAACCTCTTTTTAAGAATTAGTCTCGTAATAGCTTTATAAATAGTCTACTTTAACTGCCTATATTAAAATTATATAAGGGTAAGTTAATACTTTTAAATAAAATATAAGTAGAAGCTAAAGCTTTTACTAGGGGGTACTAGAAATAGGAACTTTAGTCTATAGTTAGTATAGTACTTTATACTTATTTAATAAAATCTAAGTATCTATAACCCCTTCCTATAGCTAAATCTTACTATAAAAGGATTTAATATTTATATTTTAAAATACCCCTATAGTATATTAAATACTAGGGGTCCCCTTTAATAGGTTATAAGTAACTAAGTAGCTAGCCTAAAAGCAGCTTTATTATAAAGTATTTTAAAATAATAATAAAGTACTAGTTAAAAAAGTGGCTTTATAAAACATTTATTTATACTAGGGTATATAAGCTACTAGGGCGGCTTAGTTTATAAACTTAACTATAAATACAAACTAATAAGGGTTTATAAAGAAAAGGTTTTTATTTACTAACTTAGCTATAATTTACTTTTTTAAGTACTAGTTTTTTTTTATTAATACTTAAAAAAATAAAATGGGTGAGTTAGGAGGAGTAAGTAGAAGTTTAAAGTGAGTAGAGGAGTATTTATAGTTACGGAGTTTATTATTATTAAAGGTAGTATTACTTAAGTTAAGTTTATTAAAAACGTTATTAAAGGAGTCTATATAAAGGGACACTTTATTATCTTTTTTACTTAGTAAGAATAACTATAGCTATATTTAAGAGTTAGTTTTATTAGTTATAGTAAGGCTCTTTTAAACCTACTTAGTAATAGCTTAAAAGTTAAGGTTATTATAGTTACTAATAAGTAAATCTAGGTTACTATTATAGTATTTTATTTTATCAAATATAACGTTATATATAGTAATAACTTTTTTAGTTATAGGGTTTTATATTTAATACTAATTTATAAATATATAGTTAATAAAAAAGCTTATAAAGGTATAGCTATAAAGGTAGTTAAGACGCTTCTTTTTAAGCTGTGTAGTGGCTATAAAGGCATACGCTTTATAACTATATAATTTTAAATATATAAGACTTAGTTTTATAGTCCTATTACTATAGAGCTACTAGTAGAGTACTTTATATAGAGTCTTTTAACTAAGGGCTACTTAAGGTATATAGTTATAAAAATAGGTTACTACTCTATAGATATTAGGCTATACTTTATAAAGTAGCTTACTTCCTTTTTATATTATTTAAGTCTTTATTTTAATTATAGTACTAATATACTTAGTACTGCTGTTTTAATTTTATGTATACGGGGCGGATAGTTTAATGCGTTTGCTGTACCTTTAGAGGTTATTTATAAAGTGGTAGTACCTTTTGATCTTACTATTATACTTAAAAGTAAGTATTTTAATGTTATATTAGACCTTGAAAAGTAAAATAAACTTTTTAAAGACCTTAGTAAGTGTTTTTATATTATAGTTATATAGATAGTAGTTCTATAAGTACTATAAAATGTAATTAGTAAATACTAATATAAATATAAACCTATTATAGCCCTTAGTATATAGGTAGAAGTTAAATATAATATACTTACTAGGGCGGGTATATACGTTACTCTTTTATAGTTTATAGTTAATAATTTACTTTACTTTACTAATACTATAGGTATTATAGTTTAAAAGAGTATTACTAGGTACTGTTTTAGGGGTAATAGAGATTTAGATACTATAGACTAATAAAGAAAGGTACTAGAGTAGTTTAGGACTAGAGTAGCTAAGCTACTAGTACTATATTTCTTTAAAGCCTTTTAGAGATTTTTATTTTTATTAAAAGTACTTTATTTAACAGTATAAAGTATATATATACTAAATAACTTATATAAAGTCTTTATGTATAAGTACTTTATTAAAAAGCTTATTATACTTTAATACTTTTTAGTTATATATAATTTTAATAAAGTTAAAAGGAGAGTAATTAAATTTATATAGTATAAAGTACTACTTAAAGTGCTCGTTCTACTAGTACTTATACTTATAAAGTTAGTTATAAGAAATAAAATTAGTTACTATAAATATATATAATATAATATTATATAAGTATAAGTTAAATTATTTACTATTAATTAATATAAAATATATACTTACGTTTTTATATCTTTTAATTATAAAGGACTTAGAGTTAGTTTATAAGTAATTACTTATACTAACTACTTAAAGGTTACTAAACCGTTATTTATTTTTAAAAATATAAATAAATATACTAGAGTTAAAGAAGTAGAAGTCCCTAAGGGGATATAGTAATAGGCCTTTGTATTAAGTAGCCTAAAATACTATAAGTAAATACTTAATACTTTTTATATAGTAACTATATAGTTACTAGCCTTAAATCTCTTTAACGTACTAAATTAACTATTTATTATTTATAAGGTTCTTTTTAGTTCTTTTATAGTAGTAGTTAAGTAGCTTCTACCCGTTATATACGTACTTTAAAAAGGTATAAAAGTAATTTTTGAAATAGTAGTATATAGAGTATACTAAGTAGAAAGGGGCTAATAGAGTAAAAGGAGTAGGAAATACTAATAAAACTTTACTTTATAATTTTTTTAAGTTAGTATTATTATATTTATAGTTATTAAAGTACTTAGGAGGGCTATAGGGAGTTACTTTATTAATAGTAAAGGTGCTTTATACGCTTTTTCTATATTCTATAGACTTTAGTATTTATTTAATTATAGTAGTTATTTTAGTAATAGTTTTATTAAAACTATAATTATTCTAATTATTACTTATTATTATATAATAACTTTTAGTTTAAAATTAAAGTAGTAAGTAGTTAAGGGAGTAAAGTAGTTTATAGATTTATAAGTTTCTTTTATAAGCTACTTTAAGTTTAATAGTATAGCCCTTATATATATTATTAACTTATGTTATAAACTATTCTACTATAGTAGCTTTTATTATAAGTTATTTATTATAAAGTATAGTAAAATAGTTAATATATAATTAATTAGTATACTAGTAGTGTATACTTTTTATAAGTTTAAAGTATTTATAAAGGTTTTAAATCTAGACTACTAGTTCTAAAGTACTTAGGTAGTACTAAATTCTAAACTTTTTAATAATAGTACTTTATATCTAAAGAATAATAGTATTTTTAGTTTTTTTCTACTTTTAGTATATTACTTTTATAGTATAGTATAGGTATAAAGAGTTAATATAGTACTTAAGGGCTTTTTTAAAGAGGTTAACTATTATTTTAGTATAGTAGTAGTTTACTACTTTAAATAGAAGTAGGAGGTTCTTTTTTAGAGGCACTTAAAGAAGAGGGTTTATAGTAAACTTATCTACTTTAAATTCTATAGTTTAGGAGTAAAGGGCTTTTAGTTTAGAGCTATAGTAAGTAATAAACTTTAAGTAGTTATTAAAGTGTAGCTTTTAGAGTAGAGTATTATTAATAAGGGGCTTTAGATTTATAGAAGTTAGGTTAAAAGCTTCCTACGCGTTAAGGGTGTTTATAAGTACTTAAAAGTTATAGAGTTACGGGTACTAAGTAACTAGGTTATTAAAGATAGTTTTTTAAGGAGTTAAAAGGATATTTATAGTAATTTTTGTATTTAATAAAGTAGTTTAGAAATAATTAGTTATATATAGTAGAGGGGGTAGTAGAATAAGACCTTTAATTATTAGATTTTATATATATTTATATATATATAAAGCTATACTTTAAGGGCTATTAACGCGTTTTTTACTTTAACGGTACTATAGGCCTTTAAACCCCTTAAACGCAGCTATAGCCTTTAAAGCTAGTAAAACGTTACTTTAGAGTAGCTATTAGCTACTTTAAATACTAAAATCTACTTATACGTTATAGTGTACTAGTGGCTTTAAGCTACGTAATTTAATAGTTGTGGGTGCTTAGATTGTATTAAGTAAGTACGAAGTGCTATACTAACTATAGACTAAAGTTCCTACTCCTAGTATCCTTTAGTAAAAGCTCTAGCCCCTACCTATATTTTATTTAAAAGTATTAACTTACCTTTATATAATTTTAATATAGGTAGTTAAAGTGGACTATTTATAAAGTTATTATAAGACTAACTTTTAAAAAAAGGTTCTTAAGAGTACTATTAATAGCTCTTAAATCTTAAGATACTATTAAGTATATACCTATAAGTTAAATAAGGATAGAAGACTCTTTAAAATTAAAGTCCACTTTATTATATATAGTAACTAGTAGCTAAGAGATAAGTAAAATACCTATACTTTAATGCTTACTAGTATATTGTTTTAAATACTTATAGTCGTTATAAACCACTTTAAATTTAAACTTTTATAATATAATATAGTAAATATATTTATATAGGTTTTACTTAATAAAGACGTTTATATATAAATACTCCCTAAGTATTAAAAGCCTAGGTATATCTTTAAGTTTAATAAAGTGCTTTATAGTTTATACTACTCTTTACTCCTTTAGTAATACTATTTAGAAGCCGGTTTAAAAAAGTTTAAGTTAAAGTACGTAGTAGGTAAGAATTACTATTAAATATATAGCTATATTATTTTTTTTTATATAAATAACTACGTTCTATACTTCCCTTTTAAATACTATAAAAAAGCCCTTTTACTTATAAAAATACTTTAAAAGTAATACTTTTTTAAGAGTAGTAAAGATTTATAATAGTTTTTAAGAATTAAAGTTATTTATAACCGCGCTATAAAGCACCTTTAGTTTTTATAGTCCGTTTATATTAATAAAGTTATTAAGTACCTAAAAAGGCAAGGCCTATAAGTAAAGTAACTATATACTTCTTTAATTTAATTACTTAAACTACTTTTTTATAAGGGCTTTATTTTATATATAAATATTAATTATTATTAAAGTAACGTTAGTTTAATTATATATAGTGTAATAATAATGAGGCTGGACGTGGCCCTTATAGTAAGCTATTTTATATACTTTAATTATAACCCTAGCTCTAAGTACTTTAAAGAAGTAGAATAAGTAATTAAATACCTCTTTATAAAGTGCGCTTTTTGCCTTAAATTTAGCTATAAAAAAGGTAGCCCTAATAACGGTTTAGTAATTACTTTAAATACTAACTTTACTAATAATATACTAAACTATAAGAGTTTTTAAATATTTATAATTACACTTTTTAGTAATAATATTAAGTAGTAAGCTAATAAATAAAATACTATAACTACGTTAATAACTAAAGCTAAGCTTCTTACTCTTTCTTAAGTAGCTAAAAAGGCTATCTTTATAAGCTATTTAATAACTATACTTTATATAGACCTTAGTAAGTAGACCTTTAATACTACTCCTACTCCTAACACTACTTTACTAAATATATATATTTAATATAATAATTAATAAATAATTTATTTTATTAATAAAGAAATAGTTTAACTATATATAAAGCTTTACTATATTAATATTTATAACTACTAACTATATTAAAAGACTTAAAAAGGCTATATTAAAGTTATATTAATTTATAATATAGTTAATAGTAGACGGCCTTATAAAGCTACTTACTAGTACCTACTTTAAACTCTTTTTTAAGTAACTTAATATAGTAAATTAAACAGTTTAGCTTTAAGTACTTTATAATACTAAACTTTAAAGTAAATATTATAAGGGCCTTAACTTTACTAATAAGGAATAGATAAAAGGGATTATAGCTTTTAAGTACTTTAAAAATAGTATTACGTTTTTTACTATAGAGATAAAGGTTTAATAAAGATAATAAGACTACTTAAAATAAGGACTTTAAAGGGATTATAGTTCTAAAGAGGTAAGTTATATTAAAGTAATTATAGAGTAGTTTGAGTATAGTTAGTATATAATTTTATTTATAATTAGATTTAATAAGGCCCTTAAGAGGCCCTTACTAGGGAGGTATATTAAACTATATAGCTTAAAGCCGCTAATATACTATAACGTATAGGTGGATTTTAGTGTTTAAAGTAGCCAATAGCTACTCTAGAGTAACGTTTTACTAGTTCTAAAGGCCGTAGCTATATTTAAGGGGTTTAAAGACCTATAGTAATATTAAAGTAAAAAACGTATTAATGGCCCTTAAGGTATAGCTTTATATATATATAAATATACGTAAAATCTAATACTAGGAAATAATATATTAAATAAGTAAGTAATTAAACTACTAGACTATATATTTAATTAAAGCTATGAATAATATAATATTAGCTTTATACTCTATATATATTTTAATTTTAAATTAATAAAATAAATTTAGTTAATAATAGTAAAAAGAGTAATAAAAAGAGTAATAAAAAGAGTAATAAAAAGAGTAATAAAAAGAGTAATAAAAAGAGTAATAAAAAAGTAATAAATAGGATAATATAATAATAAGAGTAATAGTAATATAATAGTAAAAATAGTAGTATAAATAGTAGTATAAATAGTAGTAAAAATAGTAGTAAGAATAGTAGTAAGAATAGTAGTAAGAATAGTAGTAAGAATAGTAGTAAGAATAAGAATTATAATAAGAGTAATAGTAAAAGTAAGAAGTAAAGAAATAAATACTTTTATATTTAAACTTATATATCTTACTGTACAGTAGTTATAAAAATATAAAAAAATATATTTATAATAAAAAAAGGCGGTTATTTTAGTATAATTATATAGCCCGTGCACTGCACGGGCCAAGTGCATAAACGCATAGATAAAAAGGTAAACTTTATATGGTAACTTACCCAATATTAACACTAGCGTAAAACGTCTCCACTTTTATAGTTATAGCGGGGTTTTATATAAACCGTAACTAGTGGAATCGGTAAATTAGGGTTTTTTAAGTGCCCAAAAGGCTAAAAACAAAATCTATTAAAGGAGGGAGATTTCCCTTTCTTTTTCTTCTTTTTTTTTCTCTATTAGTTTTAATATTTAGTAAACTAATAAATATACTATTATATACTATAAAAAGGCTCTTTTTAAAGGATATTTCTTATATAAGATTCAAAATACAACAAACTACTTTTATTACGTTTTAATATAATATTTATCTCCCTTTTACTCTTTACTATTCTAGAGCCTTTTTTATCGATCTTCCAACCCACATTTCAGCCTTTATAGAGTATATTTACACAAAAAAGACCCTAATAGAGCCTCCTAAATGAGCTAATTTTATATATATATATATATTATATATAATAAAGAAGTATTTGAAAGGGAGTTATACTTTATAACCTTTACTAAAATCAAAATCCTTTTAGCTATAACAATATTTCTTTATAATAATTAAATATTACAAAACACTATAGTAAATCCACTTAAAATTGACTTTTTAAATATTCTAAAAACGGGGTGTTTATTTAATATAAAAGAGTATTTAAAAAAGAAATATTTTAATAATATTAATTATATATTTCAGTTTCCTTTTTTAAATAATTAGTTTAAACTATTGAGATCGGCATTTTAGAGTAGAAAGAAAATAAAAATAAATATAAAAAAGTATATTTAGTTTACTTTTTTAATATAGTTTTATTTTATTACTATTTTTAGTATATTACTTTCTTTAGTTTTAAATACGTTTTAAGTATGTTTTAAAGTATAATTAACTTTTACTTTAAAACATTCTTTTAAACTATAATTAAACTTTATTTAAATATATAAGAATAAAAAAATCCCTCTTTACTTCTTCTTTTTTCTTTTTTCTTTAAACTATTCTTTTTACAAAAATCTTCAAATACTACTATACTACCCAGTACTACAATACTATACTATTTATAGGTTTTTTTAACAATACTATAAAATAGATTCTTTTATTACTTCTTTTACTATAGAGTCTAGCTCTATTATAAAGGCTTCTCTACCTCCTAACCTACCTGTTAGTAGTAGGCCTTCTAGTAGCCATACTACTAATACAAATACTAATACTATTACTAGTATTACTTTTAACTTTAAAAACTCCCCTTTTAATAAAAAGTCTTTTCAGTTAAAAAGTAATACTAATAGTAGTATTTATATATTTAAAAATAACCTTTTTACTTAATCCCTTTTACCTATCGATATTACTAAACCTCGAAAAATACAAATAAGTTATACTATATAAGTAATAATATTACTATATAATTTTAATTATTAATACTAATTATTAAATAAATGCCCTTAAGACTAGGTTATAAAGTTAGATAGCTTTTAAAGCTCTAATTTTACAGCTTACTATAACAAACATTATAAAGAATATACTTATAACAAAAAATTAAAAGTAAATAAAATAAAAAGTAAGTAATATTATATTAATATATATTATATATATTAATAAACTTACTAATATATATTTACTACTATAAAAACATCTAGTTTAACTATAAAAGACGCTTTTATAAATGCAGAATCACAAAAACACCTTTAATTTAGTACTATAACTAAGTTTAACAAAAGTGACTATAACTTAAAAATTCTTAATTTTATTATTAAGAATAATATACCTTTTTCGGTTTTAAATACTAAGTCTTTTAAAGAACTTATACATTATAATAATCTATAAGTTTATAATAATATATTATACTTAATACTAAGTATTACTATATAGAAATACTTTTACTATAAATCATAGTAAAATAAAAACAATCCTTAACAATACGTATAGTAGATTACTATCTACTATTATATACAATATAGGCCAAAACGTTAAAACTATAGAGAAATTTTCCTTTATTTTTAATATATAGACCTCTAAACCTTAAGACGCCTATTTAAACTACGTTTCAAGCTATATTAATAGCGAGTTTTAGCT